>CATKUP010000044.1:2400000-3000000 GCA_949786385.1 Onychomys leucogaster
TTTTTTCGCAGTATATGAACCCAACGCGATTTTCACTATAAACTAAAGAGCATTTAAATAAGAGGAGCTGTGGTCTGTATCAGTTTCATTAGCAGAGTTGAACTACATGTGGAATTCTGAGTAGGAAACACAGATATTTTTTCCTTGGCATGCTCATGGTTCTTACTGTTTTGGAGACCCTGGAAAGAAGAGGGTGATTCATGCCTTAAAACAGCGTGTTTTTCAGGGATGAGAATTCTGGTCTGAATTTCCCCTCAGAAACAGAGTTAACCCCAGTATCTGTGTCTTCCTACAAGCAAGAGTTCATTTCTGGTTAACCCAATGAATTTTGGGCTCAAATGATTTCTCGCAGTTCACGAATCCAACAATATTCTCACTATTAACTAAAGAGCATTTATGTAAGAGGAGCTGTGGTTTTATCAGTTTCATATGCAGAGTTGAACTACATATGGACCGTATGAGTAGGAAACACAGTTCTTTTTTTCTGGGCAAGCTCATGGTTCTTGCTGTATTGGAGATGCTGGAAAGAAGAGCTTGCTTCTTGATTAAAACAGAGTGTATTTCATGAATGAGAATTCTGGTCTGAATTTCCCCTAGAAAAAGAGTTAAACCCCAGGACCTGTGTCTTCCTACAAGCAAGAGTTCATTTCTGGTACACCAAGTGAATTTTTGCTCAAATGAATTTACACAGTTCTAGAACACAACGCGATTTTCACTATTAACTAAAGAGCATTTACGTAATAGGAGCTGTGGTCTGTATCAGTTTCATAAGCAGAATTGAACTACATATGGACCGTATGAGTAGGAAACACAGATCTTTTTTTCTTGGCATGCTCATGGTTCTTACTGTATTGGAGACGGTGAAAGAAGAGGATGATTCTTGTATTAAAACAGAGTGTTTTTCAGGGATGAGAACTCTGGTCTTAATTTCCCCTCAGAAACAGACTTAAAACCCAGGATCTGTGTGTTCCTACAAGCAAGAGTTCATTTCTGGTTAACCCCGAGAATTTTGGGCTCAAATGTTTTTTCGCAGTTCATCAACCCAACACGATTCTCACTATTAACGAAAGGGCATTTACGTAAGAGGAGCTGTGGTTGGTATCAGTTTCATAAGCAGAGTTGGACTCCATATGGTCCGTATGAGTAGGAAACACAGTTCTTTTTTTCTTGGTATGTTCATGGTGGTTGCTGTATTGGAGACGCTGGAAAGAAGAGCTTGCTTCTTGCATTAAAACAGAGTGTGTTTCATGGATGAGAACTCTGGTCTGAATTTCTCTTTAGAAACGGAGTTAAACCCCAGAATCTGTGTCTTTGTACAAGCAAGAGTTCATTTCTCATAAACCAAGTAAATTTTGGGCTCAAATGATTTTTCACAGTTCACCAACCCAAACCGATTCTCACCATTAACAAAAGAGCATTTATGTAAGAGGAGCTGTGGTTTGTTTCAGTTTCATAAGCAGAGTTGAACTACACATGGTCCGTATGAATAGGAAACACAGGTATTTTTTTTTCAGGCCATGCTCATGGTTCTAGCTGTATTTTAGACTCTGGAAAGACGAGCATGCTTCTTCGACAAAACAGAGTGTGTTTCACGGATGAGAAATCTGGTCTGATTTCCCCTCAGAAAAGGAGTTAAACCCCAGGATCTGTGTCTTCTTACAAGCAAGAGTTCATTTCTGTTAAAGACAGTGAATTTTGGGCTGAAATGATTTTTCGCAGTGCACGAACACAACGCTATTCTCATTATTAACTAAAGAGGATTTATATAAGGTGAGCTGTCGTTTGTATCAGTTTCATAAGCAGAGTTGAACTACGTATGGTCTGTATGAGTAGGCAACACTGTTCTTTTTTTCTGGGTATGCTCATATTTTTTACTGTATTGGATACTCTGGAAAGAAGAGGCTGATTCTTGCCTTAAAGCAGAGTGTTTTTCACGGATGAGAACTCTGGTCGGAATTTCCCTTCAGAAACGGAGTTAAACCCCATGATCTGTGTCTTCCTACAAGCAACAGTTCATTCCTGGTTAACCCAGTGAATTTTGGGCTCAAATGATTTTTCGCATTTCACAAACCCAACACGATTCTCACTGTTAACTAAAGAGCATTTATGTAAGAGGAGCTGTGGTCTGTAACATTTCATAAGCAGAGTTGAACTACATATGGTCCGTATGAGTAGGAAACACAGTTCTTTTTTCTAGGCATGCTCATGGTTCTTACTGGTTTGGAGACGCTGGAAAAAACAAGATGATTCTTGCCTTAAAACAGAGTGTTTTTCAGGGTTGAGAATTCTGGTCTGAACTTGCCTTTAGAAACAGAGTTAAACCCCATGATCTGTGTCTTCCTACAAGAAAGAGTTCATTTCAGGTAAACCCAGTGAATTTTGGGCTCAAATGGTTTTTCGCAGTTCACGAACGCAACGCAATTATCACTATTAACTAAATAGGATTTATGTAACAGGAGCTGTGGTTTGAATCAGTTTCATAAGCAGAGTTGAACTACATATGGTCTGTATGAGTAGGAAACACAGTTATTTTTTTCTAGGAATGCTCATGGTTATTACTGTATTTGAGACGCTGGATAGAAGAGGATGATTCTTGCCTTAAAAGACAGTTTTTTTTTCAGGGATGAGAAATGTGGTCTGAATTTGCCTTCAGAAATGGTGTTAATCCCCAGGATCTGTGTCTTCCTACAAGCAAGAGTTCATTTCTGGTATACAAAGTGAATTTTGGGCTCAAATGACTTTACACAGTTTAAAACCCAATGCAATTCTCACAATTAACTAAAGAGCATTTATTTAAGAGTTGCTGTGGTTTGTATCAGTTTCATAAGCAGAGTTGATCTACATATGGTCCGGATGAGTAGGAAACACATTTCTTTTTTTCAGGGCATGCTCATGGTTCTGGCTGTATTTTAGAATCTGGAAGGAAGAGCTTGCATCTTGTGTTAAATCAGAGTGTGTTTCAGGGATGAGAACTCTGGTCTGAATTTCTCTTTAGTAACGGAGTTAAACCCCAGGATCTGTGTCTTCCTACAGGCAAGAGTTCATTTCTGGAAAACCAAGTGAATTTTGGGCTCAAATGATTTTTCTCAGTTCACCAACCGAATCTGATTCTCTCTATTAACTAAAGAGCATTTATGTAAGAGGTGCTGTGGTCTGTATCAGTTTTGTAAACAGAGTTGGACTACATATGGTCCGTATGATTAGGAAACACAATTCTTTTTTTCTTTGCATGCTCATGGTTCTTACTGTATTGGAGACCCTGGAAAGAAGAACTTGCTTCTTCGATAAAACAGAGTGTGTTTCACGGATGAGAACTCTGGTCTGAATTTCCCCTCAGAAACGGAGTTAAACCCCAGGATCTGTGGCTTCCTACAAGCAAGAGTTCATTTCTGGTAAAGACAGTGAATTCTGGGCTGAAATGATTTTTCACAGTTCACAAACCCAACGAGATAATCACTATTAACTAACGAGCATTTATGTAAGAGGAGCTGTTGTATGTATCAGCTTCATAAGCAGAGTTGAACTACATATGGTCCGCATGAGTAGGAAACACAGTTCTTTTTTTCAGGCCATGCTCATGGTTCTTGCTGCATTGGAGACACTGGAAAGAAGAGGTTGCTTCTTTTGTTAAAACAGAGTGTGTTTCAGGGATGAGAACTCTGGTCGGAATTTCCCTTCAGAAACGGAGTTAAACCCCAGGATCTGTGTCTTAATACAAGCAAGAGTTCATTTGTGGTAAAGCCAGTGAATTTTGGGCTGAAATGAGTTTAGACAGTTCATGAACCCAAAGCAATTCTCACAATTAACTAAAGAGCATTTATGTAAGAGGAGCTGTGCTTTGTTTCAGTTTCACAAGCAGAGTTGAATTAATATGGTCCTTATGAGTTGGAAACACATTTCTTTTTTTCAGGGCATGCTCATGGTTCTGGCTGTATTTTAGAATCTGGAAGGAAGAGCTTGCATCTTGTGTTAAATCAGAGTGTGTTTCAGGGATGAGAACTCTGGTCTGAATTTCTCTTTAGAAACGGAGTTAAACCCCAGGATCTGTGTCTTCCTACAGGCAAGAGTTCATTTCTGGAAAACCAAGTGAATTTTGGGCTCAAATGATTTTTTTCAGTTCACCAACCGAAAACGATTCTCACTATTAACTAAAGAGAATTTATGTAAGAGGAGCTGTGGTTTGTTTCAGTTTCATAAGCAGAGTTGAACTACATATGGTCCGTAGAGTAGGAAACACAGTTCTTTTTTTCTGGGCATGCTCATGGTGGTTGCTGTATTGGAGACGCTGGAAAGAAGAGCTTGCTTCCCGCATTAAAACAGAGTGTGTTTAATGGATGAGAACTCTGGTATGAATTTCTCTTTAGAAACGGAGTTAAACCCCAGGATCTGTGTCTTTCTACAAGCAAGAGTTCATTTCTCATAAACCAAGTAAATTTTGGGCTCAAATGATTTTTCACAGTTCACCAGCCAAAACGGATTCTCACTATTCACTAAAGAGCATTTTTGTAAGAGGAGCTGTGGTTTGTTTCAGTTTCATAAGCAGAATTGAACTACACATGGACCGTATGAATAGGAAACACAGGTATTTTATTTCAGGCCATGCACATGGTTCTTGCTGTAGTTTAGACTCTGGAAAGACTAGCTTGCTTCTTCGACAAAACAGAGTGTGCTTCACAGATGAGAACTCTCGTCTGATTTCCCCTCAGAAACGGAGTTAAACCCCAGGATCTGTGTCTTCCTACAAGCAAGAGTTCATTTCTGTTAAAGACAGTGCATTTTGGGCTGAAATGATTTTTCGCAGTTCACGAACCCAACGCTATTCTCATTATTAACTAAAGAGGATTTATATAAGATGAGCTGTGGTTTGTATCAGTTTCATAAGCAGAGTTGAACTACCTATGGTCTGAATGAGTAGACAACACTGTTCTTTTTTCTGGGTATGCTCATGTTTTTTACTGTATTGGATACGCTGGAAAGAAGAGGCTGATTCTTGCCTTAAAACAGAGTCTTTTTCATGGATGAGGACTCTGGTCGGAATTTCCCTTCAGAAACGGAATTAAATCCCATGATCTGTGTCTTCCTACAAGCAAGAGTTCTTTTCTGGTTAACATAGTGAATTTTGAGCTGAAATGATTTTTCACAGTTCACGAACCCAACGAGATAATCACTATTAACTAAAGAGCATTTATGTAAGAGGAGCTGTTGTATGTATCAGTTTCATAAGCAGATTTGAACTACATATTGTCCGCATGAGTAGGAAACACAGTTCTTTTTTTCAGTCCATGCTCATGGTTCTTGCTGTATTGGAGACACTGGAAAGAAGAGCTTGCTTCTTTTGTTAAAACAGAGTGTGTTTCAGGGATGAGAACTCTGGTTGGAATTTCCCTTTAGAAACGGAGTAAAACTCCAGGATCTGTGTCTTCCTACAAGCAAGAATTCTTTTATGGTAAACCAAGTGAATGTTAGGCTGAAATGATTTTTCGCAGTTTACGAACCCAATGCCATTCTCCCTATTAACTAAAGAGCATTATGTAAGAGGAGCTGTGGTGTGTATCAGTTTCATAAACAGAGTTGAACTACATATGGTCCTTAGGAGTAGGAAACACAGTTCTATTTTTCTAGGCATGCTCATGGTTCTTACTGGTTTGGAGACGCTGGAAAGAACAGGATGATTCTTGCCTTAAAACAGAGTGTTTTTCAGGGTTGAGAATTCTGGTCTGAATTTGCCTTCAGAAACAGAGTTAAACCCCATGATCTGTGTCTTCCTACAAGAAAGAGTTCATTTCAGGTAAACCCAGTGAATTTTGGGCTCAAATGGTTTTTCGCAGTTCACGAACGCAACGCAATTATCACTATTAACTAAATAGGATTTATGTAACAGGAGCTGTGGTTTGAATCAGTTTCGTAAGCAGAGTTGAACTACATATGGTCTGTATGAGTAGGAAACACAGTTATTTTTTTCTAGGAATGCTCATGGTTATTACTGTATTTGAGACGCTGGATAGAAGAGGATGATTCTTGCCTTAAAAGACAGTTTTTTTTTCAGGGATGAGAAATGTGGTCTGAATTTGCCTTCAGAAATGGTGTTAATCCCCAGGATCTGTGTCTTCCTACAAGCAAGAGTTCATTTCTGGTATACAAAGTGAATTTTGGGCTCAAATGACTTTATACAGTTTAAAACCCAATGCAATTCTCACTATTAACTAAAGAGCATTTATTTAAGAGATGCTGTGGTTTGTATCAGTTTCATAAGCAGAGTTGATCTACATATGGTCCGGATGAGTAGGAAACACATTTCTTTTTTTCAGGGCATGCTCATGGTTCTGGCTGTATTTTAGAATCTGGAAGGAAGAGCTTGCATCTTGTGTTAAATCAGAGTGTGTTTCAGGGATGAGAACTCTGGTCTGAATTTCTCTTTAGTAACGGAGTTAAACCCCAGGATCTGTGTCTTCCTACAGGCAAGAGTTCATTTCTGGAAAACCAAGTGAATTTTGGGCTCAAATGATTTTTCTCAGTTCACCAACCGAATCTGATTCTCTCTATTAACTAAAGAGCATTTATGTAAGAGGTGCTGTGGTCTGTATCAGTTTTGTAAACAGAGTTGGACTACATATGGTCCGTATGATTAGGAAACACAATTCTTTTTTTCTTTGCATGCTCATGGTTCTTACTGTATTGGAGACCCTGGAAAGAAGAACTTGCTTCTTCGATAAAACAGAGTGTGTTTCACGGATGAGAACTCTGGTCTGAATTTCCCCTAGAAAAAGAGTTAAACCCCAGGACCTGTGTCTTCCTACAAGCAAGAGTTCATTTCTGGTACACCAAGTGAATTTTTGCTCAAATGAATTTACACAGTTCTAGAACACAACGCGATTTTCACTATTAACTAAAGAGCATTTACGTAATAGGAGCTGTGGTCTGTATCAGTTTCATAAGCAGAATTGAACTACATATGGACCGTATGAGTAGGAAACACAGATCTTTTTTTCTTGGCATGCTCATGGTTCTTACTGTATTGGAGACGGTGAAAGAAGAGGATGATTCTTGTATTAAAACAGAGTGTTTTTCAGGGATGAGAACTCTGGTCTTAATTTCCCCTCAGAAACAGACTTAAAACCCAGGATCTGTGTGTTCCTACAAGCAAGAGTTCATTTCTGGTTAACCCCGAGAATTTTGGGCTCAAATGTTTTTTCGCAGTTCATCAACCCAACACGATTCTCACTATTAACGAAAGGGCATTTACGTAAGAGGAGCTGTGGTTGGTATCAGTTTCATAAGCAGAGTTGGACTCCATATGGTCCGTATGAGTAGGAAACACAGTTCTTTTTTTCTTGGTATGTTCATGGTGGTTGCTGTATTGGAGACGCTGGAAAGAAGAGCTTGCTTCTTGCATTAAAACAGAGTGTGTTTCATGGATGAGAACTCTGGTCTGAATTTCTCTTTAGAAACGGAGTTAAACCCCAGAATCTGTGTCTTTGTACAAGCAAGAGTTCATTTCTCATAAACCAAGTAAATTTTGGGCTCAAATGATTTTTCACAGTTCACCAACCCAAACCGATTCTCACCATTAACAAAAGAGCATTTATGTAAGAGGAGCTGTGGTTTGTTTCAGTTTCATAAGCAGAGTTGAACTACACATGGTCCGTATGAATAGGAAACACAGGTATTTTTTTTTCAGGCCATGCTCATGGTTCTAGCTGTATTTTAGACTCTGGAAAGACGAGCATGCTTCTTCGACAAAACAGAGTGTGTTTCACGGATGAGAAATCTGGTCTGATTTCCCCTCAGAAAAGGAGTTAAACCCCAGGATCTGTGTCTTCTTACAAGCAAGAGTTCATTTCTGTTAAAGACAGTGAATTTTGGGCTGAAATGATTTTTCGCAGTGCACGAACACAACGCTATTCTCATTATTAACTAAAGAGGATTTATATAAGGTGAGCTGTCGTTTGTATCAGTTTCATAAGCAGAGTTGAACTACGTATGGTCTGTATGAGTAGGCAACACTGTTCTTTTTTTCTGGGTATGCTCATATTTTTTACTGTATTGGATACTCTGGAAAGAAGAGGCTGATTCTTGCCTTAAAGCAGAGTGTTTTTCACGGATGAGAACTCTGGTCGGAATTTCCCTTCAGAAACGGAGTTAAACCCCATGATCTGTGTCTTCCTACAAGCAACAGTTCATTCCTGGTTAACCCAGTGAATTTTGGGCTCAAATGATTTTTCGCATTTCACAAACCCAACACGATTCTCACTGTTAACTAAAGAGCATTTATGTAAGAGGAGCTGTGGTCTGTAACATTTCATAAGCAGAGTTGAACTACATATGGTCCGTATGAGTAGGAAACACAGTTCTTTTTTCTAGGCATGCTCATGGTTCTTACTGGTTTGGAGACGCTGGAAAAAACAAGATGATTCTTGCCTTAAAACAGAGTGTTTTTCAGGGTTGAGAATTCTGGTCTGAACTTGCCTTTAGAAACAGAGTTAAACCCCATGATCTGTGTCTTCCTACAAGAAAGAGTTCATTTCAGGTAAACCCAGTGAATTTTGGGCTCAAATGGTTTTTCGCAGTTCACGAACGCAACGCAATTATCACTATTAACTAAATAGGATTTATGTAACAGGAGCTGTGGTTTGAATCAGTTTCATAAGCAGAGTTGAACTACATATGGTCTGTATGAGTAGGAAACACAGTTATTTTTTTCTAGGAATGCTCATGGTTATTACTGTATTTGAGACGCTGGATAGAAGAGGATGATTCTTGCCTTAAAAGACAGTTTTTTTTTCAGGGATGAGAAATGTGGTCTGAATTTGCCTTCAGAAATGGTGTTAATCCCCAGGATCTGTGTCTTCCTACAAGCAAGAGTTCATTTCTGGTATACAAAGTGAATTTTGGGCTCAAATGACTTTACACAGTTTAAAACCCAATGCAATTCTCACAATTAACTAAAGAGCATTTATTTAAGAGTTGCTGTGGTTTGTATCAGTTTCATAAGCAGAGTTGATCTACATATGGTCCGGATGAGTAGGAAACACATTTCTTTTTTTCAGGGCATGCTCATGGTTCTGGCTGTATTTTAGAATCTGGAAGGAAGAGCTTGCATCTTGTGTTAAATCAGAGTGTGTTTCAGGGATGAGAACTCTGGTCTGAATTTCTCTTTAGTAACGGAGTTAAACCCCAGGATCTGTGTCTTCCTACAGGCAAGAGTTCATTTCTGGAAAACCAAGTGAATTTTGGGCTCAAATGATTTTTCTCAGTTCACCAACCGAATCTGATTCTCTCTATTAACTAAAGAGCATTTATGTAAGAGGTGCTGTGGTCTGTATCAGTTTTGTAAACAGAGTTGGACTACATATGGTCCGTATGATTAGGAAACACAATTCTTTTTTTCTTTGCATGCTCATGGTTCTTACTGTATTGGAGACCCTGGAAAGAAGAACTTGCTTCTTCGATAAAACAGAGTGTGTTTCACGGATGAGAACTCTGGTCTGAATTTCCCCTCAGAAACGGAGTTAAACCCCAGGATCTGTGGCTTCCTACAAGCAAGAGTTCATTTCTGGTAAAGACAGTGAATTCTGGGCTGAAATGATTTTTCACAGTTCACAAACCCAACGAGATAATCACTATTAACTAACGAGCATTTATGTAAGAGGAGCTGTTGTATGTATCAGCTTCATAAGCAGAGTTGAACTACATATGGTCCGCATGAGTAGGAAACACAGTTCTTTTTTTCAGGCCATGCTCATGGTTCTTGCTGCATTGGAGACACTGGAAAGAAGAGGTTGCTTCTTTTGTTAAAACAGAGTGTGTTTCAGGGATGAGAACTCTGGTCGGAATTTCCCTTCAGAAACGGAGTTAAACCCCAGGATCTGTGTCTTAATACAAGCAAGAGTTCATTTGTGGTAAAGCCAGTGAATTTTGGGCTGAAATGAGTTTAGACAGTTCATGAACCCAAAGCAATTCTCACAATTAACTAAAGAGCATTTATGTAAGAGGAGCTGTGCTTTGTTTCAGTTTCACAAGCAGAGTTGAATTAATATGGTCCTTATGAGTTGGAAACACATTTCTTTTTTTCAGGGCATGCTCATGGTTCTGGCTGTATTTTAGAATCTGGAAGGAAGAGCTTGCATCTTGTGTTAAATCAGAGTGTGTTTCAGGGATGAGAACTCTGGTCTGAATTTCTCTTTAGAAACGGAGTTAAACCCCAGGATCTGTGTCTTCCTACAGGCAAGAGTTCATTTCTGGAAAACCAAGTGAATTTTGGGCTCAAATGATTTTTTTCAGTTCACCAACCGAAAACGATTCTCACTATTAACTAAAGAGAATTTATGTAAGAGGAGCTGTGGTTTGTTTCAGTTTCATAAGCAGAGTTGAACTACATATGGTCCGTAGAGTAGGAAACACAGTTCTTTTTTTCTGGGCATGCTCATGGTGGTTGCTGTATTGGAGACGCTGGAAAGAAGAGCTTGCTTCCCGCATTAAAACAGAGTGTGTTTAATGGATGAGAACTCTGGTATGAATTTCTCTTTAGAAACGGAGTTAAACCCCAGGATCTGTGTCTTTCTACAAGCAAGAGTTCATTTCTCATAAACCAAGTAAATTTTGGGCTCAAATGATTTTTCACAGTTCACCAGCCAAAACGGATTCTCACTATTCACTAAAGAGCATTTTTGTAAGAGGAGCTGTGGTTTGTTTCAGTTTCATAAGCAGAATTGAACTACACATGGACCGTATGAATAGGAAACACAGGTATTTTATTTCAGGCCATGCACATGGTTCTTGCTGTAGTTTAGACTCTGGAAAGACTAGCTTGCTTCTTCGACAAAACAGAGTGTGCTTCACAGATGAGAACTCTCGTCTGATTTCCCCTCAGAAACGGAGTTAAACCCCAGGATCTGTGTCTTCCTACAAGCAAGAGTTCATTTCTGTTAAAGACAGTGCATTTTGGGCTGAAATGATTTTTCGCAGTTCACGAACCCAACGCTATTCTCATTATTAACTAAAGAGGATTTATATAAGATGAGCTGTGGTTTGTATCAGTTTCATAAGCAGAGTTGAACTACCTATGGTCTGAATGAGTAGACAACACTGTTCTTTTTTCTGGGTATGCTCATGTTTTTTACTGTATTGGATACGCTGGAAAGAAGAGGCTGATTCTTGCCTTAAAACAGAGTCTTTTTCATGGATGAGGACTCTGGTCGGAATTTCCCTTCAGAAACGGAATTAAATCCCATGATCTGTGTCTTCCTACAAGCAAGAGTTCTTTTCTGGTTAACATAGTGAATTTTGAGCTGAAATGATTTTTCACAGTTCACGAACCCAACGAGATAATCACTATTAACTAAAGAGCATTTATGTAAGAGGAGCTGTTGTATGTATCAGTTTCATAAGCAGATTTGAACTACATATTGTCCGCATGAGTAGGAAACACAGTTCTTTTTTTCAGTCCATGCTCATGGTTCTTGCTGTATTGGAGACACTGGAAAGAAGAGCTTGCTTCTTTTGTTAAAACAGAGTGTGTTTCAGGGATGAGAACTCTGGTTGGAATTTCCCTTTAGAAACGGAGTAAAACTCCAGGATCTGTGTCTTCCTACAAGCAAGAATTCTTTTATGGTAAACCAAGTGAATGTTAGGCTGAAATGATTTTTCGCAGTTTACGAACCCAATGCCATTCTCCCTATTAACTAAAGAGCATTATGTAAGAGGAGCTGTGGTGTGTATCAGTTTCATAAACAGAGTTGAACTACATATGGTCCTTAGGAGTAGGAAACACAGTTCTATTTTTCTAGGCATGCTCATGGTTCTTACTGGTTTGGAGACGCTGGAAAGAACAGGATGATTCTTGCCTTAAAACAGAGTGTTTTTCAGGGTTGAGAATTCTGGTCTGAATTTGCCTTCAGAAACAGAGTTAAACCCCATGATCTGTGTCTTCCTACAAGAAAGAGTTCATTTCAGGTAAACCCAGTGAATTTTGGGCTCAAATGGTTTTTCGCAGTTCACGAACGCAACGCAATTATCACTATTAACTAAATAGGATTTATGTAACAGGAGCTGTGGTTTGAATCAGTTTCGTAAGCAGAGTTGAACTACATATGGTCTGTATGAGTAGGAAACACAGTTATTTTTTTCTAGGAATGCTCATGGTTATTACTGTATTTGAGACGCTGGATAGAAGAGGATGATTCTTGCCTTAAAAGACAGTTTTTTTTTCAGGGATGAGAAATGTGGTCTGAATTTGCCTTCAGAAATGGTGTTAATCCCCAGGATCTGTGTCTTCCTACAAGCAAGAGTTCATTTCTGGTATACAAAGTGAATTTTGGGCTCAAATGACTTTATACAGTTTAAAACCCAATGCAATTCTCACTATTAACTAAAGAGCATTTATTTAAGAGTTGCTGTGGTTTGTATCAGTTTCATAAGCAGAGTTGATCTACATATGGTCCGGATGAGTAGGAAACACATTTCTTTTTTTCAGGGCATGCTCATGGTTCTGGCTGTATTTTAGAATCTGGAAGGAAGAGCTTGCATCTTGTGTTAAATCAGAGTGTGTTTCAGGGATGAGAACTCTGGTCTGAATTTCTCTTTAGTAACGGAGTTAAACCCCAGGATCTGTGTCTTCCTACAGGCAAGAGTTCATTTCTGGAAAACCAAGTGAATTTTGGGCTCAAATGATTTTTCTCAGTTCACCAACCGAATCTGATTCTCTCTATTAACTAAAGAGCATTTATGTAAGAGGTGCTGTGGTCTGTATCAGTTTTGTAAACAGAGTTGGACTACATATGGTCCGTATGATTAGGAAACACAATTCTTTTTTTCTTTGCATGCTCATGGTTCTTACTGTATTGGAGACCCTGGAAAGAAGAACTTGCTTCTTCGATAAAACAGAGTGTGTTTCACGGATGAGAACTCTGGTCTGAATTTCCCCTCAGAAACGGAGTTAAACCCCAGGATCTGTGGCTTCCTACAAGCAAGAGTTCATTTCTGGTAAAGACAGTGAATTCTGGGCTGAAATGATTTTTCGCAGTTCACAAACCCAACGAGATAATCACTATTAACTAACGAGCATTTATGTAAGAGGAGCTGTTGTATGTATCAGCTTCATAAGCAGAGTTGAACTACATATGGTCCGCATGAGTAGGAAACACAGTTCTTTTTTTCAGGCCATGCTCATGGTTCTTGCTGCATTGGAGACACTGGAAAGAAGAGGTTGCTTCTTTTGTTAAAACAGAGTGTGTTTCAGGGATGAGAACTCTGGTCGGAATTTCCCTTCAGAAACGGAGTTAAACCCCAGGATCTGTGTCTTAATACAAGCAAGAGTTCATTTGTGGTAAAGCCAGTGAATTTTGGGCTGAAATGATTTTAGACAGTTCATGAACCCAAAGCAATTCTCACAATTAACTAAAGAGCATTTATGTAAGAGGAGCTGTGCTTTGTTTCAGTTTCACAAGCAGAGTTGAATTAATATGGTCCTTATGAGTTGGAAACACATTTCTTTTTTTCAGGGCATGCTCATGGTTCTGGCTGTATTTTAGAATCTGGAAGGAAGAGCTTGCATCTTGTGTTAAATCAGAGTGTGTTTCAGGGATGAGAACTCTGGTCTGAATTTCTCTTTAGAAACGGAGTTAAACCCCAGGATCTGTGTCTTCCTACAGCCAAGAGTTCATTTCTGGAAAACCAAGTGAATTTTGGGCTCAAATGATTTTTTTCAGTTCACCAACCGAAAACGATTCTCACTATTAACTAAAGAGAATTTATGTAAGAGGAGCTGTGGTTTGTTTCAGTTTCATAAGCAGAGTTGAACTACATATGGTCCGTAGAGTAGGAAACACAGTTCTTTTTTTCTGGGCATGCTCATGGTGGTTGCTGTATTGGAGACGCTGGAAAGAAGAGCTTGCTTCCCGCATTAAAACAGAGTGTGTTTAATGGATGAGAACTCTGGTATGAATTTCTCTTTAGAAACGGAGTTAAACCCCAGGATCTGTGTCTTTCTACAAGCAAGAGTTCATTTCTCATAAACCAAGTAAATTTTGGGCTCAAATGATTTTTCACAGTTCACCAGCCAAAACGGATTCTCACTATTCACTAAAGAGCATTTTTCTAAGAGGAGCTGTGGTTTGTTTCAGTTTCATAAGCAGAATTGAACTACACATGGACCGTATGAATAGGAAACACAGGTATTTTATTTCACGCCATGCACATGGTTCTTGCTGTAGTTTAGACTCTGGAAAGACTAGCTTGCTTCTTCGACAAAACAGAGTGTGCTTCACAGATGAGAACTCTCGTCTGATTTCCCCTCAGAAACGGAGTTAAACCCCAGGATCTGTGTCTTCCTACAAGCAAGAGTTCATTTCTGTTAAAGACAGTGCATTTTGGGCTGAAATGATTTTTCGCAGTTCACGAACCCAACGCTATTCTCATTATTAACTAAAGAGGATTTATATAAGGTGAGCTGTGGTTTGTATCAGTTTCATAAGCAGAGTTGAACTACCTATGGTCTGTATGAGTAGACAACACTGTTCTTTTTTCTGGGTATGCTCATGTTTTTTACTGTATTGGATACGCTGGAAAGAAGAGGCTGATTCTTGCCTTAAAACAGAGTCTTTTTCACGGATGAGGACTCTGGTCGGAATTTCCCTTCAGAAACGGAATTAAATCCCATGATCTGTGTCTTCCTACAAGCAAGAGTTCTTTTCTGGTTAACATAGTGAATTTTGAGCTGAAATGATTTTTCACAGTTCACGAACCCAACGAGATAATCACTATTAACTAAAGAGCATTTATGTAAGAGGAGCTGTTGTATGTATCAGTTTCATAAGCAGATTTGAACTACATATTGTCCGCATGAGTAGGAAACACAGTTCTTTTTTTCAGTCCATGCTCATGGTTCTTGCTGTATTGGAGACACTGGAAAGAAGAGCTTGCTTCTTTTGTTAAAACAGAGTGTGTTTCAGGGATGAGAACTCTGGTTGGAATTTCCCTTTAGAAACGGAGTAAAACTCCAGGATCTGTGTCTTCCTACAAGCAAGAATTCTTTTATGGTAAACCAAGTGAATGTTAGGCTGAAATGATTTTTCGCAGTTTACGAACCCAATGCCATTCTCCCTATTAACTAAAGAGCATTATGTAAGAGGAGCTGTGGTGTGTATCAGTTTCATAAACAGAGTTGAACTACATATGGTCCTTAGGAGTAGGAAACACAGTTCTATTTTTCTAGGCATGCTCATGGTTCTTACTGGTTTGGAGACGCTGGAAAGAACAGGATGATTCTTGCCTTAAAACAGAGTGTTTTTCAGGGTTGAGAATTCTGGTCTGAATTTGCCTTCAGAAACAGAGTTAAACCCCATGATCTGTGTCTTCCTACAAGAAAGAGTTCATTTCAGGTAAACCCAGTGAATTTTGGGCTCAAATGGTTTTTCGCAGTTCACGAACGCAACGCAATTATCACTATTAACTAAATAGGATTTATGTAACAGGAGCTGTGGTTTGAATCAGTTTCATAAGCAGAGTTGAACTACATATGGTCTGTATGAGTAGGAAACACAGTTATTTTTTTCTAGGAATGCTCATGGTTATTACTGTATTTGAGACGCTGGATAGAAGAGGATGATTCTTGCCTTAAAAGACAGTTTTTTTTTTCAGGGATGAGAAATGTGGTCTGAATTTGCCTTCAGAAATGGTGTTAATCTCCAGGATCTGTGTCTTCCTACAAGCAAGAGTTCATTTCTGGTATACAAAGTGAATTTTGGGCTCAAATGACTTTACACAGTTTAAAACCCAATGCAATTCTCACTATTAACTAAAGAGCATTTATTTAAGAGTTGCTGTGGTTTGTATCAGTTTCATAAGCAGAGTTGATCTACATATGGTCCGGATGAGTAGGAAACACATTTCTTTTTTTCAGGGCATGCTCATGGTTCTGGCTGTATTTTAGAATCTGGAAGGAAGAGCTTGCATCTTGTGTTAAATCAGAGTGTGTTTCAGGGATGAGAACTCTGGTCTGAATTTCTCTTTAGTAACGGAGTTAAACCCCAGGATCTGTGTCTTCCTACAGGCAAGAGTTCATTTCTGGAAAACCAAGTGAATTTTGGGCTCAAATGATTTTTCTCAGTTCACCAACCGAATCTGATTCTCTCTATTAACTAAAGAGCATTTATGTAAGAGGTGCTGTGGTCTGTATCAGTTTTGTAAACAGAGTTGGACTACATATGGTCCGTATGATTAGGAAACACAATTCTTTTTTTCTTTGCATGCTCATGGTTCTTACTGTATTGGAGACCCTGGAAAGAAGAACTTGCTTCTTCGATAAAACAGAGTGTGTTTCACGGATGAGAACTCTGGTCTGAATTTCCCCTCAGAAACGGAGTTAAACCCCAGGATCTGTGGCTTCCTACAAGCAAGAGTTCATTTCTGGTAAAGACAGTGAATTCTGGGCTGAAATGATTTTTCGCAGTTCACAAACCCAACGAGATAATCACTATTAACTAACGAGCATTTATGTAAGAGGAGCTGTTGTATGTATCAGCTTCATAAGCAGAGTTGAACTACATATGGTCCGCATGAGTAGGAAACACAGTTCTTTTTTTCAGGCCATGCTCATGGTTCTTGCTGCATTGGAGACACTGGAAAGAAGAGGTTGCTTCTTTTGTTAAAACAGAGTGTGTTTCAGGGATGAGAACTCTGGTCGGAATTTCCCTTCAGAAACGGAGTTAAACCCCAGGATCTGTGTCTTAATACAAGCAAGAGTTCATTTGTGGTAAAGCCAGTGAATTTTGGGCTGAAATGATTTTAGACAGTTCATGAACCCAAAGCAATTCTCACAATTAACTAAAGAGCATTTATGTAAGAGGAGCTGTGGTTTGTTTCAGTTTCACAAGCAGAGTTGAATTAATATGGTCCTTATGAGTTGGAAACACATTTCTTTTTTTCAGGGCATGCTCATGGTTCTGGCTGTATTTTAGAATCTGGAAGGAAGAGCTTGCATCTTGTGTTAAATCAGAGTGTGTTTCAGGGATGAGAACTCTGGTCTGAATTTCTCTTTAGAAACGGAGTTAAACCCCAGGATCTGTGTCTTCCTACAGGCAAGAGTTCATTTCTGGAAAACCAAGTGAATTTTGGGCTCAAATGATTTTTTTCAGTTCACCAACCGAAAACGATTCTCACTATTAACTAAAGAGAATTTATGTAAGAGGAGCTGTGGTTTGTTTCAGTTTCATAAGCAGAGTTGAACTACATATGGTCCGTAGAGTAGGAAACACAGTTCTTTTTTTCTTGGTATGTTCATGGTGGTTGCTGTATTGGAGACGCTGGAAAGAAGAGCTTGCTTCTTGCATTAAAACAGAGTGTGTTTTATGGATGAGAACTCTGGTCTGAATTTCTCTTTAGAAATGGAGTTAAACCCCAGAATCTGTGTCTTTGTACAAGCAAGAGTTCATTTTTCATAAACCAAGTAAATTTTGGGCTCAAATGATTTTTCACAGTTCACCAACCCAAACCGATTCTCACCATTAACAAAAGAGCATTTATGTAAGAGGAGCTGTGGTTTGTTTCAGTTTCATAAGCAGAGTTGAACTACACATGGTCCGTATGAATAGGAAACACAGGTATTTTTTTTTTCAGGCCATGCTCATGGTTCTAGCTGTATTTTAGACTCTGGAAAGACGAGCATGCTTCTTCGACAAAACAGAGTGTGTTTCACGGATGAGAAATCAGGTCTGATTTCCCCTCAGAAAAGGAGTTAAACCCCAGGATCTGTGTCTTCTTACAAGCAAGAGTTCATTTCTGTTAAAGACAGTGAATTTTGGGCTGAAATGATTTTTCGCAGTGCACGAACACAACGCTATTCTCATTATTAACTAAAGAGGATTTATATAAGGTGAGCTGTCGTTTGTATCAGTTTCATAAGCAGAGTTGAACTACGTATGGTCTGTATGAGTAGGCAACACTGTTCTTTTTTTCTGGGTATGCTCATATTTTTTACTGTATTGGATACTCTGGAAAGAAGAGGCTGATTCTTGCCTTAAAGCAGAGTGTTTTTCACGGATGAGAACTCTGGTCGGAATTTCCCTTCAGAAACGGAGTTAAACCCCATGATCTGTGTCTTCCTACAAGCAACAGTTCATTCCTGGTTAACCCAGTGAATTTTGGGCTCAAATGATTTTTCGCATTTCACAAACCCAACACGATTCTCACTGTTAACTAAAGAGCATTTATGTAAGAGGAGCTGTGGTCTGTAACATTTCATAAGCAGAGTTGAACTACATATGGTCCGTATGAGTAGGAAACACAGTTCTTTTTTCTAGGCATGCTCATGGTTCTTACTGGTTTGGAGACGCTGGAAAAAACAAGATGATTCTTGCCTTAAAACAGAGTGTTTTTCAGGGTTGAGAATTCTGGTCTGAACTTGCCTTTAGAAACAGAGTTAAACCCCATGATCTGTGTCTTCCTACAAGAAAGAGTTCATTTCAGGTAAACCCAGTGAATTTTGGGCTCAAATGGTTTTTCGCAGTTCACGAACGCAACGCAATTATCACTATTAACTAAATAGGATTTATGTAACAGGAGCTGTGGTTTGAATCAGTTTCATAAGCAGAGTTGAACTACATATGGTCTGTATGAGTAGGAAACACAGTTATTTTTTTCTAGGAATGCTCATGGTTATTACTGTATTTGAGACGCTGGATAGAAGAGGATGATTCTTGCCTTAAAAGACAGTTTTTTTTTCAGGGATGAGAAATGTGGTCTGAATTTGCCTTCAGAAATGGTGTTAATCCCCAGGATCTGTGTCTTCCTACAAGCAAGAGTTCATTTCTGGTATACAAAGTGAATTTTGGGCTCAAATGACTTTACACAGTTTAAAACCCAATGCAATTCTCACAATTAACTAAAGAGCATTTATTTAAGAGTTGCTGTGGTTTGTATCAGTTTCATAAGCAGAGTTGATCTACATATGGTCCGGATGAGTAGGAAACACATTTCTTTTTTTCAGGGCATGCTCATGGTTCTGGCTGTATTTTAGAATCTGGAAGGAAGAGCTTGCATCTTGTGTTAAATCAGAGTGTGTTTCAGGGATGAGAACTCTGGTCTGAATTTCTCTTTAGTAACGGAGTTAAACCCCAGGATCTGTGTCTTCCTACAGGCAAGAGTTCATTTCTGGAAAACCAAGTGAATTTTGGGCTCAAATGATTTTTCTCAGTTCACCAACCGAATCTGATTCTCTCTATTAACTAAAGAGCATTTATGTAAGAGGTGCTGTGGTCTGTATCAGTTTTGTAAACAGAGTTGGACTACATATGGTCCGTATGATTAGGAAACACAATTCTTTTTTTCTTTGCATGCTCATGGTTCTTACTGTATTGGAGACCCTGGAAAGAAGAACTTGCTTCTTCGATAAAACAGAGTGTGTTTCACGGATGAGAACTCTGGTCTGAATTTCCCCTCAGAAACGGAGTTAAACCCCAGGATCTGTGGCTTCCTACAAGCAAGAGTTCATTTCTGGTAAAGACAGTGAATTCTGGGCTGAAATGATTTTTCGCAGTTCACAAACCCAACGAGATAATCACTATTAACTAACGAGCATTTATGTAAGAGGAGCTGTTGTATGTATCAGCTTCATAGGCAGAGTTGAACTACATATGGTCCGCATGAGTAGGAAACACAGTTCTTTTTTTCAGGCCATGCTCATGGTTCTTGCTGCATTGGAGACACTGGAAAGAAGAGGTTGCTTCTTTTGTTAAAACAGAGTGTGTTTCAGGGATGAGAACTCTGGTCGGAATTTCCCTTCAGAAACGGAGTTAAACCCCAGGATCTGTGTCTTAATACAAGCAAGAGTTCATTTGTGGTAAAGCCAGTGAATTTTGGGCTGAAATGATTTTAGACAGTTCATGAACCCAAAGCAATTCTCACAATTAACTAAAGAGCATTTATGTAAGAGGAGCTGTGCTTTGTTTCAGTTTCACAAGCAGAGTTGAATTAATATGGTCCTTATGAGTTGGAAACACATTTCTTTTTTTCAGGGCATGCTCATGGTTCTGGCTGTATTTTAGAATCTGGAAGGAAGAGCTTGCATCTTGTGTTAAATCAGAGTGTGTTTCAGGGATGAGAACTCTGGTCTGAATTTCTCTTTAGAAACGGAGTTAAACCCCAGGATCTGTGTCTTCCTACAGGCAAGAGTTCATTTCTGGAAAACCAAGTGAATTTTGGGCTCAAATGATTTTTTTCAGTTCACCAACCGAAAACGATTCTCACTATTAACTAAAGAGAATTTATGTAAGAGGAGCTGTGGTTTGTTTCAGTTTCATAAGCAGAGTTGAACTACATATGGTCCGTAGAGTAGGAAACACAGTTCTTTTTTTCTGGGCATGCTCATGGTGGTTGCTGTATTGGAGACGCTGGAAAGAAGAGCTTGCTTCCCGCATTAAAACAGAGTGTGTTTAATGGATGAGAACTCTGGTATGAATTTCTCTTTAGAAACGGAGTTAAACCCCAGGATCTGTGTCTTTCTACAAGCAAGAGTTCATTTCTCATAAACCAAGTAAATTTTGGGCTCAAATGATTTTTCACAGTTCACCAGCCAAAACGGATTCTCACTATTCACTAAAGAGCATTTTTGTAAGAGGAGCTGTGGTTTGTTTCAGTTTCATAAGCAGAATTGAACTACACATGGACCGTATGAATAGGAAACACAGGTATTTTATTTCAGGCCATGCACATGGTTCTTGCTGTAGTTTAGACTCTGGAAAGACTAGCTTGCTTCTTCGACAAAACAGAGTGTGCTTCACAGATGAGAACTCTCGTCTGATTTCCCCTCAGAAACGGAGTTAAACCCCAGGATCTGTGTCTTCCTACAAGCAAGAGTTCATTTCTGTTAAAGACAGTGCATTTTGGGCTGAAATGATTTTTCGCAGTTCACGAACCCAACGCTATTCTCATTATTAACTAAAGAGGATTTATATAAGGTGAGCTGTGGTTTGTATCAGTTTCATAAGCAGAGTTGAACTACCTATGGTCTGTATGAGTAGACAACACTGTTCTTTTTTCTGGGTATGCTCATGTTTTTTACTGTATTGGATACGCTGGAAAGAAGAGGCTGATTCTTGCCTTAAAACAGAGTCTTTTTCACGGATGAGGACTCTGGTCGGAATTTCCCTTCAGAAACGGAATTAAATCCCATGATCTGTGTCTTCCTACAAGCAAGAGTTCTTTTCTGGTTAACATAGTGAATTTTGAGCTGAAATGATTTTTCACAGTTCACGAACCCAACGAGATAATCACTATTAACTAAAGAGCATTTATGTAAGAGGAGCTGTTGTATGTATCAGTTTCATAAGCAGATTTGAACTACATATTGTCCGCATGAGTAGGAAACACAGTTCTTTTTTTCAGTCCATGCTCATGGTTCTTGCTGTATTGGAGACACTGGAAAGAAGAGCTTGCTTCTTTTGTTAAAACAGAGTGTGTTTCAGGGATGAGAACTCTGGTTGGAATTTCCCTTTAGAAACGGAGTAAAACTCCAGGATCTGTGTCTTCCTACAAGCAAGAATTCTTTTATGGTAAACCAAGTGAATGTTAGGCTGAAATGATTTTTCGCAGTTTACGAACCCAATGCCATTCTCCCTATTAACTAAAGAGCATTATGTAAGAGGAGCTGTGGTGTGTATCAGTTTCATAAGCAGAGTTGAACTACATATGGTCCTTAGGAGTAGGAAACACAGTTCTATTTTTCTAGGCATGCTCATGGTTCTTACTGGTTTGGAGACGCTGGAAAGAACAGGATGATTCTTGCCTTAAAACAGAGTGTTTTTCAGGGTTGAGAATTCTGGTCTGAATTTGCCTTCAGAAACAGAGTTAAACCCCATGATCTGTGTCTTCCTACAAGAAAGAGTTCATTTCAGGTAAACCCAGTGAATTTTGGGCTCAAATGGTTTTTCGCAGTTCACGAACGCAACGCAATTATCACTATTAACTAAATAGGATTTATGTAACAGGAGCTGTGGTTTGAATCAGTTTCATAAGCAGAGTTGAACTACATATGGTCTGTATGAGTAGGAAACAGTTATTTTTTTCTAGGAATGCTCATGGTTATTACTGTATTTGAGACGCTGGATAGAAGAGGATGATTCTTGCCTTAAAAGACAGTTTTTTTTTCAGGGATGAGATATGTGGTCTGAATTTGCCTTCAGAAATGGTGTTAATCCCCAGGATCTGTGTCTTCCTACAAGCAAGAGTTCATTTCTGGTATACAAAGTGAATTTTGGGCTCAAATGACTTTACACAGTTTAAAACCCAATGCAATTCTCACTATTAACTAAAGAGCATTTATTTAAGAGTTGCTGTGGTTTGTATCAGTTTCATAAGCAGAGTTGATCTACATATGGTCCGGATGAGTAGGAAACACATTTCTTTTTTTCAGGGCATGCTCATGGTTCTGGCTGTATTTTAGAATCTGGAAGGAAGAGCTTGCATCTTGTGGTAAATCAGAGTGTGTTTCAGGGATGAGAACTCTGGTCTGAATTTCTCTTTAGTAACGGAGTTAAACCCCAGGATCTGTGTCTTCCTACAGGCAAGAGTTCATTTCTGGAAAACCAAGTGAATTTTGGGCTCAAATGATTTTTCTCAGTTCACCAACCGAATCTGATTCTCTCTATTAACTAAAGAGCATTTATGTAAGAGGTGCTGTGGTCTGTATCAGTTTTGTAAACAGAGTTGGACTACATATGGTCCGTATGATTAGGAAACACAATTCTTTTTTTCTTTGCATGCTCATGGTTCTTACTGTATTGGAGACCCTGGAAAGAAGAACTTGCTTCTTCGATAAAACAGAGTGTGTTTCACGGATGAGAACTCTGGTCTGAATTTCCCCTCAGAAACGGAGTTAAACCCCAGGATCTGTGGCTTCCTACAAGCAAGAGTTCATTTCTGGTAAAGACAGTGAATTCTGGGCTGAAATGATTTTTCGCAGTTCACAAACCCAACGAGATAATCACTATTAACTAACGAGCATTTATGTAAGAGGAGCTGTTGTATGTATCAGCTTCATAAGCAGAGTTGAACTACATATGGTCCGCATGAGTAGGAAACACAGTTCTTTTTTTCAGGCCATGCTCATGGTTCTTGCTGCATTGGAGACACTGGAAAGAAGAGGTTGCTTCTTTTGTTAAAACAGAGTGTGTTTCAGGGATGAGAACTCTGGTCGGAATTTCCCTTCAGAAACGGAGTTAAACCCCAGGATCTGTGTCTTAATACAAGCAAGAGTTCATTTGTGGTAAAGCCAGTGAATTTTGGGCTGAAATGAGTTTAGACAGTTCATGAACCCAAAGCAATTCTCACAATTAACTAAAGAGCATTATGTAAGAGGAGCTGTGGTGTGTATCAGTTTCATAAGCAGAGTTGAACTACATATGGTCCTTAGGAGTAGGAAACACAGTTCTATTTTTCTAGGCATGCTCATGGTTCTTACTGGTTTGGAGACGCTGGAAAGAACAGGATGATTCTTGCCTTAAAACAGAGTGTTTTTCAGGGTTGAGAATTCTGGTCTGAATTTGCCTTCAGAAACAGAGTTAAACCCCATGATCTGTGTCTTCCTACAAGAAAGAGTTCATTTCAGGTAACCCAGTGAATTTTGGGCTCAAATGGTTTTTCACAGTTCACGAACGCAACGCGATTATCACTATTAACTAAATATGATTTATGTAACAGGAGCTGTGGTTTGAATCACTTTCATAATCAGAGTTGAACTACGTATGGTCTGTATGAGTAGGAAACACAGTTATTTTTTTCTAGGAATGCTCATGGTTATTACTGTATTGGAGACGCTGGATAGAAGAGGATGATTCCTGCCTTAAAAGACAGTTTTTTTTCAGGGATGAGAAATGTGGTCTGAATTTCCCTCAGAAACGGTGTTAATCCCTAGGATCTGTGTCTTCCTACAAGCAAGAGTTCATTTCTGGTATACAAAGTGAATTTTGGGCTCAAATGACTTTACACAGTTTAAAACCCAATGCAATTCTCACTATTAACTAAAGAGCATTTATATAAGAGGTGCTGTGGTTTGTATCAGTTTCATAAGCAGAGTTGATCTACATATGGTCCGGTTGAGTAGGAAACACAGTTCTTTTTTGAGGGCATGCTCATGGTTCTTTTGTATTGAAGACGCTGGAAAGAATAGCTTGCTTCTTGTGTTTAAGCAGTATGTGTTTCATGGATGAAAGCACTGGTCAGAATATCCCTTTAGAATCGGAGTTACTCCACGGTGTCTGTGTCTTCCTACAAGCAAGAGTTCATTTCTGGTAAACACAGTGAATTTTGGGCTGAAATGATTCTTTGCATTTCTGGAATCCAATGCGATTCTCACTATTAAGTAAAGAGCATTCATGTAAGAGGAGCTGTAGTCTGTATCAGTTTCATAAGCAGAGCTGAACTACATATGGTCCGTGTGAGTAGGAAACACAGATCTATTTTTCTTGGCATGCACATGGTTCTTACTGTATTGGAGACCCTGGAAAGAAGAGGATGATTCATGCCTTAAAACAGAGTGTTTTTCATGGATCAGAATTCTGGTCTGCATTTCCCCTCAGAAACGGAGTTAAACCCCATGTTCTGTGTCTTCCTCCAAGCAAGACTTCATTTCTGGTAAACCCAGTGAATTTCGGGCTCAAAAGATTTTTCACAGTTCATGAACCCAACATGATTCTCACTATTAAATTAAGCGCATTTATGTAAGACGAGCTGTGGTTTGTATCAGTTTCATAAGAGGAGTTGAACTACATATGGTCCGTATGAGTAGGAAACACAGTTCTTTTTTTCAGGGCATGCTCATGGTTCTTGCTGTATTGGAGACGCTGGAAAGAAGAGCTTGCTTCTTGCATGAAAACAGACTGTGTTTCATGGATGAGAACACCGGTCTGTATGTACCTTTAGAATTGGAGTTAAAATCCAGGATCTGTGTCTGCCTGCATGGAAGAGTTTATTTTTGTTAAACCAAGTGAATTTTGGGGTCAAATGAGTTTACAAAGTACAAAAACCCAATGTGATTGTAACTATTAAGTAAACAGCATTTATTTAAGAGGTTCTGTGGTGGGTATCAGTTTCATAACTGGAGTTGATCTACATATGGTCTGTATCAGTAGGAAACACAGTTCTTTTTTCTGGGCATGCTCATGGTTCTTAACTTTTTGGAGAAGCTGGAAAGAAGAGGATGATTCTTGCCTTAAAACAGAGTGTTTTTCAGGGATGAGAACTCTGGTCTGAATTTCCCTTCAGAAATGGAGTTAAATCCAAGGGTCTCTGTCTTCCTACATGCAAGAGTTCATTTCTGGTTCACCCAGTGTATTTTGGGATCAAATGATTTTTGGCAGTTCACGAAACCAACGCAATTATCACTATTATCTAAAGAGCATTTATGTAAGTGGAGCTGTGGTTTGTATCAGGTTCATAAGCAGAGTTGAACTACATATGGCCCGTATGAGTAGGAAACACAGTTCTTTTTTTCAGGGCATGCTCATGGTTCTTGCTCTATTGGAGACCCTGGAAAGAAGAGCTTGCTTCTTGCATTAAAACAGAGTGTGTTTCATGGATGAGAAATCTGGTCTGAATTTCCCTTCAGAAACAGAGTAAAACCCCATGATAGGTGTCTTCTTACAGGCACGAGAATATTTCTGTTAAACCAAGTGAATTTTCGGATCAAATGATTTTACACAGTTCAGGAACCCAACGCGATTGTCACTATTAACTAAAGAGCATTTATGTAAGAGGAGCTGTGGTCTGTATCATTTCATAAGCAGAGTTGAACTAAATATGGTCCGTATGAGTAGGAAACACAGTTCTTTTTTTCTGGACATGCTCATGGTTCTTATTGTTTTGGAGACGCTGGATAGAAAATGATGATTCTTGCTTTAAAACAGTTTGTTTCAGGGATGAGAACTCTGGACTGAATTTGCCTTCATAAACAGAGTTAAACCCCAGGATCTGTGTCTTCCTACAAGAAAGAGTTCATTTCTGGTAAACCCAGTGAATTTCGGGCTGAAATGATTTTTCGCAGTTTACGAACCCAACACAATTCTCACTATTAACTAAAGCGCATTTATGTAAGAGGAGCTGTTTTTTGTATCAGTTTCATAAGCAGAGTTGAACTACATATGGTATGTATGAGTGGGAAATACAGTTTTTTTTTTTTTCTGGACATGCTCATGTTTCTTACTGTATTGGAGAAGCTGGAAAGAAGAGGATGTTTCATGCATTAAAACAGAGTGTGTTTCATGGATGAGAACTCTGGTCTGAATTTCCCTTCAGAAATGGAGTTAAACTCCAGGATTTGTGTCTTAATACAAGCAAGAGTTCATTTCTGGTAAACCCAGTGAATTTTGGCCTGAAATGATTTTTCGCAGTTCACGAACCCAACGCAATTCTCACTATTAACTAAAGAGTATTTATGAAAGAGGAGCTGTTGTTTTTATCAGTTTCAAAAGCAGAGTTGAACTACATATGGTCTGTATGAGTAGAAAACACAGTTCTTTTTTCTGGGCATGCTTATGGTTCTTGCTGTATTGGAGATGTTGGAAAGAAGAGCTTGCTTCTTACATGAAAACAGAGTGTGTTTCATGGATGAGAACACTGGTCTGAATTTACCTTCCGAATCAGAGTTAAAATCCAGGATCTGTGTCTTCCTACATGGAAGAGTTTATTTCTGTTTAACCAACTGAATTTTGTGGTGAAATAATTTTTTCGCGTTTACAAACCCAACGCGATTCTCACTATTAACTAAAGAGCATTTATGAAAGAGGAGCTGTTGTTTGTATTAGTTTCATAAGCAGAGTTGAACTACATATGGTCTGTATGAGTTGGAAACACAGTTGTTTTTTCTGGGCATGCTCATGTTTCTTAATGTATTGGAGAAGCTGGAAAGAAGTTGATGATTCTGGCCTTAAAACAGAGTGTTTTTCAGGGATGAGAACTCTGGTCTGAATTTCCCTTCAGAAATGGAGTTAAATCCCAGGGTCTCTGTCTTCCTACAAGCAAGAGTTCATTTCTGGTTCACCCAGTGTATTTTGGGATCAAATGATTTTTGGCAGTTCACGAAACCAACGCAATTATCTCTATTATCTAAAGAGCATTTATGTAAGTGGAGCTGTGGTTTGTATCAGGTTCATAAGCAGAGTTGACCTACATATGGCCCGTATGAGTAGGAAACACAGTTCTTTTTTTCAGGGCATGCTCATGGTTCTTGCTCTATTGGAGACCCTGGAAAGAAGAGCTTGCTTCTTGCATTAAAACAGAGTGTGTTTCATGGATGAGAAATCTGGTAAACCCAGTGAATTTTGGGCTGAAATGATTTTTTCGCAGTTCACGAACCCAACGCGATTCTCACTATTAACTAAAGCGCATTTATGTAAGAGGAGCTGTAGTTTGTATCAGTTTCATAGGCAGAGTTGAAGTACATATGGTCTGTATGAGTAGAAAACACAGTTCTTTTTTCTGGGCATGCTTAAGGTTCTTGCTGTATTGGAGACGCTGGAAAGAAGTGTTTGCTTCTTACATTAAAACAGAGTGTGTTTCATGGATGAGAACACTGGTCTGAATTTACCTTCCGAATCAGAGTTAAAATCCAGGATCTGTGTCTTCCTACATGGAAGAGTTTATTTCTGTTTAACCAACTGAATTTTGTGGTGAAATAATCTTTTCGCCGTTTACAAACTCAACGCGATTCTCACTATTAACTAAAGAGCATTTATGAAAGAGGAGCTGTTGTTTGTATTAGTTTCATAAGCAGAGTTGAACTACATATGGTCTGTATGAGTAGAAAACACAGTTCTTATTTCTGGGCATGCTCATGGTTCTTATTGTATTAGAGAAGCTGGAAATAAGTGGTTGATTCTTTCCTTAAAATAGCGTGTTTTTCAGGGACGAGAACTCTGGTCTGTATTTCACTTCAGAAATAGAGTTAAACCCCAGGATCTCTGTCTTCCTGAAGCAAGAGTTGATTTCTGGTTAACCCAGTGAATTTTGGGCTCAAATAATTTTTGGCAGTTCATGAACCCAACATGATTCTCACTATTAACTAAAGAGCTTTTATGTAAGAAGAGCTGTGGTTTGTATTAGTTTCATAAGCAAAGGTGAACTACATATGGTCCATATGGGTAGGAAACACAGTTCTTTTTTTCAGGGCATGCTCATGGTTCTTACTGTATTGGAGACGCTGGAAAGAAGTTGATGATTCTTGTGTTAAAACATAGTGTTTTTCAGGGATGAGAACTCTGGTCTGAATTTCCTTTCAGAAATGGAGTTAAACCCCAGGATCTATGTCTTCCTACAAGCATGAGTTCATTTCTTGTTAACCCAGTGAATTTTGGGATCAAATGGTTTTTGGCAGTTCACAAACCCAACGCGATTATCATTATTAACTAAAGAGCATTTATTTAAGCGGACCTTTGGGTTGTATCAGTTTCATGAGCAGAGTTGAACTACATATGGTCAGTATGCGTAGGAAACACAGTTCTTTTTTTCAGGGCATGCTCATGGTTCTTGTTGTATTGGAGACGCTGGAAAGAAGAGCTTGCTTCTTGCACTAAAACAGAGTGTGTTTCATGGATGAGAATTCTGTTCTGAATTTGCCTTCAGAAACAGAGGTAAACCCCAGGATCTTTGTCTTCCTACAAGCAAGAGTTGATTTCTGGTTAACACAGTGATATTGGGCTCAAGTGATTTTTCGCAGTTCACGAACCCAACACGATTCTCACTATTAACTAAAGAGCATTTCTGTAAGTGGTGCTGTGGTTTGTAGCAGTTTCATATGCAGAGTTGAATGACATACGGTCCGTATGAGTAGGAAACACAGTTATTTTTTTCAGGGCATGCTCATTGTTCTTGCTGTATTTTAGACCCTGGAAAGATTGCTTGCTTCTTGCGTTAACAAAGAGTGTGTTTCACGTATGAGAACGCTGGTCTGTATTTCCCTTCAGTAGCGGAGTTAAACTCCACGATCTGTGTCTTCCTACAAGCAAGAGTTCATTTCTGGTAAACCAAGTGAATTTTGGGCTCAAATGATTTTTCACAGTTCACCAACCGAAACCGATTCACACTATTAACAAAACAGCATTTATGTGAGATTAGCTGTGGTTTGTATCAGTTTCATAAGCAGAGTTGAACTACATATGGTCACTATGAGTAGGAAACACAGTTCTTTTTTTCTGGGTATGCTCATGTTTCTTGCTGTATTTTAGACCCTGGAAATAATGCTTGCTTCTTGCGTTAAAGCAGAGTGTGTTTCAGGTATGAGAACGCTGGTCTGAATTTCCCTTCAGTAACGGAGGTAAACCCCACGATCTGTGTCTTCCTACAAGCAAGAGTACATTTCTGGTAAACCCAGTGAATTTTGGGCTCAAATAATTTTTCACAGTTCACGAACCCAACACGATTCTCACTATTAACTAAAGAGCATTTATGTGAGAGGAGCTGTGGTTTGTATTAGTTTCATGAACAGAGTTGAACTACATATGGTCCGTATGAGTAGGAAACACAGTTCTTTTTTTCTGGGAATGCTCCTGGTTCTTATTGTTTTGGAGACGCTAGATAGAAGAGTATGATTCTTGCCTTAAAACAGAGTTTGTTCTGGGATGAGAACACTGGTCCGATTTTGCTTTCAGAAACAGAGTAAAACTCGAGAATCTTTGTCTTCCTACAAGCAAGAGTTCATTTCTGGTAAACCCAGTGAATTTTGGGCTGAAATGAATTTTTCGCAGTTCACGAACCCAACGCGATTCTCACTATTAACTAAAGCGCATTTATGTAAGAGGAGCTGTGGTTTGTGTCAGTTTCATAAGCAGAGTTGAACTACATATTGACCATATGAGTAGGAAACACAGTTATTTTTTCTGGACATTCGCATTGTTCTTGCTGTATTGGAGACGCTGGAAAGAAGAGTTTGCTTATTGCATGAAAACAGAGTGTGTTTTATGCATGAGAACACGGGGATGAATTTACCTTCAGAGTCATTGTTACACCCCAGGATCTGTGTCTTCCTACAAGCATGAGTTCATTTCTGGTTAACCCAGTGAATTTTGTAATCAAATGATTTTGGGCAGTTCACGAACCCAACGCGATTATCACTATTAACTAAAGAGCATTTATTTAAGCGGAGCTTTGGGTTGTATCAATTTCATAAGCAAAGTTGAACTACATATGTTCAGTATGCGTAGGAAACACAGTTCTTTTTTTCAGGGCATGCTAATGGTTCTTGCTGTATTGGAGACGCTGGAAAGAAGAGCTTGCTTCTTGCACTAAAACAGAGTGTGTTTCATGGATGAGAATTCTGTTCTGAATTTGCCTTCAGAAACAGAGGTAAACCCCAGGATCTGTGTCTACCTACAAGCAAGAGTTGATTTCTGGTTAACACAGTGAATTTTGGGCTCAAATGAGTTTTTGCAGTTCACGAACCCAACGCAATTCTCACTATTAACTTAAGAGCATATCTGTAAGTGGTGCTGTGGTTTGTAGCAGTTTCATATGCAGAGTTGAAGGACATATGGTCCTTATTAGTAGGAAACACAATTCTTTTTTTCAGGACATGCTCATGGTTCTTGCTGTATTTTAGAACCTGGAAAGAATGCTTGCTTCTTGCGTTAACGCAGAGTGTGTTTCCAGTATGAGAACGTTGGTCTGTATTTCCCTTCAGTAGCGGAGTTAAACTACACGATCTGTGTCTTCCTACAAGCAAGAGTTCATTTCTGGTAAACCAAGTTAATTATGGGCTCAAATGATTTTTCACAGTTCACCAACCGAAACCGATTCTCACTATTAACTAAAGAGCATTTATGTAAGAGTAGCTGTGGTTTGTATCAGTTTCATAAGCAGAGTTGAACTACATATGGTCTGTATGAGTAGGAAACACTGTTCTTTTCTTCTGGGCATGCTCATTTTTCTTACTGTATTGGAGAAGCTGGGAAGAAGTGGATGATTCTTGCCTTAAAACAGAGTGTTTTTCAGGGGTGAGAATTCTGGTCTGAATTTGCCTTCAGAAACGGAGTTAATCCCCAGGATCTGTGTCTTTCTACAAGCAAGAGTTCATTTCAGGTAAATCCAGTGAATTTTGGCTGAAATGATTTTTTACAGTTCACCAACCCAACATAATTCACTACTATCTAAAGAGGATTTATGTAAGAGGAGCTGTGGTTTGAATCATTTCATGAGCTGAGTTGAACTACGTATGGTCCGTATGATTAGGAAACACATTTCTTTTTCTCAGGGCATGCTCATGGTTCTTGCTGTATTTTAGACTCTGGAAAGAAGAGCTTGCTTCTTGCGTTAAAGCAGAGTGTGTTTCAGGGATGAGAACTCTGGTCTGAATTTCCCTTCAAAAACAGAGTTAAACCCCAGGATCTGTGTCTTCCTACAAGCAGGAGTTAATTTCAGGTAAACCCTGTGAATTTTGGGCTCAAATGATTTTTCGCAGTTCACGAACCCAACGCGATTCTCACTATTAACTAAAGAGCATTTATGTTAGATGTGCTGTTGTTTGTATCAGTTTCATAACCAGAGTTGTTCTACATATTGTCTGTATGAGTAGGAACCACATTTTTTTTTCAGGGCATGCACATGGTTCATGCTGTATTGGACATGGTGGAAAGAAGAGGATGATTCTTGACTTAAAACAGAGTGTTTTTCATGGATGAGAACACTGGTCTGAATTTACCTTCAGAATCAGAGTTAAACCCCAGGATCTGTATCTTCCTACAAGCAAGAGTTCATTTCTGGTAAAACCAGTGAATTTTGTGCTCAAATGATTTTTCACAGATCACGAACCCAACATGATTCTCACTATTAACTAAAGCGCATTTATGTAAGAGGAGCTGTTGTTTCATAAGCAGAGTTGAACTACATATGGTCCGTATGATTAGGAAACACATTTCTTTTTCTCAGGGCATACTCATGGTTCTTGCTGTATTGGAGACGCTGGAAAGAAGAGATTGCTTCTTGCATTAAAACAGGCTGTGTTTCATGGATTAGTACTCTGGTCTGATTTCCCTTCAGAAATGGAGTTAAACTCCATGATCTGTGTCTTCCTACCAGCAAGAGTTCATTTCTGCTAAACCAAGTGAATTTTGGGCTCAAATGAATTTACACAGTTCTAGAACCCAACGCGATTATCACTATTAACTAAAGAGCATTTATGTAAGAGGAGCTGTGGTCTGTAACATTTCATAAGCAGAGTTGAACTACATATGGTCACCATGTGTAGGAAACACAGTTATTTTTTTCAGGACATGCTCATGGTGCTTGCTATATTTTAGAATCTGGAAAGAAGAGCTTGCTTCTTCGTTAAAACAGAGTGTGTTTCAGGGATCAGAACTCTGGTCTGAATTTCCCCTCAGAAACAGGGTTAAATGCCATGATCAGTGTCTTCCTACAAGCAAGAGTTCATTTCTGGTAAACCCAGTGAATTTTGGTCTCAAATGATTTTTTGCAGTTCACGAACCCAATGCTATTCTCACTATTAACAAAAGAGGATTTATGTAAGAGGACCTGTGGTTTGTATCAGTTTCATAAGCAGATTTGAACTATATATGGTCTGTATGAGTAGGAAACACAATTCTTTTTTTCTGGGCATGCTCATGTTTCTTACTATATTGGAGATGCTGGAATGAAGAGGATGATTCTTGCCTTAAAACAGAATGTTTTTCAGGGACGAGAACTCTGGTCTGAATTTGCCTTCACAACCGGAGTTAAACCCCATGATCAGTGTCTTCCTACAAGCAAGAGTTCATTTCTGGTACACCCAGTGAATTTTGAGCTCAAATGACTTTACACAGTTCTAGAACACAGCCCGATTATCACAATTAACTAAAGAGCATTTATGTAAGAGGAGTTGTGGTCTGTATCATTTCATAAGCAGAGTAGAACTACATATGGTCCGTATGAGTAGGAAACACAGTTCTTTTCCTCTGGTCGTGCTCATGATTCTTACTGTACTGGAGAAGCTGGAAAGAAGAGGATGATTCTTGCCTTAAAACAGAGTGTTTTCAGGGTTGAGAATTCTGGTCTGAATTTGCCTTCAGAAACGGAGTTAATCCCCAGGATCTGTGTCTTCCTACAAGCAAGTGTTCATTTCTGGTAAACCCAGTGAATTTTGGGCTGAAATGATTTTTCACAGTTCATGAACCCAACGAGATTCTCACTATTAACTAAAGAGCATTTATGTAAGAGGAGCTGTTGTTTGCATCAGTTTCATAAGCAGAGTTGAACTACATATGGTCCGTATGATTAGGAAACACATTTCTTTTTTTCAGGGCATGCTCATAGTTCTTCCTGTAGTGGAGACACTGGAAAGAAGAGATTGCTTCTTGCATTAAAACAGGGTGTGTTTCATGGATTAGAATTCTGGTCTGAATTTCCCTTCACAAACGGAGTGAAACTCCATGATCTTTGTCTTCCTACCAACAAGACTTCATTTCTGCTAAACCAAGTGAATTTTGGGCTCAAATGAATTTACACAGTTCTAGAACCCAACGCGATTATCACTATTAACTAAAGAGCATTTATGTAAGAGGAGCTGTTGTATGCATCAGTTTCATAAGCAGAGTTGAACTACATATGGTCACCATGTGTAGGAAACACAGTTATTTTTTTCAGGGCATGCTCATGGTGCTTGCTGTATTTTAGAATCTGGAAAGAAGAGCTTGCTTCTTCGTTAAAACAGAGTGTGTTTCAGGGATCAGAACTCTGGTCTGAATTTCCCTTCAGAAATGGGGTTAAACGCCATGATCTGTGTCTTCCTACAAGCAAGAGTTCATTTGTGGTAAACCCAGTGAATTTTGGTCTCAAATGATTTTTCGCAGTTCACGAACCCACCGCTATTCTCACTATTATCTAAAGAGGATTTATTAAGAGGAGCTGTGGTTTGTATCAGTTTCATAAGCAGAGTTGAACTACATATGGTCTGTATGAGTAGGAAACAGTTTTTTATTTCTGGGCATGCTCATGGTTCTTGCTGTATTGGAGACGCTGGAAAGAAGAGATTGCTTCTTGCATTAAAACAGTGTGTGTTTCATGGATGAGAACTCTGGTCTGAATTTCCCTTCACAAACGGAGTTAAACTCCATGATCTGTGTCTTCCTACCAGCAAGAGTTCATTTCTGGTAAACCTAGTGAATTTTGGGCTCAAATGACTTTACACAGTTCTAGAACCCAACCCGATTATCACTATTAACTAAAGAGCATTTATGTAAGAGGAGCTGTGGTGTGTATCATTTCATAAGCAGAGTTGAACTACATATGGTCCGTATGAGTAGGAAACACAGTTCTTTTCTTCTTGGCGTGCTCATTGTTCTTACTGTATTGGAGAAGCTGGAAAGAAGAGGATGATTCTTGCCTAAAAACAGAGTGTATTTCAGGGTTGGGAATTCTGGTCTGAATTTGCCTTCAGAAACAGAGTTAATCCCCAGGATCTGTGTCTTCCTACAAGCAAGAGTTCATTTCTGGTAAACCCAGTGAATTTTGGGCTGAAATGATTTTTCAGAGTTCATGAACCCAACGAGATTCTCACTATTAAATAAAGAGCATTTATATAAGAGGAGCTGTTGTTTGCATCAGTTTCATTAGCAGAATTGAACTAGGTATGGTCCGCATGATTAGGAAACACATTTCTTTTTCTCAGGGCATGCTCATGGTTCTTGCTGTATTGGAGACGCTGGAAAGAAGAGATTGCTTCTTGCATTAAAACAGGGTGTGTTTCATGGATTAGAATTCTGGTCTGATTTCCCTTCACAAACGGAGTGAAACTCCATGATCTGTGTCTTCCTACCAGCAAGAGTTCATTTCTGGTAAACCTAGTGAATTTTGGGCTCAAATGACTTTACACAGTTCTAGAACCCAACCAGATTATCACTATTAACTAAAGAGCATTTATGTAAGAGGAGCTGTGGTGTGTATCATTTCATAAGCAGAGTTGAACTACATATGGTCCGCATGATTAGGAAACACATTTCTTTTTTTCTGGGCATGCTCATGTTTCTTACTATGTTGGAGATGCTGGAAAGAAGAGGATGATTCTTGCCTTAAAACAGAATGTTTTTCAGGGACGAGAACTCTGTTCTGAATTTGCCTTCAGAACCGGAGTTAAACCCCAGGATCAGTGTCTTCCTACAAGCAAGAGTTCATTTCTTGTAAACCCAGTGAATTTTGGGCTCAAATGACTTTACACAGTTCTAGAACCCTACCAGGTTATCACTATTAACTAAAGAGCATTTATGTAAGAGGAGCTGTGGTCTGTATCATTTCATAAGCAGAGTTGAACTACATATGGTCTGTATGAGTAAGAAACACAGTTCTTTTCCTTTGGTCGTGCTCATGGTTGTTAGTGTATTGGAGAAGCTGGAAAGAAGAGGATGATTCTTGCCTTAAAACAGAGTGTTTTTTGGATTGAGAATTCTGGTCTGAATTTGCCTTCAGAAACGGAGTTAATCCCCAGGATCTGTGTTTTCCTACAAGCAAGAGTTCATTTCTTGTAAACCCAGTGATTTTTGAGCTCAAATGATTTACACAGTTCTAGAACCCAACGCTATTATCACTATTAACTAAAGAGCATTTATGTAAGAGGAACTGTGGTTTCTTTCACTTTCATGAGCAGAGTTTAACCACATATTGTGTGTATGAGTAGGAGACACAGATCTCTTTTTCTGGATATGATCATGGTTCTTGCTGTATTGGAGACGCTGGAAAGATGAGCTTGCTTCTTGCGTTAAAACAGAGTGTGTTTCATGGATGAGAACTGTGCTCTGAATTTGCCTTCAGAACCAGAGTTAAACCCCAGGATCAGTGTCTTCTTACAAGCAAGAGTTCATTTCTGGTAAACCCAGTGAATTTTGTTCTCAAAAGACATTACACAGTTGTTGAACCCAACGCGATTATCACTATTAACTAAAGAGCATTTATGTAAGAGTAGCTGTGGTCTGTATCATTTCATAAGCAGAGTTGGACTACATATGGTCTGTATGAGTAGGAAACACAGTTCTTTTCTTCTGGGCTTGCTCATGGTTCTTACTGTATTGGAGAAGCTGGAAAGAAGAGGATGATTCTTGCCTTAAAACAGAGTGTTTTTCAGGGATGATAATTCTGGTCTGAATTTGCCTTCAGAAATGGAGTTAATCCCCAGGATCTTGTCTTCCTACAAGCAAGAATTCGTTTCAGGTAAATCCAGTGAATTTTGGCCTGAAATGATTTTTCACAGTTCACGAACCCAACATGAGTCTCACTATTATCTAAAGAGGAGTTATGTAAGAAGAGCTGTATTTTGAATCAATTTCATATGCAGAGTTGAACTATGTATGGTCCGTATGATGAGAAAACACATTTCTTTTTCTCGAGGCATGCTCATGGTTCTTGCTGTATTGGAGACGCTGGAAAGAAGAGATTGCTTCTTGCATAAAAACAGGGTGTGTTTCATGGATTAGAATTCTGGTCTGAATTTCCCTTCACAAACGGAGTTAAACTCCATGATCTGTGTCTTCCTACCAGCAAGAGTTCATTTCTGCTAAACCAAGTGAATTTTGGGCTCAAATGAATTTACACAGTTCTAGAACCCAACGCGATTATCACTGTTAACTAAAGAGCATTTATGTAAGAGGAACTGTTGTATGTATCAGTTTCATAAGCAGAGTTGAACTACATATGGTCACCATGTGTAGGAAACACAGTTATTTTTTTCAGGGCATGCTCATGGTGCTTGCTGTATTTTAGAATCTGGGGGAAGTGCTTGCTACTTCGTTAAAACAGAGTGTGTTTCAGGAATCAGAACTCTGGTCTGAATTTCCCTTCAGAAACGGGGTTAAACGCCATGATCTGTGTCTTCCTACTAGCAAGAGTTCATTTCTGGTAAACCCTGTGAATTTTGGTCTCAAATGATTTTTCGCAGTTCACGAACCCAATGCTATTCTCACTATTAACTAAAGAGGATTTATTAAGAGGAGCTGTGGTTTGTATCAGTTTCATAAGCAGAGTTGAACTACATATGGTCTGTATGAGTAGGAAACACACTTCTTTTTTTCTTGGCATGCTCATGTTTCTTACTATATTGGAGATGCTGGAAAGACGAGGATGATTCTTGCCTTAAAACAGAATGTTTTTCAGGGACGAGAACTCTGTTCTGAATTTGCCTTCAAACTGGAGTTAAACCCCATGATCAGTGTCTTCCTACAAGCAAGAGTTCATTTCTGGTAAACCCAGTGCATTTGGGGCTCAAATGACTTTACACAGTTCTAGAACACAATCCGATTATCACTATTAACTAAAGAGCATTTATGTAAGAGGAGTTGTGGTCTGTATCATTTCATAAGCAGAGTTGAACTACATATGGTCCGTATGAGTTGGAAACCCAGTTCTTTTCCTCTGGTCGTGCTCATGATTCTTACTGTACTGGAGAAGAAGGAAGGAAGAGGATGATTCTTGCCTTAAAACAGAGTGATTTTCAGGGTTGAGAATTCTGGTCTGAATTTGCCTTCAGAAACAGAGTTAATCCCCAGGATCTGTGTCTCCTACAAGCAAGAGTTCATTTCTGGTAAACCCAGTGAATTTTGGGCGGAAATGATTTTTGACAGTTCATGAACCCAACGAGATTCTCACTATTAACTAAAGAGCATTTATGTAAGAGGAGCTGTTGTTTGCATCAGTTTCATAAGCAGAGTTGAACTACGTATGGTCCGTATGATTAGGAAACACATTTCTTTTTCTCAGGGCATGCTCATGGTTCTTGCTGTATTGGAGACGCTGGAAAGAAGAGATTGCTTCTTGCATTAAAACAGGGTGTGTTCCATGGATTAGAACACTGGTCTGAATTTCCCTTCACAAACGGAGTGAAACTCCATGATCTTTGTCTTCCTTCCAGCAAGAGTTCATTTCTGCTAAACCAAGTGAATTTTGGGTTCAAATGAATTTACACAGTTCTAGAACCCAACGCGATTATCACTATTAACTAAAGAGCATTTATGTAAGAGGAGCTGTTGTATGTATCAGTTTCATAAGCAGAGTTGAACTACATATGGTCACCATGTGTAGGAAACACAGTTATTTTTTTCAAGGCATGCTCATGGTGCTTGCTGTATTTTAGAATCTGGAAAGAAGAGCTTGCTTCTTCGTTAAAACAGAGTGTGTTTCAGGGATCAGAACTCTGGTCTGAATTTCCCATCAGAAATGGGGTTAAACGCCATGATCTGTGTCTTCCTACAAGCAAGAGTTCATTTATGGCAAACACAGTGAATTTTGGTCTCAAATGATTTTTCAGTTCACAAACCCAACACTATTCTCACTATTAACTAAAAAGGATTTATTAAGAGGAGCTGTAGTTTGTATCAGTTTCATAAGCAGAGTTGAACTACATATGGTCTGTTTGAGTAGGAAACACAGTTCTTTTTTTCTGGGCATGCTCATGGTTCTTGCTGTATTGGAGACGCTAGAAAGAAGAGATTGCTTCTTGCATAAAAATAGGGTGTGTTTCATGGATGAGAACTCTGGTCTGAATTTCCCTTCACAAACGGAGTTAAACTCCATGATGTGTGTCTTCCTACCAGCAAGAGTTCATTTCTGGTAAACCTAGTGAATTTTGGACTCAAATGACTTTACACAGTTCTAGAACCCAACCTGATTATCACTATTAATTAAAGAGCAGTTATGTAAGAGGAGCTGTGGTGTGTATCATTTCATAAGCAGAGTTGAACTACATATGGTCCGTATGAATAGGAAACACAGTTCTTTTCTTCTTTGCGTGCTCATGGTCTTACTGTATTGGAGAAGCTGGAAAGAAGAGGATGACTCTTGCCTTAAAACAGAGTGTATTTCAGGGTTGAGAATTCTGGTCTGAATTTGCCTTCAGAAACGGAGTTAATCCCCAGGATCTGTGTCTTCCTACAAGCAAGAGTTCAGTTCTGGTAAACACAGTGAATTTTGGGCTGAAATGATTTTTCAGAGTTAATGAACCCAACGAGATTCTCACTATTAACTAAAGAGCATTTATATAAGAGGAGCTTTTGTTTGCGTCAGTTTCATTAGCAGAGTTGAACTACGTATGGTCCGTATGATTAGGAAACACATTTCTTTTTCTCATGGCATGCTCATGGTTCTTGCTGTATTGGAGACGCTGGAAAGAAGAGATTGCTTCTTGCATAAAAACAGGGTGTGTTTCATGGATTAGAATTCTGGTCTGAATTTCCCTTCACAAACGGAGTTAAACTCCATGATCTGTGTCTTCCTACCAGCAAGAGTTCATTTCTGCTAAACCAAGTGAATTTTGGGCTCAAATGAATTTACACAGTTCTAGAACCCAATGCGATTATCACTGTTAATTAAAGAGCATTTATGTAAGAGGAACTGTTGTATGTATCAGTTTCATAAGCAGAGTTGAACTACATATGGTCACCATGTGTAGGAAACACAGTTATTTTTTTCAGGGCATGCTCATGGTGCTTGCTGTATTTTAGAATCTGGGGGAAGAGCTTGCTACTTCGTTAAAACAGAGTGTGTTTCAGGTATCAGAACTCTGGTCTGAATTTCCCTTCAGAAACGGGGTTAAACGCCATGATCTGTGTCTTCCTACTAGCAAGAGTTCATTTCTGGTAAAACCAGTGAATTTTGAGCTGAAATGATATTTCACAGTTCATAAACCCAATGAGATTCTCACTATTAACTAAAGAGCATTTATGTAAAAGGAGCTGTTGTTTGCTTCAGTTTCATAAGCAGAGTTGAACTATGTATGGTCCGTACGATTAGGAAACCCATTTCTTTTTCTCAGGGCATGCTCTTGGTTCTTGCTGTATTGGACACGCTGGAAAGAAGAGAATGCTTCTTGCATTAAAACAGGGTGTGTTTCATGGATGAGAACTCTGGTCTGTGTTTCCCTTCAGAAATAGAGTTAAACCCCATGATCTGTGTCTTCCTACAAGCAAGAGTTCATTTCGGGGAAACCCAGTGAATTTTGGTCTCAAATGATTTTTCGCAGTTCACAAGCCCAACGCGATTATCACTATTAACTAAAGAGCATTTATGTAAGAAGAGCTGTGGTCTGTATAATTTCATAAGCAGAGTTGAACTACATATGATCCGTATGAGTAGGAAACACAGTTCTTTTTTTCTGGGTGTGCTCATTGTTCTTGCTGTATTTTAGACTCTGGAAAGAAGAGCTTGCTTCTTGCGTTAAAGCAGATGGTGTTTCAGGGATGAGAACTCTGGTCTGAATTTCCCTTCAGAAACAGAGTTAAACCCCAGGATCTGTGTCTTCCTATAAGCAAGAGTTCATTTCTGGTAAACCCAGTGAATTGTAGACTCAAATGATTTTTCGCAGTTCACGAAGCCAACCAGATTCTCAATATTAACTAAAGAGCATTTATGTAAGAGGAGCTGTGGTTTGTATCAGTTTCATAAGCAGAGTTGAACTACATATGGAACGTTGAGTAGGAAACACAGTTCTTTTTTTAAGGGCATGCTCAAGGTTCTAGCTGTATTGGAGATGCTGGAAAGAATAATTTGAATCTTGCATTAAAACAGCATGTGTGTCATGGATGAGAACACTTGTCTGAATTTCCCTTCAGAAATGGAGTTAATCCCCAGGATCTGTGTCTTCCTACAAGCAAGAGTTCCTTTCTGTTAAACCCAGTGAATTTTGTGCTCAAATTATTTTACACAGTTCACCACCCCAACGCGTTTCTCTCTATTAACTAAAGAGCATTTATGTAAGAGGAGCTTTGGTTTGTATCAGTTTCATAAGCAGAGTAGAACTGCATATGATCCACATGAGTAGGAAACACAGTTCTTTTTTTCTGGGCATGCTCAGGGTTCTTGCTGTATTGGAGACTCTGGAAGGAAGAGGATGCTTCTTGCGTTAAAAAGCATGTGTTTCATGGATGAGAACCCTGGACTGCATTTGCACTCAGAAATGGAGTTAAACCCCAGGATCTGTGTCTTCCTTCAAGCAAGAGTTCTAATCTGGTAAACCAAGTGAATTTTGGGCCCAAATGATTTTACACAGTTCACCAACCCAACACGATTCTCACTATTAACTAAAGAGCATTTATGTAAGAGGAGCTGTTGTTTTTATCAGTTTCATAAGCAGAGTTGAACTGCTTATGGTCTGTATGAGTAGGAAACACAGTTCTTTTTTTCTGGGCATGCTCCTGGTTGTTGCTGCATTGGACATGCTGGAAAGAAGAGCTTGCATCTTGCGTTAAAAGAGTGTCTTTCATGGAGGAGAACACTGGTCTGATTTCCCCTCTGAAATGGAGTTAAACCCCAGGATCTGTGTCTTCCTACAGGCAAGAGTTTATTTTTGTTAAACCCTGTGAATTTTGGGCTCCAATTATTTTACACAATGCACCAACCCAACGTGTTTCTCTCTATTAACTAATGAGCATTTATGTAAGAGGAGCTGTGGTTTGTATCACTTTCATAAGCAGAGTTGAACTGCATATGGTCCGTATGAGTAGGAAACCCAGTTCATTTTTTTGTGGGCATTCTCATGGTTCTTCCTGTATTGGAGACCTGGAAAGAAGAGGATGCTTCTTGCGTTAAAACAGCATGTGTTTCATTGATGAGAACACTGGTCTGAATTTCCCTTCATAAACAGAGTTAAACCCCAGGATCTGTGTCTTCCTACATGCAAGAGTTCCTTTCTGTAAGACCCAGTGAATTTTGGGCTCCAATGATTTTACACAGTTCACGAACCCAACACGATTCTCACTATTTACTAAAGTGCATTTATGTAAGAGGAGCTGCGGTTTGTTTCAGGTCGATAAGCACAGTTGAATTACGTATTGTACGTATGAGTAGGAAACACCGTTCTTTTTTTCACAGCATGCACATGGTTCTTGCTGTATTGGAGACACTAGAAAGAAGAGCTAGCTTCTTGCGTGCAAACAGAGTGTGTTCCATTGATGAGAACACTGGTCTGCATTTCCTTTCTGAAACGGAGTTAAACCGCAGCATCTGTGTCTTCCTAAAAACACGAGTTCATTTCTGATAAATCCAGTGAATTTTGGGCTCAAATGATTTTTCGCAGTTCACGAACACAACGCTATTCTCACTAGTAACTAAAGAGCATTTATTTAAGAGGATGTGTGGTCTGTATCAGTTTCATGAGCAGAGTTGAACTACATATGCACCGTATGAATAGGAAACACAGTTCTTTTATTCAGGCCATGCTCATGGTTCTTGGTATATTTTAGACTCTGGAAAGAAGAGCTTGCTTCTTCGTTAAAAGACAGTATGTTTCAGGGATGAGAACTCTGGTCTGAATTTCCCTTCAGAAACGGAGTTAAACCCCAGGATCTGTGTCTTCCTACAAAAAAGAGTTCATTTCAGGTAAACCCAATGAATTTTGGGCTCAAATGGTTTTTCGCAGTTCACGAACCCAACGCGATTCTCACTATTAACTAAAGCGGATTTATGTAAAAGGAGCTGTGGTTTGAATCAGTTTCATAAGCAGAGTTGAACTACATATGGTCTGTAAGAGTAGGAAACAATTTTTTTTTTCTAGGAATGCTCATGGTTCTTACTGTATTGGAGACGCTGGATAGAAGAGGATGATAATTGCTTTAAATCAGAGTTTTTTTTTTTTCAGGAATGTGAACTCTGGTCTGAAATTGCCTTCGGAAACGGAGTTAAACCCCAGGACCTGTGTCTTCCCTCAAGGAAGAGTTCATTTCTGGTAAAGCAAGTGAATTTTGGGCTGAAATGATTTTTCGCATTTCACGAACCCAACGCGATTCTCACAATTAACTAAAGAGCATTTATGTAAGAGAAGGTGTTGTTTGTATCAGTTTCATAAGCAGAGTTGAACTACATATGGTCCGTATAAGTAGGAAACCCTTTTCTTTTTTTCAGGGCATGTTCATGGTTCTTGCTGAATTTTAGACTCTGTAAAGAAGAGCTTTCTTCTTGCGTTAAATCAGAGTGGGTCTCAGGAATGAGAACTCTGGTCTGAATTTCTCTTTTGAAACGGTATGAAGCCCCATGATCTGTGTCTTCCTACAAGCAAGAGTTCATTTCTGATAAACCCAGTGAATTTTGGTCTCAAATGGTTTTTCGCGGTTCACGAACCCAACGCGATTTTCACTATTAACTAATGAGCATTTATGTTGTAGGAGCTGTTGTCTGTATCAGTTTCATAAGCACAGTTGAACTACATATGGAACGTATGAGTAGTAAACACAGGTTTTTTTTTCTTAGCATGCTCATGGTTCTTACTTTATTGGAGACCCTGGAAAGAAGAGGATGATTCATGCCTTAAAACAGAGTGATTTTCAGGGGTGCGAATTCTGGTCTGAATTTCCCCTCAGAAATGGAGTTAAACCCCAGGATCTGGTTCTTTCTACAAAAATGAGTTCATTTCTGTTTAACCAAGTGAATTTTGGGCTCAAATGACTTTACACAGTTCTAGATCCCAACGCGATTATGACTATTAATTAAAGAGCATTTATGTAAGAGGAGCTGTGGTCTGTATCCTTTCATAAGCAGGGTTGAACTACATATGGTCCGTATGAGTAGGAAACAGTTCTTTTCTTCTGGGCGAGCTCATGGTTCTTACTGAATTGGACAAGCTGGAAAGAAGAGGATGATTCTTGCCTTAAAACAGAGTGTTTTTCAGTGTTGAGAATTCTGGTCTGAATTTACCTTCAGAAACGGAGTTAATCCCCAGGATCTGTGTCTTCCTACAAGCAAGAGTTCATTTCCGGTAAATCCAGTGAATTTTGGACTGAAATGACTTTTCACAGTTCACAAACCCAACATGAGTCTCACTATAACTAAAGAGGATATATGTAAGAGGAGCTGTGGTTTGAATCAGTTTCATAAGCAGAGATGAACTACGTATGGTCCGTATGATTAGGAAACACATTTCTTTTTCTCAGGGCATGCTCATTGTTCTTGCTGTATTTTAGAATCTGGAAAGAAGAGCCTGCTTCTTGCGTTAAAGCAGAGTGTGTTTCAGGGATGAGAACTGTGGTCTGAATTTCCCTTCAGAAACAGAGTTAAACATCAGGATCTGTGTCTTCCTACAAGCAAGAGTTCATTTCTGGTAAACCCAGTGAATTTTGGACTCAAATGATTTTTCACAGTTCACGAAGCCAACAAGATTCTCAATATTAACTAAAGAGCATTTATGTAAGAGGAGCTGTGGTTTATATCAGTTTCATAAGCAAAGTTGAACTAGATATGGTAAGTTGAGTAGGAAACACAGTTCTTTTTTGAAGGGCATGCTCATGGTTCTTGCTGTATTGGAGATGCTGGAAAGAAGAGCTTGCTTCTTCCATTAAAACAGAATGTTTTTCAGCGACGAGATCTCTGGTATGAATTTGTCTTCAGAACCGGAGTTAAACCCCAGGATCAGTGTCTTCCTACAAGCAAGAGTTCATTTCTGGTAAATCAACTGAATTTTGGGCTCAAATGATTTTACACAGTTCTAGAACCCAACCCCATTATCACTATTAAATAAAGAGTATTTATGTATGAAGAGCTGAGTTTTCTTTCATTTTCATGAGCAGAGTTTAACTACATATTGTCCGTATGAGTAGGAGAAACAGTTCTCTTTTTCTGGACATGCTCTTGGTTCTTGATGTATTGGAGACGCTGGAAGGATGAGCTTGCTTCTTGCTTTAAAACAGAGTGTGTTTCATGGATGAGAACTCTGCTCTGAATTTCCCTTCAGAAACGGAGTTAAACCCCGTGATCTGTGTCTTGCTACAAGAAAGAGTTCATTTCTGGCAAACCCAGTGAATTTTGGTCTCAAATGATTTTTCGCAGTTCAGGAGACCAACGCGATTATCACTATTAACTAAAGAGCATTTATGTAAGAAGAGCAATGGTCTGTATCATTTCATAAGCAGAGTTGAACTACATATGGTCCGTATGAGTAGGAAACACAGTTCTTTTATTCTTGGTGTGCTCATGGTTCTTACTGTATTGGATAAGCTGGAAAGAAGAGGATGATTCTTGCGTTAAAGCAGAGTGTGTTTCAGGGATGAGAACTATGGTCTGAATTTCCCTTCAGAAATGGAGTTAAACCCCAGGATCTGTGTCTTCCTACAAGCAAGAGTTCATTTCTGGTAAACCCAGTGAATTTTGGGCTCAAATGATTTTTCGCAGTTCACGAACACAACGCTATTTCACTAGTAACTAAAGAGCATTTATTTAAGAAGAGGTGTGGTCTGTATCAGTTTCATAAGCAGAGTTGAACTTCGTATGGTCTGTATGAGTAGGAAACATATTTCTTTTTTTCAGGGCATGCTCATAGTTCTTGCTGTATTTTGGACTCTGGATAGAAGAGCTTGCTTCTTGTGTTAAAGCAGAGCGTGTTTGAGGGATGAGAACTCTGGTCTGAATTTCCCTTCCGAAACGGAGTTAATCCCCAGTATCTGTGTCTTCCTATAAGCAAGAGTTCATTTCTGGTAAAGCAATTGAATTTTGGGCTCAAATGATTTTTCACACTTCACCAACCAAAGCCGATTCTCAGTATTAACTAAAGGGCATTTATGTAAGAGGAGGTGTGGTTTGTATCAGTTTCATAAGCAGAGTTGAACTACATATTGTCCATATAAGTAGGAGACACAGTTCTTTTTTTCTGGGCATGCTCATGGTTCTTGCTGTATTGGAGACCCTGGAAAGAAGAGGATGATACATGCCTTAAAGCAGAGCGTTTTTCAGGGATGAGAATTCTGGTCTGAATTTCCCTTCAGAAACGGAGTTAAGCCCCAGGATCTGTGTATTCCTACAAGCAAGAGTTCATTTTTGGTAAACCCAGTGAATTTTCGGCTCAAATGATTTTACACAGTTCACGAACCCAACGCGATTAACACTATTAACTAAAGAGCATTTATTTAAGTGGAGCAGTGGTCTGTTTCAGTTTCATAAGCAGACGTGGACCACATATAGACCGTATGAGTAGGAAACACAGTCCCTTTTTTCTTGGCATGCTCATGGTTCTTACTCTATTGGAGACCCTGGAAAGAAGAGGATGATACATGCCTTAAAACAGAGCGTTTTTCAGGGATGAGAATTCTGGTCTGAATTTCCTTTCAGAAACGGAGTTAAACCCCAGGATCTGTGTCTTCCTACAAGCAATAGTTCATTTTTGGTAAACCCAGTGAATTTTGGGCTGAAATGATTTTTTGCATTTCTAAAACACTACTCGATTCTCACTATTAACTAAAGAGCATTTATGTAAGAGGAGCTGTGGTTTTTATCAGTTTCATAAGCAGAGTTGAACTACATATGGTCCGTATGAGTAGGAAACACAGTTCTTTTTTTCAGGGCATGCTCATTGTTCTTGCTGTATTTTTGACTCTGGAAAGAAGAGCTTGCTTCTAGCGTTAAAACAGAGTGGGTTTCAGGGGTGAGAACTCTGGTCTGAATTACCCTTCAGAAACGGAGTTAAACCCCAGGATCTGTGTCTTCCTACAAGCAAGCGTTCATTTCTTGTTAACCCAGTGAATTTTGGGGTCAAATGATTTTCGCTGTTCACAAACCCAACACGATTCTCACTATTAACTAAAGAGCATTTATGTAAGAGGATCTGTGGTCTGTATCATTTCATAAGCAGAGTTGAACTACATATGGTCCATATGAATAGGAAACACAGTTCATTTCTTCTGGGCATGCTCATGGTTCTTACTGTATTGGAGAAGCTGGAAAGAAGAGGGTGATTCTTGCCTCAAAACAGAGTGTTTTTCAGGGTTGAGAATTCTGGTCTGAATTTGCCTTCAGAAACGAGGTTAATCCCCAGTATCTGTGTCTTCCTAAAAGCAAGAGTTCATTTCAGGTAAATCTAGTGAATTTTGGGCTGAAATGATTTTTTGCATTTCTAAAACACTACTCGATTCTCACTATTAACTAAAGAGGAATTATGTAAGAGGAGCTGTGGTTTGAATCAGTTTCATAAGGAGAGTTTTACTACCTATGGTTTGTATGAGGAGGAAACACCGTTCTTTTTTTCTGGGCATGCTCATGGTTCTTGCTGTATTTTAGACTCTGGAAAGAGGAGCTTGCTTCTTGCATTAAAGCAGAGTGTGTTTCAGGGATGAGAACTCTGGTCTGAATTTGCGTTCAGAAACGGAGTTAAACCCCAGTATCTGTGTCTTCCCTCAAGGAAGAGTTCATTTCTGGTAAAGCAAGTGAATTTTGGGCTCAAATGATTTTTCACTGTTCACCAACCCAAACCGATTCCCACTATTAACTAAAGAGCCTTTATGTGAGAGGAGCTGTGGTTTGTATTAGTTTCATGAGCAGAGTTGAACTACATATGGTCCATATGAGTAGGAAACACAGTTCTTTTTTTCTGGGAATGCTCCTGGTTCTTATTGTTTTGGAGACGCTAGATAGAAGAGTATGATTCTTGCCTTAAAACAGAGTTTGTTCTGGGATGAGAACACTGGTCCGATTTTGCTTTCAGAAACAGAGTAAAACTCGAGAATCTTTGTCTTCCTACAAGCAAGAGTTCATTTCTGGTAAACCCAGTGAATTTTGGGCTGAAATGAATTTTTTGCAGTTCACGAACCCAACGCGATTCTCACTATTAACTAAAGCTCATTTATGTAAGAGGAGCTGTGGTTTGTGTCAGTTTCATAAGCAGAGTTGAACTACATATTGACCATATGAGTAGGAAACACAGTTATTTTTTCTGGACATTCGCATTGTTCTTGCTGTATTGGAGACGCTGGAAAGAAGAGTTTGCTTATTGCATGAAAACAGAGTGTGTTTCATGCATGAGAACACGGGGATGAATTTACCTTCAGAGTCATTGTTACACCCCAGGATCTGTGTCTTCCTACAAGCATGAGTTCATTTCTGGTTAACCCAGTGAATTTTGTAATCAAATGATTTTGGGCAGTTCACGAACCCAACGCGATTATCACTATTAACTAAAGAGCATTTATTTAAGCGGAGCTTTGGGTTGTATCAATTTCATAAGCAAAGGTGAACTACATATGTTCAGTATGCGTAGGAAACACAGTTCTTTTTTTCAGGGCATGCTAATGGTTCTTGCTGTATTGGAGACGCTGGAAAGAAGAGCTTGCTTCTTGCACTAAAACAGAGTGTGTTTCATGGATGAGAATTCTGTTCTGAATTTGCCTTCAGAAACAGAGGTAAACCCCAGGATCTGTGTCTACCTACAAGCAAGAGTTGATTTCTGGTTAACACAGTGAATTTTGGGCTCAAATGAGTTTTTGCAGTTTACCAACCGAAACCGATTCTCACTATTAACTAAAGAGCATTTATGTAAGAGTAGCTGTGGTTTGTATCAGTTTCATAAGCAGAGTTGAACTACATATGGTCTGTATGAGTAGGAAACACAGTTCTTTTCTTCTGGGCATGCTCATTTTTCTTACTGTATTGGAGAAGCTGGGAAGAAGTGGATGATTCTTGCCTTAAAACAGAGTGTTTTTCAGGGATGAGAATTCTGGTCTGAATTTGCCTTCAGAAAGGGAGTTAATCCCCAGGATCTGTGTCTTTCTACAAGCAAGAGTTCATTTCAGGTAAATCCAGTGAATTTTGGCTGAAATGATTTTTTACAGTTCACCAACCCAACATAATTCACTACTATCTAAAGAGGATTTATGTAAGAGGAGCTGTGGTTTGAATCATTTCATGAGCTGAGTTGAACTACCTATGGTCCATATGATTAGGAAACACATTTCTTTTTCTCAGGGCATGCTCATGTTTCTTGCTGTATTTTAGACTCTGGAAAGAAGAGCTTGCTTCTTGCGTTAAAGCAGAGTGTGTTTCAGGGATGAGAACTCTGGTCTGAATTTCCCTTCAAAAACAGAGTTAAACCCCAGGATCTGTGTCTTCCTACAAGCAGGAGTTAATTTCAGGTAAACCATGTGAATTTTGGGCTCAAATGATTTTTCGCAGTTCATGAACCCAACGCGATTCTCACTATTAACTAAAGAGCATTTATGTTAGATGTGCTGTTGTTTGTATCAGTTTCATAACCAGAGTTGTTCTACATATTGTCTGTATGAGTAGGAACCACATTTTTTTTTCAGGGCATGCACATGGTTCATGCTGTATTGGACATGGTGGAAAGAAGAGGATGATTCTTGACTTAAAACAGAGTGTTTTTCATGGATGAGAACACTGGTCTGAATTTACCTTCAGAATCAGAGTTAAACCCCAGGATCTGTGTCTTCCTACAAGCAAGAGTTCATTTCTGGTAAACCCAGTGAATTTTGTGCTCAAATGATTTTTCGCAGTTCACGAACCCAACATGATTCTCACTATTAACTAAAGCGCATTTATGTAAGAGGAGCTGTTGTTTCATAAGCAGAGTTGAACTACATATGGTCCATATGATTAGGAAACACATTTCTTTTTCTCAGGGCATACTCATGGTTCTTGCTGTATTGGAGACGCTGGAAAGAAGAGATTGCTTCTTGCATTAAAACAGGCTGTGTTTCATGGATTAGTACTCTGGTCTGAATTTCCCTTCAGAAATGGAGTTAAACTCCATGATCTGTGTCTTCCTACCAGCAAGAGTTCATTTCTGCTAAACCAAGTGAATTTTGGGCTCAAATGAATTTACACAGTTCTAAAACCCAACGCAATTATCACTATTAACTAAAGAGCATTTATGTAAGAGGAGCTGTGGTCTGTATCATTTCATAAGCAGAGTTGAACTACATATGGTCACCATGTGTAGGAAACACAGTTATTTTTTTCAGGGCATGCTCATGGTGCTTGCTATATTTTAGAATCTGGAAAGAAGAGCTTGCTTCTTCGTTAAAACAGAGTGTGTTTCAGGGATCAGAACGCTGGTCTGAATTTCCCCTCAGAAACAGGGTTAAATGCCATGATAAGTGTCTTCCTACAAGCAAGAGTTCATTTCTGGTAAACCCAGTGAATTTTGGTCTCAAATGATTTTTCGCAGTTCACGAACCCAATGCTATTCTCACTATTAACAAAAGAGGATTTATGTAAGAGGAGCTGTGGTTTGTATCAGTTTCATAAGCAGATTTGAACTATATATGGTCTGTATGAGTAGGAAACACAATTCTTTTTTTCTGGGCATGCTCATGTTTCTTACTATATTGGAGATGCTGGAATGAAGAGGATGATTCTTGCCTTAAAACAGAATGTTTTTCAGGGACGAGAACTCTGGTCTGAATTTGCCTTCACAACCGGAGTTAAACCCCATGATCAGTGTCTTCCTACAAGCAAGAGTTCATTTCTGGTAAACCCAGTGAATTTTGAGCTCAAATGACTTTACACAGTTCTAGAACACAGCCCGATTATCACAATTAACTAAAGAGCATTTATGTAAGAGGAGTTGTGGTCTGTATCATTTCATAAGCAGAGTAGAACTACATATGGTCCGTATGAGTAGGAAACACAGTTCTTTTCCTCTGGTCGTGCTCATGATTCTTACTGTACTGGAGAAGCTGGAAAGAAGAGGATGATTCTTGCCTTAAAACAGAGTGTTTTCAGGGTTGAGAATTCTGGTCTGAATTTGCCTTCAGAAACGGAGTTAATCCCCAGGATCTGTGTCTTCCTACAAGCAAGTGTTCATTTCTGGTAAACCCAGTGAATTTGGGGCTCAAATGACTTTACACAGTTTCAGAACCCAACGTGATTATCACTATTAACTAAAGAGCATTTATGTAAGAATAGCTGTGGTCTGTATCATTTCATAAGCAGAGTTGAACTACATATGGTCCGTATGAGTAGCAAACACAGTTCATTTCTTCTTGGCGTGCTCATTGTTCTTACAGTATTGGAGAAGCTGGAAAGAACAGCTTGCGTCTTGCGTGAAAACAGAGTGTTTTTCAGGGATGAGAACTCTGGTCTGAATTTGCCCTCAGAAACGAGTTAAACCCCAGGATCTGGGTCTTCCTACAAGCAATAGATCATTTCTGGTAAACCCAGTCAAATTTGGGCTCAAATGATTTTTCGCAGGTCACGAACCCAACGTGATTCTCACTATTAAATAAAGAGCATTTATGTAAGAGTAGCTGTGGTTTGTTTCAGTTTCATAAGCATAGTTGAATTACATATGGCCCTTATGAGTAGGAAACACAGTTCTTTTTTTCTGGGCATGCTCATGATTCTTGCTGTATTGGAGACGATGGAAAGACGAGCTTGCTCCTTGCGTTAAAAGAAAGTGTGTTTCATGGATGAGAACACTGGTCTGAATTTACCTTCAGAAACGGTGTTCAACCACAGCATCTGTGTCTTCGTATAAGCAAGAGTTCATTTCTGGTAAAACAAGTGAATTTTTGCCTCAAAAGATTTTTCGCAGTTCATGAACACAACACTATTCTCACTAGTAACTAAAGAGCATTTATGTAAGAGGAGCTGTGTTTTCTATCAGTTTCATAAGCAGAGTTGAACTACATATGGTCCGTATGAGTCGGAAACACATATCTTCTTTTCTTGGCATGCACATGGTTCTTACTGTATTGGAGACCCTGGAAAGAAGAGGATGATTCATGCCTTAAAACAGAGCGTTTTTCCGGGATGAGAATTCTGGTCTGAATTTCCCCTCAGAAACGTAGTTAAACCCAGGATCTGTGTCTTCCTACAAGCAAGAGTTTATTTATGGTAAACTCAGTGAATTTTGGACTCAAATGATTTTACACAGTTCAAAAACCCAATGCGATTCTCACTATTAGCTAAAGAGCATTTATGTAAGAGGAGCTGTGGTTGGTATCTGTTTCATAAGCAGAGTTGAACTACATATGGTCCGTATTAGTAGGAAACACAGTTCTTTTTTTCTCGGCATGCTCATGGTTCTTGATGTATTGGAACCTCTGGAAAGAAGAACTTGCTTCTTGCATTAAAACAGAGGGTGTTTCATGGATGAGAACTCTGGTCTGAATTTCCATTCAGAAACGGAGTTCAACCCCAGGATCAGTGTCTTCCTACAAGCATGAGTTCATTTCTGTTAAACCAAGTGAATTTTCAGCTCAAATGATTTTACACAGTTCTAGAACCCAACGGGATTATCACTATTAACTAAAGAGCATTTATTTAAACAGTGCTGTGCTTTGAATCAGTTTCATAAGCCGAGTTGAACTACATATGGTCCGTATTAGTAGGAAACACAGTTCTTTTTTTCTGAGCATGCTCATGGTTCTTGATGTATTGGAACCTCTGGAAAGAATAGCTTGCGTCTTGCGTGAAAACAGAGTGTTGTTCAGGGATGAGAACTCTGGTCTGAATTTGCCCTCACAAACGGAGTTAAACCCCAGGATCTGGGTCTTCCTACAAGCAAGAGATCATTTCTGGTAAACCCAGTCAAATTTGGGCTCAAATGATTGTTCGCAGTTCACGAACCCAACGTGATTCTCACTATTAACTAAAGAGCATTTATGTAAGAGGAGTTGTGGTTTGTATCAGATCCCTAAGCAAAGTTGAAATATATACGGTCCGTATGATTAGGAAACACAGTTCTTTTTTTCAGGGCATGCTCATTGTTCTTGCTGTATTTTAGGCACTAGAAAGAAGAGCTTGCTTCTTGCGTTAAAACAGAGTGTGTTTCATGGGTGAGAACTCTGTTCTGAATTTCCCTTCAGAAACGGAGTTAATCCGCAGGATCTGTGTCTTCCTACAAGCAAGAGTTCCTTTTTGGTAAACTCAGTGAATTTTGGGCTCAAATGATTTTTCTCGGTTCACAAACCCAATGCGATTCTCACTTTTAACGAAAGAGGATTTATGTAAGAGGAGTTGTGGTTTCTATCAGTTTCATAAGCAGAGTTGAACTACATATGGTCTGTATGAGTAGGAAACACAGTTCTTTTTTTCTGGACATGCTCATGGTTTTTAAGGTATTGGAGACGGTGGAAAGAAGAGGATGATTCTTGCCTTAAAACAGAGTGCTTTTCAGGTATGAGAACTCTGGTCTGAATTTGAATTCAGAAACGGAGTTAAACGCCAGGATCCGTGTCATCATACAAACAAGAGTTCATTTCTGGTAAACCCAGTGATTTTTGGGCTCAAATGATTTTATACATTTCTTGAACCCAACGAAATTCTCACTATTAACTAAAGAGCATTTATGTAAGAGTAGCTGTGGTTTGTTTCAGTTTCATAAGCATAGTTGAATTACATATGGTCCTTATGAGTACGAAACACAGTTCTTTTTTCAGGGCATGCTCATGATTCTTGCTGTATTTTAGACTCTGGAAAGTAGAGCTTGCTTCTTGCGATAAAGCAGAGTGTGTTTCAGGGATAAGAACTCTGGTCTGAATTTCCCTACAAAAACGGAGTTAAAGCCCTGTATCTGTGTCTTCCTACAAGCAAGAGATTATTTATGGTAATCCAAGTGAATTTTGGGCATAATTGATTTTTCAAAGTTCAAAAACCAAAACCGATTCTCACTATTAACCAAAGATCATTTAAGTAAGAGGAGCTGTCGTTTGTTTCAGTTTCATAAGCAGAGTTGGAATACATATGGTCCGTATGAGTAGGAAACACAGTTCCTTTATTCTGGGCATGCTCATGGTTCTTGCTGTATTGGAGAGGCTGGAAAGAAGAGCTTGCATCTTGCATTAAAACAGAGTGTGTTTTATTGATGAGAACTCTGGTCTGAATTTCCCTTCAGAAACGGAGTTAAACCCCAGGATCTGTGTCTTCCTACAAGCAAGAATTCATTTCTGGTAAACTCAGTGAATTTGGGGCACAAATCATTTTACACAGTTCAAAAACCCAAGGCGATTCTCACTATTAACTAAAGAGCATTTATGTAGGAGGAGCTGTAGTTTCTATCTGTTTCATAAGCAGAGTTGAACTACATATGGTCCGTATGAGTAGGAAACAGAGTTTTTTTTTCAGGCCATGCTCATTGTTCTTGCTGTATTTTAGACACTGGAAAGAAGAGCTTGCTTCTTGCGTTAAAACACAGTGTGTATCAGGGATGAGAACTCTGGTCTGAATTTCCCTTCAGAAATGGAGTTAAACCACAGGATCAGTGTCTTCCTACAAGCAAGAGTTCATTTCTGGTAAACTCAGTGAATTTTGGGCTCAAATGGTTTTTCGGAGTTCACGAACACAACGCTATTCTCACTAGTAACTAAAGAGCATTTATGTAAGAGGAGCTGTGTTTTGTATCAGTTTCATAAGTAGAGTTGAACTACATATGGTCCGTATGAGTAGGAAACACAGTTCTTTTTTTCTGGGCATGCTCATGGTTCTTGATGTACTGGAACATCTGGAAAGAAGAGCTGCTTCTTGCATTAAAACAGAGTGTGTTTCATGGATGAGAACTCTGGTCTGAATTTCCATTCAGAAACGGAGTTCAACCACAGGATCAGTGTCTTCTTACAAGCATGAGTTCATTTCTGTTAAACCAAGTGAATTTTCGGCTCAAATGATTTTACACAGTTCTAGAACCCAACGTGATTATCACTATTGACTAAAGAGCATTTATTTAAACGGTGCTGTGGTTTGTATCAGTTTCATAAGCCGAGTTGAACTACATATGGTCCGTATTAGTAGGAAACACAGTTCTTTTTTTCTGAGCATGCTCATGGTTCTTGATGTATTGGAGCCGCTGGAAAGAATAGCTTGCGTCTTGCGTGAAAACAGAGTGTTTTTCAGGGATGAGAACTCTGGTCTGAATTTGCCCTCAGAAACGGAGTTAAACCCCAGGATCTGGGTCTTCCTACAAGCAAGAGATCATTTCTGGTAAACGCAGTCAAATTTGGGTTCAAATGATTTTTCACAGTTCACGAACCCAACGTGATTCTCACTATTAACTAAAGAGCATTTATGTAAGAGGAGCTGTGGTTTGAATCAGTTTCATAAGCAGAGTTGAACTACATATGGTCTGTATGAGTAGGAAACACAGTTCTTTTTTTCTGGACATGCTCATGGTTCTTACTGTATTGGAGACGGTGGAAAGAAGAGGATGATTCTTGCCTTAAAACAGAGTGCTTTTTAGGTATGAGAACTCTGGTCTGAATTTGACTTCAGAAACGGAGTTAAACGCCAGGATCTGTGTCATCATACAAACAAGAGTTCATTTCTGGTAAACCCAGTGAATTTAGGGCTCAAATGATTATACACATTTCTTGAACCCAACGAAATTCTCACTATTACCTAAAGAGCATTTATGTAAGAGTAGCTGTGGTTTGTTTCAGTTTCATAAGCATAGTTGAATTACATATGGCCTTTATGAGTAGGAAACACAGTTCTTTTTTTCTGGGCATGCTCATGATTCTTGTTCTATTGGAGATGCTGGAAAGAAGAGCTTGCTCCTTGCGTTAAATAAAGTGTGTTTCATGGATGAGAACACTGCTCTGAATTTCCCTTCGGAAACGGAGTTCAACCACAGCATCTTTGTCTTCCTATAAGCAAGAGTTCATTTCTGGTAAACCCAATCAAATTTGGGCTCAAATGATTTTTCGCAGTTCACGAACCCAAGGTAATTCACACTATTAACTAAAGAGCATTTATGTAAGAGGTGCAGTGGTTTGTATCAGTTTAATAAGCAGAGTTGAACTACTCATGGTCCGTATGAGTAGGAAACACATATCTTCTTTTCTTGGCATGCACATGGTTCTTACTGTATTGGAGACCATGGAAAGAAGAGGATGATTCATGCCTTAAAACAGAGTGTTTTTCCGGGATGAGAATTCTGGTCTGAATTTCCCCTAAGAAACGGAGTTAAACCCCAGGATCTGTGTCTTCCTACAAGCAAGAGTTTATTTATGGTAAACTCAGTGAATTTTGGACTCAAATGATTTTACACAGTTCAAAAACCCAATGCGATTCTCACTATTAGCTAAAGAGCATTTATGTAGGAGGAGCTGTGGTTGGTATCTGTTTCATAAGCAGAGTTGAACTACATATGGTCCGTATGAGTGGGAAACACAGTTCTTTTTTCAGGGCATGCTCATTTTTCTTGCTGTATTTTAGACACTGGAAAGAAGAGCTTGCTCCTTGCGTTAAATAAAGTGTGTTTCATGGATGAGAACACTGGTCTGAATTTCCCTTCAGAAACGGAGTTAAACCCCAGGATCAGTGTCTTCTTACAAGCAAGAGTTCATTTCTGGTAAACCCAGTGAATTTTGGGCTCAAATGATGTTTCAGAGTTCACAAACCCAACGCGATTCTCACTATTAACTAAATAGCATTTATGTAAGAGGAGCTGTGGTTTGTATCAGTTTCATAAGCAGAGTTGAACTACATATGGTCTGTATGATTAGGAAACACAGTTCTTTTTTTCAGGGCATGTTCTTGGTTCTTGCTGTATTTTAGAATTTGGAAAGAAAAGCTTGCTTCTTGCGTTAAAACAGATTGTGTTTCAAGGATGAGAACTCTGCCCTGAATTTCACTTCAGAATCGGAGTTAAACGCCAGGATCTGTGTCATCATACAAACAAGAGTTCATTTCTGGTAAACCCAGTGAATTTTGGGCTCAAATGATTTTATACATTTCTTGAACCCATGAAATTTTCACTATTAACTAAAGAGCATTTATGTAAGAGTAGCTGTGGTTTGTTTCAGTTTCATAAGCATAGTTGAATTACATATGGTCCTTATGAGTAGGAAACACAGTTCTTTTTTTCTGGGCATGCTCATAATTCTTGCTGTTTTGGAGGCGCTGGAAAGAAGAGCTTGCTCCTTGCGTTAAAAGAAAGTGTGTTTCATGGATGAGAACACTGGTCTGAATTTCCCTTCAGAAACGGAGTTCAACCACAGCATCTGTGTCTTCCTATAGGCAAGAGTTCATTTCTGGTAAACCAAGTGAATTTTGGGCTCAAATGATTTTTCGCAGTTCACGAACATAACGCTATTCTCACTAGTAACTAAAGACTATTTATGTAAGAGGAGCTGTGTTTTGTATCAGTTTCATAAGCAGAGTTGAACTACATATGGTCCGTATGAGTAGGAAACTCAGTTCTTTTTTTCTGGGCATGCTCATGGTTCTTGATGTATTGGAACCTCTGGAAAGAAGAACTTGCTTCTTGCATTAAAACAGAGGGTGTTTCATGGATGAGAACTCTGGTCTGAATTTCCATTCAGAAACGGAGTTCAACCCCAGGATCAGTGTCTTCCTACAAGCATGAGATCATTTCTGTTAAACCAAGTGAATTTTCAGCTCAAATGATTTTACACAGTTCTAGAACCCAACGGGATTATCACTATTAACTAAAGAGCATTTATTTAAACGGTGCTGTGGTTTGTATCAGTTTCATAAGCCGAGTTGAACTACATATGGTCCGTATTAGTAGGAAACACAGTTCTTTTTTTCTGAGCATGCTCATGGTTCTTGATGTATTGGAACCTCTGGAAAGAATAGCTTCCGTCTTGCGTGAAAACAGAGTGTTTTTCAGGGATGAGAACTCTGGTCTGAATTTGCCCTCAGAAATGAGTTAAACCCCAGGATCTGGGTCTTCCTACTAGCAAGAGATCATTTCTGGTAAAACCAGTCAAATTTGGGCTCAAATGATTTTTCGCAGTTTACGAACCCAACTTGATTCTCACTATTAACTAAAGAGCATTTATGTAAGAGGAGCTGTGGTTTGTATCAGATCCATAAGCAAAGTTGAAATATATATGGTCCGTATTTTTAGGAAACAAAGTTCTTTTTTTCAGGGCATGCTCATTGTTCTTGCTGTATTTTAGGCACTGGAAAGAAGAGCTTGCTTCTTGCGTTAAAACAGAGTGTGTTTCAGGGATGAGAACTCTGGTCTGAATTTCCCTTCAGAAACGGAGTTAATACCCAGGATCTGGGTCTTCCTACAAGCAAGAGATCATTTCTGGTAAACGCAGTCAAATTTGGGTTCAAATGATTTTTCACAGTTCACGAACCCAACGTGATTCTCACTATTAACTAAAGAGCATTTATGTAAGAGGAGCTGTGGTTTGAATCAGTTTCATAAGCAGAGTTGAACTACATATGGTCTGTATGAGTAGGAAACACAGTTCTTTTTTTCTGGACATGCTCATGGTTCTTACTGTATTGGAGACGGTGGAAAGAAGAGGATGATTCTTGCCTTAAAACAGAGTGCTTTTTAGGTATGAGAACTCTGGTCTGAATTTGACTTCAGAAACGGAGTTAAACGCCAGGATCTGTGTCATCATACAAACAAGAGTTCATTTCTGGTAAACCCAGTGAATTTAGGGCTCAAATGATTATACACATTTCTTGAACCCAACGAAATTCTCACTATTACCTAAAGAGCATTTATGTAAGAGTAGCTGTGGTTTGTTTCAGTTTCATAAGCATAGTTGAATTACATATGGCCTTTATGAGTAGGAAACACAGTTCTTTTTTTCTGGGCATGCTCATGATTCTTGTTCTATTGGAGATGCTGGAAAGAAGAGCTTGCTCCTTGCGTTAAATAAAGTGTGTTTCATGGATGAGAACACTGCTCTGAATTTCCCTTCGGAAACGGAGTTCAACCACAGCATCTTTGTCTTCCAATAAGCAAGAGTTCATTTCTGGTAAACCCAATCAAATTTGGGCTCAAATGATTTTTCGCAGTTCACGAACCCAAGGTAATTCACACTATTAACTAAAGAGCATTTATGTAAGAGGTGCAGTGGTTTGTATCAGTTTAATAAGCAGAGTTGAACTACTCATGGTCCGTATGAGTAGGAAACACATATCTTCTTTTCTTGGCATGCACATGGTTCTTACTGTATTGGAGACCATGGAAAGAAGAGGATGATTCATGCCTTAAAACAGAGTGTTTTTCCGGGATGAGAATTCTGGTCTGAATTTCCCCTAAGAAACGGAGTTAAACCCCAGGATCTGTGTCTTCCTACAAGCAAGAGTTTATTTATGGTAAACTCAGTGAATTTTGGACTCAAATGATTTTACACAGTTCAAAAACCCAATGCGATTCTCACTATTAGCTAAAGAGCATTTATGTAGGAGGAGCTGTAGTTGGTATCTGTTTCATAAGCAGAGTTGAACTACATATTGTCCGTATGAGTGGGAAACACAGTTCTTTTTTCAGGGCATGCTCATTTTTCTTGCTGTATTTTAGACACTGGAAAGAAGAGCTTGCTCCTTGCGTTAAATAAAGTGTGTTTCATGGATGAGAACACTGGTCTGAATTTCCCTTCAGAAACGGAGTTAAACCCCAGGATCAGTGTCTTCTTACAAGCAAGAGTTCATTTCTGGTAAACCCAGTGAATTTTGGGCTCAAATGATGTTTCAGAGTTCACAAACCCAACGCGATTCTCACTATTAACTAAATAGCATTTATGTAAGAGGAGCTGTGGTTTGTATCAGTTTCATAAGCAGAGTTGAACTACATATGGTCTGTATGATTAGGAAACACAGTTCTTTTTTTCAGGGCATGTTCTTGGTTCTTGCTGTATTTTAGAATTTGGAAAGAAAAGCTTGCTTCTTGCGTTAAAACAGATTGTGTTTCAAGGATGAGAACTCTGCCCTGAATTTCACTTCAGAATCGGAGTTAAACGCCAGGATCTATGTCATCATACAAACAAGAGTTCATTTCTGGTAAACCCAGTGAATTTTGGGCTCAAATGATTTTATACATTTCTTGAACCCATGAAATTTTCACTATTAACTAAAGAGCATTTATGTAAGAGTAGCTGTGGTTTGTTTCAGTTTCATAAGCATAGTTGAATTACATATGGTCCTTATGAGTAGGAAACACAGTTCTTTTTTTCTGGGCATGCTCATAATTCTTGCTGTTTTGGAGGCGCTGGAAAGAAGAGCTTGCTCCTTGCGTTAAAAGAAAGTGTGTTTCATGGATGAGAACACTGGTCTGAATTTCCCTTCAGAAACGGAGTTCAACCACAGCATCTGTGTCTTCCTATAGGCAAGAGTTCATTTCTGGTAAACCAAGTGAATTTTGGGCTCAAATGATTTTTCGCAGTTCACGAACATAACGCTATTCTCACTAGTAACTAAAGACTATTTATGTAAGAGGAGCTGTGTTTTGTATCAGTTTCATAAGCAGAGTTGAACTACATATGGTCCGTATGAGTAGGAAACTCAGTTCTTTTTTTCTGGGCATGCTCATGGTTCTTGATGTATTGGAACCTCTGGAAAGAAGAACTTGCTTCTTGCATTAAAACAGAGGGTGTTTCATGGATGAGAACTCTGGTCTGAATTTCCATTCAGAAACGGAGTTCAACCCCAGGATCAGTGTCTTCCTACAAGCATGAGATCATTTCTGTTAAACCAAGTGAATTTTCAGCTCAAATGATTTTACACAGTTCTAGAACCCAACGGGATTATCACTATTAACTAAAGAGCATTTATTTAAACGGTGCTGTGGTTTGTATCAGTTTCATAAGCCGAGTTGAACTACATATGGTCCGTATTAGTAGGAAACACAGTTCTTTTTTTCTGAGCATGCTCATGGTTCTTGATGTATTGGAACCTCTGGAAAGAATAGCTTCCGTCTTGCGTGAAAACAGAGTGTTTTTCAGGGATGAGAACTCTGGTCTGAATTTGCCCTCAGAAATGAGTTAAACCCCAGGATCTGGGTCTTCCTACTAGCAAGAGATCATTTCTGGTAAAACCAGTCAAATTTGGGCTCAAATGATTTTTCGCAGTTTACGAACCCAACTTGATTCTCACTATTAACTAAAGAGCATTTATGTAAGAGGAGCTGTGGTTTGTATCAGATCCATAAGCAAAGTTGAAATATATATGGTCCGTATTTTTAGGAAACAAAGTTCTTTTTTTCAGGGCATGCTCATTGTTCTTGCTGTATTTTAGGCACTGGAAAGAAGAGCTTGCTTCTTGCGTTAAAACAGAGTGTGTTTCAGGGATGAGAACTCTGGTCTGAATTTCCCTTCAGAAACGGAGTTAATACCCAGGATCTGTGTCTTCCTACAAGCAAGAGTTCATTTCTGCTAAACTCAGTGAATTTTGGGCTCAAATGATTTTTCTTGGTTCACGAACCCAACACGATTCTCACTTTTAACGAAAGAGGATTTATGTGAGAGGAGTTGTGGTTTCTATCAGTTTCATAAGCAGAGTTGAACTACATATGGTCTGTATGAGTAGGAAACACAGTTCTTTCTTTCTGGACATGCTCATGGTTTTTAAGGTATTGGAGACGGTGGAAAGAAGAGGATGATTCTTGCCTTAAAACAGAGTGCTTTTCAGGTATGAGAACTCTGGTCTGAATTTGAATTCAGAAACAGAGTTAAACGCCAGGATCTGTGTCATCGTACAAACAAGAGTTCATTTCTGGAAAACCCAGTGATTTTTGGGCTCAAATGATTTTATACATTTCTTGAACCCAACGAAATTCTCACTATTAACTAAAGAGCATTTATGTAAGAGTAGCTGTGGTTTGTTTCAGTTTCATGAGCATAGTTGAATTACATATGGTCCTTATGAGTAGGAAACACAGTTCTTTTTCCAGGGCATGCTCATGATTCTTGCTGTATTTTAGACTCTGGAAAGTAGAGCTTGCTTCTTGCGATAAAGAAGAGTGTGTTTCAGGGATAAGAACTCTGCTCTGAATTTCCCTACAAAAACGGAGTTAAACCCCAGGATCTGTGTCTTCCTACAAGTAAGAATTCATTTCTGGTAAACTCAGTGAATTTTGGGCTCAAATGATTTTTCGCAGTTCAAAAACCCAAACCGATTCTCACTATTAACCAAAGATCATTTAAGTAAGAGGAGCTGTCGTTTGTTTCACTTTCATAAGCAGAGTTGGAATACATATGGTCCGTATGAGTAGGAAACAGAGTTTTTTTTTCAGGCCATGCTCATTGTTCTTGCTGTATTTTAGACACTGGAAAGAAGAGCTTGCTTCTTGCGTTAAAACACAGTGTGTATCAGGGATGAGAACTCTGGTCTGAATTTCCCTTCAGAAATGGAGTTAAACCACAGGATCAGTGTCTTCCTACAAGCAAGAGTTCATTTCTGGTAAACTCAGTGAATTTTGGGCTCAAATGGTTTTTCGGAGTTCACGAACACAACGCTATTCTCACTAGTAACTAAAGAGCATTTATGTAAGAGGAGCTGTGTTTTGTATCAGTTTCATAAGTAGAGTTGAACTACATATGGTCCATATGAGTAGGAAACACAGTTCTTTTTTTCTGGGCATGCTCATGGTTCTTGATGTACTGGAACATCTGGAAAGAAGAGCTGCTTCTTGCATTAAAACAGAGTGTGTTTCATGGATGAGAACTCTGGTCTGAATTTCCATTCAGAAACGGAGTTCAACCACAGGATCAGTGTCTTCCTACAAGCATGAGTTCATTTCTGTTAAACGAAGTGAAATTTCGGCTCAAATGATTTTACACAGTTCTAGAACCCAACGTGATTATCACTATTGACTAAAGAGCATTTATTTAAGCGGTGCTGTGGTTTGTATCAGTTTCATAAGCCGAGTTGAACTACATATGGTCCGTATTAGTAGGAAACACAGTTCTTTTTTTCTGAGCATGCTCATGGTTCTTGATGTATTGGAGCCGCTGGAAAGAATAGCTTGCGTCTTGCGTGAAAACAGAGTGTTTTTCAGGGATGAGAACTCTGGTCTGAATTTCCCTTCAGAAACGGAGTTAATCCCCAGGATCTGTGTCTTCCTACAAGCAAGAGATCATTTCTGGTAAACCCAGTCAAATTTGGGCTCAAATGATTTTTCGCAGTTCACGAACCCAACGTGATTCTCACTATTAACTAAAGAGCATTTATGTAAGAGGAGCTGTGGTTTGAATCAGTTTCATAAGCAGAGTTGAACTACATATGGTCTGTATGAGTAGGAAACACAGTTCTTTTTTTCTGGACATGCTCATGGTTCTTACTGTATTGGAGACGGTGGAAAGAAGAGGATGATTCTTGCCTTAAAACAGAGTGCTTTTTAGGTATGAGAACTCTGGTCTGAATTTGACTTCAGAAACGGAGTTAAACGCCAGGATCTGTGTCATCATACAAACAAGAGTTCATTTCTGGTAAACCCAGTGAATTTAGGGCTCAAATGATTATACACATTTCTTGAACCCAACGAAATTCTCACTATTACCTAAAGAGCATTTATGTAAGAGTAGCTGTGATTTGTTTCAGTTTCATAAGCATAGTTGAATTACATACGGTCCTTATGAGTAGGAAACACAGTTCTTTTTTTCTGGGCACGCTCATGATTCTTGCTCTATTGGAGATGCTGGAAAGAAGAGCTTGCTCTTTGCGTTAAATAAAGTGTGTTTCATGGATGAGAACACTGGTCTGAATTTCCATTCAGAAACGGAGTTCAACCACAGCATCTGTGTCTTCCTATAGGCAAGAGTTCATTTCTGGTAAACCAAGTGAATTTTGGGCTCAAATGATTTTTCGCAGTTCACGAACATAACGCTATTCTCACTAGTAACTAAAGACCATTTATGTAAGAGGAGCTGTGTTTTGTATCAGTTTCATAAGCAGAGTTGAACTACATATGGTCCGTATGAGTAGGAAACACAGTTCTTTTTTTCTGGGCATGCTCATGGTTCTTGATGTATTGGAACCTCTGGAAAGTAGAACTTGCTTCTTGCATTAAAACAGAGGGTGTTTCATGGATGAGAACTCTGGTCTGAATTTCCATTCAGAAACGGAGTTCAACCCCAGGATCAGTGTCTTCCTACAAGCATGAGTTCATTTCTGTTTGACCAAGTGAATTTTCAGCTCAAATGATTTTACACAGTTCTATAACCCAACGGGATTATCACTATTAACTAAAGAGCATTTATTTAAATGGTGCTGTGGTTTGTATCAGTTTCATAAGCCGAGTTGAACTACATATGGTCCGTATTAGTAGGAAACACAGTTCTTTTTTTCTGAGCATGCTCATGGTTCTTGATGTATTGGAACCTCTGGAAAGAATAGCTTGCGTCTTGCGTGAAAACAGAGTGTTTTTCAGGGATGAGAACTCTGGTCTGAATTTGCCCTCACAAACGGAGTTAAACCCCAGGATCTGGGTCTTCCTACAAGCAAGAGATCATTTCTGGTAAACCCAGTCAAATTTGGGCTCAAATGATTTTTCGCAGTTCACGAACCCAACTTGATTCTCACTATTAACTAATGAGCATTTATGTAAGAGGAGGTGTGGTTTGTATCTGTTTCATAAGCAGAGTTGGACTACATATTGTCCGTATGAATAGGAATCACAGTTCTATTTTCTCGGCATGCTCATTGTTCTTACTGTATTGGAGACCCTGGAAAGAAGATGATGATTCATGTCTTAAAACAGAGTGTATTTCAGGGATGAGAATTCTGGTCTGAATTTCCCTACAAAAATGGAGTTAAACCCCAGGATCTGTGTCTTCCTACAAGCAAGAATTCATTTCTGGTAAACTCAGTGAATTTGAGGCTCATATGATTTTACACAGTTCAAAAACCCAATGCGATTCTCACTATTAACTAAAGAGCATTTATGTAAGGAGCTGTAGTTTCTATCTGTTTCATAAGCAGAGTTGAACTACATATGATCCGTATGAGTAGGAAACACAGTTCTTTTTTCAGGGCATGCTCATTGTTCTTGCTGTATTTTAGACACTGGAAAGAAGAGCTTGCTTCTTGCGTTAAAACACAGTGTGTATCAGGGATGAGAACTCTGGTCTGAATTTCCCTTCAGAAATGGAGTTAAACCACAGGATCAATGTCTTCCTACAAGCAAGAGTTCATTTCTGGTAAACCCAGTGAATTTTGGGCTCAAATGATGTTTAAGAGTTCACAAACCCAACGCGATTCTCACTATTAACTAAAGAGCATTTATGTAAGAGGAGCTGTGGTTTGTATCAGTTTCATAAGCAGATTTGAAATACATATGGTCTGTATGATTAGGAAACACAGTTCTTTTTTTCAGGGCATGTTCTTGGTTCTTGCTGTATTTTAGAATTTGGAAAGAAAAGCTTGCTTCTTGCGTTAAAACAGATTGTGTTTCAAGGATGAGAACTCTTCCCTGAATTTCACTACAGAATCGTAGTTAAACGCCAGGATCTGTGTCATCATACAAACAAGAGTTCATTTCTGGTAAACCCAGTGAATTTTGGGCTCAAATGATTTTATACATTTCTTGAACCCAACGAAATTCTCACTATTAACTAAAGAGCATTTATGTAAGAGTAGCTGTGGTTTGTTTCAGTTTCATAAGCATAGTTGAATTACATATGGTCCTTATGAGTAGGAAACACAGTTCTTTTTTTCTGGGCATGGTCATGATTCTTGCTGTATTGGAGGCGCTGGAAAGAAGAGCTTGCTCCTTGCGTTAAAAGAAAGTGTGTTTCATGGATGAGAACACTGGTCTGAATTTCCATTCAGAAACGGAGTTCAACCACAGCATCTGTGTCTTCCTATAGGCAAGAGTTCATTTCTGGTAAACCAAGTGAATTTTGGGCTCAAATGATTTTTCGCAGTTCACGAACACAACGCTATTCTCACTAGTAACTAAAGACCATTTATGTAAGAGGAGCTGTGTTTTGTATCAGTTTCATAAGCAGAGTTGAACTACATATGGTCCGTATGAGTAGGAAACACAGTTCTTTTTTTCTGGGCATGCTCATGGTTCTTGATATATTGGAACCTCTGGAAAGTAGAACTTGCTTCTTGCATTAAAACAGAGGGTGTTTCATGGATGAGAACTCTGGTCTGAATTTCCATTCAGAAACGGAGTTCAACCCCAGGATCAGTGTCTTCCTACAAGCATGAGTTCATTTCTGTTAAACCAAGTGAATTTTCAGCTCAAATGATTTTACACAATTCTAGAACCCAACGGGATTATCACTATTAACTAAAGAGCATTTATTTAAACGGTGCTGTGGTTTGTATCAGTTTCATAAGCCGAGTTGAACTACATATGGTCCGTATTAGTAGGAAACACAGTTCTTTTTTTCTGAGCATGCTCATGGTTCTTGATATATTGGAGCCGCTTGAAAGAATAGCTTGCGTCTTGCGTGAAAACAGAGTGTTTTTCAGGGATGAGAACTCTGGTCTGAATTTCCCTTCAGAAACGGAGTTAATCCCCAGGATCTGTGTCTTCCTACAAGCAAGAGTTCATTTCTGCTAAACTCAGTGAATTTTGAACTCAAATGATTTTTCTCGGTTCACAAACCCAACGCGATTCTCACTTTTAACGAAAGAGGATTTATGTAAGAGGAGTTGTGGTTTCTATCAGTTTCATAAGCAGAGTTGAACTACATATGGTCTGTGGGAGTAGGAAACACAGTTCTTTTTTTCTGGACATGCTCATGGTTTTTAAGGTATTGGAGACGGTGGAAAGAAGAGGATGATTCTTGCCTTAAAACAGAGTGCTTTTCAGGTATGAGAACTCTGGTCTGAATTTGAATTCAGAAACGGAGTTAAACGCCAGGATCTGTGTCATCATACAAACAAGAGTTCATTTCTGGTAAACCCAGTGATTTTTGGGCTCAAATGATTTTATACATTTCTTGAACCCAACGAAATTCTCACTATTAACTAAAGAGCATTTATGTAAGAGTAGCTGTGGTTTGTTTCAGTTTCATAAGCATAGTTGAATTACATATGGTCCGTATGAGTACGAAACACAGTTCTTTTTTCATGACATCCTCATGATTCTTGCTGTATTTTAGACTCTGGAAAGTAGAGCTTGCTTTTTGTGATAAAGCAGAGTGTGTTTCAGGGTTAAGAACTCTGGTCTGAATTTCCCTACAAAAACGGAGTTAAACCCCAGGATCTGTGTCCTCCTACAAGCAAGAATTCATTTCTGGTAAACTCAGTGAATTTTGGGCTCAAATGATTTTTCGCAGTTCAAAAACCCAAACCGATTCTCACTATTAACCAAAGATCTTTTAGTAAGAGGAGATGTCGTTTGTTTCAGTTTCATAAGCAGAGTTGGAATACATATGGTCCGTATGAGTAGGAAACACAGTTTCTTATATCTGGGAATGCTCATGGTTCTTGCTGTATTGGAGAGGCTGGAAAGAAGAGCTTGCATCTTGCATTAAAACAGAGTGTGTTTTATTGATGAGAACTCTGGTATGAATTTCCCTTCAGAAACGGAGTTAAACCCCAGGATCTGTGTCTTCCTACAAGCAAGAGTTCATTTCTAGAAAACCAAGTGAATTTTCGGCTGAAATGATTTTACACAGTTCTAGAACACAACGCGATTTTCACTATTATCTAAAAAGCATTTATGTAAGAGGAGCTGTGGTCTGTATGAGTTTCATAAGCAGAGTTGAACTACATATGGTCCGTATGAGTAGGAAACACAGATCTTCTTTTCTTGGCATGCACATGGTTCTTACTGTATTGGAGACTCTGGAAACAAGAGGATGATTCATGCCTTAAAACACAGTGTTTTTCATGGATGAGAATTCTGGTCTCAATTTCCACTCAGTAACGGAGATAAACCCCAGGATCTGTGTCTTCCTACAAGCAAGAGTTCATATCTGGTAAACCCAGTTTATTTTCGGCTCAAATGATTTATCGCAGTTCACGAACACAAAGCTATTCTCACTATTAACTAAAGAGCATTTATGTAAGAGGAGGTGTGGTTTGTATCTGTTTCATAAGCAGAGTTGGACTACATATTGTCCGTATGAATAGGAATCACAGTTCTATTTTCTCGGCATGCTCATGGTTCTTACTGTATTGGAGACCCTGGAAAGAAGATGATGATTCATGTCTTAAAACAGAGGGTATTTCAGGGATGAGAATTCTGGTCTGAATTTCCCTACAAAAACGGAGTTAAACCCCAGGATCTGTGTCTTCCTACAAGCAAGAGTTCCTTTCTGGTAATCCAAGTGAATTTTGGGCTCAAATGATTTTTCGCAGTTCAAAAACCCAAAACCGATTCTCACTATTAACCAAAGATCATTTAAGTAAGAGGAGCTGTCGTTTGTTTCAGTTTCATAAACAGAGTTAGAATACATATGGTCCATATGAGTAGGAAACACAGTTCCTTTTTTCTGGGCATGCTCATGGTTCTTGCTGTATTGGAGAGGCTGGAAAGAAGAGCTTGCATCTTGCATTAAAACAGAGTTTGTTTTATTGATGAGAACTCTGGTCTGAATTTCCCTTCAGAAACGGAGTTAAACCCCAGGATCTGTGTCTTCCTACAAGCAAGTTTTCATTTCTGGAAAACCAGGTGAATTTTTGGCTCAAATGATTTTACACAGTTCTAGAACACAACGCGATTTTCACTATTATCTAAAGAGCATTTATGTAAGAGGAGCTGTGGTCTGTATGAGTTTCATAAGCAGAGTTGAACTACATATGGTCCGTATGAGTAGGAAACACAGATCTTCTTTTCTTGGCAATCACATGGTTCTTACTGTATTGGAGACCCTGCAAAGAAGAGGATGATCCATGCCTTAAAACAGAGTGTTTTTCAGGGATGAGAATTCTGGTCTGAATTTCCCCTCAGAAATGGAGTTAAACCCCAGGATCTGTGTCTTCCTACAAGCAAGAGTTCATTTCTGGTAAACCCAGTTATTTTTCGGCTCAAATGATTTTTCGCAGTTCACGAACCCAACGCTATTCTCACTATTAACTAAAGAGTATTTATGTAAGATGAGTTGTGGTTTGTATCAGTTTCATAAGCAGAGTTGGACTACATATGGTCCGTATGAATAGGAAACATAGTTCTTTTTATCCTGGCATGCTCATGGTTCTTACTGTATTGGAGACCCTGGAAAGAAGATGATGATTCATGTCTTAAAACAGAGTGTATTTCAGGGATGAGAAATCTGGTCTGAAATTCCCTACAGAAACGGAGTTAAACCCCAGGATCTGTGTCTTCCTATGAGCAAGAGTTCATATCTGGTTGAACCACGGAATTTTTTTCTCAAATGATTTTTCGCAGTTCACGAAACCAACGTGACTCTCACTATTAACTAAAGAACATTTATGTAAGAGGAGCTGTGGTTTGTATCAGTTTCATAAGCAGAGTTGGAATACATATGATCTGTATGAGTAGGAAACACAGTTCTTTTTTTCAGGGCATGCTCTTGGTTCTTGCTGTATTTTAGACTCTGGAAAGAAGAGTTTGCTTCTTGCGTTAAAAAAGAGTATGTTTCAGGGATGAGAACTCTGGTCTGAATTTCCCTTCAGAAACGGAGTTAAACCCCAGAATCAGTGTCTTCCTACAAGCAAGAGTTCATTTCTGGTAAACCCAGTGAATTTTGGGCTCAAATGATGTTTCACATTTCACGAACCCAACGCGATTCTCACTATTAACTAAAGAGCATTTATGTAAGAGGAGCTGTGGTTTGTATCAGTTTCATAAGCAGAGTTGAACAACATATGGTCTGTATGAGTAGGAAACACAGTTCTTTTTTTCAGGGCATGCTCATGGTTCTTGCTGTATTTTAGAATTTGGAAAGAAACGCTTGCTTTTGCGTTAAAACAGATTGTGTTTCAAGGATAAGAACTCTGCCCTGAATTTCACTTCAGAATCGGAGTTAAATGCCAGGATCTGTGTCATCATATAAACAAGAGTTCATTTCTGGTAAACCCAGTGAATTTTGGGCTCAAATGATTTTATACATTTCTTGAAGCCAACGAAATTCTCACTATTAACTAAAGAGCATTTATGTAAGAGTAGCTGTGGTTTGTTTCAGTTTCATAAGCATAGTTGAATTACATATGGTCCTTATGAATAGGAAACACAGTTCTTTTTTTCTGGGCATGCACATGATTCTTGCTGTATTGGAGACGATGGAAAGAAGAGCTTGCTCCTTGCGTTAAAAGAAAGTGTGTTTCAAGGATGAGAACACTGGTCTGAATTTCCCTTCAGAAACGGAGTTCAACCACAGCATCTGTGTCTTCCTATAAGCAAGAGTTCATTTCTGGTAAACCAAGTGAATTTTGGGCTGAAATGATTTTTCGCAGTTCACGAACACAACGCTATTCTCACTAGTAACTAAAGAGCATTTATGTAACAGGAGCTGTGTTTTTTATCAGATTCATAAGCAGAGTTGAACTACATATGGTCCATATGAGTAGGAAACACAGTTCTTTTTTTCTGGGCATGCTCATGGTTTTTGATGTATTGGAACCTCTGGAAAGAAGAGCTTGCTTCTTGCATTAAAACAGAGTGTGTTTCATGTATGAGAACTCTGGTGTGAATTTCCATTCAGAAACGGAGTTCAACACCAGGATCAGTGTCTTCCTACGAGCATGAGTTCATTTCTGTTAAACCAAGTGAATTTTCGGCTCAAATCATTTTACACAGTTCTAGAACCCAACGTGATTATCACTATTAACTAAAGAGCATTTATTTAAGCGATGCTGTGGTTTGTATCAGTTTCATAAGCCGAGGTGAACTACATATGGTCCGTATTAGCAGGAAACACAGTTCTTTTTTTCTGAGCATGCTCATGGTTCTTGATGGATTGGAGCCGCTGGAAAGAATAGCTTGCGTCTTGCGTTAAAACAGAGTGTGTTTTAGGGATGAGAACTCTGGACTGAATTTCCCTTCAGAAACGGAGTTAATCCCCAGGATCTGTGTCTTCCTACAAGCAAGAGTTCATTTCTGGTAAACTCAGTGAATTTTGGGCTCAAATGATTTTACACAGTTCTAGAACCCAAAGTGATTATCACTATTAACTAAAGAGCATTTATATAAGAGGTGCTGTGGTTTGTATCAGTTTCATAAGCCGAGTTGAACTACATATGGTCCGTATTAGTAGGAAACACAATTCTTTTTTTCTGAGCAAGCTCATGGTTTTGATACATTGGAGCCGCAGGAAAGAATAGCTTGCGTCTTGCGTGAAAACAGAGTGTTTTTCAGGGATGAGAACTCTGGTCTGAATTTGCCTTCAGAAACTGAGTTAAACCCCCGGATCTGGGTCTTCCTACAAGCAAGAGTTCTTTTCTCGTAAACCCAGTCAAATTTGGGCTCAAATGATTTTTCGCAGTTCACGAACCCTACGTGATTCTCACTATTAACTAAACAGCATTTATGTAAGAGGAGCTGTGGTTTCTTTCAGTTTCATAAGCAGAGTTGAACTACATATGGTACATATGAGTAGGAAACACAGTTTTTTTTTTGTGGGCATGCTCATTGTTCTTGCTGTATTGGAGAGGCTGGATAGAAGAGCTTGCATCTTGCATTAAAACAGAGTGTGCTTTATTGATGAGAACTCTGGTCTGAATGTCCCTTCAGAAACGGAGTTAAACCCCAGGATCTGTGTCTTCTTACAAGCAAGTGTTCATTTCTGGAAAACCAGGTGAATTTTCGGCTCTAATGATTTTACACAGTTCCAGAACACAACGCGTTTATCACTATTAACTAAAGAGCATTTATGTAATAGGAGCTGTAGTCTGTATCAGTTTCTTGAGCAGAGTTGAACTAGATATGGTCTGTATGAGTAGGAAACACAGTTCTTTTTTCAGGGCATGCTCATTGTTCTTGCTGTATTTTAGACTCTGGAAAGAAGAGCTTTCTTCTTGCATTAAAACAGTGTGTATCAGGGATGAGAACTCTGTTCTGAATTTCTCTTCAGAAACGGAGTTAAACCCCAGGATCAGTGTCTTCCTACAAGCAAGAGTTCATTTCTGGTAAACCCAGTGAATTTTGGGCTCAAATGATGTTTTGCAGTTCACGACCCCTACACGATTCTCACTATTATCTAAAGAGCATTTATGTAATAGGAGCTGTGGTTTGTTTCAGTTTCATAAGCAGAGTTGAACTACATATGGTCCGTATGAGTAGGAAACACAGTTCTTTTTTTTCAGGGCATACTCATGGTTCTTGCTGTATTTTAGAATTTGGAAAGAAGAGCTTGCTTCTTGTGATAAAACAGATTGTGATTCAGGGATGAGAACTCTGCCCTGAATTTCCCTTCAGATACGGGGTTAAACGCCAGGATCTGTGTCATCATACAGACAAGAGTTCATTTCTGGTAAACCCAGTGAATTTTGGGCTCAAATGTTTTTGTACATTTCTTGAACCTAACGCGTTTCTCACTAATAACTAAAGAGCATTTATGTAAGAGTAGCTGTGGTTTGATTCAGTTTCATAATCATAGTTGAATTACATATGGTCCTTATTAGTAGGAAACACAGTTATTTTTTTCTGGGCTTGCTCATGATTCTTGCTGTATTGGAGACGCTGGAAAGAAGAGCTTGCTCCTTGCGTTAAAAGAGAGTGTGTTTCATGTATGAGAACACTGGTCTGAATTTCCCTTCAGAAACGGAGTTAAACCCCAGGATCTGTGTCTTCCTACAAGCAAGAGTTCATTTCTGGTAAACCCAGTGAATTTTGGTCTGAAATGATTTTATACATTTCTTGAACCCAACAAAATTCTCACTATTAACTAAAGAGCATTTATGTAAGAGTAGCTGTGGTTTATTTCAGTTTCATAAGCATAGTTGAATAACATATGGTCCTTATGAGTAGGAAATACAGTTCTTTTTTTCTGGGCATGCTCATGATTCTTGCTGTATTGGAGACGCTGGAAAGAAGAGCTTGCTCCTTGCGTTAAAAGAGAGTGTGTTTCATGGATGAGAACACTGGTGTGAATTTCACTTCAGAAACGGACTTCAACCACAGCATCTGCGTCTTCCTACAAGCAAGAGTTCATTTGTGGTAAACAAAGTGACTTTTGGACTCAAATGATTTTTCGCAGTTCAAGAACACAACTCTATTCTCACTAGTACCTAAAGAGCATTTATGTAAGAGGTGCTGTGTTTTGTATCACTTTCATAAGCAGAGTTAGACTACATATGGTCCGTATGAGTAGGAAACACATTTCTTTTTTTCTTTGCATGCTCATGGTTCTTACTGTATTGGAGACCCTGGAAAGAAGAGGATGATGCATGACTTAATACAGAGTGTTTTAAAGGGATGAGAATTCTGGTCTGAATTTCCCTACAGAAACGGAGTTAAACATCAGGATCTGTGTCTTCCTACAAGCAAGAGTTCATTTGTGGAAAACCCAGTGATTTTGGGGCTCAAATGATTTTTCACAGTTCACAAACACAACGCTATTCTCACTAGTAACTAAAGAGCATTTATGTAAGAGGAGGTGTGGTCTGTATCAGTTTCATAAGCAGAGTTGAAGTACATATGGTCTGTATGAGTAGGAAACACAGTTCTTTTTTTCTGGGCATGCTCATGATTCTTGCTGTATTGGAGACGCTGGAAAGAAGAGCTTGCTCCTTGTGTTAAAAGAGAGTGTGTTTCATGGATGAGAACACTGGTCTGAATTTCCCTTCAGAAACGGAGTTAAACCCCAGGATCTGTGTCTTCCTACAAGCAAGAGTTCATTTCTGGTAAACCCAGTGAATTATGGGCTGAAATGATTTTTGCAGTTCACGAACCCAATGAGATTCTCACTAATAACTAAAGAGCATTCATTTAAGAGGAGCTGTGGTTTGTGTCAGTTTCATAAGCAGAGTTGAACTACATATGGTCCATATGAGTAGGAAACACAGTTCTTTTTTTCAGGGCATGCTCATGGTTCTTGCTGTATTTTAGACTCTGGAAAGAAGAGCTTGCTTCTTGCGTTAAAACAGAGTATGTTACAGGGATGAGAACTCTGGTCTCAATTTCCCTTCAGAAACGGAGTTAAACCCCAAGATCTGTATCTTCCTACAAGAATGAGTTCATTTCTGGTAAACCAAATGAATTTTTGGCTCTAATGATTTTACACAGTTCCAGAACACAACGCGTTTATCACTATTAACTAAAGAGCATTTATGTAATAGGAGCTGTAGGCTGTATGAGTTTCATGAGCAGAGTTGACCTACATATTGTCCGTCTGAGTAGGAAACACAGTTCTTTTTTTCAGGGCATGCTCATTGTTCTTGCTGTATTTTAGATTTTGGAAAGAAGAGCTTGCTTCTTGTGTTAAAACAGATTGTGATTCAGGGATGAGAACTCTGCCCTGAATTTCCCTTCAGAATCGAAGTTAAACGCCAGGATCTGTGTCATCATACAAACAAGAGTTCATTTCTGTTGAACCCAGTGAATTTTTTGCTCAAATGATTTTATACATTTCTTGAACCCAACGCTATTCTCACTAGTAACTAAAGAGTATTTATGTAAGCGGAGCTGTGGTTTATTTCTGTTTCATAAGCATAGTTGAATTACATATGGTCCTTATGAGTAGGAAACACAGTTCTTTTTTTCTGGACATGCTCATGATTCTTGCTGTATTGGAGACGCTGGAAAGAAGAGCTTGCTCCTTCTGTTAAAAGAGAGTGTGTTTAATGGATGAGAACACTGGTGTGAATGTCAATTCAGAAACGGACATCAAGCACAGCATCTGTGTCTTCCTACAAGCAAGAGTTCATTTCTGGTAAAACAAGTGAATTTTGGACTCCAATGATTTTTCGCAGTTCACGAACACAACGCTATTCTCACTAGTAACTAAAGAACATTTATGTAAGAGGTTCTGTGTTTTGCATGAGTTTCATAAGCAGAGTTAGTCTACATATGGACCGTATTGGTAGGAAACACAGTTATTTTTTTCTGGACATGCTCATGGTTCTTACTGTATTGGAGACCCTGGAAAGAAGAGGATGATTCATGACTTAACACAGCGTGTTTTTCAGGGAGGAGAATTCTTGTCTGATTTCCCTACAGAAACGGAGTTAAACATCAGGATCTGTGTCTTCCTACAAGCAAGAGTTCATTTCTGGTAAACCAAGTGAATTTTCGGCTCAAATGATTTTTACACAGTTCTAGAAAAGACGCGATTGTCACTATTAACTAAAGAGCATTTATGTAAGAGGAGCTGTGGTCTGTATCAGTTTCGTAAGCAGAGTTGAACTACATATGGAATGTATGAGTAGGAAACACAGGTCTTTTTTTCAGGCCATGCTCATGGTTCTTGCTGTCTTCTAGACTCTGGAAAGAAGAGCTTGCTTCTTCTTTAAAACAGAGTGTGTTCAAGGGATGAGAACTCTGATCTGAATTTCCCTTCAGAAATGGAGTTAAACGCCAGGATCTGTGTCTACCTCCAAGCAAGAGTTCATTTCTGGATAAGCAAGTGAATTTTGGGTTCAAATGATTTTTAGCAGTTCACTAACACAAACCGATTCTCACTATTAACTAAAGAGTATTTATGTAAGACGAGCTTTGGTTTGTATCAGTTTCATAAGCAGAGTTGAACTACATATTTTCCGCATGAGTAGGAAACACAGTTCTTTTTTTCTGGGCATGCTCATGGTCTTGCTGTATTGGAGATTCTGGAAAGAAGAGCTTGCTTCTTGCGTTAAAGCAGAGTGTGTTTCAGGGATGGGAACTCTGTTCTGAATTTCCCTTCAGAAAGGGAGTTGAACCCCATGATCTGTATCTTCCTTCAAGCAAGAGTTAATTTCTGGTAAACCCAGTTATTTTTCGAGTCAAATGATTTTACACGGTTCAAGAAAAAACGCGATTGTCACTATTAACTAAAGAGCATTTATGTAAGAGGAGCTGTGGTTGGTATCAGTTTCATAAGCAGAGGTGAAGTACATATGGTCTGTATGAGTAGGAAACACAGTTCATTTTTTCTTGGCATGCTCATGGTTCTTACTGTATTGGAGACCCTGGAAAGAAGAGGATGATTCATGCCTTAAAACAGAGTGTGTTTTAGGGATGGGAACTCTGGTCTGAATTTCCCTTCAGGAAAGGAAGTTAATCCCCAGGATCAGTGTCTTCCTACAAGCAAGAGTTCAGTTCTGGTAAACCCAGTGAATTTTGGGCTCAAATGATTTTTAGCAGTTCACTAACCCAAACCGATTCTCACTATTAACTAAAGAGCATTTATGTAAGAGGAGCTGTGATCTGTATCAGTTTCGTAAGCAGAGTTGAACTACATATGGAATGTATGAGTAGGAAACACAGATCTTTTTTTCAGGCCATGCTCATGGTTCTTGCTGTCTTTTAGACTCTGGAAAGAAGAGCTTGCTTCTTCTTGAAAACAGAGTGTGTTCAAGGGATGAGAACTCTGATCTGAATTTCCCTTCAGAAAAGGAGTTAAACCCCAGGATCTGTGTCTACCTCCAAGCAAGAGTTCATTTCTGGTAAAGCAAGTGAATTTTCGGCTCAAATGATTTTTAGCAGTTCACTAACCCAACCCGAATCTCACTATTAACTAAAGAGCATTTATGTAAGAGGAGCTGTGGTTTGTATCAGTTTCATAAGCAGAGTTGAACTACATATTGTCCGCATGAGTAGGAAACACAGTTCTTTTTACTGGGCATGCTAATGGTCTTGCTGTATTGGAGATTCTGGAAAGAAGAGCTTGCTTCTTGCATTAAAGCAGAGTGTGTTTCAGGGATTGGAACTCTGATCTGAATTTCCCTTCAGAAACAGAGTTAAAACCCATGATCTGTTTATTGCTCCAAGCAAGTGTTCATTTCTGGTAAACCAAGTGAATTTTGGGCTCAAATGATATTTAGCAGTTCTAGATTTTAACCCCAGGATCTGTGTCTTCCTACAAGCAAGAGTTCCTTTCTGTTAAAACAAGTGAATTTTGGGCTCAAATGATTTTACGCAGTTCACCAATCTATTCCGATTATCACTATTAAATAAAGAGCTTTTAAGTAAGAGGAGCTGTGGTTTGTATCAGTTTCGTTGAACGACATATGGTCCTTATGAGTAGGATAGACAGTTCTTTTTTTCGGGGCATGCTCATGGTTCTTGCTGTATTTTAGACTCTGGAAAGAAGAGATTGCTTCTTGCGTTAAAACAGAGTGTGTTTCAGGGATGAGATCTATGGTCTGAATTTCCCTTCTGAAATGGAGTTAAACCCCATGATCTGTTTCTTCCTACAAGCAAGAGTTCGTTTCTATTAAACAAAGTGAATTTTGGGCTCAAATGATATTTCGCAGTTCAGGAACCCAACGCGATTCTTCCTATTAACTAAAGAGCATTTATGTAAGAGGAGCTGTGGTCTGTATCAGTTTCATAAGCAGAGTTGAACTACATATGTTCTGTATGAGTAGGAAACACAGATCTTTTTTTCTTGGCATGCTCATGGTTATTGCTGCATTGGAGACACTGCAAAGAAGACAATGATTCTTGCCTTAAAACAGAGTGTTTTTCAGGGTTGAGAATCTGGTCTGAATTTGCCTTCAGAAATGGATTTATACCCCAGGATCTGTGTCTTCCTACAAGCAAGAGATCATTTCTTTTAAACCAAGTGAATTTTGGGCTCAAATGATTTTATGCAGTTCACCAATCCATTCTATTTATCACTATTAACTAAAGAGCTTTTATGTAAGAGGAGCTGTGGTTTGTATCAGTTCCATAAGCAGAGTTGAACTACATATGGTCTATATGAGTAGGAAACACATTTATTTTTTTCAGGGCATGCTCATGTTTCTTCCTGTATTTTAGTCTCTGGAAAGAAGAGCTTGTTTCTTGCGTTAAAGCAGAGTGTGTTTCAGGGATGAGATCTATTGTCTGAATTTCCCTTCTGAAATGGAGTTAAACCTCATGATCTGTTTCTTCCTACAAGCAAGAGTTCGTTTCTATTAAACAAAGTGAATTTTGGGCTCAAATGATATTTCGCAGTTCACGAACCCAACGTGATTCTTCCTATTAACTAAAGAGCATTTATGTAAGAGGAGCTGTGGTCTGTATCAGTTTCATAAGCAGAGTTGAACTACATATGGTCCGTATGAGTAGGAAACACAGTTCTTTTTTTCCGGGCATGCTCCTGGTTCTTAGTGTATTGGAGATGCTGGAAAGAAGAGGATGATTCTTGCCTTAAAACAGAGTGTTTTTCAGGGTTGAGAATATAGTCTGAATTTGCCTTCAGAAATGGAGTTAAACCCCAGGATTTGTGTCTTCCTACAAGCAACAGTTCATTTCAGGTAAACCCAGTGAATTTTGGGCTCAAATGTTTTTTTGCAGTTCACGATCCCAACGTGATTCTCACTATTGACTAAAGAGCATTTAAGTAAGCAGAGCTGTGGTTTGTATCAGTTTCATGAGCAGAGTTGAACTACATATGGTCTGTATGAGTAGGAAACACATTTATTTTTTATAGGGCATGCTCATGTTTCTTCCTGTATTTTAGACTCTGGAAAGAAGAGCTGGCTTCTTGCGTTAAAGCAGAGGGTGTTTCAGGGATGAGAACACTGGTCTGAATTTCCCTTCAGAAACGGATTTTAACCCCAGGATCTGTGTCTTCCTACCAGCAAGAGTTCATTTCTGTTAAACAAAGTGAATTTTCGGCTCAAATGACTTTACACAGATCTAGAACCCAACGCGATTATCACTATTAACTAAAGAGCATTTATGTAACAGGAGCTGTGGTCTGTATCATTTCATAAGCAGAGTTGAACTGCATATGGTCCGTATGAGTAGGTAACACTGTTCTTTTTTTCTGGGCATGCTCATGGTTCTTACTGTATTGGAGACGCTGGAAAGAAGAGGATGATTCTTGCCTTAAAACAGAGTGTTTTTCAGGGTTGAGAATCTAGTCTGAATTTGCCTTCAGAAATGGAGTTAAACCCCAGGATCTGTGTCTTCCTACAAGCAAGAGTTCATTTCTTTAAACCAAATGAATTTTGGGCTCAAATGATTTTACGCAGTTCACCAATCCATACCGATTATCACTATTAACTAAAGAGCTTTTATGTAAGAGGAGCTGTGGTTTGTATCAGTTTAATAAGCAGAGTTGAACTACATATGGTCTGTAGGAGTAGGATACACAGTTCTTTTTTTCAGGGCATGCTCATGGTTCTTGCTGTATTTTAGACTCCGGAAAGAAGAGCTTGCTTCTTGCGATAAAACAGAGTGTGTTTCTGGGATGAGATCTATGGTCTGAATTTCCCTTCTGAAACGGAGTTAAACCCCATGATCTGTTTCTTCCTACAAGCAAGAGTTCATTTCTGGTTAACACAGTGAATTTTGGGCTATAATGATATTTTGCAGTTCACAAACACAACGCGATTCTTCCTATTAACTAAAGAGCATTTATGTAGGAGGAGCTGTGGTTTGTATCAGTTTCATAAGCAGAGTTGAACTACATATGGTGCGTATAGGTAGGAAACACAGTTCTTTTCTTCTGGGCATGCTCATGTTTCTTGCTGCATTGGAGACGCTGCAAAGAAGAGGATGATTCTTGCCTTAAAACAGAGTGTTTTTCAGGGTTGAGAATTCTGGTCTGAATTTGCCTTCAGAAATGGAGTTAAACCCCAGGACCTGTGTCTTCCTACAAGCAAGAGTTCATTTCAGGTAAACCCAGTGAATTTTGGGCTCAAATGTTTTTTTGCAGTTCACGATCCCAACGTGATTCTCACTATTAACTAAAGAGCATTTAAGTAAGCAGAGCTGTGGTTTGTATCAATTTCATAAGAAGAGTTGAACTACATATGGTCTGTATGAGTAGGAAACACATTTATTTTTTATAGGGCATGCTCATGTTTCTTCCTGTATTTTAGACTCTGGAAAGAAGAGCTGGCTTCTTGCGTTAAAGCAGAGTGTGTTTCAGGGATGAGAACACTGGTCTGAATTTCCCTTCAGAAACGGATTTTAACCCCAGGATCTGTGTCTTCCTACCAGCAAGAGTTCATTTCTGTTAAACAAAGTGAATTTTCGGCTCAAATGACTTTACACAGTTCTAGAACCCAACGCGATTATCACTATTAACTAAAGAGCATTTATGTAACAGGAGCTGTGGTCAGTATCATTTCATAAGCAGAGTTGAACTGAATATGGTCCGTATGAGTAGGTAACACTGTTCTTTTTTTCTGGGCATGCTCATGGTTCTTACTGTATTGGAGACGCTGGAAAGAAGAGGATGATTCTTGCCTTAAACAGAGTGTTTTTCAGGGTTGAGAATCTAGTCTGAATTTGCCTTCAGAAATGGAGTTAAACCCCAGGATCTGTGTCTTCCTACAAGCAACAGTTCATTTCAGGTAAACCCATTTGAATTTTGGACTCAAATGTTTTTTTCGCATTTCACAATCCCAACGTGATTCTCACTATTAACTAAAGAGCATTTAAGTAAGTGGTGCGGTGGTTTGTATCAGTTTCATAAGCAGAGTTGAACTACATATGGTCTGTATGAGTAGGAACCACATTTATTTTTTTCAGGGCATGCTCATGTTTCTTCCTGTATTTTAGACTCTGGAAAGAAGAGCTTGCTTCTTGCGTTAAAACACAGTGTGTTTCAGGGATGAGAACTCTGGTCTGAATTTCCCTTCGGAAACGGAGTTAAACCCCAGGATCTGTGTCTTCCTACATGCAAGAGTTCATTTCTGGTAAACCCAGTGAATTTTGGGCTGAAATGATTTTTTGCAGTTCACGAACCCAATGAGATTCTCACTAATAACTAAAGAACATTCATTTAAGGGGAGCTGTGGTTTGTATCAGTTTCCTAAGCAGAGTTGGACTACATATGGTCCGTATGAGTAGGAAACACAGTTCTTTTTTTCAGGGCATGCTCATGGTTCTTGCTGTATTTTAGACTCTGGAAAGAAGTGCTTGCTTCTTGCGTTAAAACAGAGTATGTTTCAGGGATGAGAACTCTGGTCTCAATTTCCCTTCAGAAACGGAGTTAAACCCCAGGAACTGTGTCTTCCTTCAAGCAAGAGTTCATTTCTGGTAAAGCAAGTGAATTTTGGGCTCAAATGATTTTTAGCAGTTCACTAACCCAAACCGATTCTCACTATTAACTAAAGAGCATTTATATAAGAGGAGCTGTGGTTTGTATCAGTTTCATAAGCAGAGTTGAACTACATATTGTCCGCATGAGTAGGAAACACAGTTCTTCTTTTCTGGGCATGCCCATGGTCTTGCTGTATTGGAGATTCTGGAAAGAAGAGCTTGCTTCTTGCGTTAAAGCAGAGTGTCTTTCAGGGATGGGAACTCTCGTCTGAATTTCCCTTCAGTAACGGAGTTGAACCCCATGATCTGTGTCTTCCTACAAGCAAGAGTTCATTTCTGGTAAACCAAGTGAATTTTCGGCTCAAATGATTTTTACACAGTTCTAGAAAAGACGCGATTGTCACTATTAACTAAAGAGCATTTATGTAAGAGGAGCTGTGGTCTGTATCAGTTTCGTAAGCAGAGTTGAACTACATATGGAATGTATGAGTAGGAAACACAGGTCTTTTTTTCAGGCCATGCTCATGGTTCTTGCTGTCTTTTAGACTCTGGAAAGAAGAGCTTGCTTCTTCTTTAAAACAGAGTGTGTTCAAGGGATGAGAACTCTGATCTGAATTTCCCTTCAGAAATGGAGTTAAACGCCAGGATCTGTGTCTACCTCCAAGCAAGAGTTCATTTCTGGAAAAGCAAGTGAATTTTGGGTTCAAATGATTTTTAGCAGTTCACTAACACAAACCGATTCTCACTATTAACTAAAGAGTATTTATGTAAGACGAGCTTTGGTTTGTATCAGTTTCATAAGCAGAGTTGAACTACATATTTTCCGCATGAGTAGGAAACACAGTTCTTTTTTTCTGGGCATGCTCATGGTCTTGCTGTATTGGAGATTCTGGAAAGAAGAGCTTGCTTCTTGCGTTAAAGCAGAGTGTGTTTCAGGGATGGGAACTCTGTTCTGAATTTCCCTTCAGAAAGGGAGTTGAACCCCATGATCTGTATCTTCCTTCAAGCAAGAGTTAATTTCTGGTAAACCCAGTTATTTTTCGAGTCAAATGATTTTACACGGTTCAAGAAAAAACGCGATTGTCACTATTAACTAAAGAGCATTTATGTAAGAGGAGCTGTGGTTGGTATCAGTTTCATAAGCAGAGGTGAACTACATATGGTCTGTATGAGTAGGAAACACAGTTCATTTTTTCTTGGCATGCTCATGGTTCTTACTGTATTGGAGACCCTGGAAAGAAGAGGATGATTCATGCCTTAAAACAGAGTGTGTTTTAGGGATGGGAACTCTGGTCTGAATTTCCCTTCAGGAAAGGAAGTTAATCCCCAGGATCAGTGTCTTCTTACAAGCAAGAGTTCAGTTCTGGTAAACCCAGTGAATTTTGGGCTCAAATGATTTTTAGCAGTTCACTAACCCAAACCGATTCTCACTATTAACTAAAGAGCATTTATGTAAGAGGAGCTGTCATCTGTATCAGTTTTGTAAGCAGAGTTGAACTACATATGGAATGTATTATTAGGAAACACAGATCTTTTTTTCAGGCCATGCTCATGGTTCTTGCTGTCTTTTAGACTCTGGAAAGAAGAGCTTGCTTCTTCTTGAAAACAGAGTGTGTTCAAGGGATGAGAACTCTGATCTGAATTTCCCTTCAGAAAAGGAGTTAAACCCCAGGATCTGTGTCTACCTCCAAGCAAGAGTTCATTTCTGGTAAAGCAAGTGAATTTTCGGCTCAAATGATTTTTAGCAGTTCACTAACCCAACCCGAATCTCACTATTAACTAAAGAGCATTTATGTAAGAGGAGCTGTGGTCTGTATCAGTTTCCTAAGCAGATTTGGACTACATATGGTCCGTATGAGTAGGACACACAGTTATTTTTTCTTGGCATGCTTATTGTTCTTACTCTATGGTAGACCCTAGAAAGAAGAGGATTTTTCATGCATTAAAACAGAGGGTTTTTCAGGTATGAGAATTCTGGTCTGAACTTCCCTTCAGAAACGGAGTTAAACCCCAGGATATGTGTCTTCCTACAAGCAAGAGTTCATTTATGGTAAACCCAGTGAATTTTCGGCTGAAAAGATTTTTCACAGTTCACAAACCCAACGCTATTCTCACTATTAACGAAAGAGCATTTATGTAAGAGGAGGTGTAGTTTGTATCAATTTCATAAGCAGAGTTGAACTACATATGGTCTGTATGAGTAGGAAACACAGTTCTTTTTCTCTTGGCATGCTCATGGTTCTTACTGTATTGGAGACACTGGAAAGAAGAGGTTGATTCATGCCTTAAAACAGAGTGATTTTGAGCGTTGAGAATTCTGGTCTGAATTTCCCTTCAGAAACGGAGTTAAACGCCAGGATCTGTGTTTTCCTACAAGCAGGAGTTCATTTCTGCTAAACAAAGTGAATTTTGCGCTAAAATGATTTTACACAGTACACCAACATAACATGATTCTCACTATTAACTAAAGAGCCTTTATGTAAGAGGAGCTGTGGTTCGTATCAGTTTCATAAGTAGAGTTGAACTAAATATAGTCTGTATGAGTAGGAAACACAGTTCTTTTCTTCTGTGCATGATCATGGTTCTTGCTGTATTGGTGACGCTGGAAAGAAGTGGATGCTTCTTGTCTTAAAACAGAATGTTTTTCAGGGATGAAAACTCTGGTTTGAATTTCCCTTTGCAAACGCAGTTAAACCCCAGGATCTGTGTCTTCCTACCAGCAAGAGTTCATTTCTGTTAAACAAAGTGAATTTTTGGCTCAAATGATTTTCCCCAGTTCTAGAACACAAAGCGATTATCACTATTAACTAAGAAGTATTTATGTAAGAGGAGCTGTGGTCTGTATCAGTTTCATAAGCAGAGTTGAACTACATATGGTCCGTATGAGTAGGAAATACAGTTCTTTTTTTCTTGGCATACTCATGGTTCTTACTGTTTTGGAGTCCCTGGAAAGAAGAGGATGATTCATGCCTTAAAACAGAGTGTTTTTCAGGGTTGAGAATTCTGGTCTGAGTTTTTCTTCTGTAACGGTGTTAAAACCCAGGTTTTGTGGTTTCCTACAAGCAAGAGTTCATTTCTGGTAAATCAGTGAATTTTGGTCTCAAATGATTTTTTGCAGTTCAAGAACCCAACGCTATTCTCACTATTAACTAAAGAGCATTTATGTAAGAGGAGGTGTGCTTTGTATCAATTTCATAAGCAGAGTTGAACTACATAAGGTCCGTATCAGTAGGAAACACAGTTCTTTTTTTCTGGTCATGCTCATGATTCTTACTGTATTGGTACGCTGGAAAGAAGAGAATGATTCTTGCCTTAAAACAGAGTATTTTTCAAGGATGAGAACTCTGGTCTGAATTGAACTTCAGAAACAGAGTAAAACCCCATGATCTGTGTCTTCCTACCAGCATGAGTTCATTTCTGTTAAACAAAGTGAATTTTAGGCTCAATTGACTTTACACAGATCTAGAACCCAACGCGATTATCACTATTAACTAAAGAGCATTTAGGTAACAGGAGCTGTGGTCTGTATCATTTCCTAAGCAGAGTTGAACTACATATGGTCCGTATGAGTAGGTAACACTGTTCTTTTTTTCTGGGCATGCTCATGGTTCTTACTGTATTGGAGACGCTGGAAAGAAGAGGATGATTCTTGACTTAAAACAGAGTGTTTTTCAGGGTTGAGAATTCTGGTCTGAATTTGCCTTCATAAGTGGAGTTAAACCCTAGGACCTGTGTCTTCCTACAAGCAACAGTTCATTTCTGGTAAACCCAGTGAATTTTGGGTTCAAATGATTTTTCGCACTTCCCAAACCCAACGTGATTCTCACTATTAACTAAGGAGCATTTAAGTAAGCAGAGCGGTGGTTTGTATCAGTTTTATAAGCAGAGTTGAACTACATATGGTCAGTATGAGTAGGACACATATTTCTTTTTTTCAGTGCATGCTCATGTTTCTTCCTGTATTTTAGACTCTGGAAAGAAGAGCTTGCTTCTTGCTTTAAAGCAGATGTGTTTCAGGGATGAGAACTCTAGTCTGAATTTGCCTTCAGAAACGGATTTTCACCCCAGGATCTGTGCCTTCCTACAAGCAAGAGTTCATTTCTGTTAAACCAAGTGAATTTTGGGCTCAAATGATTTCTCGCAGTTCACAAACCCAAACCGATTACCACTATTAACTAAAGAGCATTTATGTAAGAGGAGCTGTGGTTAGTATCAGTTTCATAAGCAGAGTTGAACTACATATGGTCTATATGAGTAGGAAACACATTTATTTTTTTCAGGGCATGCTCATGTTTCTCCCTGTATTTTAGACTCTGGAAAGAAGAGCTTCCTTCTTGCGTTAAAGCAGAGTGTGTTTCAGGGATGAGATCTCTGGTCTGAATTTCCCTTAAGAAACGGATTTAAACCCTAGGATCTGTGTCTTCCTGCAAGCAAGAGTTCATTTCTGTTAAACCAAGTGAATTTTGGGCTCAAATGATTTTTCGCAGTTCAACAACCCAAACCGATTATCACTATTAACTAAAGAGCATTTATGTAAGAGGAGCTATGGTTGGTATCAGTTTCATAAGGAGAGTTGAACTACATATGGTCCGTAGGAGTAGAATACACAGTTTATTTTTTTCAGGGCATGCTCATGGTTCTTACTGTATTGGAGACGCTGGAAAGAAGAGGATGATTCTTGCCTTAAAACAGAGTGTATTTCAGGGTTGAGAATTCTGGTCTGAATTTGCCTTCAGAAATGGAGTTAAACCCCAGGACCTGTGTCTTCCTATAAGCAACAGTTCATTTCAGGTAAACCCAGTGAATTTTGGGCTCAAATGATTTTTCGTAGGTCCCGAACCCAACGTGATTCGCACTATTAACTAAAGAGCATTTAAGTAAGCAGAGCGGTGGTTTGTATCAGTTTTATAAGCAGAGTTGAACTACATATGGTCTGTATGAGTAGGAAACACATTTCTTTTTTTCAGGGCATGCTCATGTTTCTTCCTGTATTTTAGACTCAGGAAAGAAGAGCTTTCTTCTTGCGTTAAAGCAGAGTATGTTTCGGGATGAGAACTCTAGTCTCAATTTGCCTTCAGAAATGGATTTTAACCCCAGGATCTGTGTCTTCCTACAAGCAAGAGTTCATTTATGTTAAACCAAGTGAATTTTGGGCTCAAATGATTTCTCGCAGTTCACCAACCCAAACCGATTATCACTATTAACTAAAGAGCATTTATGTAAGAGGAGCTGTGGTTTGTATCAGTTTCATAAGCAGAGTTGAACTACATATGCTCTATGCGAGTAGGAAACACATTTATTTTTTTCAGGGCATGCTCATGTTTCTCCCTGTATTTTAGACTCTGGAAAGAAGAGCTTCCTTCTTGCGTTAAAGCAGAGTGTGTTTCAGGGATGAGATCTCTGGTCTGAATTTCCCTTAAGAAACGGATTTAAACCCTAGGATCTGTGTCTTCCTGCAAGCAATTGTTCATTTCTGTTAAACCAAGTGATTTCTGGGCTCAAATGATTTTTCGCAGTTCACCAACCCAAACCGATTATCACTATTAACTAAAGAGCATTTATGTAAGAGGAGCTATGGTTGGTATCAGTTTCATAAGCAGAGTTGAACTACATATGGTCCGTAGGAGTAGGAAACACAGTTTTTTTTTTTTCCGGGCATGCTCATGGTTCTTGCTGTATTGGAGACTCTGGAAAGATGAGCTTGCTTCTTGCATTAAAGCTGGGTGTGTTTCATGGATGAGAACTCTGGTCTGAATTTCCCTTCACAAACGGAGTTAAACCCCATGATCTGTGTCTTCCTACCAGCAAGAGTTCATTTCTGTTAAACAAAGTGAATTTTCGGCTCAAATAACTTTACACAGTTCTAGAACCCAACTCGATTATCACTATTAATTAAAGAGCATTTATGTAACAGGAGCTGTGGTCTGTATCATTTCATAAGCAGAGTTGAACTACATATGGTCCGTATGAGTAGGAAACACTGTTCTTTTTTTCTGGGCATGCTCATGGTTCTTACTGTATTGGAGACGCTGGAAAGTAGAGGATGATTCTTGCCTTAAAACAGAGTGTTTTTCAGGGTTGAGAATTCTGGTCTGAATTTGACTTCAGAAATGGAGTTAAACCCCAGGACCTGTGTCTTCCTATAAGCAACAGTTCATTTCAGGTAAACCCAGTGAATTTTGGGCTCAAATGATTTATCGTAGGTCCCGAACCCAACGTGATTCGCACTATTAACTAAAGAGCACTTAAGTAAGCAGAGCGGTGGTTTGTATCAGTTTCATAAGCAGAGTTGAACTACATATGGTCTGTATAATTTGGAAACACATTTTTTTTTCAGGACATGCTCATGTTTCTTCCTGTATTTTAGACTCTGGAAAGAAGAGCTTGCTTCTTGCGTTAAAGCAGAGTGTGTTTCAGGGATGAAAACTGTGGTCTGAATTTCCCTTCAGAAAGGGAGTTAAACCGCAGGATATGTGTCTTCCTACAAGCAAGAGTTCTTTTCTGGTAAACCAAGTGAATTTTGGGCTAAATGATTTTTTCGCAGTTCACCAACCCAAACCGATTATCACTATTAACTAAAGAGCATTTATGTAAGAGGAGCTGTGGTCTGTATCATTTCATAAGCAATGTTGAACTACATATGGTCCGTATGAGTAGGAAACACAGTTCTTTTTTTCAGGGCATGCTCATGTTACTTGTTGTATTGGAGACCGTGGAATGAAGAGGATGATTCATGCCTTAAAACAGAGTGTTTCTCAGGGATGAGATCTGGTCAGAATTTCCCTTCAGAAATGGAGTTAAACCCCAGGATCTGTGTTTTCCTAGAAGCAGGAGTTCATTTCTCATAAACAAAGTGAATTTTGTGCTCAAATGATTTTACACAGTACACCAACATAACATGATTCTCACTATTAACTAAAGAGACTTTATGTAAGTGGAGCTGTGGTTTGTATCAGTTTCAGAAGCAGAGTTGAACTAAATATGTTCCGTATGAGTAGGAAACACAGTTCCTTTCTTCTGGGCATGATCATGGTTCTTGCTGTATTGGTGACGTTGGAAAGAAAAGGATGCTTCTTGTCTTAAAACAGAGTGTGTTTCAGGGATGAGAACTCTGGTCTGAAATTCCCTTCAGAAGCGGAGTTAAACCCCAGGATCTGTGTCTTCATACAAGCAAGAGCTCATTTCTGGTAAACCCAGTGAATTTTGGGCTCAAATGATTTTACACAGTTCTAGAACACAACGCGATTATCACTATTAACTAAAGAACATTTATGTAAGAGTTGCTGTGGTCTGTATCAGTTTCATAAGCAGAGTTGAACTAAATATGGTCAGTATGAGTAGGAAACACACTTCTTTTTTTCCTGGCATGCTCAAGGTTCTTACTGTATTGGAGACCCTGGAATGAAGAGGATGATTCATGCCTTAAAACAGAATGTTTCTCAGGGATGAGAATTCTGGTCTGAATTTCCCGTCAGAAACGGAGTTAAACCCCAGGATCTGTGTGTTCCTACACGCACGAGTTCATTTCTGGTAAACCCAGTGAATTTTGGGCTCAAATGATTTTTCACAGTTCACAAACCCAACGCTGTTCTCACTATTAACGAAAGAGCATTTATGTAAGAGGACGTGTGGTTTGTATCAATTTCATAAGCAGAGTTGAACTACATATGGTCTGTATGATTAGGAAACACAGTTCTTTTTTTCTGGGCATGCACATGTTTCTTACTGTATTGGAGACACTGGAAAGAAGAGGATGATTCTTGCCATAAAACAGAGTGTTTTTCAGGGATGAGAACTCTGGTCTGAATATGCCTTCAGAAACAGAGTTAATCCTCAGGATCAGTGTCTTCCTACAAGCAATAGTTCATTTCTGGTAAACCCAGTGAATTGTGGGCTCAAATGATATTTCGCAGTTCACGAACCCAACATGATAATGACTGTTAACTAAAGAGCATTTATATAAGAGGAGCTGTGGATTCTATCTGCTTATAAGCAGAGTTGAACTACATATGATCCGTATCAGTAGGAAACACAGTTCTTTTTTTCAGGGCATGCTCATGGTTCTTGGTGTATTTTAGACGCTGGAAAGAAGAGCTTGCTTCTTGCGTTAAAACAGAGTGTTTTTCAGGGATGAGAACTCTGGTCTGAATATCCCTTCAGAAACAGAGTTAAACCCCTTGATCTGTGTTTTCCTAGAAGCAGGAGTTCATTTCTGGTAAACAAAGTGAAATTTCGGCTCAAATGATTTTCCACAGTCCTAGAACACAACACGATTATCACTATTAACTAAAGAGCATTTATGTAAGAGGAGCTGTGGTCTGTATCAGTTTCATAAGCAGAGTTGAACTACATATGGTCTGTATGAATAGGAAACACAGTTCTTTTTTTTCTGGACATGCTCATGTTTCTTCCTGTATTTTAGACTCTGGAAAGAAGAGCTTGCTTGTTGCGTTAAAGCAGAGTGTGTTTCAGGGAGGAGAACTCGGGTCTGAATTTCCCTTCAGAAACGGAGTTAAACCCCAGGATCAGTGTCTTCCTACAAGCAAGATTTCATTTCTGTTAAACCAAGTGAATTTTGGGCTCAAATGATTTTATCGCAGTTCACCAACCCAAACCGATTATCACTATTAACTAAAGAGCATTTATGTAAGAGGAGTTGTGGTCTGTATCATTTCATAAGCAGTGTTGAACTACATATGGTCCGTATGAGTAGGAAACACAGTTCTTTTTTTCAGGGCATGCTCATGGTTCTTGGTGTATTTTAGATGCTGGAAAGAAGAGCTTGCTTCTTGCGTTAAAACAGAGTGTGTTTCATGGATGAGAATAATGGTCTGAATTTCCCTTCAAAAAGGAGTTAAACACCATGATCTGTGTCTTCCTACAAGCAAGAGTTCTTTTCTGGTAAACCAAGTGAATTTTCGGCTCAAATGATTTTCCACAGTTCTAGAACACAACGCGATTATCACTATTAACTAAAGAGCATTTATGTAAGAGGTGCAGTGGTCTGTGTCAGTTTCATAAGCAGCATTGAACTAAATATGGTCCGTATGAGTAGGAAACACAGTTCTTTTTTTCCTGGCATGCTGATGGTTCTTACTGTATTGGAGACCCTGGAATGAAGAGGATGATTCATGCCTTAAAACAGAGTGTTTCTCAGGGATGAGATCTGGTCTGAATTTCCCTTCAGAAATGGAGTTAAACCCCAGGATCTGTATTTTCCTAGAAGCAGGAGTTCATTTCTGGTAAACAAAGTGAATTTTGTGCTCAAATGATTTTACACAGTACACCAATATAACATAATTCTCACTATTAACTAAAGAGCCTTTATGTAAGTGGAGCTGTGGTTTTTATCAGTTTCAGAAGCAGAGTTGAACTAAATATGTTCCGTATGAGTAGGAAACACAGTTCCTTTCTTCTGGGCATGATCATGGTTCTTGCTGTATTGGTGACGTAGGAAAGAAGAGGATGCTTCTTGTCTTAAAACAGAGTGTGTTTCAGGGATGAGAACTCTGGTCTGAAATTCCCTTCAGAAGCGGAGTTAAACCCCAGGATCTGTGTCTTCATACAAGCAAGAGTTCATTTCTGGTAAACCCAGTGAATTTTGGGCTCAAATGATTTTTTGCAGTTCAGGAACCCAACGAGATTCTCACTATTAACTAAAGAGCATTAATGTAAGAGGAGCTATGATTTGTATCAGTTTCATAAGCAGAGTTGAACTACATATGGTCTGTATGAGTAGGAAACACATTTCTTTTTTTCAGGGCATGTTCATGATTCTTGCTGTATTGTAGATTCTGGAAAGAAGAGCTTGCTTCTTGCGTTAAAACAGAGTGTGTTTCAGGGATGAGAACTCTGGTCTGAATATCGCTTCAGAAACGGAGTTAAACCCCAGGATCTGTGTTTTCCTAGAAGCAGGAGTTCATTTATGGTAAACAATGAAATTTCGGCTCAAATAATTTTCCACAGTTCTAGAACACAACGCGATTATCACTATTAACTAAAGAGCATTTATGTAACAGGAGCTGTGGTCTGTATCAGTTTCATAAGCAGAGTTGAACTACATATGGTCTGTATGAATAGGAAACACAGTTCTTTTTTTCTGGGCATGCACATGTTTCTTACTGTATTGGAGACACTGGAAAGAGGAGGATGATTCTTGCCTTAAAACAGAGTGTTTTTCAGGGATGAGAACTCGGGTCTGAATTTCCCTTCAGAAACGGAGTTAAACCCCAGAATCAGTGTCTTCCTACAAGCAAGATTTCATTTCTGTTAAACCAAGTGAATTTTGGGCTCAAATGATTTTATCGCAGTTCACCAACCCAAACCGATTATCACTATTAACTAAAGAGCATTTATGTAAGAGGAGCTGTGGTCTGTATCATTTCATAAGCAGTGTTGAACTACATATGGTCCGTATGAGTAGGAAACACAGTTCTTATTTTCAGGGCATGCTCATGGTTCTTGTTGTATTGGAGACTCTGGAAAGAAGAGCTTACTTCTTGCATTAAAACAGAGTGTGTTTCATGGATGAGAATACTGGTCTGAATTTCCCTTCAGACAAGGAGTTAAACCCCATGATCTGTGTCTTCCTACAAGCAAGATTTCTTTTCTGGTAAACCAAGTGAATTTTCGGCTCAAATGGTTTTCCACAGCTCTAGAACACAACGCGATTATCACTATTAACTAAAGAGCATTTATGTAAGAGGTGCTGTGGTCTGTATCAGTTTCATAAGCAGCGTTGAACTAAATATGGTCCGTATGAGTAGGAAACACAGTTCTTTTTTCCTGGCATGCTGATGGTTCTTACTGTATTGGAGACCCTGGAATGAAGAGGATGTTTCATGCCTTAAAACAGAGTGTTTCTCAGGGATGAGATCTGGTCTGAATTTCCCTTCAGAAATGGAGTTAAACCCCAGGATCTGTGTTTTCCTAGAAGCAGGAGTTCATTTCTGGAAAACGAAGTGAATTTTGTGCTCAAATGATTTTACACAGTACACCAACATAACATTATTCTCACTATTAACTAAAGAGCCTTTATGTAAATGGAGCTGTGGTTTGTATCAGTTTCAGAAGCAGAGTTGAACTAAATATGTTCCGTATGAGTAGGAAACACAGTTCCTTTCTTCTGGGCATGATCATGGTTCTTGCTGTATTGGTGACGTTGGAAAGAAGACGATGCTTCTTGTCTTAAAACAGAGTGTGTTTCAGGGATGAGAACTCTGGTCTGAAATTCCCTTCAGAAGCGGAGTTAAACCCCAGGATCTGTGTCTTCATACAAGCAAGAGTACATTTCTGGTAAACCCAGTGAATTTTGGGCTCAAATGATTTTTCGCAGTTCACGAACCCAACGCGATTCTCACTATTAACTAAAGAGCATTTATGTAAGAGGAGCTATGGTTTGTATCAGTTTCATAAGCAGAGTTGAACTACATATGGTATGTGTGAGTAGGACACACATTTCTTTTTTTCAGGGCATGCTCATGATTCTTGCTGTATTTTAGATTCTGGAAAGAAGAGCTTGCTTCCTGCGTTAAAACAGAGTGTGTTTCAGGGATGAGAACTCTGGTCTGAATATCGCTTCAGAAACGGAGTTAAACCCCAGGATCTATGTTTTCCTAGAAGCAGGAGTTCATTTCTGGAAAAGAAAGTGAAATTTCGGCTCAAATGATTTTCCACAGTTCTAGAACACAATGCGATTATCACTATTAACTAAAGAGCATTCATGTAAGAGGAGCTGTGGTCTGTAGCATTTCATAAGCAGAGTTGAACTGCATATGGTCCGTATGAGTAGGTAACACTGTTCTTTTATTCCTGCCATGCTCATGGTTCTTACTGTATTGGAGACCCTGGAATGAAGAGGATGATTCATGCCTTAAAACAGAGAGTTTCTCAGGGATGAGAATTCTGGTCTGAATTTCTCGTCAAAACGGAGTTAAACCCCAGGATCTGTGTGTTCCTACACACACGAGTTCATTTCTGGTAAACCCAGTGAATTTTGGGCTCAAATGATTTTTCACAGTTCACAAACCCAACGCTGTTCTCACTATTAACGAAAGAGCATTTATGTAAGAAGACGTGTGGTTTGTATCAATTTCATAAGCAGAGTTGAACTACATATGGTCTGTATGATTAGGAAACACAGTTCTTTTTTTCTGGGCATGCACATGTTTCTTACTATATTGGAGACACTGGAAAGAAGAGGATGATTCTTGCCTTAAAACAGAGTGTTTTTCAGGGATGAGAATTCTGGTCTGAATTTGCCTTCAGAAACGGAGTTAAACCTCAGGATCAGTGTCTTCCTACAAGCAAGAGTTCATTTCTGGTAAACCCAGTGAATTTTGGGCTCAAATGATATTTCACACTTCACGAACCCAACATGATTCCGACTATTAACTAAAGAGCATTTATATAAGAGGACCTGTGGTTTCATTCTGTTTCATAAGCAGAGTTGAACTACATATGGTCCATATCAGTAGTAAACACAGTTCTTTTTTTCAGGGCATGCTCATGGTTCTTGGTGTATTTTAGATGCTGGAAAGAAGAGCTTGCTTCTTGCGTTAAAACAGAGTGTGTTTCATGGATGAGAATACTGGTCTGAATTTCCCTTCAGACAAGGAGTTAAACCCCATGATCTGTGTCTTCCTACAAGCAAGAGTTCTTTTCTGGTAAACCAAGTGAATTTTCGGCTCAAATGATTTTCCACAGTTCTAGAACACAACGCGATTATCACTATTAACTAAAGAGCATTTATGTAAGAGGTGCTGTGGTCTGTATCAGTTTCATAAGCAGCGTTGAACTAAATATGGTCCGTATGAGTAGGAAACACAGTTCTTTTTTTCCTGGCATGCTGATGGTTCTTACTGTATTGGAGACCCTGGAATGAAGAGGATGATTCATGCCTTAAAACAGAGTGTTTCTCAGGGATGAGATCTGGTCTGAATTTCCCTTCAGAAATGGAGTTAAACCCCAGGATCTGTGTTTTGCTAGAAGCAGGACTTCATTTCTGGTAAACAAAGTGAATTTTGTGCTCAAATGATTTTACACAGTACACCAACATAACATAATTCTCACTATTAACTAAAGAGCCTTTATGTAAGTGGAGCTGTGGTTTTTATCAGTTTCAGAAGCAGAGTTGAACTTAATATGTTCCGTATGAGTAGGAAACACAGTTCCTTTCTTCTGGGCATGATCATGGTTCTTGCTGTATTGGTGACGTAGGAAAGAAGAGGATGCTTCTTGTCTTAAAACAAAGTGTGTTTCAGGGATGAGAACTCTGGTCTGAAATTCCCTTCAGAAGCGGAGTTAAACCCCAGGATCTGTGTCTTCATACAAGCAAGAGTTCATTTCTGGTAAACCCAGTGAATTTTGGGCTCAAATGATTTTTCGCAGTTCACGAACCCAACGCGATTCTCACTATTAACTAAAGAGCATTTATGTAAGAGGAGCTACGGTTTGTATCAGTTTCATAAGCAGAGTTGAAATACATATGGTCCATATGAGTAGGAAACACAGTTCTTTTTTTTCTGGGCATGCTCATGGTTCTTGTTGTATTGGAGACGCTGGAAAGAAGAGCTTACTTCTTCCATTAAAACAGAGTATGTTTCATGGATGAGAATACGGGTCTGAATTTCCCTTCAGACACGGAGTTAAACCCCATGATCTGTGTCTTCCTACAAGCAAGAATTCTTTTCTTGTAAACCAAGTGAATTTTCGGCTCAAATGATTTTCCACAGTTCTAGAACACAACGCGATTATCACTATTAACTAAAGAACATTTATGTAAGAGTTGCTGTGGTCTGTATCAGTTTCATAAGCAGAGTTGAACTAAATATGGTCAGTATGAGTAGGAAACACAGTTCTTTTTTTCCTGGCATGCTCATGGTTCTTACTGTATTGCAGACCCTGGAATGAAGAGGATGATTCATGCCTTAAAACAGAATGTTTCTCAGGGATGAGAATGCTGGTCTGAATTTCCCGTCAGAAACGGAGTTAAACCCCAGGATCTGTGTGTTCCTACACGCACGAGTTCATTTCTGGTAAACCCAGTGAATTTTGTGCTCAAATGATTTTTCACAGTTCACAAACCCAACGCTGTTCTCACTATTAACGAAAGAGCATTTATGTAAGAGGACGTGTGGTTTGTATCAATTTCATAAGCAGAGTTGAACTACATATGGTCTGTATGATTAGGAAACACAGTTCTTTTTTCTGGGCATGCACATGTTTCTTACTGTATTGGAGACACTGGAAAGAATAGGATGATTCTTGCCTTAAAACAGAGTGTTTTTCAGGGATGAGAACTCTGGTCTGAATATGCCTTCAGAAACAGAGTTAATCCTCAGGATCATTGTCTTCCTACAAGCAATAGTTCATTTCTGGTAAACCCAGTGAATTGTGGGCTCAAATGATATTTCACAGTTCACGACCCAACATGATTCTGACTGTTAACTAAAGAGCATTTATATAAGAGGAGTTGTGGATTCTATCTGTTTCATAAGCAGAGTTGAACTACATATGATCCGTATCAGTAGGAAACACAGTTCTTTTTTTCAGGGCATCCTCATGGTTCTTGGTGTATTTTAGACGCTGGAAAGAAGAGCTTGCTTCTTGCGTTAAAACAGAGTGTGTTTCAGGGATGAGAACTCTGGTCTGAATATCCCTTCAGAAACAGAGTTAAACCCCTGGATCTGTGTTTTCCTAGAAGCAGGAGTTCATTTCTGGTAAACAAAGTGAAATTTCGGCTCAAATGATTTTCCACAGTCCTAGAACACAACACGATTATCACTATTAACTAAAGAGCATTTATGTAAGAGGAGCTGTGGACTGTATCAGTTTCATAAGCAGAGTTGAACTACATATGGTCTGTATGAATAGGAAACACAGTTCTTTTTTTTCTGGGCACGCTCATGTTTCTTCCTGTATTTTAGACTCTGGAAAGAAGAGCTTGCTTCTTGCGTTAAAGCAGAGTGTGTTTCAGGGAGGAGAACTCTGGTCTGAATTTCCCTTCAGAAACGGAGTTAAACCCCAGGATCAGTGTCTTCCTACAAGAAAGATTTCATTTCTGTTAAACCAAGTGAATTTTGGTCTCTAATGATTTTATCGCAGTTCACAAACCCAAACCGATTATCACTATTAACTAAAGAGCATTTATATAACAGGAGCTGTGGTCTGTATCAGTTTCATAAGCAGAGTTGAACTACATATGGTCTGTATGAATAGGAAACACAGTTCTTTTTTTCTGGGCATGCACATGTTTCTTACTGTATTGGGGACACTGGAAAGAGGAGGATGATTCTTGCCTTAAAACAGAGTGTTTTTCAGGGATGAGAACTCTGGTCTGAATATGCCTTCAGAAACGGAGTTAAACCTCAGGATCAGTGTCTTCCTACAAGCAAGAGTTCATTTCTGGTAAACCCAGGTAATATTGGGCTCAAATGATATTTCGCAGTTCATGAACCCAACATGATTCTGACTATTAACTTAAGAGCATTTATATAAGAGGACCTGTGGTTTCATTCTGTTTCATAAGCAGAGTTGAACTACATATGGTCCGTATCAGTAGGAAACACAGTTCTTTTTTTCAGGGCATGCTCATGGTTCTTGGTGTATTTTAGATGCTGCAAAGAAGAACTTCCTTCTTGCGTTAAAACAGAGTGTGTTTCAGGGATGAGAGCTCTGGTCTGAATATCCCTTCAGAAATGGAGTTAAACCCCAGGATCTGTGTTTTCCTAGAAGCAGGAGTTCATTTCTGGTAAACAATGTGAAATTTCTGCTCAAATGATTTTCCACATTTCTAGAACACAACGCGATTAGCACTATTAACTAAAGAGCATTCATGTAAGAGGAGCTGTGGTCTGTATCATTTCATAAGCAGAGTTGAACTGCATATGGTCCGTATGAGTAGGTAACACTGTTCTATTTTTCTGGGCATGCTCATGGTTCTTACTGTATTGGAGACGCTGGAATGAAGAGGATGATTCTTGCCTTAAAACACAGTGTTTTTCAGGGTTGAGAATTCTGGTCTGAATTCGCCTTCAGAAATGGAGTTAAACCCCAGGATCTGTGTCTTCCTACAAGCAAGAATTAATTTCAGTTAAAGCAAGTGAATTTTGGGCTCAAATGATTTTTTCACAGTTCACCTACCCAATCCGATTATCACTATTAACTAAAGAGCATTTATGTAAGAGGAGCTGTGGTCTGTATCATTTCAAAGCAGAGTTGAACTACATATGGTCCGTATGAGTAGGAAACACAGTTCTTTTTTTCAGGGCATGCTCATGGTCCTTGTTGTAATGGAGACGCTGATAAGACAAGCTTACTTCTTGCATTAAAACAGAGTGTGTTTCATGGATGAGAATACGGGTCTGAATTTCCCTAAGACACGGAGTTAAACCCCATGATCTGTGTCTTCCTACAAGCAAGAGTTCTTTTCTGGTAAACCAAGTGAATTTTGGGCTCAAATGATTTTTCACAGTTCACAAACACAACGCTATTCTCACTATTAACGAAAGAGCATTTATGTAAGAGGTGGTGTGGTTTGTATCAATTTCATAAGCAGAGTTGAACTACATATGGTCTGTATGATTAGGAAACACAGTTCTCTTTTTCTGGGCATGCACATGTTTCTTACATTATTGGAGACACTGGAAAGAAGAGGATGATTCTTGCCTTAAAACAGAGTGTTTTTCAGGGATGAGAACTCTGGTCTGAATGTGCCTTCAGAAACAGAGTTAAACCTCAGGATCAGTGTCTTCCTACAAGCAAGAGTTCATTTCTGGTAAACCCAGTGAATTTTGGGCTCAAATGATATTTCGCATTTCACGAACCCAACATGATTCTGACTATTAACTAAAGAGCATTTATATAAGAGGAGCTGTGCTTTCTATCTGTTTCATAAGCAGAGTTGAACTACATATGGTCCGTATCAATAGGAAACACAGTTCTTTTTTTCAGGGCATGCTCATGGTTCTTGGTGTTTTTTAGACGCTGGAAAGAAGAGCTTGCATCTTGCTTTAAAACAGAGTGTGTTTCAGGGATGAGAACTCTGGTCTGAATATCCCTTCAGAAACGGAGTTAAACCCCAGTATCTGTGTTTTCGTAGAAGCAGGAGTTCATTTCTGGTAAACAAAGTGAAATTTCTGCTCAAATGATTTTCCACAGTTCTAGAACACAACGCGATTATCACTATTAACTAAAGAGCATTCCTGTAAGAGGAGCTGTGGTCTGTATCATTTCATAAGCAGAGTTGAACTGCATATGGTCCGTATGAATGGGTAACACTGTTCTTTTTTTCTGGGCATGCTCATGGTTCTTACTGTATTGGAGACGCTGGAAAGAAGAGGATGATTCTTGCCTTAAAACAGAGTGTTTTTCAGGGTTGAGAATTCTGACCTGAATTTGCCTTCGGAAATGGAGTTAAACCCCAGGATCTGTGTCTTCCTACAAGCAAGAGTTCATTTCAGGTAAATCCAGTGAATTTTGGGTTCAAATGATTTTTGGCAGTTCACGAACCCAACGCGATTCTCACAATTAACTAAGGAGCACTTAAGTAAGCAGAGCGGTGGTTTGTATCAGTTTCATAAGCAGAGTTGAACTACATATGGTCTGTATAATTAGGAACCCCTTTTTTTTTCAGGACATGCTCATGTTTCTTCCTGTATTTTAGACTCTGGAAAGAAGAGCTTGCTTCTTGTGTTAAAGCAGAGTGTGTTTCAGGGATGAGAACTCTGGTCTGAATTTCCCTTCAGAAAGGGAGTTAAACCGCAGGATATGTGTCTTCCTACAATCAAGAGTTCTTTTCTGGTAAACCAAGAGAATTTTGGGCTCAAATGATTTTTTCGCAGTTCACCAACACACACTGATTATCACTATTAACTAAAGAGCATTTATGTAAGAGGAGCTGTGGTCTGTATCATTTCATAAGCAGAGTTGAACTACATATGGTCCATATGAGTAGGAAACACAGTTTTTTTTTTCTGGGCATGCTCATGGTTCTTGTTGTATTGGAGACGCTGGAAAGAAGAGCTTACATCTTGCATTAAAACAGAGTATGTTTCATGGATGAGAATACGGGTCTGAATTTCCCTTCAGACACGGAGTTAAACCCCATGATCTGTGTCTTCCTACAAGCAAGAATTCTTTTCTTGTAAACCAAGTGAATTTTCGGCTCAAATGATTTTCCACAGTTCTAGAACACAACGCGATTATCACTATTAACTAAAAAACATTTATGTAAGAGTTGCTGTGGTCTGTATCAGTTTCATAAGCAGAGTTGAACTAAATATGGTCAGTATGAGTAGGAAACACACTTCTTTTTTTCCTGGCATGCTCATGGTTCTTACTGTATTGCAGACCCTGGAATGAAGAGGATGATTCATGCCTTAAAACAGAATGTTTCTCAGGGATGAGAATTCTGGTCTGAATTTCCCGTCAGAAACGGAGTTAAACCCCAGGATCTGTGTGTTCCTACACGCACGAGTTCATTTCTGGTAAACCCAGTGAATTTTGGGCTCAAATGATTTTTCACAGTTCACAAACCCAACGCTGTTCTCACTATTAACGCAAGAGCATTTATGTAAGAGGACGTGTGGTTTGTATCAATTTCATAAGCAGAGTTGAACTACATATGGTCTGTATGATTAGGAAACACAGTTCTTTTTTTCTGGGCATGCACATGTTTCTTACTGTATTGGAGACACTGGAAAGAATAGGATGATTCTTGCCTTAAAACAGAGTGTTTTTCAGAGATGAGAACTCTGGTCTGAATATGCCTTCAGAAACAGAGTTAATCCTCAGGATCATTGTCTTCCTACAAGCAATAGTTCATTTCTGGTAAACCCAGTGAATTGTGGGCTCAAATGATATTTCGCAGTTCACGACCCAACATGATTCTGACTGTTAACTAAAGAGCATTTATATAAGAGGAGCTGTGGATTCTATCTGTTTCATAAGCAGAGTTGAACTACATATGATCCGTATCAGTAGGAAACACAGTTCTTTTTTTCAGGGCATCCTCATGGTTCTTGGTGTATTTTAGATGCTGGAAAGAAGAGCTTGCTTCTTGCGTTAAAACAGAGTGTGTTTCAGGGATGAGAACTCTGGTCTGAATATCCCTTCAGAAACAGAGTTAAACCCCTGGATCTGTGTTTTCCTAGAAGCAGGAGTTCATTTCTGGTAAACAAAGTGAAATTTCGGCTCAAATGATTTTCCACAGTCCTAGAACACAACACGATTATCACTATTAACTAAAGAGCATTTATGTAACAGGAGCTGTGGTCTGTATCATTTCATAAGCAGAGTTGAACTACATATGGTCCGTATGAGTAGGAAACACTGTTCTTTTTTTCTGGGCATGCTCATGGTTCTTACTGTATTGGAGACGCTGGAAAGAAGAGGATGATTCTTGCCTTAAAACAGAGTGTTTTTCAGGGTTGAGAATTCTGACCTGAATTTGCCTTCGGAAATGGAGTTAAACCCCAGGATCTGTGTCTTCCTACAAGCAAGAGTTCATTTCAGGTAAATCCAGTGAATTTTGGGTTCAAATGATTTTTGGCAGTTCACGAACCCAACGCGATTCTCACAATTAACTAAGGAGCACTTAAGTAAGCAGAGCGGTGGTTTGTATCAGTTTCATAAGCAGAGTTGAACTACATATGGTCTGTATAATTAGGAACCCCTTTTTTTTTCAGGACATGCTCATGTTTCTTCCTGTATTTTAGACTCTGGAAAGAAGAGCTTGCTTCTTGTGTTAAAGCAGAGTGTGTTTCAGGGATGAGAACTCTGGTCTGAATTTCCCTTCAGAAAGGGAGTTAAACCGCAGGATATGTGTCTTCCTACAATCAAGAGTTCTTTTCTGGTAAACCAAGAGAATTTTGGGCTCAAATGATTTTTTCGCAGTTCACCAACACACACTGATTATCACTATTAACTAAAGAGCATTTATGTAAGAGGAGCTGTGGTCTGTATCATTTCATAAGCAGAGTTGAACTACATATGGTCCATATGAGTAGGAAACACAGTTCTTTTTTTCTGGGCATGCTCATGGTTCTTGTTGTATTGGAGACGCTGGAAAGAAGAGCTTACATCTTGCATTAAAACAGAGTATGTTTCATGGATGAGAATACGGGTCTGAATTTCCCTTCAGACACGGAGTTAAACCCCATGATCTGTGTCTTCCTACAAGCAAGAATTCTTTTCTTGTAAACCAAGTGAATTTTCGGCTCAAATGATTTTCCACAGTTCTAGAACACAACGCGATTATCACTATTAACTAAAAAACATTTATGTAAGAGTTGCTGTGGTCTGTATCAGTTTCATAAGCAGAGTTGAACTAAATATGGTCAGTATGAGTAGGAAACACACTTCTTTTTTTCCTGGCATGCTCATGGTTCTTACTGTATTGCAGACCCTGGAATGAAGAGGATGATTCATGCCTTAAAACAGAATGTTTCTCAGGGATGAGAATTCTGGTCTGAATTTCCCGTCAGAAACGGAGTTAAACCCCAGGATCTGTGTGTTCCTACACGCACGAGTTCATTTCTGGTAAACCCAGTGAATTTTGGGCTCAAATGATTTTTCACAGTTCACAAACCCAACGCTGTTCTCACTATTAACGCAAGAGCATTTATGTAAGAGGACGTGTGGTTTGTATCAATTTCATAAGCAGAGTTGAACTACATATGGTCTGTATGATTAGGAAACACAGTTCTTTTTTTCTGGGCATGCACATGTTTCTTACTGTATTGGAGACACTGGAAAGAATAGGATGATTCTTGCCTTAAAACAGAGTGTTTTTCAGAGATGAGAACTCTGGTCTGAATATGCCTTCAGAAACAGAGTTAATCCTCAGGATCATTGTCTTCCTACAAGCAATAGTTCATTTCTGGTAAACCCAGTGAATTGTGGGCTCAAATGATATTTCGCAGTTCACGACCCAACATGATTCTGACTGTTAACTAAAGAGCATTTATATAAGAGGAGCTGTGGATTCTATCTGTTTCATAAGCAGAGTTGAACTACATATGATCCGTATCAGTAGGAAACACAGTTCTTTTTTTCAGGGCATCCTCATGGTTCTTGGTGTATTTTAGATGCTGGAAAGAAGAGCTTGCTTCTTGCGTTAAAACAGAGTGTGTTTCAGGGATGAGAACTCTGGTCTGAATATCCCTTCAGAAACAGAGTTAAACCCCTGGATCTGTGTTTTCCTAGAAGCAGGAGTTCATTTCTGGTAAACAAAGTGAAATTTCGGCTCAAATGATTTTCCACAGTCCTAGAACACAACACGATTATCACTATTAACTAAAGAGCATTTATGTAACAGGAGCTGTGGTCTGTATCATTTCATAAGCAGAGTTGAACTACATATGGTCCGTATGAGTAGGAAACACTGTTCTTTTTTTCTGGGCATGCTCATGGTTCTTACTGTATTGGAGACGCTGGAAAGTAGAGGATGATTCTTGCCTTAAAACAGAGTGTTTTTCAGGGTTGAGAATTCTGGTCTGAATTTGCCTTCAGAAATGGAGTTAAACCCCAGGATCTGTGTCTTCCTACAAGCAAGAATTAATTTCAGTTAAAGCAAGTGAATTTTGGGCTCAAATGATTTTTTCACAGTTCACCTACCCAATCCGATTATCACTATTAACTAAAGAGCATTTATGTAAGAGGAGCTGTGGTCTGTATCATTTCATAAGCAGAGTTGAACTACATATGGTCCGTATGAGTAGGAATCACAGTTCTTTTTTTCAGGGCATGCTCATGGTCCTTGTTGTAATGGAGACGCTGATAAGACAAGCTTACTTCTTGCATTAAAACAGAGTATGTTTCATGGATGAGAATACGGGTCTGAATTTCCCTTCAGACACGGAGTTAAACCCCATGATCTGTGTCTTCCTACAAGCAAGAGTTCTTTTCTGGTAAACCAAGTGAATTTTGGGCTCAAATGATTTTTCACAGTTCACAAACACAACGCTATTCTCACTATTAACGAAAGAGCATTTATGTAAGAGGTGGTGTGGTTTGTATCAATTTCATAAGCAGAGTTGAACTACATATGGTCTGTCTGAATAGGAAACACAGTTCTCTTTTTCTGGGCATGCACATGTTTCTTACTTTATTGGAGACACTGGAAAGAAGAGGATGATTCTTGCCTTAAAACAGAGTGTTTTTCAGGGATGAGAACTCTGGTCTGAATGTGCCTTCAGAAACAGAGGTAAACCTCAGGATCAGTGTCTTCCTACAAGCAAGAGTTCATTTCTGGTAAACCCAGTGAATTTTGGGCTCAAATGATATTTCACATTTCACGAACCCAACATGATTCTGACTATTAACTAAAGAGCATTTATATAAGAGGAGCAGTGCTTTCTATCTGTTTCATAAGCAGAGTTGAACTACATATGGTCCGTATCAATAGGAAACACAGTTCTTTTTTTCAGGGCATGCTCATGGTTCTTGGTGTATTTTAGACGCTGGAAAGAAGAGCTTGCTTCTTGCGTTAAAACAGAGTGTGTTTCAGGGATGAGAACTCTGGTCTGAATATCCCTTCAGAAACGGAGTTAAACCCCAGTATCTGTGTTTTCCTAGAAGCAGGAGTTCATTTCTGGTAAACAAAGTGAAATTTCTGCTCAAATGATTTTCCACAGTTCTAGAACACAACGCGATTATCACTATTAACTAAAGAGCATTCCTGTAAGAGGAGCTGTGGTCTGTATCATTTCATAAGCAGAGTTGAACTGCATATGGTCCGTATGAATGGGTAACACTGTTCTTTTTTTCTGGGCATGCTCATGGTTCTTACTGTATTGGAGACGCTGGAAAGAAGAGGATGATTCTTGCCTTAAAACAGAGTGTTTTTCAGGGTTGAGAATTCTGACCTGAATTTGCCTTCGGAAATGGAGTTAAACCCCAGGATCTGTGTCTTCCTACAAGCAAGAGTTCATTTCAGGTAAATCCAGTGAATTTTGGGTTCAAATGATTTTTGGCAGTTCACGAACCCAACACGATTCTCACAATTAACTAAGGAGCACTTAAGTAAGCAGAGCGGTGGTTTGTATCAGTTTCATAAGCAGAGTTGAACTACATATGGTCTGTATAATTAGGAACCCCTTTTTTTTTCAGGACATGCTCATGTTTCTTCCTGTATTTTAGACTCTGGAAAGAAGAGCTTGCTTCTTGTGTTAAAGCAGAGTGTGTTTCAGGGATGAGAACTCTGGTCTGAATTTCCCTTCAGAAAGGGAGTTAAACCGCAGGATATGTGTCTTCCTACAATCAAGAGTTCTTTTCTGGTAAACCAAGAGAATTTTGGGCTCAAATGATTTTTTCGCAGTTCACCAACACACACTGATTATCACTATTAACTAAAGAGCATTTATGTAAGAGGAGCTGTGGTCTGTATCATTTCATAAGCAGAGTTGAACTACATATGGTCCATATGAGTAGGAAACACAGTTCTTTTTTTCTGGGCATGCTCATGGTTCTTGTTGTATTGGAGACGCTGGAAAGAAGAGCTTACATCTTGCATTAAAACAGAGTATGTTTCATGGATGAGAATACGGGTCTGAATTTCCCTTCAGACACGGAGTTAAACCCCATGATCTGTGTCTTCCTACAAGCAAGAGTTCTTTTCTTGTAAACCAAGTGAATTTTCGGCTCAAATGATTTTCCACAGTTCTGGAACACAACGCGATTATCACTATTATCTAAAGAGCATTTATGTAAGATTTGCTGTGGTCTGTATCAGTTTCATAAGCAGAGTTGAACTATATATGGTCAGTATGAGTAGGAAACACAGTTCTTTTTTTCCTGGCATGCTCATGGTTCTTACTGTATTGGAGACCCTGGAATGAAGAGGATGATTCATGCCTTAAAACAGAGTGTTTCTCAGGGATGAGAATTCTGGTCTGAATTTCCCGTCAGAAACGGAGTTAAACGCCAGGATCTGTGTGTTCCTACACGCACGAGTTCATTTCTGGTAAACCCAGTGAATTTTGGGCTCAAATGATTTTCCACAGTTCTAGAACACAACGCGATTATCACTATTAACTTAAGAGCATTTATGTAACAGGAGCTGTGGTCTGTATCAGTTTCATAAGCAGAGTTGAACTACATATAGTCTGTATGAATAGGAAACACAGTTCTTTTTTTCTGGGCATGCACATGTTTCTTACTGTATTGGAGACACTGGAAAGAGGAGGATGATTCTTGCCTTAAAACAGAGTTTTTTTCAGGGATGAGAACTCTGCTCTGAATATGCCTTCAGAAACGGAGTTAAACTTCAGGATCAGTGTCTTCCTACAAGCAAGAGTTCATTTCTGGTAAACCCAGGTAATTTTGGGCTCAAATGATATTTCGCAGTTCACGAACCCAACATGATTCTGACTATTAACTAAAGAGCATTTATATAAGAGGAGCTGTGGTTTCTATCTGTTTCATAAGCAGAGTTGAACTACATATGGTCCGTATCAGTAGGAAACACAGTTCTTTTTTTCAGGGCATGCTCATGGTTCTTGGTGTATTTTAGACGCTGGAAAGAAGAACTTGCTTCTTGCGTTAAAACAGAGTGTGTTTCAGAGATGAGAACTCTGGTCTGAATATCCCTTCAGAAATGGAGTTAAACCCCAAGATCTGTGTTTTCCTAGAGCAGGAGTTCATTTCTGGTAAACAATGTGAAATTTCTGCTCAAATGATTTTCCACAGTTCACGAACCCAACGCGATTAGCACTATTAACTAAAGAGCATTCCTGTAAGAGGAGCTGTGGTCTGTATCATTTCATAAGCAGAGTTGAACTGCATATGGTCCGTATGAGTAGGTAACACTGTTCAATTTTTCTGGGCATGCTCATGGTTCTTACTGTATTGGAGACGCTGGAACGAAGAGGGTGTTTCTTGCCTTAAAACAGAGTGTTTTTCAGGGTTGAGAATTCTGGTCTGAATTTGCCTTCAGAAATGGAGTTAAACCCCAGGATCTCTGTCTTCCTACAAGCAAGTGTTCATTTCTGGTTAATCCAGTGAATTTTGGGCTCAAATGTTTTTTCGCAGTTCACGAACCCAACGCGATTCTCACTATTAACTGAAGAGCATTTAAGAAAACGGAGCTGTGTTTTTTATCTGTTTCATAAGCGGAGTTGAAATACATATGGTCTGTATGAGTAGGAAACACATTTCTTTTTTTCAGGGCATGCTCATGTTTCTTGCTGTATTTTAGACTCTGGAAAGAAGAGCTTGCTTCTTGTGTTGAAGCAGAGTGTGTTTCAGGGATGAGAACTCTGGTCTGAATTTCCCTTCAGAAATGGAGTTAAACCGCAGGATCTGTGTCTTCCTACAAGCAAGAGTTCGTTTCTGGTTAACCCAGTGAATTTTCGGCTCAAATGATATTTTGTAGTTCACGAACCCAACGCGATTCTCACTATTAACTAAAGAGCATTTATGTAAGAGGAGCTGTGGTTTGTATCAGTTTCATAAGCAGAGTTGAACTACATATGGTCCATATGAGTAGGAAACAAAGTTCATTTTTTTCAGGAAATGCTCATGGTTCTTGCTGTTTGGAGACGATGGAAAGAAGAGCTTGCTTCTTGCATTAAAACAGGGTGTGTTTCATGGATGAGAACTCTGGTCTGAATTTCCCTTCACAAACAGCGTTAAACCCCATGATCTATGTCTTCCTACCAGCCAGAGTTCATTTCGGTTAAACATAGTGAATTTTCAGCTCAAATGACTTTACACAGTTCTAGAACCCGATGCGATTATCAATATTAACTAAAGAGCATTCATGTAAGAGTAGCTGTGGTCTGTATCAGTTTCATAAGCAGAGTTGAACTACATATGGCCCCTATGAGTTTCAAACACAGTTCTTTTTTTCCTGGCATGTTAATGGTTCTTACTGTATATAAATCCTAGAATGAAGAGGATGATCATGCCTAAAAACAGAGTGTTTCTCAGGGATGAGAATTCTGGTCTGAATTTCCCTTCAGAAAAGGAGTTAAACCCCAGGATCTGTGTTTTCCTACATGCAGGAGTTCATATCTGGTAAGCAAAGTGAATTGTGGGCTCAAATGTTTTTACACAGTACACGAACAGAACACGATTCTCACTATTAACTAAAGGTCCTTTATGTAAGAGGAGCTGTGGTTTGTATCAGTTTCATAAGCAGAGATGATTTACATATGGACCATATGAGTAGGAAACACATTTCTTCTTTTCTGGGCATGCTCATGGTTATTGTATTGGAGACTCTGTAAAGAAGAGCTTACTTCTTGCATTAAAACAGAGTGTATTTCATGGATGAGAACACTGGTCTGAATTTCCCTTCAGAAACGGAGTTAAGCACCAGGATCTGTGTCTTCCTACAATCAAGAGTTCATTTCTGGTAAAACAAGTGAATTTTCGGCTCAAATGATTTTCCACAGTTGTAGAAAACAACGGGATTATCACTATTAACTGAAGAGCATTTATTTAAGAGGAACTGTGGTCTGTATGAGTTTCATAAGCAGATTTGAACTACAGTGGGTCCGTATGAGTAGGAAACAAAGTTCTTTTTTTCTTGGCATGCTCCTGGTTCTTACTGTATTGGAGACCCTGGAAAGAAGAAGATGATTCATGCCTAAAAACAGAGTGTTTTTCAGTTATGAGAATTCTGGTCTGAATTTCCCTTCAGAAACGTAGTTAAACCCCAGGATTTGTGTCTTCCTACAAGCAAGAGTTCATTTCTGGTAAACCCAGTGAATTTTTGGCTCAAATGATTTTCCACAGTTCTAGAACACAAGGCGAATATCACTATTAACTAAAGAGCATTTATGTAAGATTAGCTGTGGTCTGTATCAGTTTCATAAGCATATTTGAACTACATAGGGTCCGTATGAGTATGAAACAAAGTTATTTTTTTCTTGGCATGCTCATGGTTCTTACTGTATTGGAGACCGTGGAAAGAAGAGGATGATTCATGCCTAAAAACAGAGTGTTTTTCAGGTATGAGATCTGGTCTGAATTTCTCTTCAGAAACGTTGTTAAACCCCTGGATCTGTGTTTTCCTACAAGCAGGAGTTCATTTCTGGTAAGCAAAGTGAATTTTGGGCTCAAATGTTTTTACACAGTACACCAACAGAACACGATTCTCACTATTTATTAATGATCCTTTATGTAAGAAGAGTTGTGGTTTGTATCTGTTTCATAAGAAGAGTTGAACTACATATGGACCGTATGATAGGAAACACATTTCTTTTTTTCTGGGCATGCTCATGATTCTTGTTGTATTGGAGACTCTGGAAAGAAGAGCTTACTTCTTGCATTATATCAGAGTGTATTTTAATGTTGAGAACACTGGTCTGAATTTCCCTTCAGAAACGGATTTAAACCCCATGATCTGTGTCTTCCTACAAGCAAGAGTTCATTTCTGGTAAATCCAGTGAATCTTGGCTCAAATGATTTTTCCCAGTTCACAAACCCAACGCTATTCTCACTATTAACTAAAGAGAATTTATGTAAGAAGAGCTGTGGTTTGTATCAGTTTCATAAGCAGAGTTGAACTACATATGGTCTGTATGAATAGGAAACACTGTTCTTTTTTTCAGGGCATGCTCATGGTTCTTGCTGTATTTTAGACTCTAGAAAGAAGAGCTTGCTTCTTGCGTTAAAACAGAGTGTGTTTCAGGCAAAAGAACTCTGGTATTATTTCCCTTCAGAAACGGAGTTAATCCCCAGGATGTGTTGTCCTACGAGTTGGAGTTCATTTCTGGTAAGCAAAGGGAATTTTGGGCTCAAATGATTTTTTGCTGTTCTCCAAACCAAACCGATTCTCACTATTAACTAAAGAAGATTTATGTAAGAGGAGCTGTGGTTTGTATCAGTTTCATAAGCAGAGTTGAACTACATGTGGTCCGTATGAGTAGGATACACATTTCTTTTTTTCAGGGCATGTTCATGGTTCTAGCTGTATTTTTGACTCTGGAAAGAAGTCCTTGTTTCTTGCGTTAAAACAGAGTGTGTTTCAGGGATAAGAACTCTCTTCTGTATTTCCCTTCAGAAACTGAGTTAAACCCCAGGATGTGTTTTCCTACGAGTTGGAGTTCATTTCTGGTAAGCAAAGGGAATTTTGGGCTCAAATGGTTTTTCGCAATCCTCCAAACCAAACCGATTCTCACTATTAACTAAAGATCCTTTATGTAAGAGGAGCTGTGGTTTGTATCAGTTTCATAAGCAGAGTTGAACTACATATGGTCCGTATGCGTAGGAAACACAGTTCGTTTTTCTGGGAATGCTCATGGTTCTTGTTGTATTGGAGACTCTGGAAAGAAGAGCTTGCTTCTTAGTTAAACCAGAGTGTGTTTCTGGTATGAGAACTCTGGTCTGAATTTCCCTTCAGAAACGGAGTTAAACCCCATGATCTGTGTCTTTCTACAAGCAAGAGTTCATTTCTGGTAAACCCAGTGAATTTTGCGCTCAAATGATTTTTCGGAGTTCACAAACCCAACGCTATTCTCACTATAAACTAAAGAGGATTTATGTAAGAGGAGCTGTTTTTTGTATCAGTTTCATCAGCAGAGTTGAACTACATAGGGTCTGTATGAGTAGGAAACACAGTTCTTTTTTTCTGGGCATGCTCATGGTGCCTGTTGTATTGGAGACTCTGGAAAGAAGAGCTTACTTCTTGCCTTAAAACAGAGTGTATTTCATGCATGAGAACACTGGTCTGAATTTCCTTCAGAAACGGAGTTATACCCCAGGATCTGTGTCTTCCTACAAGCAAGCGCTCATTTCTGGTAAACCCAGTGAATTTTGGGCTCAAATGATTTTTGGCATTCCAAAAACCCAACTCAATTCTCACTAATAACTAAAGAAGATTTATGTAAGAGGAGCTGTGGTTTGTATCAGTTTCATAAGCAGAGTTGAACTACATATGGTCCGTATGAGTAGGATACACAATTCTTTTTTTCAGGGTATGCTCATGGTTCTTTCTTTATTTTAGACTCTGGAAAGAAGAGCATGCTTCTTAGTTAAAACAGAGTGTTTTTCTGGTATGAGAACTCTGGTCTGAATTTCCCTTCAGAAACGGAGTTAAACCCCATGATCTGTGTCTTCCTACAAGCAAGAGTTCATTTCTGGTAGACCCAGATAATTTTGGGCTCAAATGATTTTTTGCAGTTCAGAAACCCAACGTTATTCTCACTATTAACTAAAGAAGATTTATGTAAGAGGAGCTGTGGTTTGTATCAGTTTAATTATCAGAGTTGAACTACATAGGGTCTGTATGAGTAGGAAACACAGTTCTTTTTTTCTAGGCATGCTCATGGTTCTTGTTGTATTGGAGATTCTGGAAAGAAGAGCTTACTTCTTGCATTAAAACAGAGTGTATTTCATGGATGAGAACACTGGTCTGAATTTCCCTTCATAAACGGAGTTAAGCCCCATGATCTGTGTCTTCCTACAAGCAAGAGTTCATTTTTGGTAAACTAAGTGAATTTTCGGCTCAAATGATTTTCCACAGTTCTAGAACACAATGCGATTCTCACTATTAACTATAGAGCATTTATGTAAGAGGGGCTGTGGTCTGTATCAGTTTCATAAGCTGATTTGAACTACATAGGGTCTGTATGAGTAGGAAACACAGTTCTTTTTTTCTAGGCATGCTCATGGTTCTTACTGTATTGGAGACCCTGGAAAGAAGAGGATGATTCATGCCTTAAAACAGAGTGTGTTTCTGGTATGAGAACTCTGGTCTGAATTTCCCTTCAGAAACGGAGGTAAACACCATGATATGTGTCTTCCTACAAGCAAGAGTTCATTTCTGGTAAACCCAGTGAATTTTGGGCTCAAATGGTTTTCGCAGTTCACAAACCCAACGCTATTCTCACTATTAACTAAAGAAGATTTATGTAAGAGGAGCTGTGGTTTGTATCAGTTTCATAAGCAGAGTTGAACTACATATGGTCCGTATGAGTAGGATACACATTTCTTTTGTTCTGAGCACACTCACTTTTCTTGCTTTCTTAGAGATTCTAGAAATCAAGAGCATGGTTCCTGCTCTAAAGCAGAGTGTTTTTCATGGATCACAACTGTGCTGTGTGATTCCCTTCATACAAGGTGTTAAATCCCACGTCCTGTGTCTTCCTACAAGCAAGACTTTGTTTAGGGAAACGCAGTCACGTTCCAGCTCAAAGGAAGCTACATCGATCACAAAGCACACATGTTTCTCACTCTTACCTGAAAAGCATTGGATGTCAGAGGAGCTCTGGTTTGTATCAGTTTCAGAAGCAGAGTTGAACTAGATATGGTCCGTGTGTGTAGGAAACACAGTTCTATTGTTCAGAGCACAGTCATGTTTCCTGCTGTATTAGAGACAATAGAAAGCAATTGTGTGCTTCTTGCTCTAAAGCACAGTGTGTTTCATGGATGAGAACTGTGCTGTGTATTTCCCTTCTGACATGTTGTTAAATCTCAGGCTCTATGTCTTCCTATAAGCAAGACTTCGTTTCAGATCAACGCAGTCACTTTTCAGCTCAAACAAAGCTTCAACATTCACGAAGCTCACACGTTTCTCGCTCTTAACTGCAAAACATTGGATTTTAGAGTTCCTGTGGTTTTTATCAGTTTCAGAAGCAGACTTGAACTAGATATGATCCATGTGTGTAGGAAACACAATTCTTTTGTTCAGAGCACACTCACATTTCCTGCAGAATTAGGGACAATAGAAAGCAATTGTGTGCTTCTTGCTCTAAAGCAGGTTGTGTTTCATGGATCAGAACTGTGCTGTGTCTTTCCCTTAAGAAATGAAGTTTAATGCCAGGATCTGTGTCTTCCTACAAGCTAGATTTCCTTTCAGGTAAACACACTCACTTTTCTGCTCAAACGAAGCTACATCATTCACAAAGCTCACACGTTTCTGGCTCGTAACTGAAAAGCAATGGATGTTAGAGGACCTGTGGTTTGTATCAGTTTCAGAAGCAGAGTTGAACTAGATATGATCCGTGTGTAGGAAACACAGTTCTTTTGTTCTGAGCACACTCACGTTTATTGTTGTCTTAGAGATTCTAGAAAGCAAGAGCTTGCTTCTTGCTCTAAAGCAGAGTGTGTTTCATGGATGAGAACTGTGCTGTGTGTTTACCTTCAGAAGTGGAGTTAAATCCCAGGATCTGTGTCTTACTACAAGCAAGAATTTGCCTCAGGAAAACGCAGTCACTTTTCAGCTCATACGAAGCAACATTGTTCACGAAGCTCACACGTTTCAAGTTCTTAACTGAAAAGCATTGGATGTTTGAGGATCTGTGATTTGTATCAGTTTCAGAAGCAGTTTTAACTAGATATGATCCATGTCTGTAGCAAATACAGTTATTTTGTTCTGAGCACACTCACTTTTCTTGCTGTCTTAGAGCCTCTAGAAAGCAAGAGCGTGGTTGTTGCTCTAAAGCAGAGTGTGTTTCCAGGCGAGAACTATGCGGTGTGTTTAACTTCAGACATGGAGTTAAATCCCAGGCTCTGTGTCTTCCTACAAGCAAGACTTCGTTTCAGTTAAACGCAGTCACTTTTCAGCTCAAATGTAGTTACATTGTTCACCAGAAACACAGGGTTCTTGCTCTTAACTTAAAAGCATTGGATGTTAGAGGTCCTGTGTTTTGTATCAGTTTCAGAAGCAGAGTTGAACTACATATGGGCCGTGTTTGTAGGAAACACAGTTATTTTGTTCTGAGAACACTCACGTTTATTGTTGTATTAGAGAGTCAAGAAGCAAGATGGTGAGTCTTGCTCTAAAGCACAGTGTGTTTCATGGATGAGAACTGTGCTTTCTGTTTCTCTTCAGAAATGGAGTTAAATCATAGGCTCTGTGTCTTCCTACAAGCAAGACTTCTTTTCAGGTAAACGCAGTCACTTTTTAGCTCTAAATAGCCACATTGTTCATGAAGCTCACACGTTTCTCACTCTTATCTGAATAGCATTGGATGTTAGAGGACCTGTGATTTGTATCAATTTCAGAAGCAGAGTTGAACTAGATATGATCCATGTGTGTAGGAAACACAGTTCTTTTGTTCTGAGCACACTCACTTTTCTTGCTTTCTTAGAGATTCTAGAAATCAAGAGCATGGTTCCTGTTCTAAAGCAGAGTGTTTTTCATGGATCACAACTGTGCTGTGTGATTCCCTTCATACAAGGTGTTAAATCCCACGTCCTGTGTCTTCCTACAAGCAAGACTTTGTTTAGGGAAACGCAGTCACGTTCCAGCTCAAAGGAAGCTACATCGATCACAAAGCACACATGTTTCTCACTCTTTCCTGAAAAGCATTGGATGTCAGAGGACCTCTGGTTTGTATCAGTTTCAGAAGCAGAGTTGAACTAGATATGGTCCGTGTGTGTAGGAAACACAGTTCTTTTGTTCAGAGCACAGTCATGTTTCCTGCTGTATTAGAGACAGTAGAAAGCAATTGTGTGCTTCTTGCTCTAAAGCACAGTGTGTTTCATGGATGAGAACTGTGCTGTGTATTTCCCTTCTGACATGTTGTTAAATCTCAGGCTCTATGTCTTCCTATAAGCAAGACTTCCTTTCAGATCAACGCAGTCACTTTTCAGCTCAAACAAAGCTTCAACATTCACGAAGCTCACACGTTTCTTGCTCTTAACTGCAAAGCATGGGATTTTAGAGGTCCTGTGGTTTTTATCAGTTTCAGAAGCAGACTTGAACTAGATATGATCCATGTGTGTAGGAAACACAGTTCTTTTGTTCAGAGCACACTCACATTTCCTGCAGAATTAGAGACAATAGAAAGCAATTGTGTGCTTCTTGCTCTAAAGCAGATTGTGTTTCATGGATCAGAACTGTGCTGTGTCTTTCCCTTAAGAAATGAAGTTTAATGCCAGGATCTGTGTCTTCCTACAAGCTAGATTTCCTTTCAGGTAAACACACTCACTTTTCTGCTCAAACGAAGCTACATCATTCACAAAGCTCACACGTTTCTGGCTCGTAACTGAAAAGCAATGAATGTTAGAGGACCTGTGGTTTGTATCAGTTTCAGAAGCAGAGTTGAACTAGATATGATCCGTGTGTAGGAAACACAGTTCTTTTGTTCTGAGCACCCTCACGTTTATTGTTGTCTTAGAGATTCTAGAAAGCAAGAGCTTGCTTCTTGCTCTAAAGCAGAGTGTGTTTCATGGATGAGAACTGTGCTGTGTGTTTACCTTCAGAAGTGGAGTTAAATCCCAGGCTCTGTGTCTTACTACAAGCAAGAATGTGCCTCAGGAAAACGCAGTCACTTTTCAGCTCATACGAAGCAACATTGTTCACGAAGCTCACACGTTTCAAGTTCTTAACTGAAAAGCATTGGATGTTTGAGGATCTGTGATTTGTATCAGTTTCAGAAGCAGTTTTAACTAGATATGATCCATGTGTGTAGCAAATACAGTTATTTTGTTCTGAGCACACTCACTTTTCTTGCTGTCTTAGAGCCTCTAGAAAGCAAGAGCGTGGCTGTTGCTCTAAAGCAGCGTGTGTTTCCAGGCGAGAACTATGCGGTGTGTTTAACTTCAGACATGGAGTTAAATCCCAGGCTCTGTGTCTTCCTACAAGCAAGACTTCGTTTCAGTTAAACACAGTCACTTTTCAGCTCAAATGTAGTTACATTGTTCACCAGAAACACAGGATTCTTGCTCTTAACTTAAAAGCATTGGATGTTAGAGGTCCTGTGTTTTGTATCAGTTTCAGAAGCAGAGTTGAACTACATATGGGCCGTGTTTGTAGGAAACACAGTTATTTTGTTCTGAGCGCACTCACGTTTATTGTTGTATTAGAGAATCAAGAAGCAAGAAGGTGAGTCTTGCTCTAAAGCACAGTGTGTTTCATGGATGAGAACTGTGCTTTCTGTTTCTCTTCAGAAATGGAGTTAAATCCCAGGCTCTGTGTCTTCCTACAAGCAAGACTTCTTTTCAGGTAAACGCAGTCTCTTTTCAGCTCAAAGGAAGCTACATATTTCACGAAGCTCACATGTTATTAGCTCTTAACTGAAAATCATTGGATGTTAGAGGACCTGTGGTTTGTATCACTTCCAGAAGCTTAGTTGAACTAGATATGGTCCGCGTGTGTAGGAAACACAGTTCTTTTGTTCTGAGAACACTCACCTTTCTTGCTGTCTTAGAGATTCTACAAAGCAAGAGCTTGCTTCTTTCTCTAAAGCAGAGTGTGTTTCATGGATGAGAACTGTGCTGTGTTTTTCCCTTCAGAAATTAAGTTAAATCCCAAGCTCTATGTCTTCCTACAAGCAAGACTTCTTTTCAGGTAATTGCAGTCACTTTTTAGCTCTAAATAGCAACATTGTTCATGAAGCTCACACGTTTCTCACTCTTATCTGAAAAGCATTGGATGTTAGAGGACCTGTGGTTTGTATCAATTTCAGAAGCAGAGTTGAACTAGATATGATCCATGTGTGTAGGAAACACAGTTCTTTTGTTCTGAGCACACTCACTTTTCTTGCTGTCTTAGAGATTCTAGAAATCAAGAGCATGGTTCCTGCTCCCCTAAGCAGAGTGTTTTTCATGGATCACAACTGTGCTGTGTGATTCCCTTCATACAAGGTGTTAAATCCCATGTCCTGTGTCTTCTTACAAGCAAGACTTTGTTTAGGGAAACACAGTCACGTCCCAGCTCAAAGGAAGCTACATCGATCACAAAGCACACATGTTTCTCACTCTTAACTGAAAAGGATTGGATGTCAGAGGACCTCTGGTTTGTATCAGTTTCAGAAGCAGAGTTGAACTAGATATGGTCCGTGTGTGTAGGAAACACAGTTCTTCTGTTCAGAGCACAGTCATGTTTCCTGCTGTATTAGAGACAATAGAAAGCAATTGTGTGCTTCTTGCTCTAAAGCACAGAGTGTTTCATGGATGAGAACTGTGCTGTGTATTTCCCTTCTGACATGTTGTTAAATCTCAGGCTCTATGTCTTCCTATAAGCAAGACTTCTTTTCAGATAAACGCAGTCACTTTTCAGCTCAAACAAAGCTTCAACATTCACGAAGCTCACACGTTTCTCGCTCTTATCTGCAAAGCATTGGATTTTAGAGGACCTGTGGTTTTTATCAGTTTCAGAAGCAGACTTGAACTAGATATGATCCATATGTGTAGGAAACACAGTTCTTTTGTTCAGAGCACACTCAAATTTCCTGTAGTATTAGAGAAACTAGAATGCAAGAGTTTGCTTGTTGCTCTAAACAGAGTGTGTTTCATGGATGAGAACTTTGCTGTGTTTTTACCTTCAGAAATGGAGTTAAATCCCTGCCTCTGTGTCTTCCTACAAGCAAGACTTCGCTTCAGGTAAATGCAGTCACTTTTCAGCTCAAACAAAGCTACATCATTCATGAAGCTCACACGTTTCTCGCTCTTAACTGAAAAGCAATGGATGTTAGAGGACCTGTGGTTTGTATCAATTTCAGAGTCAGAGTTGAACTAGATATGATCCATGTGTGTAGGAAACACAGTTCTTTTGTTCAGAGCACACTCACATTTCCTGCAGAATTAGAGACAATAGAAAGCAATTGTGTGCTTCTTGCTCTAAAGCAGATTGTGTTTCATGGATCAGAACTGTGCTGTGTCTTTCCCTTAAGAAATAAAGTTTAATGCCAGGATCTGTGTCTTCCTACAAGCTAGATTTCCTTTCAGGTAAACACACTCACTTTTCTGCTCAAACGAAGCTACATCATTCACAAAGCTCACACGTTTCTCGCTCGTAACTGAAAAGCAATGGATGTTAGAGGACCTGTGCTTTGTATCAGTTTCAGAAGCAGAGTTGAACTAGATATGATCCGTGTGTAGGAAACACAGTTCTTTTGTTCTGAGCACACTCACGTTTATTGTTGTCTTAGAGATTCTAGAAAGCAAGAGCTTGCTTCTTGCTCTAAAGCAGAGTGTGTTTCATGGATGAGAACTGTGCTGTTTGTTTACCTTCAGAAGTGGAGTTAAATCCCAGGCTCTGTGTCTTACTACAAGCAAGAATTTGCCTCAGGAAAACGCAGTCACTTTTCAGCTCATACGAAGCAACATTGTTCACGAAGCTCACACGTTTCAAGTTCTTAACTGAAAAGCATTGGATGTTTGAGGATCTGTGATTTGTATCAGTTTCAGAAGCAGTTTTAACTAGATATGATCCATGTGTGTAGCAAATACAGTTCTTTTGTTCTGAGCACACTCACTTTTCTTGCTTTCTTAGAGCCTCTAGAAAGCAAGAGCGTGGTTGTTGTTCTAAAGCAGAGTGTGTTTCCAGGCGAGAACTATGCGGTGTGTTTAACTTCAGACATGGAGTTAAATCCCAGGCTCTGTGTCTTCCTACAAGCAAGACTTCGTTTCAGTTAAACACAGTCACTTTTCAGCTCAAATGTAGTTACATTGTTCACCAAAAACACAGGGTTCTTGCTCTTAACTTAAAAGCATTGGATGTTAGAGGTCCTGTGTTTTGTATCAGTTTCAGAAGCAGAGTTGAACTACATATGGGCCGTGTTTGTAGGAAACACAGTTATTTTGTTCTGAGAACACTCACGTTTATTGTTGTATTAGAGAGTCAAGAAGCAAGAAGGTGAGTCTTGCTCTAAAGCACAGTGTGTTTCATGGATGAGAACTGTGCTTTCTGTTTCTCTTCAGAAATGGAGTTAAATCCCAGGCTCTGTGTCTTCCTACAAGCAAGACTTCTTTTCAGGTAAACGCAGTCACTTTTTAGCTCTAAATAGCCACATTGTTCATGAAGCTCACACGTTTCTCACTCTTATCTGAATAGCATTGGATGTTAGAGGACCTGTGATTTGTATCAATTTCAGAAGCAGAGTTGAACTAGATATGATCCATGTGTGTAGGAAACACAGTTCTTTTGTTCTGAGCACACTCACTTTTCTTGCTGTCTTAGAGATTCTAGAAATCAAGAGCATGGTTCCTGTTCTAAAGCAGAGTGTTTTTCATGGATCACAACTGTGCTGTGTGATTCCCTTCATACAAGGTGTTAAATCCCACGTCCTGTGTCTTCCTACAAGCAAGACTTTGTTTAGGGAAACGCAGTCACGTTCCAGCTCAAAGGAAGCTACATCGATCACAAAGCACACATGTTTCTCACTCTTACCTGAAAAGCATTGGATGTCAGAGGACCTCTGGTTTGCATCAGTTTCAGAAGCAGAGTTGAACTAGATATGGTCCGTGTGTGTAGGAAACACAGTTCTTTTGTTCAGAGCACAGTCATGTTTCCTGCTGTATTAGAGACAATAGAAAGCAATTGTGTGCTTCTTGCTCTAAAGCACAGTGTGTTTCATGGATGAGAACTGTGCTGTGTATTTCCCTTCTGACATGTTGTTAAATCTCAGGCTCTATGTCTTCCTATAAGCAAGACTTCGTTTCAGATCAACGCAGTCACTTTTCAGCTCAAACAAAGCTTCAACATTCACGAAGCTCACACGTTTCTTGCTCTTAACTGCAACGCATTGGATGTTAGAGGTCCTGTGTTTTGTATCAGTTTCAGAAGCAGAGTTGAACTACATATGGGCCGTGTTTGTAGGAAACACAGTTATTTTGTTCTGAGCGCACTCACGTTTATTGTTGTATTAGAGAATCAAGAAGCAAGAAGGTGAGTCTTGCTCTAAAGCACAGTGTGTTTCATGGATGAGAACTGTGCTTTCTGTTTCTCTTCAGAAATGGAGTTAAATCCCGGGCTCTGTGTCTTCCTACAAGCAAGACTTCTTTTCAGGTAAACGCAGTCTCTTTTCAGCTCAAAGGAAGCTACATATTTCACGAAGCTCACATGTTATTAGCTCTTAACTGAAAATCATTGGATGTTAGAGGACCTGTGGTTTGTATCACTTCCAGAAGCAGAGTTGAACTAGATATGGTCCGAGTGTGTAGGAAACACAGTTCTTTTGTTCTGAGAACACTCACCTTTCTTGCTGTCTTAGAGATTCTACAAAGCAAGAGCTTGCTTCTTTCTCTAAAGCAGAGTGTGTTTCATGGATGAGAACTGTGCTGTGTTTTTCCCTTCAGAAATTAAGTTAAATCCCAAGCTCTATGTTTTCCTACAAGCAAGACTTCTTTTCAGGTAATTGCAGTCACTTTTTAGCTCTAAATAGCAACATTGTTCATGAAGCTCACACGTTTCTCACTCTTATCTGAAAAGCATTGGATGTTAGAGGACCTGTGGTTTGTATCAATTTCAGAAGCAGAGTTGAACTAGATATGATCCATGTGTGTAGGAAACACAGTTCTTTTGTTCTGAGCACACTCACTTTTCTTGCTGTCTTAGAGATTCTAGAAATCAAGAGCATGGTTCCTGCTCCCCTAAGCAGAGTGTTTTTCATGGATCACAACTGTGCTGTGTGATTCCCTTCATACAAGGTGTTAAATCCCATGTCCTGTGTCTTCTTACAAGCAAGACTTTGTTTAGGGAAACACAGTCACGTCCCAGCTCAAAGGAAGCTACATCGATCACAAAGCACACATGTTTCTCACTCTTAACTGAAAAGGATTGGATGTCAGAGGACCTCTGGTTTGTATCAGTTTCAGAAGCAGAGTTGAACTAGATATGGTCCGTGTGTGTAGGAAACACAGTTCTTCTGTTCAGAGCACAGTCATGTTTCCTGCTGTATTAGAGACAATAGAAAGCAATTGTGTGCTTCTTGCTCTAAAGCACAGAGTGTTTCATGGATGAGAACTGTGCTGTGTATTTCCCTTCTGACATGTTGTTAAATCTCAGGCTCTATGTCTTCCTATAAGCAAGACTTCTTTTCAGATAAACGCAGTCACTTTTCAGCTCAAACAAAGCTTCAACATTCACGAAGCTCACACGTTTCTCGCTCTTATCTGCAAAGCATTGGATTTTAGAGGACCTGTGGTTTTTATCAGTTTCAGAAGCAGACTTGAACTAGATATGATCCATATGTGTAGGAAACACAGTTCTTTTGTTCAGAGCACACTCAAATTTCCTGTAGTATTAGAGAAACTAGAATGCAAGAGTTTGCTTGTTGCTCTAAACAGAGTGTGTTTCATGGATGAGAACTTTGCTGTGTTTTTACCTTCAGAAATGGAGTTAAATCCCTGCCTCTGTGTCTTCCTACAAGCAAGACTTCGCTTCAGGTAAATGCAGTCACTTTTCAGCTCAAACAAAGCTACATCATTCATGAAGCTCACACGTTTCTCGCTCTTAACTGAAAAGCAATGGATGTTAGAGGACCTGTGGTTTGTATCAATTTCAGAGTCAGAGTTGAACTAGATATGATCCATGTGTGTAGGAAACACAGTTCTTTTGTTCAGAGCACACTCACATTTCCTGCAGAATTAGAGACAATAGAAAGCAATTGTGTGCTTCTTGCTCTAAAGCAGATTGTGTTTCATGGATCAGAACTGTGCTGTGTCTTTCCCTTAAGAAATAAAGTTTAATGCCAGGATCTGTGTCTTCCTACAAGCTAGATTTCCTTTCAGGTAAACACACTCACTTTTCAGCTCAAACGAAGCTACATCATTCACAAAGCTCACACGCTTCTCGCTCGTAACTGAAAAGCAATGGATGTTAGAGGACCTGTGCTTTGTATCAGTTTCAGAAGCAGAGTTGAACTAGATATGATCCGTGTGTAGGAAACACAGTTCTTTTGTTCTGAGCACACTCACGTTTATTGTTGTCTTAGAGATTCTAGAAAGCAAGAGCTTGCTTCTTGCTCTAAAGCAGAGTGTGTTTCATGGATGAGAACTGTGCTGTTTGTTTACCTTCAGAAGTGGAGTTAAATCCCAGGCTCTGTGTCTTACTACAAGCAAGAATTTGCCTCAGGAAAACGCAGTCACTTTTCAGCTCATACGAAGCAACATTGTTCACGAAGCTCACACGTTTCAAGTTCTTAACTGAAAAGCATTGTATGTTTGAGGATCTGTGATTTGTATCAGTTTCAGAAGCAGTTTTAACTAGATATGATCCATGTGTGTAGCAAATACAGTTATTTTTTTCTGAGCACACTCACTTTTCTTGCTTTCTTAGAGCCTCTAGAAAGCAAGAGCGTGGTTGTTGTTCTAAAGCAGAGTGTGTTTCCAGGCGAGAACTATGCGGTGTGTTTAACTTCAGACATGGAGTTAAATCCCAGGCTCTGTGTCTTCCTACAAGCAAGACTTCGTTTCAGTTAAACACAGTCACTTTTCAGCTCAAATGTAGTTACATTGTTCACCAAAAACACAGGGTTCTTGCTCTTAACTTAAAAGCATTGGATGTTAGAGGTCCTGTGTTTTGTATCAGTTTCAGAAGCAGAGTTGAACTACATATGGGCCGTGTTTGTAGGAAACACAGTTATTTTGTTCTGAGAACACTCACGTTTATTGTTGTATTAGAGAGTCAAGAAGCAAGAAGGTGAGTCTTGCTCTAAAGCACAGTGTGTTTCATGGATGAGAACTGTGCTTTCTGTTTCTCTTCAGAAATGGAGTTAAATCCCAGGCTCTGTGTCTTCCTACAAGCAAGACTTCTTTTCAGGTAAACGCAGTCACTTTTTAGCTCTAAATAGCCACATTGTTCATGAAGCTCACACGTTTCTCACTCTTATCTGAATAGCATTGGATGTTAGAGGACCTGTGATTTGTATCAATTTCAGAAGCAGAGTTGAACTAGATATGATCCATGTGTGTAGGAAACACAGTTCTTTTGTTCTGAGCACACTCACTTTTCTTGCTGTCTTAGAGATTCTAGAAATCAAGAGCATGGTTCCTGTTCTAAAGCAGAGTGTTTTTCATGGATCACAACTGTGCTGTGTGATTCCCTTCATACAAGGTGTTAAATCCCACGTCCTGTGTCTTCCTACAAGCAAGACTTTGTTTAGGGAAACGCAGTCACGTTCCAGCTCAAAGGAAGCTACATCGATCACAAAGCACACATGTTTCTCACTCTTACCTGAAAAGCATTGGATGTCAGAGGACCTCTGGTTTGCATCAGTTTCAGAAGCAGAGTTGAACTAGATATGGTCCGTGTGTGTAGGAAACACAGTTCTTTTGTTCAGAGCACAGTCATGTTTCCTGCTGTATTAGAGACAATAGAAAGCAATTGTGTGCTTCTTGCTCTAAAGCACAGTGTGTTTCATGGATGAGAACTGTGCTGTGTATTTCCCTTCTGACATGTTGTTAAATCTCAGGCTCTATGTCTTCCTATAAGCAAGACTTCCTTTCAGATCAACGCAGTCACTTTTCAGCTCAAACAAAGCTTCAACATTCACGAAGCTCACACGTTTCTTGCTCTTAACTGCAACGCATTGGATGTTAGAGGTCCTGTGTTTTGTATCAGTTTCAGAAGCAGAGTTGAACTACATATGGGCCGTGTTTGTAGGAAACACAGTTATTTTGTTCTGAGCGCACTCACGTTTATTGTTGTATTAGAGAATCAAGAAGCAAGAAGGTGAGTCTTGCTCTAAAGCACAGTGTGTTTCATGGATGAGAACTGTGCTTTCTGTTTCTCTTCAGAAATGGAGTTAAATCCCGGGCTCTGTGTCTTCCTACAAGCAAGACTTCTTTTCAGGTAAACGCAGTCTCTTTTCAGCTCAAAGGCAGCTACATATTTCACGAAGCTCACATGTTATTAGCTCTTAACTGAAAATCATTGGATGTTAGAGGACCTGTGGTTTGTATCACTTTCAGAAGCAGAGTTGAACTAGATATGGTCCGTGTGTGTAGGAAACACAGTTCTTTTGTTCTGAGAACACTCACGTTTGCTGCTGACTTAGAGATTCTAGAAAGCAAGAGCTTGCTTCTTGCTCTAAAGCAGAGTGTTTTTCATGGAGGAGAACTGTGCTGTGTTTTTCCCTTCAGAAATTAAGTTAAATCCCAAGCTCTGTGTTTTCCTACAAGCAAGACTTCTTTTCAGGTAAACGCAGTCACTTTTTAGCTCTAAATAGCAACATTGTTCATGAAGCTCACACGTTTCTCACTCTTATCTGAAAAGCATTGGATGTTAGAGGACCTGTGGTTTGTATCAATTTCAGAAGCAGAGTTGAACTAGATATGATCCATGTGTGTAGGAAACACAGTTCTTTTTTTCTGAGCACACTCACTTTTCTTGCTGTCTTAGAGATTCTAGAAATCAAGAGCATGGTTCCTGCTCCCCTAAGCAGAGTGTTTTTCATGGATCACAACTGTGCTGTGTGATTCCCTTCATACAAGGTGTTAAATCCCATGTCCTGTGTCTTCTTAGAAGCAAGACTTTGTTTAGGGAAACACAGTCACGTTCCAGCTCAAAGGAAGCTACATCGATCACAAAGCACACATGTTTCTCACTCTTAACTGAAAAGCATTGGATGTCAGAGGACCTCTGGTTTGTATCAGTTTCAGAAGCAGAGTTGAACTAGATATGGTCCGTGTGTGTAGGAAACACAGTTCTTCTGTTCAGAGCACAGTCATGTTTCCTGCTGTATTAGAGACAATAGAAAGCAATTGTGTGCTTCTTGCTCTAAAGCACAGTGTGTTTCATGGATGAGAACTGTGCTGTGTATTTCCCTTCTGACATGTTGTTAAATCTCAGGCTCTATATCTTCCTATAAGCAAGACTTCGTTTCAGATAAACGCAGTCACTTTTCAGCTCAAACAAAGCTTCAACATTGACGAAGCTCACACGTTTCTCGCTCTTAACTGCAAAGCATTGGATTTTAGAGAACCTGTGGTTTTTATCAGTTTCAGAAGCAGACTTGAACTAGATATGATCCATATGTGTAGGAAACACAGTTCTTTTGTTCAGAGCACACTCACATTTCCTGCAGAATTAGAGACAATAGAAAGCAATTGTGTGCTTCTTGCTCTAAAGCAGATTTTGTTTCATGGATCAGAACTGTGCTGTGTCTTTCCCTTAAGAAATAAAGTTTAATGCCAGGATCTGTGTCTTCCTACAAGCTAGATTTCCTTTCAGGTAAACACACTCACTTTTCAGCTCAAACGAAGCTACATCATTCACAAAGCTCACACGCTTCTCGCTCGTAACTGAAAAGCAATGGATGTTAGAGGACCTGTGGTTTGTATCAGTTTCAGAAGCAGAGTTGAACTAGATATGATCCGTGTGTAGGAAACACAGTTCTTTTGTTCTGAGCACACTCACGTTTATTGTTGTCTTAGAGATTCTAGAAAGCAAGAACTTGCTTCTTGCTCTAAAGCAGAGTGTGTTTCATGGATGAGAACTGTGCTGTGTGTTTTCCTTCAGAAGTGGAGTTAAATCCCAGGCGCTGTGTCTTACTACAAGCAAGAATTTGCCTCAGGAAAACGCAGTCACTTTTCAGCTCATACGAAGCAACATTGTTCACGAAGCTCACACGTTTCAAGTTCTTAACTGAAAAGCATTGGATGTTTGAGGATCTGTGATTTGTATCAGTTTCAGAAGCAGTTTTAACTAGATATGATCCATGTCTGTAGCAAATACAGTTATTTTGTTCTGAGCACACTCACTTTTCTTGCTGTCTTAGAGCCTCTAGAAAGCAAGAGCGTGGTTGTTGCTCTAAAGCAGAGTGTGTTTCCAGGCGAGAACTATGCGGTGTGTTTAACTTCAGACATGGAGTTAAATCCCAGGCTCTGTGTCTTCCTACAAGCAAGACTTCGTTTCAGTTAAACGCAGTCACTTTTCAGCTCAAATGTAGTTACATTGTTCACCAGAAACACAGGGTTCTTGCTCTTAACTTAAAAGCATTGGATGTTAGAGGTCCTGTGTTTTGTATCAGTTTCAGAAGCAGAGTTGAACTACATATGGGCCGTGTTTGTAGGAAACACAGTTATTTTGTTCTGAGCGCACTCACGTTTATTGTTGTATTAGAGAATCAAGAAGCAAGAAGGTGAGTCTTGCTCTAAAGCACAGTGTGTTTCATGGATGAGAACTGTGCTTTCTGTTTCTCTTCAGAAATGGAGTTAAATCCCAGGCTCTTTGTCTTCCTACAAGCAAGACTTCTTTTCCGGTAAACGCAGACACTTTTCAGCTCAAAGGAAGCTACATATTACACGAAGCTCACATGTTATTAGCTCTTAACGAAAAATCATTGGATGTTAGAGGACCTGTGGTTTGTATCACTTTCAGAAGCAGAGTTGAACTAGATATGGTCCGTGTGTGTAGGAAACACAGTTCTTTTGTCCTGAGAACACTCATGTTTGCTGCTGTCTTAGAGATTCTAGAAAGCAAGAGCTTGCTTCTTGCTCTAAAGCAGAGTGTTTTTCATGGATGAGAACTGTGCTGTGTTTTTCCCTTCAGAAATTAAGTTAAATCCCAAGCTCTGTGTCTTCCTACAAGCAAGACTTCTTTTCAGGTAAACGCAGTCACTTTTTAGCTCTAAATAGCAACATTGTTCATGAAGCTCACATGTTTCTCACTCTTATCTAAAAAGCATTGGATGTTAGAGGACCTGTGGTTTGTATCAATTTCAGAAGCAGAATTGAACTAGATATGATCCATGTGTGTAGAAAACAAAGTTCTTTTGTTCTGAGCACACTCACTTTTCTTGCTGTCTTAGAGATTCTAGAAATCAAGAGCATGGTTCCTGCTCCCCTAAGCAGAGTGTTTTTCTTGGAGCACAAATGTGCTGTGTGATTCCCTTCATACAAGGTGTTAAATCCCACGTCCTGTGTCTTCCTAAAAGCAAGACTTTGTTTAGGGAAACGCAGTCACGTTCCAGCTGAAAGGAAGCTACATCGATCACAAAGCACACATGTTTCTCACTCTTAACTGAAAAGCATTGGATGTCAGAGGACCTGTGGTTTTTATCAGTTTCAGAAGCAGACTTGAACTATATATGATCCATATGTGTAGGAAACACAGTTCTTTTGTTCAGAGCACACTCAAATTTCCTGTAGTATTAGAGAAACTAGAATGCAAGAGTTTGCTTGTTGCTCTAAACAGAGTGTGTTTCATGGATGAGAACTTTGCTGTGTTTTTACCTTCAGAAATGGAGTTAAATCCCTGGCTCTGTGTCTTCCTACAAGCAAGACTTCGCTTCAGGTAAATGCAGTCACTTTTCAGCTCAAACAAAGCTACATGATTCATGAAGCTCACACGTTTCTCGCTCTTAACTGAAAAGCATTGGATGTTAGAGGACCTGTGGTTTGTATCAATTTCAGAGTCAGAGTTGAACTAGATATGATCCATGTGTGTAGGAAACACAGTTCTTTTGTTCAGAGCACACTCACATTTCCTGCAGAATTAGAGACAATAGAAAGCAATTGTGTGCTTCTTGCTCTAAAGCAGATTGTGTTTCATGGATCAGAACTGTGCTGTGTCTTTCCCTTAAGAAATAAAGTTTAATGCCAGGATCTGTGTCTTCCTACAAGCTAGATTTCCTTTCAGGTAAACACACTCACTTTTCAGCTCAAACGAAGCTACATCATTCACAAAGCTCACACGTTTCTCGCTCGTAACTGAAAAGCAATGGATGTTAGAGGACCTGTGCTTTGTATCAGTTTCAGAAGCAGAGTTGAACTAGATATGATCCGTGTGTAGGAAACACAGTTCTTTTGTTCTGAGCACACTCACGTTTATTGTTGTCTTATAGATTCTAGAAAGCAAGAGCTTGCTTCTTGCTCTAAAGCAGAGTGTGTTTCATGGATGAGAACTGTGCTGTGTGTTTTCCTTCAGAAGTGGAGTTAAATCCCAGGCTCTGTGTCTTACTACAAGCAAGAATTTGCCTCAGGAAAACGCAGTCACTTTTCAGCTCATACGAAGCAACATTGTTCACGAAGCTCAACCGTTTCAAGTTCTTAACTGAAAAGCATTGGATGTTTGAGGATCTGTGATTTGTATCAGTTTCAGAAGCAGTTTTAACTAGATATGATCCATGTCTGTAGCAAATACAGTTATTTTGTTCTGAGCACACTCACTTTTCTTGCTGTCTTAGAGACTCTAGAAAGCAAGAGCATGGTTGTTGCTCTAAAGCAGAGTGTGTTTCCAGGCGAGAACTATGCGGTGTGTTTAACTTCAGCCATGGAGTTAAATCCCAGGCTCTGTGTCTTCCTACAAGCAAGACTTCGTTTCAGTTAAACGCAGTCACTTTTCAGCTCAAATGTAGTTACATTGTTCACCAGAAACACAGGGTTCTTGCTCTTAACTTAAAAGCATTGGATGTTAGAGGTCCTGTGTTTTGTATCAGTTTCAGAAGCAGAGTTGAACTACATATGGGCCGTGTTTGTAGGAAACACAGTTATTTTGTTCTGAGCGCACACACGTTTATTGTTGTATTGGAGAATCAAGAAACAAGAAGGTGAGTCTTGCTCTAAAGCACAGTGTTTTTCATGGATGAGAACTGTGCTGTGTCTTTCCCTTAAGAAATGAAGTTTAATGCCAGGATCTGTGTCTTCCTAAAAGCTAGATTTCCTTTCATGTAAACACACTCACTTTTCAGTTCAAAAGAAGCTACATCATTCACAAAGCACACACGTTTCTCGCTCTTAAGTGAAAAGCATTGGGTGTTAGAGTACCTGTGGTTTGTATCAGTTTCAGAAGCAGAGTTGAACTAGATATGGTCCGTGTGTGTGGGAAACACAGTTCTTTTGTTCTGAGAACACTCACTTTTCTTGCTGTCTTAGACAATCTAGAAGCAAGACCGTGCGTCTTGCTCTAAAGCAGAGTGTGTTTCATGGCTGAGAACTGTGCTGTGTGTTTCTCTTCAGAAATAAAGTTTAATCCCAGGCTCTGGATCTTCCTTCAAGCAAGACCTCCTTTCAGGTAAACACAGTCACTTTTCAGCTCAAACGAAGCTACATCGTTCACAAAGCTCACACGTTTCTCACTCTTAACTGAAAATCATTGGATGTTAGAGGACCTAAGTTTGTATCAGTTTCATAAGCAGAGTTGAACTAGCTATGGTCGGCGTGTGTAGGAAACAGTTCTTTTGTTCTGAGAAAACTTATGTTTCTTGTCTTAGAGATTCTAGAAAGCAAGAGCTTGCTTCTTGCTCTAAAGAAGAGTGTGTTTCATGGATGAGAACTGTGCTGTGTTTTTCCCTTCAGAAATTAAGTTAAATCCCAAGCTCTGTGTCTTCCTACAAGCAAGACTTGTTTTCAGCTAAACGCAATGACTTTTCAGCTCAAACGAAGCTACATCGATCAGAAAGCACACACGTTTCTCGCTCTTAAGTGAAAAGCATTGGGTGTTAGAGTACCTGTGTTTTGTATCAGTTTTAGAAGCAGAGTTGAACTAGATATGGTCCGTGTGTGTGGGAAACACAGTTCTTCTGTTCTGAGAACACTCACTTTTCTTTCTGTCTTAGACAATCTAGAAGCAAGACCGTGCGTCTTGCTCTAAAGCAGAGTGTGTTTCATGGCTGAGAACTGTGCTGTGTGTTTCTCTTCAGAAATAAAGTTTAATCCCAGGCTCTGGATCTTCCTTCAAGCAAGACCTCCTTTCAGGTAAACACAGTCACTTTTCAGCTCAAACGAAGCTACATCGTTCACAAAGCTCACACGTTTCTCACTCTTAACTGAAAATCATTGGATGTTAGAGGACCTAAGTTTGTATCAGTTTCATAAGCAGAGTTGAACTAGCTATGGTCGGCGTGTGTAGGAAACAGTTCTTTTGTTCTGAGAAAACTTATGTTTCTTGTCTTAGAGATTCTAGAAAGCAAGAGCTTGCTTCTTGCTCTAAAGAAGAGTGTGTTTCATGGATGAGAACTGTGCTGTGTTTTTCCCTTCAGAAATTAAGTTAAATCCCAAGCTCTGTGTCTTCCTACAAGCAAGACTTGTTTTCAGCTAAACGCAATGACTTTTCAGCTCAAACGAAGCTACATCGATCAGAAAGCACACACGTTTCTCGCTCTTAAGTGAAAAGCATTGGGTGTTAGAGTACCTGTGTTTTGTATCAGTTTTAGAAGCAGAGTTGAACTAGATATGGTCCGTGTGTGTGGGAAACACAGTTCTTCTGTTCTGAGAACACTCACTTTTCTTTCTGTCTTAGACAATCTAGAAGCAAGACCGTGTGTCTTGCTCTAAAGCAGACTGTGTTTCATGGATGAGAACTGTGCTTTCTATTTCCCTTCAGTAATGGAGTTAAATCCCAGGCTCTGTGTCTTCCTACAAGGAAGACTTCTTTTCAGGTAAACACAGTCACTTTTCAGCTCAAAGGAAGCTACATATTTCACGAAGCTCACATGTTTCTAGCTCTTAACTGAAAAGCGGTGTGTGAGAGGAGCTGTGGTTTGCATCAGTTTCAGAAGCAGAGTTGAACTAGATATGGTCAGCGTGTGTATGAAACACAGTTCTTTTGTTCTGAGAACACTCACGTTTCTTACTGTCTTAGAGATTCTAGAAATTAAGAGCATAATTCTTGCTCTAAAGCAGAGTGTGTTTCATGGGTGAAAACTGTGCTATTTGTTTACCTTCAGAAGTGGAGTTAAATCCCATACTCTATGTCTTCCTACAATCAAGACTTCTTTTCAGGTAAACGCAATGACTTTTCAGCTCAAACGAAGCTACATCGATCACAAAGCACACACGTTTCTTGCTCTTAACTCAAAATCATTGGATGTTAGAAGACCTCTGCTTTGTATCATTTTCAGAAACAGAGTTGAACTACATATGGTCGGCGTGTGTAGGAAACACAGTTCTTTTGTTCTGAGAACACTCACATTTGCTGCTGTCTTAGAGATTCTAGAAAGCAAGAGCTTGCTTCTTGCTGTAAAGCAGAGTGTGTTTCATGGATGAGAACTGTGCTGTGTTTTTCCCTTCAGAAATTAAGTTAAATCCCAAGCTCTGTTTCTGCCTACAAGCAAGACTTCTTTTCAGGTAAACGCAGTCACTTTTTAGCTCTAAATAGCAACATTGTTCATGAAGCTCACACGTTTCTCACTCTTATCAGAAAAGCATTGGATGTTAGAGGACCTGTGGTTTGTATCAATTTCAGAAGCAGATTTGAACTAGATATGATGCATGTGTGTAGGAAACACAGTTCTTTTGTTCTGAGCACACTCATGTTTCTTGCTGTCTTAGAGATTCTAGAAATCAAGAGCATGGTTCCTGCGCCCCTAAGCAGAGTGTTTTTCATGGATCACAACTGTGCTGTGTGATTCCCTTCATACAAGGTGTTAAATCCCACGTTCTGTGTCTTCCTACAAGCAAGACTTTATTTATGGAAACGCAGTCACGTTCCAGCTGAAAGGAAGCTACATCGATCACAAAGCACACATGTTTCTCACTCTTAACTGAAAAGCATTGGATGTCAGAGGACCTGTGGTTTTTATCAGTTTCAGAAGCAGACTTGAACTATATATGATCCATATGTGTAGGAAACACAGTTCTTTTGTTCAGAGCACACTCAAATTTCCTGTAGTATTAGAGAAACTAGAATGCAAGAGTTTGCTTGTTGCTCTAAACAGAGTGTGTTTCATGGATGAGAACTTTGCTGTGTTTTTACCTTCAGAAATGGAGTTAAATCCCTGGCTCTGTGTCTTCCTACAAGCAAGACTTCGCTTCAGGTAAATGCAGTCACTTTTCAGCTCAAACAAAGCTACATGATTCATGAAGCTCACACGTTTCTCGCTCTTAACTGAAAAGCATTGGATGTTAGAGGACCTGTGGTTTGTATCAATTTCAGAGTCAGAGTTGAACTAGATATGATCCATGTGTGTAGGAAACACAGTTCTTTTGTTCAGAGCACACTCACATTTCCTGCAGAATTAGAGACAATAGAAAGCAATTGTGTGCTTCTTGCTCTAAAGCAGATTGTGTTTCATGGATCAGAACTGTGCTGTGTCTTTCCCTTAAGAAATAAAGTTTAATGGCAGGATCTGTGTCTTCCTACAAGCTAGATTTCCTTTCAGGTAAACACACTCACTTTTCAGCTCAAACGAAGCTACATCATTCACAAAGCTCACACGTTTCTCGCTCGTAACTGAAAAGCAATGGATGTTAGAGGACCTGTGGTTTGTATCAGTTTCAGAAGCAGAGTTGAACTAGATATGATCCGTGTGTAGGAAACACAGTTCTTTTGTTCTGAGCACACTCACGTTTATTGTTGTCTTATAGATTCTAGAAAGCAAGAGCTTGCTTCTTGCTCTAAAGCAGAGTGTGTTTCATGGATGAGAACTGTGCTGTGTGTTTACCTTCAGAAGTGGAGTTAAATCCCAGGCTCTGTGTCTTACTACAAGCAAGAATTTGCCTCAGGAAAACGCAGTCACTTTTCAGCTCATACGAAGCAACATTGTTCACGAAGCTCAACCGTTTCAAGTTCTTAACTGAAAAGCATTGGATGTTTGAGGATCTGTGATTTGTATCAGTTTCAGAAGCAGTTTTAACTAGATATGATCCATGTCTGTAGCAAATACAGTTATTTTGTTCTGAGCACACTCACTTTTCTTGCTGTCTTAGAGACTCTAGAAAGCAAGAGCATGGTTGTTGCTCTAAAGCAGAGTGTGTTTCCAGGCGAGAACTATGCGGTGTGTTTAACTTCAGCCATGGAGTTAAATCCCAGGCTCTGTGTCTTCCTACAAGCAAGACTTCGTTTCAGTTAAACGCAGTCACTTTTCAGCTCAAATGTAGTTACATTGTTCACCAGAAACACAGGGTTCTTGCTCTTAACTTAAAAGCATTGGATGTTAGAGGTCCTGTGTTTTGTATCAGTTTCAGAAGCAGAGTTGAACTACATATGGGCCGTGTTTGTAGGAAACACAGTTATTTTGTTCTGAGCGCACACACGTTTATTGTTGTATTGGAGAATCAAGAAACAAGAAGGTGAGTCTTGCTCTAAAGCACAGTGTTTTTCATGGATGAGAACTGTGCTGTGTCTTTCCCTTAAGAAATGAAGTTTAATGCCAGGATCTGTGTCTTCCTAAAAGCTAGATTTCCTTTCATGTAAACACACTCACTTTTCAGTTCAAAAGAAGCTACATCATTCACAAAGCACACACGTTTCTCGCTCTTAAGTGAAAAGCATTGGGTGTTAGAGTACCTGTGGTTTGTATCAGTTTCAGAAGCAGAGTTGAACTAGATATGGTCCGTGTGTGTGGGAAACACAGTTCTTTTGTTCTGAGAACACTCACTTTTCTTGCTGTCTTAGACAATCTAGAAGCAAGACCGTGCGTCTTGCTCTAAAGCAGAGTGTGTTTCATGGCTGAGAACTGTGCTGTGTGTTTCTCTTCAGAAATAAAGTTTAATCCCAGGCTCTGGATCTTCCTTCAAGCAAGACCTCCTTTCAGGTAAACACAGTCACTTTTCAGCTCAAACGAAGCTACATCGTTCACAAAGCTCACACGTTTCTCACTCTTAACTGAAAATCATTGGATGTTAGAGGACCTAAGTTTGTATCAGTTTCATAAGCAGAGTTGAACTAGCTATGGTCGGCGTGTGTAGGAAACAGTTCTTTTGTTCTGAGAAAACTTATGTTTCTTGTCTTAGAGATTCTAGAAAGCAAGAGCTTGCTTCTTGCTCTAAAGAAGAGTGTGTTTCATGGATGAGAACTGTGCTGTGTTTTTCCCTTCAGAAATTAAGTTAAATCCCAAGCTCTGTGTCTTCCTACAAGCAAGACTGCTTTTCAGGTAAACGCAGTCACTTTTTAGCTCTAAATAGCAACATTGATCATGAAGCTCACACGTTTCTCACTCTTATCTGAAAACCATTGGATGTTAGAGTACCTGTGGTTTGTATCAATTTCAGAAGTAGAGTTGAACTAGATATGATCCATGTGTGTAGGAAACACAGTTCTTTTGTTCTGAGCACACTCACGTTTCTTGCTGTATTAGAGATTCTTGAAATCTCTAATACATGGATCCTGCTCTAAAGCAGAGTTTGTTTCATGGATGAGAACTGTGCTGTGTTTTTCCCTTCAGAAATTAATTTAAATCCCAAGCTCTGTGTCTTCCTACAAGCAAGACTTCTTTTCAGGTAAACACAATGACTTATCAGCTCAAACGAAGATACATCGATCACAAAGCACACACGTTTCTTGCTCTTAAGTGAAAAGCATTGGGTGTTAGAGTACCTGTGGTTTGTATCATTTTCAGAAGTAGAGTTGAACTAGATATGGTCCGTGTGTAGGAAACACAGTTCTTTTGTTCTGAGAACACTCACGTTTCTTGCTGTCTTAGAGAAACTAGAAGCAAGACCGTGCGTCTTGCTCTAAAGCAGAGTGTGTTTCATGGATGAGAACTGTGCTTTCTGTTTCCCTTCAGAAATGGAGGTAAATCCTAGGCTCTGTGTCTTCCTACAAACAAGACTTCTTTTCAGGTAAACGCAGTCACTTTTTAGCTCAAAGGAAGCTACATATTTCACGAAGCTCACACGTTTCTTCCTCTTAACTGAAAAGCATTGGATGTTAGAGGACCTCTGGTTTGTATCAGTTTCATAAGCAGAGTTGAACTAGATATGGTCGGCGTGTGTATGAAACACAGTTCTTTTGTTCTGAGAACACTCATGTTTCTTGCTGTCTTAGAGATTCTAGAAAGCAAGAGCTTGATTCTTGCTCTAAAGCAGAGTGTGTTTCATGGATGGGAACTGTGATATTAGTTTACCTTCATAAGTGGAGTTAAATGCCATGCTCTATGTCTTCCTACAATCAAGACTTCTTTTCAGGTAAACGCAATGACTTTTCAGCTCAAACGATGCTACATCGATCACAAAGCACACACGTTTCTTGCTCTTAACTCAAAATCATTGGATGTTAGAGGACCTCTGCTTTGTATCATTTTCAGAAACAGAGTTGAACTACATGTGGTTGGCGTGTGTAGGAAACACAGTTCTTTTGTTCTGAGAACACTCACGTTTGCTGCTGTATTAAAGATTCTAGAAAGCAAGAGCTTGCTTCTTGCTCTAAAGCAGAGTGTGTTTCATGGATGAGAACTGTGCTGTGTTTTTCCCTTCAGAAATTAAGTTAAATCCCAAGCTCTGTTTCTGCCTACAAGCAAGACTTCTTTTCATGTAAACGCAGTCACTTTTTAGCTCTAAATAGCAACATTGTTCATGAAGCTCACACGTTTCTCACTCTTATCAGAAAAGCATTGGATGTTAGAGGACCTGTGGTTTGTATCAATTTCAGAAGCAGATTTGAACTGGATATGATGCATGTGTGTAGGAAACACAGTTCTTTTGTTCTGAGCACACTCACGTTTCTTGCTGTCTTAGAGATTCTAGAAATCAAGAGCATGGTTCCTGCTCTAAAGCAGAGTGTTTTTCATGGATCACAACTGTGCTGTGTGATTCCCTTCATACAAGGTGTTAAATCCCACGTTCTGTGTCTTCCTACAAGCAAGACTTTGTTTATGGAAATGCAATCACGTTCCAGCTCAAAGGAAACTACATCGATCACAAAGCACGCATGTTTCTCACTCTTAACTGAAAAGCATTGGATGTCAGAGGACCTCTGGTTTGTAACAGTTTCAGAAGCAGAGTTGAACTAGATATGGTCTGTGTGTGTAGGAAACACAGTTCTTTTGTTCTGAGAACACTCACGTTTCTTGCTGTCTTAGAGATTCTAGAAAGCAAGAGCTTGCTTCTTGCTCTAAAGCAGAGTGTGTTTCATGGATGAGAACTGTGCTGTGTTTTTCCCTTCAGAAATTAAGTTAAATCCCAAGCTCTGTGTCTTCCTACAAGCAAGACTGCTTTTCAGGTAAACACAGTCACTTTTTAGCTCTAAATAGCAACATTGATCATGAAGCTCACACGTTTCTCACTCTTATCTGAAAAGCATTGGATGTTAGAGGACCTGTGGTTTGTATCAATTTCAGAAGCAGAGTTGAACTAGATATGATCCATGTGTGTAGAAAACACAGTTCTTTTGTTCTGAGCACACTCACGTTTCTTGTTGTCTTAGAGATTCTCGAAATCAAGAGCATGGTCCCTGCTCTAAAGCAAAGTGTGTTTCATGGATGAGAACTGTGCTGTGTTTTTCCCTTCAGAAATTAATTTAAATCCCAAGCTCTGTGTCTTCCTACAAGCAAGAATTCTTTTCAGTTAAACGCAATGACATTTCAGCTCAAACGAAGATACTTTGATCACAAAGCACACACGTTTCTTGCTCTTAAGTGTAAAGCATTGGGTGTTAGAGTACCTGTGGTTTGTATCATTTTCAGAAGCAGAGTTGAACTAGATATGGTCCGTGTGTGTAGGAAACACAGTTCTTTTGTTCTGAGCACACTCACATTTCTTGCTGTCTTAGAGATTCTAGAAATCAAGAGCATGGTTCCTGCTCTAAAGCAGAGTGTTTTTCATGGATCACAACTGTGGTGTGTGATTCCCTTCATACAAGGTGTTAAATCCCACGTTCTGTGTCTTCCTACAAGCAAGACTTTGTTTAGGGAAACGCAGTCACGGTGCAGCTCAAAGGAAGCTACATCGATCAAAAAGCACACATGTTTCGCACTCTTAACTGAAAAGCATTGGATGTCAGAGTACTTCTGGTTTATATCAGTTTCAGAAGCAGAGTTGAACTAGATATGGTCCGTGTGTGTAGGAAACACAGTTCTTTTGTTCAGAGCACAGTCATGTTTCCTGCTGTATTAGAAACAATACAAAGCAATTGTGTGCTTCTTGCTCTAAAGCAGAGTGTGTTTCATGGATGAGAACTGTCCTGTGTTTTTCAATTCAGAAATTAAGTTAAATCCCAAGCTCTGTGTCTTCCTACAAGCAAGACTTCTTTTCAGGTAAACGCAGTCACTTTTTAGCTCTAAATCGCAACATTGTTCATGAAGCTCACACGTTTCTCACTCTTTTCTGAAAAGCATTGGATGTTAGAGGACCTGTAGATTGTATCAATTATAGAAGCAGTGTTGTCTTAGATATGGTCCGTGTGTGTAGGAAACACAATTCTTTTGTTCTGAGCACACTCTCGTTTCTTGCTGTCTTAGAGATTCTAGAAATCAAGAGCATGGTGTCTGCTCTAAAGCAGAGTGTGTTTCATGGATGAGAACTGTGCTGTGTTTTTCCCTTCAGAAATTAAGTTAAATCCCACGTTCTGTGTCTTCCTACAAGCAAGACTCCTTTTCATGTAAACGAAGCTACATCGATCACAAAGAACACAGGTTTCTCGCTCTTAAGTGAAAAGCATTGGGTGTTAGAGTACCTGTGGTTTGTACCAGTTTCAGAAGCAGAGATGATCTAGATATGGTCAGCGTGTGTATGAAACACAGTTCTTTTTTTCTGAGAACACTCACCTTTCTTGCTGTCTTAGAGATTCTACAAAGCAAGAGCTTGCTTCTTTCTCTAAAGCAGAGTGTGTTTCATGGATGAGAACTGTGCTGTGTTTTTCCCTTCAGAAATTAAGTTAAATCCCAAGCTCTATGTCTTCCTACAAGCAAGACTTCTTTTCAGGTAATTGCAGTCACCTTTTAGCTCTAAATAGCAACATTGTTCATGAAGCTCACACGTTTCTCACTCTTATCTGAAAAGCATTGGATGTTAGAGGACCTGTGGTTTGTATCAATTTCAGAAGCAGAGTTGAACTAGATATGATCCATGTGTGTAGGAAACACAGTTCTTTTGTTCTGAGCACACTCACGTTACTTGCTGTCTTAGAGATTCTAGAAAACAGGAGCATGGTTCCTGCTCTAAAGCAGAGTGTTTTTCATGGACCACAACTGTGCTGTGTGATTCCCTTCATACAAGGTGTTAAATCCCACGTTCTGTGTCTTCCTACAAGCAAGACTTTGTTTAGGGAAACGCAGTCACGTTCCAGCTCAAAGGAAGCTACATCGATCACAAAGCACACATGTTTCTCACTCTTAACTAAAAAGCATTGGATGTTATAGGACCTCTGGTTTGTATCAGTTTCAGAAGCAGAGTTAAACTAGATATGGTCCGTGTGTGTAGGAAACACAGTTCTTTTGTTCAGAGCACAGTCATGTTTCCTGCTCTATTAGAGACAATAGAAAGCAATTGTGTGCTTCTTGATCTAAAGCAGAGTGTGTTTCATGGATGAGAACTGTGCTGTGTGTTTCCCTTCAGAAATAAAGTTTAATCCCAGGCTCTGGATCTTCCTTCAAGCAAGACTTCCTTTCAGGTATACACAGACACTTTTCAGCTCAAATGAAGCAACAACGTTCACAAAGCTCACACATTTCTCGCTCTTAACTGAAAATCATTGGATGTTAGAGGACCTCTGGTTTGTATCAGTTTCATAAGCAGAGTTGAACTAGATATGGTCGGCGTGTGTAGGAAACACAGTCCTTTTGTTCTGAGAACACTCAAGTTTCTTGCTCTCTTAGAGATTCTAGAAAGCAAGAGCTTGCTTCTTGCTCTAAAGCAGAGAGTGTTTAATGGATGAGAACTGTGCTGTGTTTTTCCCTTCAAAAATTAAGTTAAATCCCAAGCTCTGTGTCTTCCTACAAGCAAGACTTCGTTTCAGGTAAACGCAGTCACTTTTCAGCTCAAACAAAGCTTCAACATTCATGAAGCTCACACGTTTCTCGCTCTTAATTGAAAACCATTGGATTTTAGAGGACCTGTGGTTTTTATCAGTTTCAGAAGCAGAGTTGAACTAGATATGATCCATGTGTGTAGGAAACACAGTGCTTTTGTTCAGAGCACAATCACATTTCCTGTAGTATTAGAGAAAGTAGAATGCAAGAGTTTGCTTGTTGCTCTAAACAGAGTGTTTTCCATGGATGAGAACTTTGCTGTGTTTTTACCTTCAGAGGTGGAGTTAAATCCCTGGCTCTGTGACTTCCTACAAGCAAGACTTCGCTTCAGGTAAACGCAGTCACTTTTCAGCTCAAGGAATCTACATATTTCACGAAGCTCACACGTTTCTAGCTCTTAACTGAAAAGCATTGGATGTTAGAGGACCTCTGATTTGTATCAGTTTCAAAAGCAGAGTTGAACTAGATATGGTCCGTGTGTGTAGGAAACACAGTTCTATTGTTCTGAGCACTCTCATGTTCCCTGCTGTCTTAGAGACTCTAGAAAGCAAGAACATGGTTGTTGCTCTAAAGCAGAGTGTGTTTCATGGATGAGAACTGTGCTTTCTGTTTCCCTTCAGAAGTGGAGTTAAATCCCATGCTCTGTGTCTTCCTACAAGCAAGACTTCTTTTCAGGTAAACGCAATCACTTTTCAGCTCAAAGGAAGCTACATATTTCATGAAGCTCACACGTTTCTAGCTCTTAACTAAAAGCATTGGATGTTAGAGGCGCTGTGGTTTGCATCAGTTTCAGAAGCAGAGTTGAACGAGATATGGTCCGTGTGTGTAGGAAAGACAGTTCTTTTTTCCAGAGCACACTCACATTTCCTGCTGTTTTAGAGATTCTAGAATGCAAGAGTGTGCTTCTTGCTCTAAAGCAGATTGTGTTTCATGGATGAGAACTGTGCTGTGTGTTTCCTTTCAGACATCTTGTTAAATCTCAGGCTCTGTGTCTTCCTACAAGCAAGACTTCGTTTCAGGTAAACACAGTCACTTTTCAGCTCAAACAAAGCTTCAACATTCACGAAGCTCACACGTTTTTCGCTCTTAATTGAAAAGCATTGGATTTTAGAGGACCTGTGGTTTTTATCAGTTTCAGAAGCAGAGTTGAACTAGATATGATCCATGTGTGTAGGAAACACAGTTTTTTTTGTTCAGAGCACACTCACATTTCCTGTAGTATTAGAGAAACTAGAATGCAAGAGTTTGCTTGTTGCTCTAAACAGAGTGTGTTTCATGGATGAGAACTTTGCTGTGTTTTTACCTTCAGAAGTGGAGTTAAATCCCTGGCTCTGTGTCTTCCTACAAGGAAGACCTCATTTCAGGTTAACAAAGTCCCTTTTCAGCTCAAAGGAAGCTACATCGTTCACACAATTCACAAGATTTCTCTCTTAACTGAAAATCATTGGATGTTAGAGGTCCTGTGGTTTGTATCAGTTTAAGAATCAGAGTTGAACTCGATATGGTCCGTAAATGTAGAAAACACAGTCCTTTGGTTATGATCACACTCACGTTCCTGCTGTATTAGAGACTCTCGAAAGCAAGAGCGTGCTTATTGCTGTAAACCAGAGTGTGTTTCATGGCTGAGAACTGTGCTGTGTGATTCCCTTCAAAAATAGAGTTAAATCCCAGGCTCTGTGTCTTCATACAAGCAAGACTACGTTTCATGTAAAAACAGTCCCTTTTCAACTCAAACAAAATGACAATGTTCATGAAGCACACACATTTCTCGCTCTTAACTGAAACCATTGGATGTTAGAGGACCTGTGGTTTGTATCAGTTTCAGAAGAGTTGATCTAGAAGTGTTCCATAGGGTATGAAACACAGTTCTTTTGTTTTGAGCACACTTACATTTCCTACTGTATCTGAGACGCTAGAAAGCAAGAGCGTGCTTCTTGCTCTAAAGCAGAGTGTGTTTCATGGATGGGAACTGTGCTGTGTGTTTTCCTTCAGAAATGGAGTTAAATCCCAGGCTCTGTGTCTTCCTACAAGCACCATTTCGTTTCACGTTAACACAGTCCCTTTTACGCTCAAAGGAAGCTACATCGTTCACATAGCTCACAAGATTTTGTTCTTAACTGAGAACCATTGGATGTTAGAGGATCTGTGGTTTCTATCAGTTTCAGGAGCAGAGTTGAACTAGATGTGGTCCATATGGGTAGGAAACACCGTTCTTTTGTTTTGAGCACACTCTCGTTTCCTGCTGTATTAGAGATCTAGAAAACAATGGCGTGCTTCATGCTCTAAAGCAGAGTGTGCTTCATGGATGGGAACTGTGCTGAATGATGCTCTTCAGAAATGGACTTAAATCGCATGTTCTCTGTCTTCTTACAAGGAAGACATCGTTTCAGGGAAAGACAGTCCCTTTTCAGCTCAAACGAAGCTACATCATTTACAAAGCTCACACGTTTCTCGCGCTTAACTGAAAAGCATTGGATGTTAGAGGTCCTATGGTTTGTATCAGTTTCAGAAGCAGAGTTGAACTCGATATTGTCCGTAAGTGTAGAAAACACAGTCCTTTTTATGATCACACTCAAGTTCCTGCTGTATTAGAGACTCTCGAAAGCAAGAGCATGCTTCATTCTCTAAAGCAGAGTGTGTTTCATGGCTGAGAACTGTGTTGTGTGTTTCCCTTCAAAAATAGAGTTAAATCCCAAGCTCTGTGTCTTCATACAAGCAAGACTACATTTCAGGTAAATGCGGTCCCTTTTCAGGTCAAACAAAACGACAACATTCACGAAGCACACATGTTTCTCACTCTTAACTTGAAAAGCATTGGATGTTAGAGGACCTGTGGTTTGTATCAGTTCCAGATGCAGAGTTAAACTCGATATGGTCCATATGTGTAGGAAACACATTACTTTGGTTATGATCACACTCACATTTCCTGCTGTATTACAGACTCTAGAAAGCAAGAGCGTCCTTCTTGCGCTAAAGCAGAGTTGAACTAGATACGGTTAGTATGTGTAGTTAACACCGCTCTTTTGTTCCGAGCACACTCACGTTTCCTCCAGTTTTAGAGACTCTAGAAAGCAAGAGCGTGCTTCTTCATCTAAAGCAGAGTGTGTTTCACGGATTAGAACTGTGCTCTGTGTTTCCCTTCAGAAATGGAGTTAAATCCCAGGCTCTGTGTCTTCCTACAGGAATGACTTTGTTTGAGGTAAACGCAGTCACTTCTCAGCTCAAACAAAACTACAAAGTTCTCGAAGCTGACACGCTTCTCGCTCTTAACTGAAAAGCATTGGATGTTAGAGGACCTGTGGTGTGTATCAGTTTCAGAAGCAGAGTTGAACTACATGTGGTCCATATGCGTAGGAATCACAGTTCTTTTGTTCTGAGCACACTCACCTTTCCTGCTATATTAGAGATTCTAGAAGCAATTGCATGCTTCTTGCTCTAAAGCAGAGTCTGTTTCATGGATGGGAACTCTGCATAGTGCTGCTCTTCAGAAATGTACTTAAAACCCATGTTTTCTGTCTTCCTACAAGCAAGACTTCATTTCAGGTAAACGCAGTCCCTTTTCAGCTCAAACGAAGCTACATCATTCCCAAAGCTCACACGTTTCTTGCACTTAACTGAAAAGCATTGTATGTTAGAGGACCTGTGGTATCTTTCAGTTTCAGAAGCAGAGTTGAACTTGATAGGGTCCGTATGTGTAGGAAACACAGAACTTTGGTTAAGATTACACTCACGTTCCTGCTTTATTACAGATCTAGAAAGCAAGAGCGTGCTTCTTGCCATAAATTAGAGTGTGTGTCATGGATGGGAACTGTGCTGAGTGCTGCTCTTCAGAAATGGAGTTAAATCCCAGGATCTGTGTCTTCCTACAAGCAAGATTTAGTTTCATGTAAACGAAGTCCCTTTTCAGCTTAGACAAAGCAACAAAGCACACGAAGCTCACACGTTTCTCGCTCATAACTGATAAGAATTGTATGTTAGAGGACCTGTGGTTTCTATCAGTTTCAGAAGCAGAGTTGAACTAGATGAGGTTCATATGGGTAGAAAACACTGTTCTTTTGTTTTGGCACACTCACGTTTCCTGATGTATTAGAGACTCTAGAAAGCAAGAGCGTGCCTCTTGCTCTAAAGCAGAGTGTGTTTCATGGATGAGAACAATGCAGTGTGTTTCCCTTCAGAAATGGACTTTAATCCCATGTTTTCTGTCTTCCTCCAAGCAAGACTTCGTTTCAGGTAAACGCAGTCCCTTTTCAGCTCAAAGGAAGCTACATCAATCACAAAGCTCACACGTTTCTCACGCTTAAATGAAAAGCATTGTATCTTAGAGGACCTGTGGTTTATATCAGTTTCAGAAGCAGAGTTGAACTCGATATGGTCCCTATGTGTAGGAAACACAGTCCTTTGGTTAAGATCACACTCACATTCCTGCTGTATTACAGACTCTAGAAAGCAAGAGCTTGCTTCTTGCCATAAAGCAGAGTGTGTTTCATAGATGGGAACTGTGCTGAGTGCTGCTCTTCAGAAATGGCGTTAAATCCCATACTCTGTGTCTTCCTACAAGCAAGACTTCGTTTCAGGTAAATGCAGTTCCTATTCAGCTCAAATGAAGCTACATCGTTCACGAAGCTCACACGCTTCTCGCTCTTAAATGAAAAGGATTGGATGTTAGAGGATCTGTGGTTTCTATGAGTTTCAGAAGCAGAGTTGAACTAGATGTCGTCCATATGCGTAGGAAACACAGTTCTTTTGTTCTGAGCATACTCACGTTTCTTGCTGTATTAGAGATTCTAGAAAGCAATAGCGTGCTTCTTGCTCTAAAGCAGAGTGTGTTTCATGGATGGGAACTGTGCTGAGTGCTGCTCTTCAGAAATGGACTTAAAGTCCATGTTTTCTGTCTTCGTACAAGCAAGATTTCGTTTCAGGTAAATGCAGTTCCTATTCAGCAATATGAAGCTACATCGTTCACGAAACTCAATCATTTCTCGATCGTAACTGAGAAGCATTGGATGTTAGAGGACCTATGTTTTCTATCAGTTTCAGAAGCAGAGTTGAACATGATGTGGTCCATATGGGTAGGAAACACCGTTCTTTTGTTTTGAACACAATCTCATTCCTTCTGTATTAGAGACTCCAGAAAGCAAGAGCATGCTTCTTGCTCTAAAGCAGAGAGTTTTTTATGGATGAGAACTGTGGTGTGTGTTTCCCTTCAGAAATGGAGTTAAATCCCAGGCTCTGTTTTTCCCACAAGCAACATTTAGTTTCAGGTAAACGCAGTCCCTTTTCAGCTTAGACAAAGCAACAAAGCACACGGAGCTCACACGTTTCTCGCTCTTAACTGAAAATCATTGGATGTTAAAGGACCTGTGGTTTGTATCAGTTTCAGGAGCAGAGTTGAACTCGATATGTTCCGTATCTGTAGGAAACACAGTCCTTTGGTTATGATCACACTCACTTTCCTGCTGTATTACAGACTCTAGAAAGCAAGAGTGTTCTTCTGCTCTAAAGCAGAGTGTGTTTCATGGATGAGAACTGTGCGCTGTGTTTCCCTTCAGAAATGGAGTTAAATCCCAGGCTCTGTGTCTTCCTACAAGCATGACTTTGTTTCAGGTAAACGCAGTCACATTTCAGCTCAAACAAAACTACAAAGTTCTCGAAGCTCACACGGTTTTTGCTCTTAACTGAAAAGCATTGGATGTTAGAGGACCTGTGGTTTGTAACAGTTTCAGAAGCAGAGTTGAACTAGATGTGGTCCATATGCGTAGGAAACACAGTTCTTTTGTTCTGAGCACACTCACGTTTCTTGCTATATTAGAGATTCTAGAAGCAACTGCATGCTTCTTGCTCTAAAGCAGAGTGTGTTTCATGGATGGGAACTGTGCTGAGTGCTGCTCTTCAGAAATGTACTTAAAACCCATGTTTTGTGTCTTCCTACATGCAAGAATTCATTTCAGTTAAACGCAGTCCCTTTTCAGCTCAAACGAAGCTACATCATTCCCAAAGCTCACACGTTTCTCGTGCTTAAGTGAAAATATTGTATGTTACAGGACCTGTGGTTTATATCAGTTTCAGAAGCAGTGTTGAACTCGATATGGTCTGTATGTGTAGGAAACACAGTGCTTTGCTTATGATCACACTCACGTTCCTGCTGTATTACAAACTCTATAAAGCAAGAACGTCCTTCTTGCTCTAAAGCAGAGTGTGTTTCATGGATGGGAACTGTGCTGAGTGTTTCCCTTCAAGATTGTTGTTAAATCCCAGGCTCTGTGTCTTCCTACAAGAAAGACTTAATTTGAAGGAAACTCAGTGCCTTTTCAGCTCAAAGGAAGCTACATCTTTCATGAAGCTCAAACTTTTCTCTCTCTTAACTGAGAAGCATTGTATGTTAGAGGAACTGTGGTTTATATCAGTTTCAGAAGCAGAGTTGAACTAGATGTGGTCCATATGGGTAGGAAACTGCGTTCTTTTGTTTTGAACACACTCATGTTTCCTGCTGTATTAGAGACTCTATAAAGAAAGAGCGTGCTTCTTGCTCTAAAGCAGAGTGTATTTCATGGATGAGAACTGTGGTGTGCATTTCCCTTCAGAAATGGAGTTAAATCCCAGGATCTGTGTCTTCCTATAAGCAGGATTTAGTTTCAGGTAAACACAGTCCCTTTTCAGCTTAGAAAAAGTAACAAAGTACACGAAGCTCACACGTTTCTCGCTCTTAACTGAAAAGCATTATGTGTTAGAGGACCTGTGGTTTGTATTAGTTACAGAAGCAGAGTTGAACTAGATGTGGTCCATATGGGTAAGAAACAACGTTCTTTTGTTTTGAGCACACTCACATTTCCTGATGTATTAGAGACTCTAGAAAGCAAGAGCGTGCTTCTTGCTCTAAAGCAGAGTGTTTAATGGACGGGAACTGTGCTGAGTGCTGCTCTTCAGAAATGGACTTAAATTCCATGATTTCTGTCTTCCTACAAGCAAGACTTCGTTTCAGGTAAACGCAGTCCCTTTTCAGCTCAAACGAAGCTACATCATTCACAAAGCTCACATGTTTCTCATGCTTAACTGAAAAGCATTGTATTTTAGAGGACCTGTGGTTTATATCAGTTTCAGAAGCAGAGTTGAACTCGATATGGTCCGTATGTGTAGGAAACACATTCCTTTGGTTATGATCACACTCACGTTCCTGCTGTATTACAGACTCTCGAAAGCAAGAGCGTGCTTCTTGCCATAAAGCAGAGTGTGTTTCATGGATGGGAACTGTGCTGAGTGTTGTCGTTCAGAAATGGAGTTAAATCCCAAGCTCTGTGTCTTCCTACAAGCAAGACCTCTTTTCAGGTAAACGCAGTCCGTTTTCAGCTGATACGAAGCTACATTGTTCACGAAGCTTATACTTTTCTGGCGCTTAAATGAAAAGCATTGGATGTTAGAGGACCTGTGGTTTATATCAGTTTCAGAAGCAGAGTTGAACTCGATATGGTCCGTATCTGTAGGAAACACAGTCCTCTGTTTATGATCACACTCACTTTCCTGCTGTATTACAGACTCTAGAGAGCAAGAGCGTCCTTCTGGCTCTAAAGCAGAGTGTGTTTCATGGATGGGAACTGTGCTGAGTGTTGCCCTTCAGAAATGTTGTTAAATCCCAGGCTCTGTGTCTTCCTACAAGAAGACTTCGTTTCAAGTAAACGCATTACTATTCAGCTCAAACGAAGCTACATCGTTCACGAAGCTCACACGCTTCTCGCTCTTAAATGAAAAGCATTGGATGTTAGAGTATCTCTGGTTTCTATCAGTTTCAGAAGTAGAGTTGAACTAGATGTGGTCCACATGCGTAGGAAACACAGTTCTTTTGTTCTGAGCACACACACAATTCCTGCTGTATTAGAGATTGTAGAAAGCAATAGAGTGCTTCTTGCTCTAAAGCAGAGTGTGTTTCATGGATGGGAACTGTGCTGAGTGCTGCTCTTCAGAAATCGACTTAAATTCCACGTTTTCTGTCTTCCTACAAGAAAGACATTGTTTCAGGTAAACGGAGTTCCTATTCAGCAAAACGAAGCTACATCGTTCACAAAGCTCACACATTTCTCGATCTTCACTGAGAAGCATTGATGTTAGAGAAACTATGTTTTCTATCAGTTTCAGAAGCAGAGTTGAACTTGATGTTTTCCATATGGGTAGGAAACACCGTTCTTTTGTTTTGAACACACTCACGTTCCTGCTGTATTAGAGACTCTAGAAAGCAAGAGCATGCTTCTTGCTCTAAAGCAGAGAGTGTTTCATGGATGAAAACTGTGGTGTGTGTTTCCCTTCATAAATGGAGTTAAATCCCAGGCTCTGTGTCATCCTACAAGCAAGACCTTGTTTCAGATAAACACAATCACTTTTCAGCTCAAACGAGGTTACATCATTCACAAAGCTCACACGTTTCTCGCTCTTAACTAAAAAGCATTGGATGTTAGAGTACCTTTGGTTTGTAACAGTTTCAGAAGCAGAGTTGAACTAGATGTTGTCCATATGCCTAGGAAACACAGTTCTTTTGTTCTGATCACACTCATGTTTCCTGGTGTATTAGAGACTCTAGAAAGCAATAGCATGCTACTTGCTCTAAAGCAGAGTGTGTTTAATGGACGGGAACTGTGCTGAGTGCTGTTCTTCAGAAATGGCGTGAAATAACATACTCTGTGTCTCCCTAAAAGTAATACTTTGTTTCAGGTAAACCCAGTTCCTATTCAGCTCAAAGGAAGCTTCATTGTTCACGAAGCTCACACTTTTCTTGCTCTTAACTGAGAAGCATTGGATGTTAGAGGACCTGTGGTTTATCTCAGTTTCAGAAGCAGAGTTGAACTAGATGTGGTCCATATGGTTAGGAAACACCGCTCTTTTGATTTTACATAGTCACGTTTCCTGCTCTATTAGAGACTCTAGCAAGCAAGAGCGTGCTTCTTGCTCTAAAGCAGAGTGTGATTCATGGATGAGAACTGTGCTGTGTGTTTCCCTTCAGAAATGGAGTTAAATCCCAGGCTCTGTGTCATCTTACAAGAAAGACTTTGTTTCAGGTAAACACAATCACTTTTCAGCTCAAACGATGCTACATTGTTCACAATGCTCAAATGTTTCTCGCTCTTAACTGAAAAGCATTGGATGTGAGAGGACCTGTGGTGTGTATCAGTTTCAGGAGCAGAGTTGAAATAGATACGGTTAGTATGTGTAGTTAACACTGCTCTTTTGTTCAGAGCACACTCACGTTTCCTCCAGTTTTAGAGACTCTAGAAATCAAGAGCGTGCTTCTTGAACTAAAGCAGAGTGTGTTTCATGGATGAGAACTGGGCTCTGTGTTTCCCTTCAGAAATGGAGTTAAATCCGAGGCTCTGTGTCTTCCTACCAGCATGACTTTATTTCAGGTAAACGCAGTCACTTTTCAGTTCAAAAAAACTACAAAGTTCTCGAAGCTCACACGCTTCTCGCTCTTAACTGAAAAGCATTGGATGTTAGAGGACCTGTGGTTTGTAACAGTTTCAAAAACAGAGTTGAACTAGATGTTGTCCATATGTGTAGGAAACACAGTTCTTTTGTTCTGATCACACTCACGTTTCCTGCTGTATTAGAGACTCTAGAAAGCAAGAGCGTGCTACTTGCTCTAAATCAGAGTGTGTATCATGGACAGGAACTGTGCTGAGTGCTGTTCTTCAGAAATGGCGTGAAATCCCATACTCTGTGTCTTCCTACAAGTAAGACTTCGTTTCAGGTAAACCCAGTTCCTATTCAGCTCAAAGGAAGCTACATCATTCATGAAGGTCACATTTTCTTTTTCTCAACTGAGAAGCATTGGATGTTAGAGGACCTGTGGTTTCTCTCAGTTTCAGAAGCAGAGTTGAACTAGATGTGGTCCATATGGGTAGGAAACACCATTCTTTTGTTTTGAGCACACTCACGTTTCCTGATGTAATACAGACTCTAGCAAGCAAGAGCGTGCTTCTTGCTCTAAAGTAGATTGTGATTCATGGATGAGAACTGTGCTGTATGTTTCTCTTCAGAATTGGAGTTAAATCCCAGGCTCTGTATCATCCTACAAGCAAGACTTTGTTTCAGGTAAACACAATCGCTTTTCAGCTCAAACGATGCTACATCCTTCAAAAAGCTCACAAGTTTCTCGCTCTTAACTGAAAAGCATTGGATGTTAGAGGACCTGTGGTGTGTATCAGTTTCAGAAGCAGAGTTGAAGTAGATACGGTTAGTATGTGTAGTTAACACCACTCTTTTGTTCTGAGCACACTCACGTTTCCTCCTGCATTAGAGACTCTAGAAAGCAAGAGCATGCTTCTTGCTCTAAAGCAAAGTGTGTTATATGGATGAGAACTGTGCTCTGTGTATCCATTCAGAAAACGAGTTAAATCCCAGGGTCTGTTTCTTCCTACAAGCAAGACTTTGTTTCAGGTAAACACAGTCATTTTTCAGCTCAAACAAATCTACAAAGTTCACGAAGCTCACCCGCTTCTTGCTCTTAAGTGAAAAGAATTGGTTGTTAGATGACCTGTGGTTTGTAACAGTTTCAGAAGCAGAGTTGAACTAGATGTGGTCCATATGCATAGGAAACAAAGTTCTTTTGTTCTGAGCACACTTACCTTTCCTGCTATATTAGAGATTCTAGAAGCAATTGCATGCTTCTTGCTCTAAAGAAGAGTGTATTTCATGGATGGGAACTCTGCTTAGTGCTGCTCTTCAGAAATGTACTTAAAAACCATGTTTTCTGTCTTCCTACAAGCAAGACTTCATTTCAGGTAAACGCAGTCCCTTTTCAGCTCAAACGAAGCTACAACGTTCACGAAGCTCTCACGCTTCTCGCTCTTAACTAAAAAGCATTGGATGTTAGAGTACATTTGGTTTGTAATAGTTTCAAAAGCAGAGTTGAAATAGATATGGTTAGTATGTGTAGTTAACACCGCTCTTTTTTTCTGAGCACACTCACGTTTCCTGATGTATTACAGACTCTAGAAAGCAAGAGCGTGCTTCTTGCTCTAAAGTAGAGAGTGATTCATGGATGAGAACTGTGTTGTGTGTTTCCCTTCAGAAATGGAGTTAAATCCCAGGCTCTGTATCATCCTACAAGCAAGACTTCATTTCAGGTAAACGCAGTCCCTTTTCAGCTCAAACGAAGCTACATCATTCCCAAAGGTCACACGTTTCTCCCACTTAACTGAAAAGCATTGTATGTTAGAGGACGTCTGGTTTATATCAGTTTCAGAAGCAGTGTTGAACTTGATATGGTCCGTATGTGTAGGAAACACAGACTTTAGTTCAGATTACACTCACGTTCCTGCTTTATTACAGACTCTAGAAAGCAAGAGCCTGTTTCTTGCCATAAAGTAGAGTGTGTTTCATGGATGGTAACTGTGCTGAGTGCTGCTCTTCAGAAATGGAGTTAAATCCCAGGCTCTGTGTCTTCCTACAAGCAAGATTTAGTTTCAGGTAAATGCAGTCCCTTTTCAACTTAGACAAAGCAACAAAGCACACGAAGCTCACATGATTCTCGCTCTTAAATGAAAAGCATTGGATGTTAGAGAACCTGAGGTTTCTATCAGTTTCAGAAGCAGAGTTGAACTAGATGTGGTCCATATGGGTAGGAAACACTGTTCTTTTGTTTTGAGCACACTCATGTTTCCTGATGTATTAGAGATTCTAGAATGCAAGAGCATGCTTCTTGCTCTATAGCAGAGTGTGTTTCATGGATGAGAACAGTGCAGTGTGTTTCCCTTAAGAAATGGACTTTAATCCCATGTTTTCTGTCTTCCTACAAGCAAGACTTCGTTTCAGGTAAACGCAGTCCCTTTTCAGCTCAAACGAAGCTACATCATCCACAAAGCTCACACGTTTCTCACCCTTAAATGAAAAGCATTGTATGTTAGAGGACCTGTGGTTTATATCAGTTTCAGAAGCAGAGTTGAACTCGATATGCTCCGTATGTGTAGGAAACACAGTCCTTTGGTTAAGATCACACTCACGTTCCTGCTGTATTACAGACTCCAGAAAGCAAGAGCTTGCTTCTTGCTCTAAAGCAGAGTGTGTTTCATGGATGGGAACTGTGCTGAGTGCTGCTCTTCAGAAATGGCGTTAAATCCCATACTCTGTGTCTTCCTACAAGCAAGACTTCGTTTCAGGTAATCGTAGTTCCTATTCAGCTCAAATGAAGCTACATCGTTCACGAAGCTCACACGCTTCTCGCTCTTAAATGAAAAGCATTGGATGTTAGAGGATCTGTGATTTCTATCAGTTTCAGAAGCAGAGTTGAACTAGATGTCTTCCATATGCATAGGAAACACAGTTCTTTTGTTCTGAGCATACTCACGTTTCTTGCTGTATTAGAGATTCTAGAAAGCAATAGCGTGCTTCTTGCTCTAAAGCAGAGTGTGTTTCATGGATGGGAACTGTGCTGAGTGCTGCTCTTCAGAAATGAACTTACATTCCATGTTTTCTGTCTTCCTACAAGCAAGACATTGTTTCAGGTAAACGCAGTTCCTATTCAGCATACAAAGGTACATCATTCACGAAACTCAATCATTTCTCGATCGTAACTGAGAAGCATTGGATGTTAGAGGACCTATGTTTTCTATAAGTTTCAGAAGCAGGGTTGAACTTGAGGTGGTCAAGATAGGTAGGAAACCCCGTTTTTTTGTTTTGAACACAATCACGTTCCTGCTGTATTAGAGACTCCAGAAAGCAAGAGCATGCTTCTTGCTCTAATGTAGAGAGTGTTTCATGGATGAGAACTGTAGTGTGTGTTTCCCTTCAGAAATGGAGTAAAATCCCAGGATCTGTTTCTTCCTACAAGCAAGATTATTTTCAGGTAAACGCAGTCCCTTTTCAGCTTAGACAAAGCAACAAAGCACACGAAGCTCACACGATTTTCGCTCTTAACTGAAAAGCATTGTATGTTAGAGGACCTGTGGTTTATATCAGTTTCAGAAGCAGAGCTGAACTCGATATGGTCCGTATGTGTAGGAAACACAGTCCTTTTGTTATGATCCCACTCATGTTCCTGCTGTATTACAGACTCTTGAAAGCAAGAGCTTGCTTCTTGCTCTAAAGCAGAGTGTGTTTCATGGATGGGAACTGTGCTGAGTGCTGCTCTTCAGAAATGGCGTTAAATCCCATACTCTGTGTCTTCCTACAAGCAAGACTTCGTTTCAGGTAATCGTAGTTCCTATTCAGCTCAAATGAAGCTACATCGTTCACGAAGCTCACACGCTTCTCGCTCTTAAATGAAAAGCATTGGATGTTAGAGGATCTGTGATTTCTATCAGTTTCAGAAGCAGAGTTGAACTAGATGTCTTCCATATGCATAGGAAACACAGTTCTTTTGTTCTGAGCATACTCACGTTTCTTGCTGTATTAGAGATTCTAGAAAGCAATAGCGTGCTTCTTGCTCTAAAGCAGAGTGTGTTTCATGGATGGGAACTGTGCTGAGTGCTGCTCTTCAGAAATGAACTTACATTCCATGTTTTCTGTCTTCCTACAAGCAAGACATTGTTTCAGGTAAACGCAGTTCCTATTCAGCATACAAAGGTACATCATTCACGAAACTCAATCATTTCTCGATCGTAACTGAGAAGCATTGGATGTTAGAGGACCTATGTTTTCTATAAGTTTCAGAAGCAGGGTTGAACTTGAGGTGGTCAAGATAGGTAGGAAACCCCGTTTTTTTGTTTTGAACACAATCACGTTCCTGCTGTATTAGAGACTCCAGAAAGCAAGAGCATGCTTCTTGCTCTAATGTAGAGAGTGTTTCATGGATGAGAACTGTAGTGTGTGTTTCCCTTCAGAAATGGAGTAAAATCCCAGGCTCTGTTTCTTCCTACAAGCAAGATTATTTTCAGGTAAACGCAGTCCCTTTTCAGCTTAGACAAAGCAACAAAGCACACGAAGCTCACACGATTTTCGCTCTTAACTGAAAAGCATTGTATGTTAGAGGACCTGTGGTTTATATCAGTTTCAGAAGCAGAGCTGAACTCGATATGGTCCGTATGTGTAGGAAACACAGTACTTTTGTTATGATCCCACTCATGTTCCTGCTGTATTACAGACTCTTGAAAGCAAGAGCTTGCTTCTTGCCATAAAGCAGAGTGTGTTTCATGGATGGAAACTGTGCTGAGTACTGCTCTTCAGAAATGGCGTTAAATCCCATGCTCTGTGTCTTCCTACAAGCAAGATTTAGTTTCAGGTAAACGCAGGCCCTTTTCAGCTTAGACAAAGCAACAAAGCACACGAAGCTCACACGTTTCTCACTCTTAATTGAAAATCATTGGATGTTAAAGGACCTGTGGTTTGTATCAGTTTCAGGAGCAGAGTTGAACTAGATACTGTCCGTATGTGTCGGAAACACAGTTCTTTGTTTATGTTCACACTCACGTTTCCTGCTGTATGAAAGACTCTAGAAAGCAAGAGCGTGCTTCTTGCTCTAAAGCAGAGAGTATTTCATGGATGAGAACTGTGGTGTGTGTTTCCCTTCAGAAATGGACTTGAATCCCATGTTTTCTGTTTTCCTACAAGCAAGACTTCCTTTCAGGTAAACGCAGTCCCTTTGCAGCTCAAACCAAGCTACATCATTCACAAAGCTCACACTTTCCTCGCTCTTAACTTAAAAGCATTGGATGTTAGAGGACCTGTGGTTTATATCAGTTTCAGAAGCAGAGTTGAACTTGAAATGGTCCGTATGTGTAGGAAACACAGTCCTTTGGTTATGATCACACTCACATTCCTGCTGAATTAGAGACTCTAGAAAGCAAGAGCGTGGTACTTGCTGTAAAGCAGAGTGTGTTTCATGGACGGGAACGTGATGAGTGCTGTTCTTCAGAAATGGCATGAAATCCCATACTCTGTGTCTTCCTACAAGTAAGACTTCATTTCAGGTAAATGAAGTTCTTTTTCAGCTCATACAAAGCTACACCGTTCACGAAGCTTATAGTTTTCTCACGCTTAACTGAAAAGCATTAGATGTTAGAGGACCTGTGGTTTGTATCAGTTTCAGAAGCAGAGTTGAACTAGATACGGTCCGTATGTGTAGGAAACACAGTTCTTTGTTTATGATCACAGTCACATTTTCTGCTGTATTAAAGGCTCTAGAAAGTAAGAGCGTGCTTCTTGCTCTAAAGCAGAGTGTATTTCATTGCTGGGAACTGTGCTGATTGTTGCCCTTCAGAAATGGAGTTGAATCCCAGTCTCTGGGTCTTCCTACAAGCAAGACTTTGTTTCATGTAAACACAATCACTTTTCAGTTCAAACGATGCTACATTGTTCACAAAGCTCATACGTTTCTCGCTATTAACTGAAAAGCATTGGATGTTAGAGGACCTGTGGAGTGTATCAGTTTCAGAAGCAGAGTTGAACTAGATGTGGTCCATATGGGTAGGAAACACCGTTTTTTTGTTTTGAACACACTCATATTTCCTGCTGTATTAGAGACTCTATAAAGCAAGAGCATGCTTCTTGCTCTAAAGCAGAGTGTATTTCATGGATGAGAACTGTGGTGTGTGTTTCCCTTCAGAAATGGAGTTAAATCCCAGGCTCTATGTCTTCCTACAAGTCAGACTTAGTTTCAGGTAAACGCAGTCCCTTTTCAGCTCAAACGAATCAACAACGTTCACGAAACTCACACATTTCTCGCTCTTAAATGAAAAGCTTGGATGTTAGAGGACCTGTGGTTTGTATCAGTTTCAGAAGAAGATTTGAACTAGATGTGGTCCATATCGGTAGGAAACACAGTTCTTTTGTTCTGAGCACACTTGGGTTTCCTGCTCTATTAGAGAAAATAGAAAATAAGAGCATGCTACTTGCTCTAAAGTAGAGTTTGTGTCATGGCTGAGAACTGTGCTGTGTGTTTCCCTTCAGAAATGGACTTAAATCCCATGTTTTCTGTCTTCCTACAAGCAAGACTTCGTTTCAGGTAAACGCAGTCCCTTTTCAGCTCAAATGAAGCTACATCATTCACAAAGCTCACACTTTTCTCGCTCTTAACTGAAAAGCATTGTATGTTAGAGGACCTGTGGTTTATATCAGTTTCAGAAGCAGAGTTGAACTCGATATGTTCCGTATGTATAGGAAACACAGTCCTTTGGTTATGATCACACTCACGTACCTGCTGTATTACAGACTCTAGAAAGCAAGAGCGTGCTTCCTGCATTAAAGCAGAGTGTGTTTCATGGATAAGAACTGTGCTGTGTGTTTCCCTTCAGAAATGGAGTTAAATCCCAGGCTCTGTTTCTTCCTATCAGGAAGACATCGTTTCAGGTGAACACAAACACTTTTCAGCTAAAACAAAGCAACAATGTACAAGAAGCTCACAGGTGACTCGCTCTTAACTGACTAGCATGAGATGTTAGAGGACCAGTGGTTTGTATCAGTGTCCTGAGCAGAGTTGAAATCGATATGGTCCGTATATGTAGGAAACTCAGTCCTTTGGTTGTGATCACACGCATGTTTCCAGCTGTATTTGAGACTCTAGAAAGCAAGAGCATGCTTCTTGTTCTAAAGCAGAGTGTGTTTCATGGATGGCAACTGTGCTGAGTGTTGCTCTTCCGAAATGGAGTTAAATCCCAAGCTCTGTGTCTTCCTACTAGAAAGAATTCGTTTCAGGTAAATGCACTCCCTTTTCATCTCAAACGAAGCTACATCATTCACGAAGCTAACACGTTTCTTGCTCTTAACTGAAAATCATTGGATGTAAAAGGACCTGTGGTTTGTATCAGTTTCAGGAGCAGAGTTGAACTAGATACGGTCCGTATGTGTAGGAAACACGGTTCTTTGTGTATGATCACACTCACATTTCCTGCTGTATTAAAGACTCTAGAAAGCAAGAGCGTGCTTCTTGACCTAAAGCACAGTGTGTTTCATGGATGAGAACAGTGCAGTGTGTTTCCCTTCAGAAATGGACTTTAATCCCATGTTTTCTGTCTTCCTACAAGCAAGACTTCGTTTCAGGTAAACGCAGTCCCTTTTCAGCTCAAACGAAGCTACATCGTTCACAAAGCTCACACGTTTCTCAGGCTTAACTGAAAAGCATTGTATGTTAGCGGACCTGTGGTTTATATCAGTTTCAAAAGCAGAGTGGAACTCGAAATGGTCCGTATGTGTAGGAAACTCAGTCCTTTGGTTGTGATCACACTCACGTTTCCTGCTGTATTAGAGACTCTAGAAAGCAAGAGCATGGTTCTGTCTCTAAAGCAGAGTGTGTTTCATGGATGGGAACTGTGCTGAGTGTTGCTCTTCAGAAATGGCGTTAAATCCCATACTCTGTGTCTTCCTACAAGCAAGACTTCGTTTCAGGTAAACGCAGTTCCTATTCAGCTCAAATGGAGCTACATCGTTCACGAAGCTCACACGCTTCTCGCTCTTAAATGAAAAGCATTGGATGTTAGAGGATCTGTGGTTTCTATCAGTTTCAGAATCAGAGTTGAACTTGATGTCGTCCATATGCGTAGGAAACACAGTTCTTTTGTTCTGAGCATACTCACGTTTCTTGCTCTATTAGAGATTCTAGAAAGCAATAGCGTGCTTCTTGCTCTAAAGCAGAGTGTGTTTCATGGATGGGAACTGTGCTGAGTGCTGCTCTTCAGAAATGGACTTAAAGTCCATGTTTTCTGTCTTCGTACATGCAAGATTTCGTTTCAGGTAAATGCAGTTCCTATTCAGCAATATGAAGCTACATCGTTCACGAAACTCAATCATTTCTCGATCGTAACTGAGAAGCATTGGATGTTAGAGGACCTATGTTTTCTATCAGTTTCAGAAGCAGAGTTGAACATGATGTGGTCCATATGGGTAGGAAACACCGTTCTTTTGTTTTGAACACAATCTCATTCCTTCTGTATTAGAGACTCCAGAAAGCAAGAGCATGCTTCTTGCTCTAAAGCAGAGAGTTTTTTATGGATGAGAACTGTGGTGTGTGTTTCCCTTCAGAAATGGAGTTAAATCCCAGGCTCTGTTTTTCCCACAAGCAACATTTAGTTTCAGGTAAACGCAGTCCCTTTTCAGCTTAGACAAAGCAACAAAGCACACGGAGCTCACACGTTTCTCGCTCTTAACTGACAAGCATGAGATGTTAGAGGACCTGTGGTTTGTATCATTTTCCTGAGCAGAGTTGAACTCGATATGGTCCGTATATGTAGGAAACTCAGTCATTTGTTTGTGATCACACTCACGTTTCCTGCTGTATTAGAGACTCTAGAAAGCAAGAGCGTGCTTGTTGCTCTAAAGCAGAGTGTGTTTCATGGATGGGAACTGTGCTGAGTGTTGCCTTTCAGAAATGGATTTAAATCCAAAGCTTTGTGTCTTCCTACAAGCAAGAACTCTTTTCAGGTAAATTCAGTCCGTTTTCAGCACACACGAAGCTACATCGTTCACGAAGCTTATACTTTTCTCGCGCTTAACTGAAAAGCATTGCATGGTAGAGAACCTGTGGTTTGTATCAGTTTCAGAAGCAGAGTTGAACTAGATATGGTCCGTATTTCTAGGAAACACAGTTCTTTGTTTATGATCACACTCACATTTCCTGCTGTATTAAAGGCTCTAGAAAGTAAGAGCGCACTTCTTGCTCTAAAGCAGAGTGTATTACATTGCTGGGAACTCTGCTGAGTGTTGCCCTTCAGAAATGGAGTTAAAGCCCAGGCTCTGTGTCTTCCTACAAGCAAGATTTTGTTTCAGGTAAACACAATCACTTTTCAGTTCAAAAGATGTTACATCGTTCACAAAGCTCATACGTTTCTCGCTCTTAACTCAAAAGCATTGGATGTTAGAGGACCTGTGGTTTCTATCAGTTTCAGAGGCAGAGTTGAACTAGATGAGGTCCCTATGGGTAGGAAACACCGTTCTTTTGTTTTGAACACACTCACATTTCCTGCTGTATTAGAGACTCTAGAAAGCAAGAGCGTGCTTCTTGCTCTAAAGCAGAGTGTGTTTCATGGATAAGAACTGTGCTATGTGTTTCCCTTCAGAAATGTAGTGAAATCCCAAGCTCTGTGTCTTCCTACAAGAAAGACTTCATTTCAGGCAAACGCAGTCCCTTTTCAGCTCAAACGAAGCTACATCGTTCACGAAGCTAACACGTTTCTTGCTCTTAACTGACAAGCATGAGATGTTAGAGGACCTGTGGTTTGTATCAGTTTCCTGAGCAGAGTTGAACTTGAAATGGTCCGTATATGTAGGAAACCCCGTTCTTTTGTTTTGAACACACTCACATTTCCTGCTGTATTAGAGACTATAGAAAGCAAGAGCGTGCTTCTTGCTCTAAAGCAGAGTGTATTTCATGGATGAGAACTGTGGTGTGTGTTTCCCTTCAGAAATGGACTTAAATCCCATGTTTTCTGTCTTCCTACAAGCAAGAATTCGTTTCAGGTAAACGCAGTCCCTTTTCAGCTCAAACGAAGCTACATCATTCACAAAGCTCACACTTTTCTCGCTCTTAACTGAAAAGCATTGTATGTTAGAGGACCTGTGGTCTATATCAGTTTCAGAAGCAGAGTTGAACTTGAAATGGTCCGTATATGTAGGAAACACAGTCCTTTGGTTATGATCACACTCAAGTTCCTGCTATTTCACAGACACTAGAAAGCAAGAGCGTGCTTCTTGCTCTAAAGCAGAGTGTGTTTCATGGCTGAGAACTGTGTTGTGTGTTTCCCTTCAGAAATGGAGTGAAATCCCAAGTTCTGTGTCTTCCTACAAGAAAGACTTCATTTCAGGCAAACGCAGTCCCTTTTCAGCTCAAACGAAGCTACATCGTTCACGAAGCTAACTCGTTTCTTGCTCTTACCTCACAAGCATGAGATGTTAGAGGACCTGTGGTTTGTATCAGTTTCCTGAGCAGAGTTGAACTTGAAATGGTCCGTATATGTTGGAAACACAATCCTTTGGTTATGATCACAATAACATTTCCTGCTATATTAGAGACTCTAGAAAGCAAGAGCGTGCTACTTGCTGTAAAGCAGAGTGTGTTTCATGGACGGGAACGTGCTGAGTGCTGTTCTTCAGAAATGGCGTGAAATCCCATACTCTGTGTCTTCCTACAAGTAAGACTTCATTTCAGGTAAACCCAGTTCCTATTCAGCTCAAAGGAAGCTACATTGTTCACGAAGCTCACACTTTTCTTGCTCTTAACTGAGAAGCATTGGATGTTAGAGGACCTGTGGTTTCTCTGATTCAGAAGCAGAGTTGAACTAGATGTGGGCCATATGGGTAGGAAACACCGTTCTTTTGTTTTTGCACAGTCACGTTTCTGCTCTACTAGAGACTCTAGCAAGCAAGAGCGTGCTTCTTGCTCTAAAGTAGAGTGTGATTCATGGATGAGAACTGTGCTCTGTGTTTACCTTCAGAAATGGAGTTAAATCCCAGGCTCTGTGTCAATCAATAAGCAAGATTTTTTTTCAGGTAAACACAACCAATTTTCAGCTCAAACGATGCTACATAATTCACAAAGCTCACACGTTTCTAGCTCTTAACTGAAAAGCATTGGATATTAGAGGACCTGTGGTTTGTATCAGTTTCAGATGAAGAGTTGAACTAGATGTGATCCACATGGGTAGGAAACACAGTTCTTGTGTTCTGAGCACACTTACGTTTCCAGCTGTATTGAGACTCTAGAAAATAAGAGCATGCTACGTGCTCTAAAGTAGAGTGTGTTTCATGGTTGAGAACTCTGCTGTGTGTTTCCCTTCAGAAATGGAGTTAAATCCCAGGCTCTGTTTCTTCCTACACGTAAGACTTCGTTTCAGGTAAATGCAAACACTTTTCAGTTAAAACAAAGCAACAACGTACAAGATGCTCACACGTGTCTTGCTCTTAACTGACAAGCATGAGATGTTAGAGGACCTGTGGTTTGTATCAGTTTCCTGAGCAGAGTTGAACTCGATATGGTCCGTATATGTACGAAATTCAGTCCTTTGGTTGTGATCACACTCTCATTTCCTTCTGTATTAGAGACTCTAGAAAGCAAGAGCGTGCTTCTTGCTCTAAAGCAGAGTGTATTTCATGGATGAGAACTGTGGTGTGCGTTTCCCTTCAGAAATGGAGTTAAATCCCAGGCTCTATGTCTACCTACAAGCCAGACTTAGTTTCAGGTAAACGCAGTCCCTTTTCAGCTCAAACGAATCAACAACGTTCATGAATCTCACACGATTCTCGCTCTTAAATGAAAAGCTTGGATGTTAGAGGACCTGTGGTTTGTATCAGTTTCAGAAGAAGAGTTGAACTAGATGTGGTCCATATCGGTAGGAAACACAGTTCTTTTGTTCTGAGCACACTTAGGTTTCCTGCTCTATTAGAGACTCTAGAAAATAAGAGCATGCTACTTGCTCTAAAGTAGAGTTTGTTTCATGGTTGAGAACTGTGCTGTGTGTTTCCCTTCAGAAATGGACTTAAATCCCATGTTTTCTGTCTTCCTACAAGCAAGACTTCGTTTCAGGTAAACGCAGTCCCTTTTCAGCTCAAACGAAGCTACATCATTCACAAAGCTCATACTTTTCTCGCGCTAAGCTGAAAAGCATTGTATGTTAGAGGACCTGTGGTTTATATAAGTTTCAGAAGCAGAGTTGAACTCGATTTGTTCTGTATGTTTAGGAAACACAGTCCTTTGGTTATGATCGCACTCACGTACCTGCTGTATTACAGACTCTAGAAAGCAAGAGCGTGCTTCCTGCTCTAAAGCAGAGTGTGTTTCATGGATAAGAACTGTGCTGTGTGTTTCCCTTCTGAAATGGAGTTAAATCCCAGGCTCTGTTTCTTCCTATCAGGAAGACTTCGTTTCAGGTGAACACAAACACTTTTCAGCTAAAACAAAGCAACAACGTACAAGAAGCTCACAGTTGTCTCGCTCATAACTGACTAGCATGAGATGTTAGAGGACCTGTGGTTTGTATCAGTTTCCTGAGCAGAGTTGAACTCGATATGGTCCGTATATGTAGGAAACTCAGTCCTTTGGTTGTGATCACACTCATGTTTCCAGCTATATTAGAGACTCTAGAAACAAGAGCATGCTTCTTGTTCTAAAGCAGAGTGTGTTTCATGGATGGCAACTGTGCTGAGTGTTGCTCTTCCGAAATGGAGTTAAATCCCAAGCTCTGTGTCTTCCTACTAGAAAGAATTCGTTTCAGGTAAACGCACACCCTTTTCATCTCAAACGAAGCTACATCGTTCATGAAGCGAACATGTTTCTTGCTCTTAACTGAAAATCATTGGATGTAAAAGGACCTGTGGTTTGTATCAGTTTCAGGAGCAGAGTTGAACTAGATACGGTCCGTATGTGTAGGAAACACAGTTCTTTGTTTATGATCACACTCACATTTCCTGCTGTATTAAAGACTCTAGAAAGCAAGAGCGTGCTTCTTGCTCTAAAGCAGAGTGTGTTTCATGGATGATAACAGTGAAGTGTGTTTCCCTTCAGAAATGGACTTTAATCCCATGTTTTCTGTCTTCCTACAAGCAAGAATTCGTTTCAGGTAAACGCAGTCCCTTTTCAGCTCAAACGAAGCTACACCATTCACAAAGCTCACACGTTTCTCACACTTAACTGAAAAGCATTGTATGTTAGCGGACCTGTGGTTTATATCAGTTTCAGAAGCAGAGTGGAACTCGATATGGTCCGTATGTGTAGGAAACACAGTCCTTTGGTTAAAATCACACTCACGTTCCTGCTGTATTACAGACTCTAGAAAGCAAGAGCTTGCTTCTTGCCATAAAGCAGAGTGTGTTTCATGGACAGTAACTGTGCTGAGTGCTGCTCTTCAGAAATGGCGTTAAATCCCATACTCTGTGTCTTCCTACAAGCAAGACTTCGTTTCAGGTAAACGCAGTTCCTATTCAGCTCAAATGGAGCTACATCGTTCACGAAGCTCACACGCTTCTCGCTCTTAAATGAAAAGCATTGGATGTTAGAGGATCTGTGGTTTCTATCAGTTTCAGAAGCAGAGTTGAACTTGATGTCGTCCATATGCGTAGGAAACACAGTTCTTTTGTTCTGAGCATACTCACGTTTCTTGCTCTATTAGAGATTCTAGAAAGCAATAGCGTGCTTCTTGCTCTAAAGCAGAGTGTGTTTCATGGATGGGAACTGTGCTGACTGCTGCTCTTCAGAAATGGACTTAAAGTCCATGTTTTCTGTCTTCCTACAAGCAAGACCTTGTTTCAGGTAAACGCAGTTCCTATTCAGCAATACAAAGCTACATCGTTCACGAAGCTCAATCATTTCTCGATCGTAACTGAGAAGCATTGGATGTTAGAGGACCTATGTTTTCTATCAGTTTCAGAAGCAGAGTTGAACTTGATGTGGTCCACATGGGTGGGAAACACCGTTCTTTCGTTTTGAAAAACAATCACATTCCTGCTGTATTAGAGTCTCCAGAAAGCAAGAGCGTGCTTCTTGCTCTAAAGCAGAGAGTGTTTCATGGATGAGAACTGTGGTGTGTGTTTCCCTTCAGAAATGGAGTTAAATCCCAGGCTCTGTTTCTTCCTACAAGCAGGACTTTGTTTCAGGTAAATGCAAACACTTTTCAGTTAAAACAAAGCAACAACGTACAAGAAGCTCACACGTGTCTTGCTCTTAACTGACAAGCATGAGATGTTAGAGGACCTGTGGTTTGTATCAGTTTCCTGAGCAGAGTTGAACTCGATATGGTCCGTATATGTACGAAACTCAGTCCTTTGGTTGTGATCACACTCACATTTCCTTCTGTATTAGAGACTCTAGAAAGCAAGAGCGTGCTTCTTGCTCTAAAGCAGAGTGTATTTCATGGATGAGAACTGTGGTGTGCGTTTCCCTTCAGAAATGGAGTTAAATCCCAGGCTCTATGTCTTCCTACAAGCCAGACTTAGTTTCAGGTAAACGCAGTCCCTTTTCAGCTCAAACGAATCAACAACGTTCATGAATCTCACACGATTCTCGCTCTTAAATGAAAAGCTTGGATGTTAGAGGACCTGTGGTTTGTATCAGTTTCAGAAGAAGAGTTGAACTAGATGTGGTCCATATCGGTAGGAAACACAGTTCTTTTGTTCTGAGCACACTTAGGTTTCCTGCTCTATTAGAGACTCTAGAAAATAAGAGCATGCTACTTGCTCTAAAGTAGAGTTTGTTTCATGGTTGAGAACTGTGCTGTGTGTTTCCCTTCAGAAATGGACTTAAATCCCATGTTTTCTGTCTTCCTACAAGCAAGACTTCGTTTCAGGTAAACGCAGTCCATTTTCAGCTCAAACGAAGCTACATCATTCACAAAGCTCATACTTTTCTCGCGCTAAGCTGAAAAGCATTGTATGTTAGAGGACCTGTGGTTTATATAAGTTTCAGAAGCAGAGTTGAACTCGATTTGTTCTGTATGTTTAGGAAACACAGTCCTTTGGTTATGATTGCACTCACGTACCTGCTGTATTACAGACTCTAGAAAGCAAGTGCGTGCTTCCTGCTCTAAAGCAGAGTGTGTTTCATGGATAAGAACTGTGCTGTGTGTTTCCCTTCTGAAATGGAGTTAAATCCCAGGCTCTGTTTCTTCCTATCAGGAAGACTTCGTTTCAGGTGAGCATAAACACTTTTCAGCTAAAACAAAGCAACAACGTACAAGAAGCTCACAGTTGTCTCGCTCATAACTGACTAGCATGAGATGTTAGAGGACCTGTGGTTTGTATCAGTTTCCTGAGCAGAGTTGAACTCGATATGGTCCGTATATGAAGGAAACTCAGTCCTTTGGTTGTGATCACACTCATGTTTCCAGCTATATTAGAGACTCTAGAAAGCAAGAGCATGCTTCTTGTTCTAAAGCAGAGTGTGTTTCATGGATGGCAACTGTGCTGAGTGTTGCTCTTCCGAAATGGAGTTAAATCCCAAGCTCTGTGTCTTCCTACTAGAAAGAATTCGTTTCAGGTAAACGCACACCCTTTTCATCTCAAATGAAGCTACATCGTTCACGAAGCTAACATGTTTCTTGCTCTTAACTGAAAATCATTGGATGTAAAAGGACCTGTGGTTTGTATCAGTTTCAGGAGCAGAGTTGAACTAGATACGGTCCGTATGTGTAGGAAACACAGTTCTTTGTGTATGATCACACTCACATTTCCTGCTGTATTAGACTCTAGAAAGCAAGAGCGTGCTTCTTGCTCTAAAGCAGAGTGTGTTTCATGGATGATAACAGTGAAGTGTGTTTCCCCTCAGAAATGGACTTTAATCCCATGTTTTCTGTCTTCCTACAAGCAAGACTTCGTTTCAGGTAAACGCAGTCCCTTTTCAGCTCAAACGAAGCTACACCATTCACAAAGCTCACACGTTTCTCACACTTAACTGAAAAGCATTGTATGTTAGCGGACCTGTGGTTTATATCAGTTTCAGAAGCAGAGTGGAACTCGATATGGTCCGTATGTGTAGGAAACACAGTCCTTTGGTTAAAATCACACTCACGTTCCTGCTGTATTACAGACTCTAGAAAGCAAGAGCTTGCTTCTTGCCATAAAGCAGAGTGTGTTTCATGGACGGTAACTGTGCTGAGTGCTGCTCTTCAGAAATGGCGTTAAATCCCATACTCTGTGTCTTCCTACAAGCAAGACTTCGTTTCAGGTAAACGCAGTTCCTATTCAGCTCAAATGGAGCTACATCGTTCACGAAGCTCACACGCTTCTCGCTTTTAAATGAAAAGCATTGGATGTTAGAGGATCTGTGGTTTCTATCAGTTTCAGAAGCAGAGTTGAACTTGATGTCGTCCATATGCGTAGGAAACACAGTTCTTTTGTTCTGAGCATACTCACGTTTCTTGCTCTATTAGAGATTCTAGAAAGCAATAGCGTGCTTCTTGCTCTAAAGCAGAGTGTGTTTCATGGATGGGAACTGTGCTGACTGCTGCTCTTCAGAAATGGACTTAAATTCCATGTTTTCTGTCTTCCTACAAGCAAGACCTTGTTTCAGGTAAACGCAGTTCCTATTCAGCAATACAAAGCTACATCGTTCACGAAGCTCAATCATTTCTCGATCGTAACTGAGAAGCATTGGATGTTAGAGGACCTATGTTTTCTATCAGTTTCAGAAGCAGAGTTGAACTTGATGTGTCCATAAGGGTAGGAAACACCATTCTTTTGTTTTGAAAAACAATCACGTTCCTGCTGTATTAGAGTCTCCAGAAAGCAAGAGCGTGCTTCCTGCTCTAAAGCAGAGAGTGTTTCATGGATGAGAACTGTGGTGTGTGTTTCCCTTCAGAAATGGAGTTAAATCCCAGGCTCTGTTTCTTCCTATCAGGAAGACTTCGTTTCAGGTGAACACAAACACTTTTCAGCTAAAACAAAGCAACAACGTACAAGAAGCTCACAGTTGTCTCGCTCTTAACTGACTAGCATGGGATGTTAGAGGACCTGTGGTTTGTATCAGTTTCCTGAGCAGAGTTGAACTCGATATGGTCCGTATATGTAGGAAACTCAGTCCTTTGGTTGTGATCACACTCATGTTTCCAGCTATATTAGAGACTCTAGAAAGCAAGAGCATGCTTCTTGTTCTAAAGCAGAGTGTGTTTCATGGATGGCAACTGTGCTGAGTGTTGCTCTTCAGAAATGGAGTTAAATCCCAAGCTCTGTGTCTTCCTACTAGAAAGAATTCGTTTCAGGTAAACGCACACCCTTTTCATCTCAAACGAAGCTACATCGTTCACGAAGCTAACAAGTTTCTTGCTCTTAACTGAAAATCATTGGATGTAAAAGGACCTGTGGTTTGTATCAGATTCAGGAGCAGAGTTGAACTAGATATGGTCCGTATGTGTAGGAAACACAGTTCTTTGTTTATGATCACACTCACATTTCCTGCTGTATTAAAGACTCTAGAAAGCAAGAGCTTGCTTCTTGCCATAAAGCAGAGTGTGTTTCATGGATGGTAACTGTGCTGAGTGCTGCACTTCAGAAATGGCGTTAAATCCCATACTCTGTGTCTTCCTACAAGCAAGACTTCGTTTCAGGTAAACGCAGTTCCTATTCAGCTCAAATGGAGCTACATCGTTCACGAAGCTCACACGCTTCTCGCTCTTAAATGAAAAGCATTGGATGTTAGAGGATCTGTGGTTTCTATCAGTTTCAGAAGCAGAGTTGAACTTGATGTCGTCCATATGCGTAGGAAACACAGTTCTTTTGTTCTGAGCATACTCACGTTTCTTGCTCTATTAGAGATTCTAGAAAGCAATAGTGTGCTTCTTGCTCTAAAGCAGAGTGTGTTTCATGGATGGGAACTGTGCTGACTGCTGCTCTTCAGAAATGGACTTAAATTCCATGTTTTCTGTCTTCCTACAAGCAAGACCTTGTTTCAGGTAAACGCAGTTCCTATTCAGCAATACAAAGCTACATCTTTCACGAAGCTCAATCATTTCTCGATCGTAACAGAGAAGCATTGGATGTTAGAGGACCTATGTTTTCTATCAGTTTCAGAAGCAGAGTTGAACTTGATGTGGTCCATATGGGTAGGAAACACTGTTCTTTTGTTTTGAAAAACAATCACGTTCCTGCTGTATTAGAGTCTCCAGAAAGCAAGAGCGTGCTTCTTGCTCTAAAGCAGAGAGTGTTTCATGGATGAGAACTGTGGTGTGTGTTTCCTTTCTGAAATGGAGTTAAATCCCAGGCTCTGTTTCTTCCTACAAGCAGGACTTTGTTTCAGGTAAATGCAAACACTTTTCAGTTAAAGCAAAGCAACAACGTACAAGGAGCTCACACGTGTCTCGCTCTTAACTAACAAGCATGAGATGTTAGAGGACCTGTGGTTTGTATCATTTTCCTGAGCAGAGTTGAACTCGATATGGTCCGTATATGTAGGAAACTCAGTCCTTTGTTTGTGATCACACTCACGTTTCCTGCTGTATTAGAGACTCTAGAAAGCAAGAGCGTGCTTGTTGCTCTAAAGCAGAGTGTGTTTCATGGATGGAAACTGTGCTGAGTGTTGCCTTTCAGAAATGGATTTAAATCCAAAGCTTTGTGTCTTCCTACAAGCAAGACCACTTTTCAGATAAATGCAGTCCGTTTTCAGCACACACGAAGCTACATCGTTCACGAAGCTTATATTTTTCTCGCGCTTAACTGAAAAGCATTGCATGGTAGAGAACCTGTGGTTTGTATCAGTTTCAGAAGCAGAGTTGAACTAGATACGGTCCGTATTTCTAGGAAACACAGTTCTTTGTTTATGATCACACTCACATTTCCTGCTGTAATAAAGGCTCTAGAAAGTAAGAGTGCGATTCTTGCTCTAAAGCAGTGTGTATTACATTGCTGGGAACTCTGCTGAGTGTTGCCCTTCAGAAATGGAGTTAAAGCCCAGGATCTGTGTCTTCCTACAAGCAAGATTTTGTTTCAGGTAAACACAATCACTTTTCAGTTCAAAAGATGTTACATCGTTCACAAAGCTCATACGTTTCTCACTCTTAACTCAAAAGCATTGGATGTTAGAGGACCTGTGGTTTCTATCAGTTTCAGAGGCAGAGTTGAACTAGATGAGGTCCCTATGGGTAGGAAACACCGTTCTTTTGTTTTGAACACACTCACATTTCCTGCTGTATTAGAGACTCTAGAAAGCAAGAGCGTGCTTCTTGCTCTAAAGCATAGTGTGTTTCATGGATAAGAACTGTGCTATGTGTTTCCCTTCAGAAATGTAGTGAAATCCCAAGCTCTGTGTCTTCCTACAAGAAAGACTTCATTTCAGGCAAACGCAGTCCCTTTTCAGCTCAAACGAAGCTACATCGTTCACGAAGCTAACACGTTTCTTGCTCTTAACTGACAAGCATGAGATGTTAGAGGACCTGTGGTTTGTATCAGTTTCCTGAGCAGAGTTGAACTTGAAATCGTCCGTATATGTAGGAAACCCCGTTCTTTTGTTTTGAACACACTCACATTTCCTGCTGTATTAGAGACTATAGAAAGCAAGAGCGTGCTTCTTGCTCTAAAGCAGAGTGTATTTCATGGATGAGAACTGTGGTGTGTGTTTCCCTTCAGAAATGGACTTAAATCCCATGTTTTCTGTCTTCCTACAAGCAAGAATTCGTTTCAGGTAAACGCAGTCCCTTTTCAGCTCAAACGAAGCTACATCATTCACAAAGCTCACACTTTTCTCGCTCTTAACTGAAAAGCATTGTATGTTAGAGGACCTGTGGTTTATATCAGTTTCAGAAGCAGAGTTGAACTTGAAATGGTCCGTATATGTAGGAAACACAGTCCTTTGGTTATGATCACACTCAAGTTCCTGCTATTTCACAGACACTAGAAAGCAAGAGCGTGCTTCTTGCTCTAAAGCAGAGTGTGTTTCATGGCTGAGAACTGTGTTGTGTGTTTCCCTTCAGAAATGGAGTGAAATCCCAAGTTCTGTGTCTTCCTACAAGAAAGACTTCGTTTCAGGCAAACGGAGTCCCTTTTCAGCTCAAGCGAAGCTACATCGTTCACGAAGCTAACACGTTTCTTGCTCTTACCTCACAAGCATGAGATGTTAGAGGACCTGTGGTTTGTATCAGTTTCCTGAGCAGAGTTGAACTTGAAATGGTCCGTATATGTTGGAAACACAATCCTTTGGTTATGATCACACTAACATTTCCTGCTGTATTAGAGACTCTAGAAAGCAAGAGCGTGCTACTTGCTGTAAAGCAGAGTGTGTTTCATGGACAGGAACGTGCTGAGTGCTGTTCTTTAGAAATGGCGTGAAATCCCATACCCTGTGTCTTCCTACAAGTAAGACTTCATTTCAGGTAAACCCAGTTCCAATCAGCTCAAAGGAAGCTACATTGTTCACGAAGCTCACACTTTTCTCGCTCTTAACCGAGAAGCATTGGATGTTAGAGGACCTGTGGTTTCTCTCAGTTTCAGAAGCAGAGTTGAACTAGATGTGGTCCATATGGGTAGGAAACACTGTTCTTTTGTTTTGAGCTCACTCACATTTCCTGATGTATTAGAGACTCAAGAAAGCAAGAGCGTGCTTCTGGCTCTAAAGCAGAGTGTGTTTCATGGATGAGAACTGTGAAGTGTGTTTCCCTTCAGAAATGGAGTTAAATCCCAGGCTCTGTGTCTTCCTACAAGCAAGAGTTCGTTTCAGGTAAATGAGTTCCTATTCAGCTCTAAAAAAGCTACATCGTTCACAAAGCTCACATGCTTCTCGCTCTTAAATGAAAAGCATTGGATGTTAGAGGAACTATGGTTTGTATCAGTTTCAGAAGCAGCGCTGAAGTAGATGTGGTGCATATGTGTAGGAAACACCATTCTTTTTTCTGATCACACTCACGTTTCCTGCTGTATTAGACACTCTAGAAAGCAAGAATATGACTCTTGCTCTAAAGCATAGTGTGTTTCATGGATGGGAACAGTGCTGTATGTTTCCCTACAGAAATGGAGTTAAATCCCAGGCTCTGTGTCTTCCTACAAGCAAGCCTTCGTTTGAGGTATACGCTGTCCCTTTTCAGCTCAAAGGAATGTACATCCTTCAGGAAGCTCAGACGATTCTCGCTCTTAAATGAGAAGCATTGGATATTAAAAGATCTGTGGTTTCTATCTGTTTCAGAAGCAGACTTTAACTAGATGTGGTCCATCCGGTTAGGAAACACAGTTCTTTTTTTCTGAGCACACTCACGTTTCCTGCTGTATTAGAGATTCTAGAAGGTAAGAGTGTTCTTCTTGCTCTAAAGCAGAGTGTGTTTCATGGATGGGAACTGTGCTGAGTGCTGCTCTTCAGAAATGGAGTTAAATCCCAGGCTCTGTGTCTTCCTACAAACAAGACTTCTTTTCAGGTAAAGGCAGTCACCTTTCAGCTCAAAGGAATCTACCTTGTTCACGAAGCTCACACGATTCTCGCTCTAAAATGAGAAGCATTGGATGTTAGAGGATCTGTGGTTTCAATCAGTTTCAGAAGCAGAGTTGAACTAGATGTGGTCCATAAGTGTAGGAAACAGCGTTCTTTGGTTTTGAGCACACTCACGTTTCTTGCTGTATTAGAGACTCTAGAAAGCAAGAGCGTGCTTAGAGATCTAAAGCAGTGTGTGTTTCATGGATGAGAACTATTCTGTGTGTTTCCCTTCAGAAATGGAGTTCAATCCCAGGCTCTCTGTCTTCCTACAAGCAAGACTACGTTTCAGGTAAAGGCAGTCCCTTTTCAGCTCAAACAAAGCTACAATGTTCACGAAGCTCACATGTTTCTCGTGCTTAAATGAAAAGCATTGGATGTTAGAGGATCTATGGTTTGTATCGGTTTCAGAAGCAGCATTGAAGTAGATGTGGTCCATATGTGTAGGAAACACGGTTCTTTTTTCTGATCACACTCTTGTTTCCTGCTGTATTAGACACTCTAGAAAGCAAGAATATGATTCTTGCTCTAAAGCGTAGTGTGTTTCATGGATGGGAACAGTGCTGTATGTTTCCCTACAGAAATTGAGTTAAATCCCAGGCGCTGTGTCATCCTACAAGCAAGCCTTCGTTTCAGGTAAACGCTGTCCCTTTTCAGCTCAAAGGAATCTACATCGTTCAGGAAGCTCAGACGTTTCTCGCTCTTAAATTAGAAGCATTGGATGTTAAGGGATCTGTGGTTTCTATCTGCTTCAGAAGAAGACTTTAACAAGATGTGGTCCATCGGGTTAGGAAACAGAGTTCTTTGTTCTGAGCACACTCAGGTTTCCTTCTGTATTAGAGATTCTAGAAGGCAACTGCAGGCTTCTTGCTCTAAAACAGAGTGTGTTTCATGGATGGGAACTGTGCTGAGTGCTGCTCTTCAGAAATGGAGTTAAATCCCAGGCTCTGTGTCTTCCTACAAACAAGACTTCGTTTCTGGTAAAGGCAGTCCCTTTTCAGCTCACAGGAAGCTACATCGTTCACGAAGCTCACACGTTTCTCGCCCTTAACTGAAACGCATTGGATGTCAGAGGACATGTGGTGCATATCAGTTTCAGAAGCAGAGTTGAATTCGATATCGTCCATATGTGTAGGAAACACAGTCCTTTTGTTATGATCACACTCACGTTTCCTGCTGTATTAGAGACTCTAGAAAGCAAGAGCGTGCTTCTCGCTCTAAAGCAGAGTGTGTTTCATGGATGGGAACTGTGCTGAGTGTTGCCCATCAGAAATGGAGTTACATCCCAGGCTTTGTGTCTTCCTACAGGCAAGACATCCTTTCAGGTAAATGCAGTCCCGTTTCCGCTCAAACGAAGCTACATCGTTCATGCAGCTCACACGTTTATCGCGCTTGACCGAAAAGCATTGGATGTTAGAGGACCTGTGGTTTGTATCAGTTTCAGAAGCTGAGTTGAACTAAATATGGTCCGTATGTGTAGGAAACACCGTTCTTTTGTTCTGAGCAACTCACGTTTCCTGCTGTATTAGAGACTTTAGAATGCAAGAGCGTGCTTCTTGCTATAAAGCAGAGTGTGTTCATGGATGAGAACAGTGCAGTGTGTTTCCCTTTAGAAAAGGAGTTAAATCCCAGGCTCTGTGTCTTCCTACATGCAAGAATTAGTTTCAGGTAAACACAGTCCCTTTTCAGCTCAGAAAAAGGAACAAAGTACACGACGCTCACACGTTTCTCGCTCTTAACTAAAAAGCATTGGATGTTAGAGGACCTGTGGTTTCTATCAGTTTTAGAAGCAGAGTTGAACTAGATGTGGTCCATATGGGTAGGAAACACTGTTCTTTTGTTTTGAGCACACTCACGTTTCCTGATGTATTAGAGACTCAAGAAAGCAAGAGCGTGCTTCTGGCTCTAAAGCAGAGTGTGTTTCATGGATGAGAACTGTGAAGTGTGTTTCCCTTCAGAAATGGAGTTAAATCCCAGGCTCTGTGTCTTCCTACAAGCAAGAGTTCGTTTCAGGTAAATGCAGTTCCTATTCAGCTCTAAAAAAGCTACATCGTTCACGAAGCTCACATGCTTCTCGCTCTTAAATGAAAAGCATTGGATGTTAGAGGAACTATGGTTTGTATCAGTTTCAGAAGCAGCGCTGAAGTAGATGTGGTGCATATGTGTAGGAAACACCGTTCTTTTTTCTGATCACACTCACGTTTCCTGCTGTATTAGACACTCTAGAAAGCAAGAATATGACTCTTGCTCTAAAGCATAGTGTGTTTCATGGATGGGAACAGTGCTGTATGTTTCCCTACAGAAATGGAGTTAAATCCCAGGCTCTGTGTCTTCCTACAAGCAAGCCTTCGTTTGAGGTATACGCTGTCCCTTTTCAGCTCAAAGGATTGTACATCCTTCAGGAAGTTCAGACAATTCTCGCTCTTAAATGAGAAGCATTGGATATTAAAGGATCTGTGGTTTCTATCTGTTTCAGAAGCAGACTTTAACTAGATGTGGTCCATCCGGTTAGGAAACACAGTTCTTTTTTTCTGAGCACACTCACGTTTCCTGCTGTATTAGAGATTCTAGAAGGTAAGAGTGTTCTTCTTGCTCTAAAGCAGAGTGTGTTTCATGGATGGGAACTGTGCTGAGTGCTGCTCTTCAGAAATGGAGTTAAATCCCAGGCTCTGTGTCTTCCTACAAACAAGACTTCTTTTCAGGTAAAGGCAGTCACCTTTCAGCTCAAAGGAATCTACCTTGTTCACGAAGCTCACAAGTTTCTCGCTTTTAAATGAGAAGCATTGGATGTTAGAGGATCTGTGGTTTCAATCAGTTTCAGAAGCAGAGTTGAACTAGATGTGGTCCATAAGTGTAGGAAACAGCGTTCTTTGGTTTTGAGCACACTCACGTTTCTTGCTGTATTAGAGACTCTAGAAAGCAAGAGCGTGCTTAGAGATCTAAAGCAGTGTGTGTTTCATGGATGAGAACTATTCTGTGTGTTTCCCTTCAGAAATGGAGTTAAATCCCAGGCTCTCTGTCTTCCTACAAGCAAGACTACGTTTCAGGTAAAGGCAGTCCCTTTTCAGCTCAAACAAAGCTACAATGTTCACGAAGCTCACATGTTTCACGTGCTTAAATGAAAAGCATTGGATGTTAGAGGATCTATGGTTTGTATCGGTTTCAGAAGCAGCATTGAAGTAGATGTGGTCCATATGTGTAGGAAACACGGTTCTTTTTTCTGATCACACTCTTGTTTCCTGCTGTATTAGACACTCTAGAAAGCAAGAATATGATTCTTGCTCTAAAGCGTAGTGTGTTTCATGGATAGGAACAGTGCTGTATGTTTCCCTACAGAAATGGAGTTACATCCCAGGCTCTGTGTCTTCCTACAAGCAAGACATCGTTTCAGGTAAATGCAGTCCCGTTTCCGCTCAAACGAAGCTACATCGTTCACGCAGCTCACACGTTTATCGCGCTTGACCGAAAAGCATTGGATGTTAGAGGACCTGTGGTTTGTATCAGTTTCAGAAGCTGAGTTGAACTAAATATGGTCCGTATGTGTAGGAAACACCGTTCTTTTGTTCTGAGCAACTCACGTTTCCTGCTGTATTAGAGACTTTAGAATGCAAGAGCGTGCTTCTTGCTATAAAGCAGAGTGTGTTCATGGATGAGAACAGTGCAGTGTGTTTCCCTTTAGAAAAGGAGTTAAATCCCAGGCTCTGTGTCTTCCTACATGCAAGAATTAGTTTCAGGTAAACACAGTCCCTTTTCAGCTCAGACAAAGGAACAACGTACAGGACGCTAACACATTTCTCGCTCTTAACTAAAAAGCATTGGATGTTAGAGGACCTGTGGTTTCTATCAGTTTTCGAAGCAGAGTTGAACTAGATGTGGTCCATATGGGTAGGAAACACTGTTCTTTTGTTTTGAGCACACTCACGTTTCCTGATGTATTAGAGACTCAAGAAAGCAAGAGCGTGCTTCTGGCTCTAAAGCAGAGTGTGTTTCATGGAGGAGAACTGTGCAGTGTGTTTCCCTTCAGAAATGGAGTTAAATCCCAGGCTCTGTGTCTTCCTACAAGCAAGAGTTCGTTTCAGGTAAATGCAGTTCCTATTCAGCTCTAAAAAAGCTACATCGTTCACGAAGCTCACACGCTTCTCCCTCTTAAATGAAAAGCATTGGATGTTAGCGGATCTGTGGTTTCTATCAGTTTCAGAAGCAGAGTTGAACTAGATGTTGTGCATATGCGTATGAAACACAGTTCATTTGTTCTGATCACACTCACGTTTCCTGCTGTATTAGAGACTCTAGAAAGCAAGAGGGTGCTACTTGCTCTAAAGCAGAGTGTTTCATGGACGGGAACTGTGCTGAGTGCTGTTCTTCAGAAATGGCGTTAAATCCCATACTCTGTGTCTTCCTACAAATAAGACTTCATTTCAGGTACACCCAGTTCCTAGTCAGCTCAATGGAAGCTACATCGTTCACGAAGATCACACTTTTCTTTCTCTTAACTGAGAAGCATTGTATGTTAGAGGACCTGTGGTGTCTCTCAGTTTCAGAAGCAGAGTAGAACTAGATGTGGTCCATATGGGTAGGAAACACCGTTCTTTTGTTTTTGCACAGTCACGTTTCCTGCTCTATTAGAGAGTCTCACAAGCAAGAGCGTGCTTCTTGCTCTAAAGTAGAGTGTGATTCATGGATGAGAACTGTGCTGAGTGCTGCTCTTCAGAAATGGAGTTAAATCCCAGGCTCTGTGTCCTCCTACAAACAAGACTTCATTTCAGGTAAAGGCAGTCCCTTTTCAGCTCAAAGGAAGCTACATCGTTCACGAAGCTCACACGTTTCTCGCCCTTAACTGTAACGCATTGGATGTCAGTGGACCTGAGGTGTGTATCAGTTTCAGAAGCAGAGTTAAATTCGATATGGTCCTTATATGTAGGAAACACAGTCCTTTCGTTATGATCACACTCATGTTTCCTGCTATATTATAGACTCTAGAAAGCAAGAGCGTGCTTCTCGCTCTAAAGCACAGTGTGTTTCATGGATGGGAACTGTGCTGAGTGTTGCCCATTAGAAATGGAGTTACATCCCAGGCTCTGTGTCTTCCTACAAGCAAGACATCATTTCAGGTAAATGCAGTCCCGTTTCCGCTCAAACGAAGCTACATCGTTCACGCAGCTCACATGTTTTTGCGCTTGACCGAAAAAAATTGGATGTTAGAGGACCTGTGGTTTGTATCAGTTTCAGAAGCTGAGTTGAACTAAATATGGTCTGTATGTGTAGGAAACACCGTTCTTTTGTTCTGAGCACACTCACGTTTCCTGCTTTATTAGAGACTTTAGAATGCAAGAGCGTGCTTCTTGCTATAAAGCAGAGTGTGTTCATGGATGAGAACAGTGCAGTGTGTTTCCCTTTAGAAAAGGAGTTAAATCCCAGGCTCTGTGTCTTCCTACATGCAAGAATTAGTTTCAGGTAAACACAGTCCCTTTTCAGCACAGACAAAGGAACAACATACAGGACGCTAACACGTTTCTCGCTCTTAACTAAAAAACATTGGATGTTAAAGGACCTGTGGTTTCTATCAGTTTTAGAAGCAGAGTTGAACTAGATGTGGTCCATATGGGTAGGAAACACTGTTCTTTTGTTTTGAGCACACTCACGTTTCCTGATGTATTAGAGACTCAAGAAAGCAAGAGCGTGCTTCTGGCTCTAAAGCAGAGTGTGTTTCATGGAGGAGAACTGTGCAGTGTGTTTCCCTTCAGAAATGGAGTTAAATCCCAGGCTCTGTGTCTTCCTACAAGCAAGAGTTCGTTTCAGGTAAATGCAGTTCCTATTCAGCTCTAAAAAAGCTACATCGTTCACGAAGCTCACACGCTTCTCCCTCTTAAATGAAAAGCATTGGATGTTAGCGGATCTGTGGTTTCTATCAGTTTCAGAAGCAGAGTTGAACTAGATGTTGTGCATATGCGTATGAAACACAGTTCATTTGTTCTGATCACACTCACGTTTCCTGCTGTATTAGAGACTCTAGAAAGCAAGAGGGTGCTACTTGCTCTAAAGCAGAGTGTTTCATGGACGGGAACTGTGCTGAGTGCTGTTCTTCAGAAATGGCGTTAAATCCCATACTCTGTGTCTTCCTACAAATAAGACTTCATTTCAGGTACACCCAGTTCCTAGTCAGCTCAATGGAAGCTACATCGTTCACGAAGATCACACTTTTCTTTCTCTTAACTGAGAAGCATTGTATGTTAGAGGACCTGTGGTGTCTCTCAGTTTCAGAAGCAGAGTAGAACTAGATGTGGTCCATATGGGTAGGAAACACCGTTCTTTTGTTTTTGCACAGTCACGTTTCCTGCTCTATTAGAGAGTCTCACAAGCAAGAGCGTGCTTCTTGCTCTAAAGTAGAGTGTGATTCATGGATGAGAACTGTGCTGAGTGCTGCTCTTCAGAAATGGAGTTAAATCCCAGGCTCTGTGTCCTCCTACAAACAAGACTTCATTTCAGGTAAAGGCAGTCCCTTTTCAGCTCAAAGGAAGCTACATCGTTCACGAAGCTCACACGTTTCTCGCCCTTAACTGTAACGCATTGGATGTCAGTGGACCTGAGGTGTGTATCAGATTCAGAAGCAGAGTTGAATTCGATATGGTCCATATATGTAGGAAACACAGTCCTTTCGTTATGATCACACTCATGTTTCCTGCTATATTATAGACTCTAGAAAGCAAGAGCGTGCTTCTCGCTCTAAAGCACAGTGTGTTTCATGGATGGGAACTGTGCTGAGTATTGCCCATTAGAAATGGAGTTACATCCCAGGCTCTGTGTCTTCCTACAAGCAAGACATCATTTCAGGTAAATGCAGTCCCGTTTCCGCTCAAACGAAGCTACATCGTTCACGCAGCTCACATGTTTTTGCGCTTGACCAAAAATCATTGGATGTTAGAGGACCTGTGGTTTGTATCAGTTTCAGAAGCTGAGTTGAACTAAATATGGTCCGTATGTGTAGGAAACACCGTTCTTTTGTTCTGAGCACACTCATGTTTCCTGCCGTATTAGAGACTTTAGAATGCAAGAGCGTGCTTCTTGCTATAAAGCAGAGTGTGTTCATGGATGAGAACAGTGCAGTGTGTTTCCCTTTAGAAAAGGAGTTAAATCCCAGGCTCTGTGTCTTCCTACATGCAAGAATTAGTTTCAGGTAAACACAGTCCCTTTTCAGCACAGACAAAGGAACAACATACAGGATGCTCACACGTTTCTCGCTCTTAACTAAAAAGCATTGGATGTTAAAGGACCTGTGGTTTCTATCAGTTTTAGAAGCAGAGTTGAACTAGATGTGGTCCATATGGGTAGGAAACACTGTTCTTTTGTTTTGAGCACACTCACGTTTCCTGAAGTATTAGAGACTCAAGAAAGCAAGAGCGTGCTTCTGGCTCTAAAGCAGAGTGTGTTTCATGGAGGAGAACTGTGCAGTGTGTTTCCCTTCAGAAATGGAGTTAAATCCCAGGCTCTGTGTCTTCCTACAAGCAAGAGTTCGTTTCAGGTAAATGCAGTTCTATTCAGCTCTAACAAATCTACATCGTTCACGAAGCTCACACGCTTCTCACTCTTAGAAGAAAAGCATTGGATATTAGCGGATCTGTGGTTTCTATCAGTTTCAGAAGCAGAGTTGAACTAGATGTTGTGCATATGCGTATGAAACACAGTTCTTTTGTTCTGATCACACTCACGTTTCCTGCTGTATTAGAGACTCTAGAAAGCAAGAGGGTGCTACTTGCTCTAAAGCAGAGTGTGTTTCATGGACGCGAACTGTGCTGAGTGCTGTTCTTCAGAAATGGTGTTAAATCCCATAATCTGTGTCTTCCTACAAGTAAGACTTCGTTTCAGGTAAACCCAGTTCCTAGTCAGCTAAAAGGAAGCTACATCGTTCACGAAGATCACACTTTTCTTTCTCTTAACTGAGAAGCATTGTATGTTAGAGGACCTGTGGTTTCTCTCAGTTTCAGAAGCAGAGTTGAACTAGATGTGGTCCATATGGGTAGGAAACACCGTTCTTCTGTTTTGAGCACAGGCAAGTTTCCTGCTGAATTAGAGATTCTAGAAAGCAAGAGTGTGCTTCTTGCTCTATAGCAGAGTGTGTTTCTTGGATGAGGAATGTGCAGTGTGTTTCTCTTTAAAAATGGAGTTAAATCACAGGCTCTGTGTCTTCCTACAAGCAAGACTTCGTTTCAGGTAAACACAGTAACTTTTCAGCTCAAAGGAACCTACATCATTCACGAAGCTCACACGTTTCTCGCACTTAACTGAAAAGCATTGGATATTAGAGGACCTGTGGCTTGTATCAGTTTCAGAAGCAGAGTTGAAATATATAAGGTGTGTATGTGTAGGAAACACCGTACTTTTTTCTGATCACACTCAATTTTCCTGACGTATTAGACACTCTAGCATGCAAGAAAATTATTCTTTCTCTAAAGAAGAATGTTTTTCATGGATGGGAACTGTGCTGAGTGTTGCGCTTCAGAAATGGAGTTAAATCCCAAGCTCTGTGTCTTCCTACAAGAAATAATTTGTTTCAGGTAAACACAGTCCCTTTTCAATTCAAACGAAACTACATCGTTCACGAATCTCACACGTTTCTCGCTCTTAACTGAAAAGAATTGGATGTTAGAGGACCTTGGTTTGTATCAGTTTCAGAAGTAGAGTTGAGCTAGATATGGTCCATATGTTTAGGAAACACCATTCTGTGGTTCTGTGCACCCTCACGTTTGCTGCTGTATTAGAGAATCTAGAAAGCAAGAGCATGCGTCTTGCTCTAAAGCAAAGAATGTTTCATGGATGAGAACTGTGCTGTGTGTTTCACTTCAGAAATGGAGTTAATCCCTGTCTCTGTGTCTTCCTACAAGCAAGACTTCCTTTCAGTTAAACGCATTGCCTTTTCAGCTCAAACGAAGCTACATCTTTCTCGAAGCTCACACATTTCTCTTATTAACTGACATATATTGGACCTTAGAGGACCTGTAGTTTATATCAGTTTCAGAAGCAGAGTTGAACTAGATATGGTCCGTATGTATAGTAAACACTGTTCTTTTGTTCTGAGCACACCCAGGTTTCCTGATCTATTATAGACTCTAGAAAGCAATAGCGTGTTTCTTGCTCTGAAGAACAGTGTGTTTCATGGATGAGAATTGTGCTGTGTGTTTCCCTTCAGAAAGGGAGTAAAATCTCAGGCTCTGTGTCTCCCTACAAGCAAGACTGTGTTTCAAATAAACGCAGTCCCTTTTCAACTGAAACGAAGCTACATCATTCATAAAGCTCACAAGTTTCTCGTTCGTAAATGAAAAGAATTGGATTTTAAAAGACCTGCCATTTGTATCAGTATCAGAAGGAGAGTTGAACTAGATATGGTCTGTATGTGTAGGAAACACCGTTTTTTGTTTTGAGAACACAAACATTTCCAACTTTATTAGAGACTCTAGAAAGCAAGAGCGTGCGTCTTGCTCTAAAGCAAAGAGTGTTTCAAGGATGAGAACTGTGATGTGTGTTTCCCTTCAGAAATGGAGTTAAATCCCAGGCTCTGTGTCTTCCTACAAGCAAGACTTTCTTTCAGGTAAACACCATCCCTTTTAAGCTCAAACAAAGCAACATCGTTCAAGAAGCTCACACTTTTCTTGCTCTTAACTGAAATGCTTTGGATGTTAGAGGACCTGTGGTTTGCAACAGTTTCAGAAGCAGAGTTGAACTAGTTATGGTCCGTATGTGTAGTAAACTTTGTTCTTTAGTTCTGAGCACACCAACGTTTCCTGCTGTATTAGAGACTCTAGAAAGCAAGAGCATGCGTCTTGTTCTAAAGCAAAGTGTGTTTCATAGATGAGAACTGTGCTGTGTGCTTCACTTCAGAAATGGAGTTAAATCCAAGTCTCTGTGTCTTCCTACAAGCAAGACTTCCTTTCAGGTAAAGACAGTTCCTTTTCTGCTAAAGGAAGCTACATCGATCTCGAAGCTCACACGTTTCTCACTCTTAACTGAAAAGCATTGTATGTTAGAGGACCTGTGGTTTGTATCAGTTTCAGAAGCAGAGTTGAGCTAGATATGGTCCGTATGTGTAGTAAACTCCGTTCTTTTGTATTGAGCAAACCCACGTTTCCTGCTGTATTAGGGACTCTACAAAGCAAGAGCGTGCTTCTGGCTCTAAAGCACAATGTGTTTCATTAATGGGAAATCTGCTGTGTGTTTCCCTTCAATAATGGAGTTAAATCCCTGGCTCTATGTCTTCCTACAAACAAGACTTCGTTTCAGGAAAGGGTAGTCACTTTTCAGCTCAAAGGACCTACATCGTTCACGAAGCTCACATATTTTTCTTATTAACTGAAGCATTGGATGTTAAAGGACCTGAGGTTTGTATCATTTTCAGAAGCAGACTTGAACTAGATATGGTCCATATGTGTAGTAAACACCATAATTTTGTTCTGAACACACCCACGTTTCCTGCTGTATTAGAGACTCAAGAAACCAAGAGCGTGCTTCTTGCTCTAAAACAAAGAGTGTTTCAAGGATGAGAACTGTGCTGTGTGTTTCCCTTCAGAAATGGAGTGAAATCCCAGGCTCTGTGTCTTCCTACAAGCAAGACTTCTTTTCAGGTAAGGGTGGTCACTTTTAAGCTCAAAGGACCTACATCGTTCACGAAACTCACATATTTCTCTTATTAACTGACAAGAATTGGATGTTAGAGGACCTGAGGTTTCTATCATTTTCAGAAGCAGACTTGAGGTAGATATGGTCAGTATGTGTAGTAAACACCATACTTTTGTTCTGAGCACACCCTGGTTTCCAGTTGTATTAGAGACTCAAGAAACCAAGAGCGTGCTTCTTGCTCTAAAGCACAGTGTGTCTCATGGATGAGAACTGTGCTGAGTGTTTCCCTTTAGAAATGGAGTTAAATCCCAGGCTCCTTATCTTCCTACATGTAAGACTTCGTTTCAAGTTAACGCAGTCCCTTTTCAGCTCAAAGGAAGCTTCATCGTTCAGGAAGCTCACACATTTGTCGCTCTTACCTGAAAATCATTGGATGTTAGAGGACCTGTGGTTTGTATAAGTTTCAGAAGCAGAGTTGAACTACATATGGTCCATATGTGTAGTAAACACAGTTCTTTTGTTCTGAGCACACCCAGGTTTCCTGCTCTATTAGAGACTCTGGAAAGCAAGAGCGTGTTTCTTGCTCTGAATCAGAGTGTGTTTCATGTATGAGAACTGTGCTGTGTGTTTCCCTTCAGAAATGGAGTTAAATCCCTGTCTCTGTGTCTTCCTACAAGCAAGACTTCCTTTCAGGTAAACACAGTGCCTTTCCAGCTCAAACCAAGCTACATCCTTCTCGATGCTCACACATTTCTCTTATTAACTGACAAGTATTGGATGTTAGAGGACCTGTGGTTTATATCAGTTTCAGAAGCAGAGTTGAACTAGATATGATCCCTATGTATTGTAAACACTGTTCTTTTGTTCTGAGCACACCCATGTTTCCTGCTCTTTTATCGATTCTAGAAAGCCAGAGCGTGTTTCTTGCTCTGAAGCACAGTGTGTTTCATGGATGAGAACTGTGGTATGTGTTTCCCTTCAGAAATGGATTTATATCCCAGGTTCTGTGCCTCCCTACAAGCAAGAATACGTTTCAAGTAAACGCAGTCCTTTTTCAGCTCAAACGAAGCTTCATCGTTTTGAAGCTCACACGTTTCTTGCTCTTAACTGAAAAGAATTGGATTTTAGAGGACCTGCAGTTTGTATCAGTTTCATAAGGAGAGTTGAACTAGATATGGTCTGTATGTGTAGGAAACACCATTTTTTTTGAGACCACCCATATTTCCTGCTGTATTCGAGTCTCTAGAAAGCAAGAGCGTGTGTCTTCTTCTAAAGCAAAGTGTGTTTCATAGATGAGAACTGTGCTGTGTGTTTCCCTTCAGAAATGGAGTTAAATCCCAGTCTTTGTGTCTTCCTACAAGCAAGACTTCCTTTCAGGTAAACACAGTGCCTTTCCAGCTCAAACGAAGCTACAACCTTCTCAATGCTGACACATTTCTCTTATTAACTGACAAGTATTGGATGTTAGAGGACCTGTGGTTTATATCAGTTTCAGAAGCAGAGTTGAACTAGATATGATCCCCATGTATAGTAAACACTGTTCTTTTCTTCTGAGCACACACAGCTTTCCTGCTCTATTATAAACTCTACAAAGCAAGAGTGTGATTCTTGCTCTGAAGCACAGTGTGTTTCATGGATTAGAACTGTGCTGTGGGTTTCCCTTCAGAAATGGAGATAAATCCCAAGTTCTGTGTCTTCCTACAAGCAAGAATTCGTTTCAAGTAAACGCAGTCGCTTTTCAGCTCAAATGAAGCTACATCGTTCAGGAAGCTCACACATTTGTCACTCTTACCTGAAAATCATTGGATGTTAGAGGACCATTGGTTTGTATCAGTTTCAGAAGCAGAGTTGAACTACATATGGTCCATATGTGTAGTAAACACAGTTCTTTTGTTCTGAGCACACCCAGGTATCCTGCTCTATTAGAGACTCTGGAAAGCAAGAGCGTGTTTCTTGCTCTGAATAACAGTGTGTTTCATTTATGAGAACTGTGCTGTGTGTTTACCTTCAGAAATGGAGTAAAATCTCAGGCTCTGTGTCTTCCTACAAGCAAGACTTCATTTTATGTAAATGCAGTCCCTTTTCAGCTCAAAAGAAGCTACATCGTTCATGAAGCACACACGTTTCTCGATCTTAAATGAAAATCATAGGATGTTAGAGGACATGTGGTTTGTATCAGTTTCAGAACCAGAGTTGAACGAGAAATGGTCTGTAAGTGTAATAAACACCATACTTTTGTTCTGAGCACAACCACGTTTCCTGCTGCATTAGAGACGCTAGAAAGCAAGAGTGTGCTTCTTGATCTAAAGCAGAGTGTTTTTAATGGATGAGAACTGTGATGTGATTTTCCCTTCCGAAATTGAGTTAAATCCTACGTTCTGTGTCTTCCTACAAGCAAGACTTCGTTTAAGTAAACGCAGTCCCTTTTCAGCTCAAACGAATCTACATAGTTCACGAAGCTCACATGTTTCTCGCTCTTAACTGGAAGGCATTGGATGTTAGAGGACCTGTGGTTTGTAACAGTTTCAGAAGCAGAGTTGAAGTAGATATGGTCCCTATGTATAGTAAACACCGTTCTTTTTTTCTGAGCACACCCACGTTTCCTGCTGTATTTGATTCTCTAGAAAGCAAGAGCGTGTTTCTTGCTCTGAAGAACAGTGTGTTTCATGGATGAGCACTGTGCTGTGTGTTTCCCTTCATAAATTGAGTAAAATCCCATTCTCTGTGTCTCCCTACAAGCAAGGCTTTGTTTCAAATAAACGCAGTCCCTTTTCAGCTGAAATGAAGCTACATCATTCACAAAGCTCACAAGTTTCTCGCTCCTAACTGAAAAGAATCGGAATTTAGAAGACCTGCGGTTTGTATCACTTTCAGAAGGAGATTTGAACAAGATATGGTCTGTATGTTAGGAAACATCGTTTTTTTGTTTTGAGAGCATCAATGTTTCCTGCTTTATTAGAGACTCTAGAAAGCAAGAGCATGCGTCTTGCTCTAAAGCAAAGAGTGTTTCAAGGATGAGAACTGTGCTGTGTGTTTCCCTTCAGAAATGGAGTGAAATCCCAGGCTCTGTGTCTTCCTACAAGCAAGACTTCTTTTCAGGTAAGGGTGGTCACTTTTAAGCTCAAAGGACCTACATCGTTCATGAAACTCACATATTTCTCTTATTAACTGACAAGCATTGGATGTTAGAGTACCTGAGGTTTCTATCATTTTCAGAAGCAGACTTGAGGTAGATATGGTCCGTATGTGTAGTAAACACCATACTTTTGTTCTGAGCACACCCTGGTTTCCAGTTGTATTAGAGACTCAAGAAACCAAGAGCGTGCTTCTTGCTCTAAAGCACAGTGTGTTTCATGGATGAGAACTGTGCTGAGTGTTTCCCTTTGAAATGGAGTTAAATCCCAGGCTCCTTGTCTTCCTACATGTAAGACTTCATTTCAAGTTAACGCAGTCCCTTTTCAGCTCAAAGGAAGCTTCATCGTTCAGGAAGCTCACACATTTGTCGCTCTTACCTGAAAATCATTGGATGTTAGAGGACCTGTGGTTTGTATAAGTTTCAGAAGCAGAGTTGAACTACATATGGTCCATATGTGTAGTAAACACAGTTCTTTTGTTCTGAGCACACCCAGGTTTCCTGCTCTATTAGAGACTCTGGAAAGCAAGAGCGTGTTTCTTGCTCTGAATCAGAGTGTGTTTCATGTATGAGAACTGTGCTGTGTGTTTCCCTTCAGAAATGGAGTTAAATCCCTGTCTCTGTGTCTTCCTACAAGCAAGACTTCCTTTCAGGTAAACACAGTGCCTTTCCAGCTCAAACCAAGCTACATCCTTCTCGATGCTCACACATTTCTCTTATTAACTGACAAGTATTGGATGTTAGAGGACCTGTGGTTTATATCAGTTTCAGAAGCAGAGTTGAACTAGATATGATCCCTATGTATTGTAAACACTGTTCTTTTGTTCTGAGCACACCCATGTTTCCTGCTCTTTTATCGATTCTAGAAAGCCAGAGCGTGTTTCTTGCTCTGAAGCACAGTGTGTTTCATGGATGAGAACTGTGGTATGTGTTTCCCTTCAGAAATGGATTTATATCCCAGGTTCTGTGCCTCCCTACAAGCAAGAATACGTTTCAAGTAAACGCAGTCCTTTTTCAGCTCAAACGAAGCTTCATCGTTTTGAAGCTCACACGTTTCTTGCTCTTAACCGAAAAGAATTGGATTTTAGAGGACCTGCAGTTTGTATCAGTTTCATAAGGAGAGTTGAACTAGATATGGTCTGTATGTGTAGGAAACACCATTTTTTTTGAGACCACCCATATTTCCTGCTGTATTCGAGTCTCTAGAAAGCAAGAGCGTGCGTCTTCTTCTAAAGCAAAGTGTGTTTCATAGATGAGAACTGTGCTGTGTGTTTCCCTTCAGAAATGGAGTTAAATCCCAGTCTTTGTGTCTTCCTACAAGCAAGACTTCCTTTCAGGTAAACACAGTGCCTTTCCAGCTCAAACGAAGCTACAACCTTCTCAATGCTGACACATTTCTCTTATTAACTGACAAGTATTGGATGTTAGAGGACCTGTGGTTTATATCAGTTTCAGAAGCAGAGTTGAACTAGATATGATCCCCATGTATAGTAAACACTGTTCTTTTCTTCTGAGCACACACAGCTTTCCTGCTCTATTATAAACTCTACAAAGCAAGAGCGTGATTCTTGCTCTGAAGCACAGTGTGTTTCATGGATTAGAACTGTGCTGTGGGTTTCCCTTCAGAAATGGAGATAAATCCCAAGTTCTGTGTCTTCCTACAAGCAAGAATTCGTTTCAAGTAAACGCAGTCGCTTTTCAGCTCAAATGAAGCTACATCGTTCAGGAAGCTCACACATTTGTCACTCTTACCTGAAAATCATTGGATGTTAGAGGACCATTGGTTTGTATCAGTTTCAGAAGCAGAGTTGAACTACATATGGTCCATATGTGTAGTAAACACAGTTCTTTTGTTCTGAGCACACCCAGGTTTCCTGCTCTATTAGAGACTCTGGAAAGCAAGAGCGTGTTTCTTGCTCTGAATCAGAGTGTGTTTCATGTATGAGAACTGTGCTGTGTGTTTCCCTTCAGAAATGGAGTTAAATCCCTGTCTCTGTGTCTTCCTACAAGCAAGACTTCCTTTCAGGTAAACACAGTGCCTTTCCAGCTCAAACCAAGCTACATCCTTCTCGATGCTCACACATTTCTCTTATTAACTGACAAGTATTGGATGTTAGAGGACCTGTGGTTTATATCAGTTTCAGAAGCAGAGTTGAACTAGATATGATCCCTATGTATTGTAAACACTGTTCTTTTGTTCTGAGCACACCCATGTTTCCTGCTCTTTTATCGATTCTAGAAAGCCAGAGCGTGTTTCTTGCTCTGAAGCACAGTGTGTTTCATGGATGAGAACTGTGGTATGTGTTTCCCTTCAGAAATGGATTTATATCCCAGGTTCTGTGCCTCCCTACAAGCAAGAATACGTTTCAAGTAAACGCAGTCCTTTTTCAGCTCAAACGAAGCTTCATCGTTTTGAAGCTCACACGTTTCTTGCTCTTAACCGAAAAGAATTGGATTTTAGAGGACCTGCAGTTTGTATCAGTTTCATAAGGAGAGTTGAACTAGATATGGTCTGTATGTGTAGGAAACACCATTTTTTTTGAGACCACCCATATTTCCTGCTGTATTCGAGTCTCTAGAAAGCAAGAGCGTGCGTCTTCTTCTAAAGCAAAGTGTGTTTCATAGATGAGAACTGTGCTGTGTGTTTCCCTTCAGAAATGGAGTTAAATCCCAGTCTTTGTGTCTTCCTACAAGCAAGACTTCCTTTCAGGTAAACACAGTGCCTTTCCAGCTCAAACGAAGCTACAACCTTCTCAATGCTGACACATTTCTCTTATTAACTGACAAGTATTGGATGTTAGAGGACCTGTGGTTTATATCAGTTTCAGAAGCAGAGTTGAACTAGATATGATCCCCATGTATAGTAAACACTGTTCTTTTCTTCTGAGCACACACAGCTTTCCTGCTCTATTATAAACTCTACAAAGCAAGAGCGTGATTCTTGCTCTGAAGCACAGTGTGTTTCATGGATTAGAACTGTGCTGTGGGTTTCCCTTCAGAAATGGAGATAAATCCCAAGTTCTGTGTCTTCCTACAAGCAAGAATTCGTTTCAAGTAAACGCAGTCGCTTTTCAGCTCAAATGAAGCTACATCGTTCAGGAAGCTCACACATTTGTCACTCTTACCTGAAAATCATTGGATGTTAGAGGACCATTGGTTTGTATCAGTTTCAGAAGCAGAGTTGAACTACATATGGTCCATATGTGTAGTAAACACAGTTCTTTTGTTCTGAGCACACCCAGGTATCCTGCTCTATTAGAGACTCTGGAAAGCAAGAGCGTGTTTCTTGCTCTGAATAACAGTGTGTTTCATTTATGAGAACTGTGCTGTGTGTTTACCTTCAGAAATGGAGTAAAATCTCAGGCTCTGTGTCTTCCTACAAGCAAGACTTCATTTTATGTAAATGCAGTCCCTTTTCAGCTCAAAAGAAGCTACATCGTTCATGAAGCACACACGTTTCTCGATCTTAAATGAAAATCATAGGATGTTAGAGGACATGTGGTTTGTATCAGTTTCAGAACCAGAGTTGAACGAGAAATGGTCTGTAAGTGTAATAAACACCATACTTTTGTTCTGAGCACAACCACGTTTCCTGCTGCATTAGAGACGCTAGAAAGCAAGAGTGTGCTTCTTGATCTAAAGCAGAGTGTTTTTAATGGATGAGAACTGTGATGTGATTTTCCCTTCCGAAATTGAGTTAAATCCTACGTTCTGTGTCTTCCTACAAGCAAGACTTCGTTTAAGTAAACGCAGTCCCTTTTCAGCTCAAACGAATCTACATAGTTCACGAAGCTCACATGTTTCTCGCTCTTAACTGGAAGGCATTGGATGTTAGAGGACCTGTGGTTTGTAACAGTTTCAGAAGCAGAGTTGAAGTAGATATGGTCCCTATGTATAGTAAACACCATTCTTTTTTTCTGAGCACACCCACGTTTCCTGCTGTATTTGATTCTCTAGAAAGCAAGAGCGTGTTTCTTGCTCTGAAGAACAGTGTGTTTCATGGATGAGCACTGTGCTGTGTGTTTCCCTTCATAAATTGAGTAAAATCCCATTCTCTGTGTCTCCCTACAAGCAAGGCTTTGTTTCAAATAAACGCAGTCCCTTTTCAGCTGAAATGAAGCTACATCATTCACAAAGCTCACAAGTTTCTCGCTCCTAACTGAAAAGAATCGGAATTTAGAAGACCTGCGGTTTGTATCACTTTCAGAAGGAGATTTGAACAAGATATGGTCTGTATGTTAGGAAACATCGTTTTTTTGTTTTGAGAGCATCAATGTTTCCTGCTTTATTAGAGACTCTAGAAAGCAAGAGCATGCGTCTTGCTCTAAAGCAAAGAGTGTTTCAAGGATGAGAACTGTGCTGTGTGTTTCCCTTCAGAAATGGAGTGAAATCCCAGGCTCTGTGTCTTCCTACAAGCAAGACTTCTTTTCAGGTAAGGGTGGTCACTTTTAAGCTCAAAGGACCTACATCGTTCATGAAACTCACATATTTCTCTTATTAACTGACAAGCATTGGATGTTAGAGTACCTGAGGTTTCTATCATTTTCAGAAGCAGACTTGAGGTAGATATGGTCCGTATGTGTAGTAAACACCATACTTTTGTTCTGAGCACACCCTGGTTTCCAGTTGTATTAGAGACTCAAGAAACCAAGAGCGTGCTTCTTGCTCTAAAGCACAGTGTGTTTCATGGATGAGAACTGTGCTGAGTGTTTCCCTTTGAAATGGAGTTAAATCCCAGGCTCCTTGTCTTCCTACATGTAAGACTTCATTTCAAGTTAACGCAGTCCCTTTTCAGCTCAAAGGAAGCTTCATCGTTCAGGAAGCTCACACATTTGTCGCTCTTACCTGAAAATCATTGGATGTTAGAGGACCTGTGGTTTGTATAAGTTTCAGAAGCAGAGTTGAACTACATATGGTCCATATGTGTAGTAAACACAGTTCTTTTGTTCTGAGCACACCCAGGTTTCCTGCTCTATTAGAGACTCTGGAAAGCAAGAGCGTGTTTCTTGCTCTGAATCAGAGTGTGTTTCATGTATGAGAACTGTGCTGTGTGTTTCCCTTCAGAAATGGAGTTAAATCCCTGTCTCTGTGTCTTCCTACAAGCAAGACTTCCTTTCAGGTAAACACAGTGCCTTTCCAGCTCAAACCAAGCTACATCCTTCTCGATGCTCACACATTTCTCTTATTAACTGACAAGTATTGGATGTTAGAGGACCTGTGGTTTATATCAGTTTCAGAAGCAGAGTTGAACTAGATATGATCCCTATGTATTGTAAACACTGTTCTTTTGTTCTGAGCACACCCATGTTTCCTGCTCTTTTATCGATTCTAGAAAGCCAGAGCGTGTTTCTTGCTCTGAAGCACAGTGTGTTTCATGGATGAGAACTGTGGTATGTGTTTCCCTTCAGAAATGGATTTATATCCCAGGTTCTGTGCCTCCCTACAAGCAAGAATACGTTTCAAGTAAACGCAGTCCTTTTTCAGCTCAAACGAAGCTTCATCGTTTTGAAGCTCACACGTTTCTTGCTCTTAACCGAAAAGAATTGGATTTTAGAGGACCTGCAGTTTGTATCAGTTTCATAAGGAGAGTTGAACTAGATATGGTCTGTATGTGTAGGAAACACCATTTTTTTTGAGACCACCCATATTTCCTGCTGTATTCGAGTCTCTAGAAAGCAAGAGCGTGCGTCTTCTTCTAAAGCAAAGTGTGTTTCATAGATGAGAACTGTGCTGTGTGTTTCCCTTCAGAAATGGAGTTAAATCCCAGTCTTTGTGTCTTCCTACAAGCAAGACTTCCTTTCAGGTAAACACAGTGCCTTTCCAGCTCAAACGAAGCTACAACCTTCTCAATGCTGACACATTTCTCTTATTAACTGACAAGTATTGGATGTTAGAGGACCTGTGGTTTATATCAGTTTCAGAAGCAGAGTTGAACTAGATATGATCCCCATGTATAGTAAACACTGTTCTTTTCTTCTGAGCACACACAGCTTTCCTGCTCTATTATAAACTCTACAAAGCAAGAGCGTGATTCTTGCTCTGAAGCACAGTGTGTTTCATGGATTAGAACTGTGCTGTGGGTTTCCCTTCAGAAATGGAGATAAATCCCAAGTTCTGTGTCTTCCTACAAGCAAGAATTCGTTTCAAGTAAACGCAGTCGCTTTTCAGCTCAAATGAAGCTACATCGTTCAGGAAGCTCACACATTTGTCACTCTTACCTGAAAATCATTGGATGTTAGAGGACCATTGGTTTGTATCAGTTTCAGAAGCAGAGTTGAACTACATATGGTCCATATGTGTAGTAAACACAGTTCTTTTGTTCTGAGCACACCCAGGTTTCCTGCTCTATTAGAGACTCTGGAAAGCAAGAGCGTGTTTCTTGCTCTGAATCAGAGTGTGTTTCATGTATGAGAACTGTGCTGTGTGTTTCCCTTCAGAAATGGAGTTAAATCCCTGTCTCTGTGTCTTCCTACAAGCAAGACTTCCTTTCAGGTAAACACAGTGCCTTTCCAGCTCAAACCAAGCTACATCCTTCTCGATGCTCACACATTTCTCTTATTAACTGACAAGTATTGGATGTTAGAGGACCTGTGGTTTATATCAGTTTCAGAAGCAGAGTTGAACTAGATATGATCCCTATGTATTGTAAACACTGTTCTTTTGTTCTGAGCACACCCATGTTTCCTGCTCTTTTATCGATTCTAGAAAGCCAGAGCGTGTTTCTTGCTCTGAAGCACAGTGTGTTTCATGGATGAGAACTGTGGTATGTGTTTCCCTTCAGAAATGGATTTATATCCCAGGTTCTGTGCCTCCCTACAAGCAAGAATACGTTTCAAGTAAACGCAGTCCTTTTTCAGCTCAAACGAAGCTTCATCGTTTTGAAGCTCACACGTTTCTTGCTCTTAACCGAAAAGAATTGGATTTTAGAGGACCTGCAGTTTGTATCAGTTTCATAAGGAGAGTTGAACTAGATATGGTCTGTATGTGTAGGAAACACCATTTTTTTTGAGACCACCCATATTTCCTGCTGTATTCGAGTCTCTAGAAAGCAAGAGCGTGTGTCTTCTTCTAAAGCAAAGTGTGTTTCATAGATGAGAACTGTGCTGTGTGTTTCCCTTCAGAAATGGAGTTAAATCCCAGTCTTTGTGTCTTCCTACAAGCAAGACTTCCTTTCAGGTAAACACAGTGCCTTTCCAGCTCAAACGAAGCTACAACCTTCTCAATGCTGACACATTTCTCTTATTAACTGACAAGTATTGGATGTTAGAGGACCTGTGGTTTATATCAGTTTCAGAAGCAGAGTTGAACTAGATATGATCCCCATGTATAGTAAACACTGTTCTTTTCTTCTGAGCACACACAGCTTTCCTGCTCTATTATAAACTCTACAAAGCAAGAGTGTGATTCTTGCTCTGAAGCACAGTGTGTTTCATGGATTAGAACTGTGCTGTGGGTTTCCCTTCAGAAATGGAGATAAATCCCAAGTTCTGTGTCTTCCTACAAGCAAGAATTCGTTTCAAGTAAACGCAGTCGCTTTTCAGCTCAAATGAAGCTACATCGTTCAGGAAGCTCACACATTTGTCACTCTTACCTGAAAATCATTGGATGTTAGAGGACCATTGGTTTGTATCAGTTTCAGAAGCAGAGTTGAACTACATATGGTCCATATGTGTAGTAAACACAGTTCTTTTGTTCTGAGCACACCCAGGTATCCTGCTCTATTAGAGACTCTGGAAAGCAAGAGCGTGTTTCTTGCTCTGAATAACAGTGTGTTTCATTTATGAGAACTGTGCTGTGTGTTTACCTTCAGAAATGGAGTAAAATCTCAGGCTCTGTGTCTTCCTACAAGCAAGACTTCATTTTATGTAAATGCAGTCCCTTTTCAGCTCAAAAGAAGCTACATCGTTCATGAAGCACACACGTTTCTCGATCTTAAATGAAAATCATAGGATGTTAGAGGACATGTGGTTTGTATCAGTTTCAGAACCAGAGTTGAACGAGAAATGGTCTGTAAGTGTAATAAACACCATACTTTTGTTCTGAGCACAACCACGTTTCCTGCTGCATTAGAGACGCTAGAAAGCAAGAGTGTGCTTCTTGATCTAAAGCAGAGTGTTTTTAATGGATGAGAACTGTGATGTGATTTTCCCTTCCGAAATTGAGTTAAATCCTACGTTCTGTGTCTTCCTACAAGCAAGACTTCGTTTAAGTAGACGCAGTCCCTTTTCAGCTCAAACGAATCTACATAGTTCACGAAGCTCACATGTTTCTCGCTCTTAACTGGAAGGCATTGGATGTTAGAGGACCTGTGGTTTGTAACAGTTTCAGAAGCAGAGTTGAAGTAGATATGGTCCCTATGTATAGTAAACACCGTTCTTTTTTTCTGAGCACACCCACGTTTCCTGCTGTATTTGATTCTCTAGAAAGCAAGAGCGTGTTTCTTGCTCTGAAGAACAGTGTGTTTCATGGATGAGCACTGTGCTGTGTGTTTCCCTTCATAAATTGAGTAAAATCCCATTCTCTGTGTCTCCCTACAAGCAAGGCTTTGTTTCAAATAAACGCAGTCCCTTTTCAGCTGAAATGAAGCTACATCATTCACAAAGCTCACAAGTTTCTCGCTCCTAACTGAAAAGAATCGGAATTTAGAAGACCTGCGGTTTGTATCACTTTCAGAAGGAGATTTGAACAAGATATGGTCTGTATGTTAGGAAACATCGTTTTTTTGTTTTGAGAGCATCAATGTTTCCTGCTTTATTAGAGACTCTAGAAAGCAAGAGCATGCGTCTTGCTCTAAAGCAAAGAGTGTTTCAAGGATGAGAACTGTGCTGTGTGTTTCCCTTCAGAAATGGAGTGAAATCCCAGGCTCTGTGTCTTCCTACAAGCAAGACTTCTTTTCAGGTAAGGGTGGTCACTTTTAAGCTCAAAGGACCTACATCGTTCATGAAACTCACATATTTCTCTTATTAACTGACAAGCATTGGATGTTAGAGTACCTGAGGTTTCTATCATTTTCAGAAGCAGACTTGAGGTAGATATGGTCCGTATGTGTAGTAAACACCATACTTTTGTTCTGAGCACACCCTGGTTTCCAGTTGTATTAGAGACTCAAGAAACCAAGAGCGTGCTTCTTGCTCTAAAGCACAGTGTGTTTCATGGATGAGAACTGTGCTGAGTGTTTCCCTTTGAAATGGAGTTAAATCACAGGCTCCTTGTCTTCCTACATGTAAGACTTCGTTTCAAGTTAACGCAGTCCCTTTTCAGCTCAAAGGAAGCTTCATCATTCAGGAAGCTCACACATTTGTCGCTTTTACCTGAAAATCATTGGATGTTAGAGGACCTGTGGTTTGTATAAGTTTCAGAAGCAGAGTTGAACTACATATGGTCCATATGTGTAGTAAACACAGTTCTTTTGTTCTGAGCACACCCAGGTTTCCTGCTCTATTAGAGACTCTGGAAAGCAAGAGCGTGTTTCTTGCTCTGAATCACAGTGTGTTTCATGTATGAGAACTGTGCTGTGTGTTTACCTTCAGAAATGGAGTAAAATCTCAGGCTCTGTGTCTTCCTACAAGCAAGACTTCATTTTAAGTAAATGCAGTCCCTTTTCAGCTCACAAGAAGCTACATTGTTCACGAAGCACACACGTTTCTCGATCTTAAATGAAAATCATAAGATGTTAGAGGACATGAGGTTTGTATCAGTTTCAGAACCAGAGATGAACAAGATATGGTCTGTAAGTGTAGTAAACACCATACTTTTGTTCTTAGCACAACAACGTTTCCTGCTGCATTAGAGACGCTAGAAAGCAAGAGTGTGCTTCTTGATCTAAAGCAGAGTGTGTTTCATAGATGAGAACTGTGCTGTGTGTTTCCCTTCAGAAATGGAGTTAAATCCCTGTCTCTGTGTCTTCCTACAAGCAAGACTTCCTTTCAGGTAAACACAGTGCCTTTCCAGCCCAAACCAAGCTACATCCTTCTCGATGCTCACACATTTCTCTTATTAACTGACAAGTATTGGATGTTAGAGGACCTGTGGTTTATATCAGTTTCAGAAGCAGAGTTGAACTAGATATGATCCCTATGTATTGTAAACACTGTTCTTTTCTTCTGCGCACACACAGCTTTCCTGCTCTATTATAAACTGTACAAAGCAAGAGCGTGTTTCTTGCTCTGAAGCACAGTGTGTTTCATGGATTAGAACTGTGCTGTGTGTTTCCCTTCAGAAATGGAGTTAAATCCCAGGTTCTGTGTCTTCCTACAAGCAAGACTTTGTTTCAAATAAACGCAGTCGCTTTTCAGCTGAAACGAAGCTACATCGTTCACAAGATCACACGTTTCTTGCTCTTAACTGAAAAGAATTGTATTTTAGAAGACCTGCAGTTTGTATCAGTTTCAGTAGGGGAGTTGAACTAGATATGGTCTGTATGTGTAGGAAACACAGTTTTTTGTTTTGAGAACACCCACGTTTCTTTCTGTATAAGGGACTCTAGAAAGCAAGAACGTGCGTCTTGCTCTAAAGCAAAGTGTGTTTCAAGGAAGAGAACTGTGTTGTGTGTTTCCCTTCAGAAATGGACTTAATTCCCAGCGTCTGTGTCTGCCTACAAGCAAGACTTCCTTTCAGGTATACGCAGTCAATTTTCAGCTCAAAGGAAGCTACATCGTTCGCGAAGCTCTCACATTTCTCTTATTAACTGACAAGCATTGGATGTTAGAGGATCTGTGTTTGTATCAGTTTCAGAAGCAGAGTAAACTACATATGGTGCGTATGTGTAGTGAACACTGTTCTTTTGTTCTGAGCACAGCCAGGTTTCCTGCACTATTGTAGACTGTAGAAAGCAAGAGCATGCTTCTTGCTCTAAAGCACAGTGTGTATCATGGACGAGAACTGTGCTGTGTGTTTCCCTTCAGAAATGGAGTAAAATCACAGGCTCTGTGTCTTCCTACAAGCAAGACTTTGTTTCAAATAAACACAGTCCCTTTCTGCTCAAACGAAGATATATTGAGCAGGAAGCTCACACGTTTCTTGCTCTTAACTGAAAAACATTGGATGTTAGTGGACCTGAGGTTTGGAACAGTTTCAGAAGCAGAGTGGAACTAGCTATGGTCCATATGTGTAGGAAACACCGTACTTTTGTTCTGAGCACACCCACGTTTCCTGCAGTATTAGAGACTCTAGAAAGCAAGAGAGTGCTTCTTGCTCTAATTCAGAGTGTGTTTCATGGATGAGAATTGTGGTGTCTGTTTCCCTTCAGAAAAGGAGTAAAATCCCATGCTCTGTGTCTTCCTACACGCAAGACTTTGTTTCAAATAAACTCAGTTCCTTTTCAGCTGAAACAAAGCTACATCGTTCACGAAGCTCACAAGTTTATCGCTCTAACTGAGAAGAATTGTATTTTAGAAGATGTGCGGTTTGTAGCAGTTTCAGAAGGAGAGTTGAACTAGATATGGTCTGTATGTGTATGAAACACCGTTTTTTGTTTTGAGAACACCCACGTTTCCTGCTCTAATAGAGACCCTAGAAAGCAAGAGCTTGCGTCTTGCTCTAAAGCAAAGTGTGTTTCAAGGATGAGATCTGTGCTGTGTGTTTCCCATCAGAAATGGAGTTAAATCCCAGGCTCTGTGTCTTCCTACAAGCAAGACTTCATTTCAGGTAAACGCAGTCCCTTTTCAGCTCAAACGAAGCTACATTGTTGACGAATATCACACATTTCTTACTAATTGACAAGTATTGGATGTTAGAAGAACTGTGGTTTATATCAGTTTCAGAAGGATAGTTGAACTAGATATGGTATGCATGTGTAGTAAACAATGTTCTATTGTTCTGAGCACACACAGGATTCCTGCTATATTATAGACTCTAGAAAGCAAGAGCATGTTTCTTGCTCTGATGCACAGTGTGTTTCATGGATGAGAACTATGCTGTGTTTTTCCCTTCAGATATGGAGTAAAATCCCAGGCTCTGTGTCTTCCTACAAGCAAGGCTTTGTTTCAGATAAACAAAGTCACTTTTCAGCTCCAACGAAGCTACATCCTTCATGAAACTCACAAGTTTCTCGCTCTTAACTGAAAATAAGTGGATTTTTGAGGACCTGCGGTTTGTATCAGTTTCAGAAGGAGAGTTTAACTAGATATGGTCCGTATGTTTAGGACACACCGTTCTTTGGTACTGTGCACGCTCATGTTTCCTCCTGTATTAGAGACTCTAGAAAGCAAGAGCGTGCTTCTTGCTCTAAAGCAGAGTGTGTTTCATGGATGAGAACTGTGCTGTGTGTTTCCCTTCAGAAATGAAGTTACATCGCAGGTTCTGTGTTTTCCTACAAGCAAGACTTCCTTTATGGTTAAACCCAGTCCCTTTTCAGCTCAAAGGAAGCTCCATCATTCAGTAAGCTCACACATTTCTCTTATAAACTGACAAGTATTGGATGTTAGCGGACCTGTATTTTGCATCAGTTTTAGAAACAGAGTAGAACTACATACGGTGCGTATGTGCAGTAAAACTGTTCTTGTGTTCTGAGCACAGCCAGGTTTCCTGCACTATTATAGACTGTAGAAAGCAAGAACGTGTTTCTTGCTGTGAAGCACAGTGTGTTTCATGGATGAGAACTGTGCTGTGTGTTTCCCTTCAGAAATGCAGTAAAATCCCAGGCTCTGTGTCTTCCTACAAGCAAGACTTCATTTCAGGAAAACACAGTCACCTTTCACCTCAAAAGAAGCTACATCCTTCACGAAACTCACAAGTTTCTCGCTCTTAACTGAAAATAAGTAGATTTTAGAGGACCTGTGCTTTGTATCTGTTTCAGAAAGAGAGTTTAACTAGATATGGTCCGTATGTTTAGGAAACACCATTCTTTGGTACTGTGCAAGCTCATGTTTCCTGCTGTATTAGAGACTCTAGAAAGCAAGAGCGTGCTTCTTGCTCTAAACAGAGTGTGTTTCATGGATGAGAACTGTGCTGTGTGTTTCCCTTCAGAAATGAAGCTACATCCCAGGTTCTGTGTTTTCCTACAACCAAGACTTCGTTTCAAGTGAACACAGTCCCTTTTCAGCTCAAACGAAGCTACATTGTTCTTGAAGCTCACTCATTTCTAGCTCTTAACTGAAAGCATTGGATGTTAGAGAACCTGTGGTTTGTATCAGTTTCAGAAGCAGAGTTGAACTAGTTATGGTCCGTATGTGTAGTAAACTTCCTTCTTTTGTTCTTAACACACCCACGTTTCCTGCTGTATTAGAGACTCTAGAAAGAAAGAGCGTGCTTCTTGCTCTAAAGCACAATGTGTTTCATCAATGGGAAAGGTGCTGTGTGTTTTTCTTCAGAAATGGTGTTAAATCCCAAGCTCTGTGTGTTCCTACAAGCCAGACTTCGTTTCAGGTAAGGCTAGTCACTTTTCAGCTCAAAGGACCTACATCGTTCACAAGCTCACATATTTCTCTTTTTAACTGACAAGCATTGGATGTTAGATTACCTGAGGTATGTATCATTTTCAGAAGCAGACTTGAACTAGATATGGTCCGTATGTGTAGTAAACACCATACTTTTCTTCTTAGCACACACTCGTTTCCTGCTGTATTAGAGACTATGAAACCAAGAGTGTGCTTCTTGCTTTATAGCACAGTGTGTTTCATGGATGAGAACTATGCTGAGTGTTTCCCTTAGAAATGGAATTAAATTCCAGGCTCTGTGTCTTCCTACAAGCAAGACTTCTTTTCAAGTAAACACAGTCCCTATTCAGCTCAAACGAAGCTACAACGTTCAGGAAGCTCACATGTTTCTCGCTCTTACCTTAAAATCATTGGATGTTAGAGGACCTGTGGTTTGTTCAGTTTCAGAAGCAGAGTTGACCTAGATGTGGTCAGTATGTGTAGTAAACACCGTACTTTTGTTCTGAGCACACCCACGTTTCCTGCTCTATTAGAGACTCTAGAAAGCAAGAGCGTGCTTCTTGCTCTAAAGCAGAGTGTATTTCACAGATGAGAACTGTGCTCTGTGTTTCCCTTCAGAAATGGAGTTAAATCCCAGGTTCTGTGCCTTCCTACAAGCAATACTTCCTTTCAAGTAAACCCAATCCCTTTTCTGGTAAAACGAAGCTGCGTCATTCACTAAACTCACAAGGTTCTCGGTCTTAACTGAACAGAATTGGATTTTAGAGGACCTGCGGTTTGTATCAGTTTCAGAAGAAGAGTTGAACTAGAAATGGTCCGTATGTGTAGTAAACTTCCTTCTTTTGTTCTGAACACACCCACGTTTCCTGCTGTATTAGAGAATCTAGAAAGCAAGAGCGTGCTTCTTGCTCTAAAGCACAATGTGTTTCATCAATGGGAAAGGTGCTGTGTGTTTTTCTTCAGAAATGGAGTTAAATCACAAGGTCTGTGTGTTCCGACAAGCAAGACTTCGTTTCAGGTAAGGTTAGTCACTTTTCAGCTTAAAGGACCTACATCGTTCACAAAGCTCTCATATTTCTCTTTTTAACTGACAAGCATTGTATGTTAGAGGACCTGAGGTATGTATCATTTTCAGAAAAAGACTTGAACTAGATATGGTCCGTATGTATAGTAAACACTGTTCTTTTGTTCTGAACACACCCTGGTTTCCTGCTCTATTATAGACTCTAGAAAGCAAGAGCATGCTTCTTGCTCTAAAGCAGAGTGTGTTTCATGGATGAGAACTGTGCTGTGTATTTCCCTTCAGAAATGGAGTTAAATCCCAGGTTCTGGGTCTTCCTCCAAGCAAGACTTCGTTTCATGTAAACGCAGTCCCTTTTCAGCTCAAACGAAGCTACATCATTCACGAAGGTCACAGGTTTCTCGCTCTTAACTGAAAAGAATTGGATTTAGAAATCCTGTGGTTTGTATCAGTTTCAGAAGCAATTTGAACTAGATGTGGTCTATATGTGTGGTAAAAACCATTCTTTAGTTCTGTGCACACTCACGTTTCCTGCTGTATTAGAGACTCTAGGAAGCAAGAGCGTGCTTCTTGCTCTAAAGCAGAGTTTGTTGCATGGTTGAGAACTGTGCTTCAGAAATGGAGTTAAATCCCAGGCTCCTTGTCTTCCTACAAGCAAGACTTCGTTTCAAGTAAACGCAGTCCCTTTTCAGCTCAAACGAATCTACATTGCTCTTGAAGCTCACACGTTTCTCGCTCATAACTGAAAGCCTTGGATGGTAGAGAACCTGTTGTTTGTATCAGTTTCAGAAGCAGAGTTGAACTAGTTATGGTCAGTATGTGTAGTAAACTTCGTCCTTTTGTTCTGAGCACACCCACGTTTAATTGTGTTAGACTCTAGAAAGCAAGAGTGTGCTTCTTGCTCTAAAGCACAATGTGTTTCATCGATGGGAAAGGTGCTGTGTGTTTCCCTTCAGTAATGGAGTAAAATATAAAGTTCTGTGTGTTCCTACAAGCAAGACTTCGTTTCAGGTAAGTCTAGTCACTCTTCAGCTCAAAGGACCTATTTCGTTCACAAAGCTCACATATTTCTCTTTTTAACTGACAAGCATTGGACGTTAGAGGACCTGAGGTTTGTATCATTTTCAGAATCAGACTTGAACTAAATATGGATGTATGTGTAGTAAACACCATACTTTTGTTCTGAGCACACCCAAGTTTCCTGCTCTATTAGAGACTCTAGAAACCAAGAGCATGCTTCTTGCTGTAAAGCACAGTGTGTTTCATGGATGAGAACTGTGCTGAGTGTATCCCTTTAGAAATGGAGTTAAATCCCAGGCTCCTTGTCTTCCTAAACGCAAGACTTCGTTTCAAGTAAACGCAGTCCCTTTTCAGCTCAAACGAAACTAGATCGTTCAGGAAGCTCACACGTTTCTCGCTCTTACCTGAAAATCATTGGATTTTAGAGGAGCTTTGGTTTGTATCAGTTTCAGAAGCATAGTTGATCTAGATGTGGTCTGTATGTGTAGTAAACACCGTACTTTTGTTCTGAGCACACCCACATTTCCTGCTGTATTAAGGACTCTAGAAAGCAATAGCGTGCTTCTTGCTCTAAAGGAGAGTGTGTTTCATGGATGAGAACTGTGCTGTGTGTTTCCCTTCAGAAATGGAGTTAAATCCCAAGTTCTGTGCCTTCCTACAAGCAAGACTTCTTTTCAAGTAAACGTAGTCACTTTTCAGCTCAAAGGAACCTCCATCATTCACGAATCTCACTATTCTGGGTGTTTCCCTTTAGAAATGGAGATAAATCCCAGGCTCTGTGTCTTCCTACAAGCAAGACTTCTTTTCAAGTAAACCCAGTCCCTTTTCAGCTCAAACGAAGCTACATCGTTCAGGAAGCTCACACGTTTCTGGCTCTTATTCTCAAAATCATTGGATGTTAGAGGACCTGAGGTTTGTATCAGTTTCAGAAGCAGAGTTGACCTAGATATGGTCTGTATGTGTAGGAAACACCGTTTTTTTGTTTTGAGAACACCCACATTTCCTGCTGTATTAGAGACTCTAGAAAGCAAGAGCGTGCTTCTCGCTTTAAATCAAAGTGTGTTTCATGGATGAGAACTGTGCTGTGTGTTTCACTTCAGAAATGGAGTTAAATCCCAGTCTCTGTATCTTCCTACAAGCAAGACTTCCTTTCAGGTAAACGCAGTGACTTTTCAGCTCAAAGGAAGCTACATCGTTCTAGAAGCTCACACATTTCTCTTATAACTGACAAGTATTGGATGTTAGAGGACCTGTGGTTTATATCAGTTCCAGAAGCAATTTGAACTAGATGTGGTCTATATGTGTGGTAAACACCGTTCTTTAGTTCTGTGCACACTCACATTTCCTGCTGTATTAGAGACTCTAGGAAGCAAGAGCGTGCTTCGTGCTCTAAAGCAGAGTTTTTTTGCATGGTTGAGAACTGTGCTGTGTGTTTCCCTTCAGAAATGGAGTTTAATCCCAGGCTCTGTGTCTTCCTACAAGCAAGACTTCGTTTCAGGTAAGGGTAGTCACTTTTCAGCTCAAAGGACCTACATTGTTCACGAAGCTCACATATTTCTCTTATTAACTGACAACCATTGTATGTTAGTGGATCTGTGGTTTGTATCAGTTTCAGAAGCAAAGTTGAACTACATATGGTCCGTATGTGTTGTAAACACCATTCTTTTGTTCTGAGCACACCCACGTTTCCTGCTCTAATAGAGACCCTAGAAATCAAGTGTGTGTTTCTTACTCTGGAGCACAGTGTGTTTCATGGAGGAGAACTGTGCTGTGTGTTTCCCTTCAGAAATGGAGTTAAATCCCAGGCTATGTGTCTTCCTACAAACAAGACTTCCTTTCAGGTAAATGCAGTCCCTTTTCAGCTCAAACGAAGCTACATCGTTCACGAAGCTCACACATTTCTCTTATTAACTGACAAGTATTGGATGTTAGGGACCTGTGGTTTATATCAGTTTCAGAAGCATAGTTGAACTAGATATGGTCCGTTTGTGTAGTAAACAATGTTCTATTGTTCTGAGCACACACAGGATTCCTGCTCTATTATAGACTCTAGAAAGCAAGAGCATATTTCTTGCTCTGAAGCACAGTGTGTTTCATGGATGAGAACTGTGCTGTGTGTTTCCCTTCAGAAATGGAGTAAAGTCCCAGGCTCAGTGTCTTCCTATAAGCAAGACTTTGTTTCACCTAAACAAAGTCAATTTTCAGCTCAAACGAAGCTACATCCTTCACGAAACTCACAAGTTTCACACTCTTAACTGAAAATAAGTGGATTTTAGAGAAACGGCGGTTTGTATCAGTTTCAGAAGGAGAGTTGAACTAGATATGGTCCGTATGTTTAGGAAACATCGTTTTTTGGTTCTGTGCATGCTCATGTTTCCTGCTGTATTAGAGACTCTAGAAAGCAAGAGCGTGCTTCTTGCTCTAAAGCAGAGTGTGTTTCATGGATGAGAACTGTGCTGTGTGTTTCACATCAGAAATGAAGTTACATCCCAGGTTCTGTGTTTTCCTACAAGCAAGACTTCGTTTCAAGTAAACACAGTCCCTTTTCAGCTCAAACGAAGCTACATTGCTCTTGAAGCTCACATGTTTCTAGCTCATAACTGAAAGCATTGGATGGTAGAGAACCTGTGGTTTGTATCAGTTTCAGAAGCAGAGTTGAACTAGTTATGGTCCGTATGTGTAGTAAACTTTGTTCTTTTGTTCGGAGCACACCCACCTTTCCTGCTGTATTAGAGACTCTAGAAAGCAAGAGCGTGCTTCTTGATTTAAAGCACAATGTGTTTCATCAATGGGAAAGGTGCTGTGTGTTTCCCTTCAGAAATGGTGTTAAATCCCAAGCTCTGTGTGTTTGTACAAGCAAGACTTCATTTCAGGTAGGGCTAGTCACTTTTCAGCTCAAAGGACCTACATCGTTCACAAAGCTCACATATTTCTCCTTTTAACTGACAAGCATTGGATGTTAGATGACCTGAGGTTTGTATCATTTTCAGAAGCAGACTTGAACTAGATATTGTCCGTATGTGTAGTAAACACCATACATTTGTTCTGAGCAAACCCATGTTTCCTGCTCTATTAGAGACTCTAGAAACCAAGAGCGTGCTTCTTGCTCTAAAGCACAGTGTGTTTCATGGATGAGAACTGTGCTGAGTGTTTCCCTTTAGAAATGGAGTTAAATCCCAGGCTCCTTGTCTTCCTACATGTAAGACTTCGTTTCAAGTTAACGCAGTCCCTTTTCAGCTCAAACGAAGATACAATGTTCAGAAAGCTCACACGTTTCTCGCTCTTACATGAAAATCATTGGATGTTAGAGGACCTTTCGTTTGTATCAGTTTCAGAAGCAGAGTTGAACTAGTTGTGGTCTGTATGTGTAGTAAATACCGTACTTTTGTTCTGAGCACACCCACGTTTCCTGCTGTATTAGAGACTCTAGAAAGCAAGAGCGTGCGTCTTGCTCTAAAGCAGAGTGTGTTTCATGGATGAGAACTGTGCTGTGTGATTCCCTTCAGAAATGGAGTTAAATCCTAGGTTCTGTGCCTTCCTACAAGCAAGACTTCTTTTCGAGTAAACGTAGTCCCTTTTCAGCTCAAAGGAAGCTCCCTCATTCACAAAGCGCGTAAGTTTCTCTCTCTTAATTGAAAAGAATTGGATTTTAGAGGACCTGCGGTTTCTATCGGTTTCAGAAGGAGAGTTGAACTAGATATGGTCCCTATATGTTGGAAACACCGTTTTTTGTTTTATGAACACCCACATTTCCTGCTGTATTAGAGACTCTAGAAAGCAAGAGCTTGCGTCTTGCTCTAAAGCAGAGTGAGTTTCATGGATGAGAACTGTGCTGTTTGTTTCACTTCAGAAATGGAGTTAAATCCCAGTCTCTGTATCTTCCTACAAGCAAGACTTCCTTTCAGGTAAACGCAGTGACTTTTCAGCTCAAAGGAAGCTACATCGTTCTAGAAGCTCACACATTTCTCTTATAACTGACAAGTATTGGATGTTAGAGGACCTGTGGTTTATATCAGTTCCAGAAGCAGAGTTGAACTAGATATGGTCCGTATGTATAGTAAACACTGTTCTTTTGTTCTGAACACACCCAGGTTTCCTGCTCTATTATAGTCTCTAGAAAGCAAGAGCGTGCTTCTTGCTCTAAAGCAGATTGTGTTTCATGGATGAGAACTGTGCTGTGTGTTTCCCTTGAGAAATGGAGTTAAATCCCAGGTTCTGGGTCTTCCTCCAAGCAAGACTTCGTTTCAAGTAAATGCAGTCCCATTTTAACTCAAACGAAGCTACATCATTCACGAAGGTCACAGGTTTCTCGCTCTTAACTGAAAAGAATTGGATTTAGAAATCCTGTGCCTTGTATCATTTTCAGAAGCAATTTGAACTAGATGTGGTCTATATGTGTGGTAAACACCGTTCTTTAGTTCTGTGCACACTCACATTTCCTGCTGTATTAGAGACTCTAGGAAGCAAGAGCGTGCTTCTTGCTCTAAAGCAGAGTTTTTTTGCATGGTTGAGAACTGTGCTGTGTGTTTCCCTTCAGAAATGGAGTTTAATCCCAGGCTCTGTGTCTTCCTACAAGCAAGACTTCGTTTCAGGTAAGGGTAGTCACTTTTCAGCTCAAAGGACCTACATTGTTCACGAAGCTCACATATTTCTCTTATTAACTGACAACCATTGTATGTTAGTGGATCTGTGGTTTGTATCAGTTTCAGAAGCAAAGTTGAACTACATATGGTCCGTATGTGTTGTAAACACCATTCTTTTGTTCTGAGCACACCCACGTTTCCTGCTCTAATAGAGACCCTAGAAATCAAGTGTGTGTTTCTTACTCTGGAGCACAGTGTGTTTCATGGAGGAGAACTGTGCTGTGTGTTTCCCTTCAGAAATGGAGTTAAATCCCAGGCTATGTGTCTTCCTACAAACAAGACTTCCTTTCAGGTAAATGCAGTCCCTTTTCAGCTCAAACGAAGCTACATCGTTCACGAAGCTCACACATTTCTCTTATTAACTGACAAGTATTGGATGTTAGGGACCTGTGGTTTATATCAGTTTCAGAAGCATAGTTGAACTAGATATGGTCCGTTTGTGTAGTAAACAATGTTCTATTGTTCTGAGCACACACAGGATTCCTGCTCTATTATAGACTCTAGAAAGCAAGAGCATATTTCTTGCTCTGAAGCACAGTGTGTTTCATGGATGAGAACTGTGCTGTGTGTTTCCCTTCAGAAATGGAGTAAAGTCCCAGGCTCAGTGTCTTCCTATAAGCAAGACTTTGTTTCACCTAAACAAAGTCAATTTTCAGCTCAAACGAAGCTACATCCTTCACGAAACTCACAAGTTTCACACTCTTAACTGAAAATAAGTGGATTTTAGAGAAACGGCGGTTTGTATCAGTTTCAGAAGGAGAGTTGAACTAGATATGGTCCGTATGTTTAGGAAACATCGTTTTTTGGTTCTGTGCATGCTCATGTTTCCTGCTGTATTAGAGACTCTAGAAAGCAAGAGCGTGCTTCTTGCTCTAAAGCAGAGTGTGTTTCATGGATGAGAACTGTGCTGTGTGTTTCACATCAGAAATGAAGTTACATCCCAGGTTCTGTGTTTTCCTACAAGCAAGACTTCGTTTCAAGTAAACACAGTCCCTTTTCAGCTCAAACGAAGCTACATTGCTCTTGAAGCTCACATGTTTCTAGCTCATAACTGAAAGCATTGGATGGTAGAGAACCTGTGGTTTGTATCAGTTTCAGAAGCAGAGTTGAACTAGTTATGGTCCGTATGTGTAGTAAACTTTGTTCTTTTGTTCGGAGCACACCCACCTTTCCTGCTGTATTAGAGACTCTAGAAAGCAAGAGCGTGCTTCTTGATTTAAAGCACAATGTGTTTCATCAATGGGAAAGGTGCTGTGTGTTTCCCTTCAGAAATGGTGTTAAATCCCAAGCTCTGTGTGTTTGTACAAGCAAGACTTCATTTCAGGTAGGGCTAGTCACTTTTCAGCTCAAAGGACCTACATCGTTCACAAAGCTCACATATTTCTCCTTTTAACTGACAAGCATTGGATGTTAGATGACCTGAGGTTTGTATCATTTTCAGAAGCAGACTTGAACTAGATATTGTCCGTATGTGTAGTAAACACCATACATTTGTTCTGAGCAAACCCATGTTTCCTGCTCTATTAGAGACTCTAGAAACCAAGAGCGTGCTTCTTGCTCTAAAGCACAGTGTGTTTCATGGATGAGAACTGTGCTGAGTGTTTCCCTTTAGAAATGGAGTTAAATCCCAGGCTCCTTGTCTTCCTACATGTAAGACTTCGTTTCAAGTTAACGCAGTCCCTTTTCAGCTCAAACGAAGATACAATGTTCAGAAAGCTCACACGTTTCTCGCTCTTACATGAAAATCATTGGATGTTAGAGGACCTTTCGTTTGTATCAGTTTCAGAAGCAGAGTTGAACTAGTTGTGGTCTGTATGTGTAGTAAATACCGTACTTTTGTTCTGAGCACACCCACGTTTCCTGCTGTATTAGAGACTCTAGAAAGCAAGAGCGTGCGTCTTGCTCTAAAGCAGAGTGTGTTTCATGGATGAGAACTGTGCTGTGTGATTCCCTTCAGAAATGGAGTTAAATCCTAGGTTCTGTGCCTTCCTACAAGCAAGACTTCTTTTCGAGTAAACGTAGTCCCTTTTCAGCTCAAAGGAAGCTCCCTCATTCACAAAGCGTGTAAGTTTCTCTCTCTTAATTGAAAAGAATTGGATTTTAGAGGACCTGCGGTTTCTATCGGTTTCAGAAGGAGAGTTGAACTAGATATGGTCCCTATATGTTGGAAACACCGTTTTTTGTTTTATGAACACCCACATTTCCTGCTGTATTAGAGACTCTAGAAAGCAAGAGCTTGCGTCTTGCTCTAAAGCAAAGTGAGTTTCATGGATGAGAACTGTGCTGTTTGTTTCACTTCAGAAATGGAGTTAAATCCCAGTCTCTGTGTCTTCCTACAAGCAAGACTTCCTTTCAGGTAAACGCAGTGACTTCTCAGCTCAAAGGAAGCTATATCGTTCTCGAAGCTCACACATTTATCGTATAACTGACAAGTATTGGATGTTAGAGGAGCTGTGATTTTTATCAGTTCCAGAAGCAGAGTTGAACTAGATATGGTCCGTATGTATAGTAAACACTGTTCTTTTGTTCTGAGCACACCCAGGTTTCCTGCTCTATTATAGACTCTAGAAAGCAAGAGCGTGTTTCTTGCTCTGAAGCACAGTGTGTTTCTTGGATGAGAACTGTGCTGTGTGTTTCCCTTCAGAAATGGAGTAAAATCCCAGGCTCTGTGTCTTCCTACAAGCAAGACTTCGTTTCAAATAAACGCAGTCCATTTTCTGCTTAAACAAAGCTACATCGTTCACGAAGGTGACAAGTTAATCGCTCTTAACTGAAAAGAATTGGATTTTAGAGGACCTGCGGTTTGTATCAGTTTCAGAAGGAGAGGTGAACTACATATGGTCTGTATGTGTAGGAAACAAGGTATTTGTTTTGAGGACACCCATGTTTCCTGCTGTATTAGAGACTCTAGAAAGCAAGAGTGAGCTTCTTGCTCTAAAGCAGAGTGTGTTTCTTGGATGGGAACAGTGCTTTGTGTTTCTCTTCCGAAATGGAGTTAAATCCCAGGCGCTGTATCTTCCTACAAGGAAGAGTTCATTTTAGGTAAACACAGTCCCTTTTCAGCTCAAACGAATCTACATCATTCACGAAGCTCACACATTTCTCTTATTAACTGACAAGCATTGGATGTTAGACGACCAGTGGTTTGTATCTGTTTCAGAAGCAGAGTTGAACTAGATATGGTCTGTATGTGTAGAAAACACTGTTCTTTTTTCTGAGCACACCCAGGTTTCCGGCTCTATTAGAGACTCTACAAAGCAAGAGTGTGTTTCTAGCTCTGAAGCACAGTGTGTTTCATGGATGAGAACTGTGCTGTGTGTTTCCTTTCAAAAATGGAGTTGAATCCCAGGCTCTGTGTCTTCCTACAAGCAAGACTTCGTTTCAGATAAACCCAGTCCATTTTCAGCTGAAATGAACTACATCGTTCACAAAGCTTACAAGTTTCTCGCTCTTAACTGAAAAGATTGGATTTTATTGGACCTGCGGTTTGTATCAGTTTCAGAATGAGAGTTGAACTAGATATGTTCTGTATGTGAAGGAAACACCGTTTTTTGTTTTGAGAACACCCACTTTTCCTGCTGTATTAGAGACTCTAGAAAGCAAGAGCGTGCTTCTTGCTCTAAAGCAGAGTGTGTCTCATGGATGGGAACTGTGCTGTGTGTTTCTCTTCTGAAATGGAGTTAAATCCCAGGCGCTGTGTCTTCCTACAAGTAAGAGTTCGTTTAAGGTAATCGCAGTCCCTTTTCAGCTCAAACGAAGCTACATCGTTCACGACGCTCACACATTTCTCTTATTAACTGACAAGCATTGGATGTTAGAGGACCTGATGTTTGTATCATTTTAAGAAGCAGACTTGAACTAGTTATGGTCCGTAAGTGTAGTAAACAACATTCTTTTGTTCTGAGCACACACACGTTTCCTGCTGTATTAGAGACTCTAGAAACCAAGAGCGTGCTTCCTGCTCTAAAGCACAGTGTGTTTCATTGATGAGAACTATGCTGAGTGTTTCCCTTTAGAAACGGAGTTAAATCCCAGGCTCTGTGTCTTCCTACAAGCAAGACTTCTTTTCAAGTAACACAGTCTCTTTTCATCTCAAACGAAGCAACATCATTCAAGAAGCTCACACATTTCTTGCTCTTACCTGAAAATCATTGGATATTAGAGGACCTGTGGTTTGTATCAGTTTCCGAAGCAGAGTTGTCCTAGAGGTGGTACGTATGTGTAGTAAACACCGTACTTTTGTTCTGAGCACACCCACGTTTCCTGCTGTATAAGACTCTAGAAAGCAAGAACGTGCTTCTTGCTCTAAAGCAGAGTGTGTTTCATGGATGAGAACTGTGCTGTGTGTTTCCTTTCAGAAATGGAGTAAAATCCCAGTATCTGTGACTTCCTACAAGCAAGACTTCCTTTTAGGTAAATGCAGTGCCTTTTTAGCTCAAAGGAATCTACATCGTTCTCAAAGCTCACACATTTGTCTTATAACTGACAAGTTTTGGATGTTAGAGGACCTGTGGTTTATATCAGTTCCAGAAGCAGAGTTGAACTAGATATGGTCCGTATGCATAGTAAACACTGTTCTTTTGTTCTGACACACCCAGTTTTCCTGCTCGATTATAGACTCTAGAGAGCAAGAGCGTGTTTCTTGCTCTGAAGCACAGTGTGTTTCATGGAAGAGAACTGTGCTGTGTGTTTCCCTTCAGAAATGGAGTAAAATCCCAGGCTCAGTGTCTTCCTACAAGCAAGACTCGTTTCAAATAAATGCAGTTCATTTTGAGCTCAAATGAAGCTACATCCTTCACGAAGCTCACACGTTTCTCGCTCTTAACTGAAAAGCATTGGATCTTAGAGGACCTGTGGTTTCTATCAGTTTCAGAAGCAAAGTTTAACTAGATATGGTCTGTAGGTATAGTAAACACCGTTCTTTTGTTCTGAGCACACACAGGTTACCTGCTGTATTAGAGACTCTAGAAAGCAAGAGCCCGCTTCTTGCTCTAAAGCAGAGGGTGTTTCATGGATGGGAACTGTGCTGTGTCTTTCTCTTCCAAAATGGAGTTAAATCCCTGGCACTGTGTCTTCCTCCTAGCAAGAGTTCGTTTCACGTAAAGCCAGTCCCTTTTCAGCTCAAACGAGTCTACATCGTTCACGAAACTCACACATTTCTCTTATTAACTGAAAATCATTGGATGTTAGAGGACCTGTGGTTTCTATCAGTTTCAGAAGGAGACTTGTCCTAGATATGGTCCGTATGTGTAGGAAACACCGTTTTTTGTTCTGAGCACACTCACGTTTTCTGGTGTATTGGAGAATCTAGGAAACAAGAGCGTGCTTCTTGCTCTAAAGCAGAGTGTGTTGCATGGATGAGAACTGTGCTGTGTGATTCCCTTCAGACATGGAGTTAATTCCCAATCTCTGTGTCTTCCTACAAGTAATACTTCGTTTCATGTATGGGTAGTCACTTAACAGCTTAATGGACCTACATCGTTCACGAAGCTCGCCTATTTCTCTTATTAACTGACAAGCATTGGATGTTAGAGTACCTGTGGTTTGTATCAGTTTCAGAAGGAGAGTTGTACTAGATATGATCCGTATGTGTAGGAAACACTTTTTTGTTCTGAGCACACCAACGTTTCTTGCTCTATTAGGGACTCTAGAAAGCAAGAGCGTGTTTCTTGCTCTGAAGCACAGTGTGTTTCATAGATGAGAACTTTGCTGTGTGTTTACTTATAGAAATGGAGTAAAAGTCCAGGCTCTGTGTCTTCCTACAAGCAAGACTTCGTTTCAAGTAAACACAGTCACTTTTCAGCTCAAAGGAAGCTACATCCTTAACGAAGCTCACACGTTTCTCGCTCTTAACTGAAAAGCATTCGATGTTAGAGGACCTGTGGTTTGTATCACTTTCATGAGCCGAGTTGAACTAGATATGGTCCTTATTTGTAGGAAACACAGTCCATTGGTTATGGGCACACTCACATTTCCTGCTTTATTATAGACTCTAGAAAGCAAGTGCGTGCTTCTTGTTCTAAAGCACAGTGTGTTTCATGGATGAGAACTGTACTGAGTGTTTCCCTTTAGAAATGGATGTAAATCCCATGCTCTGTGTCTTCCTACAAGCAATACATCGTTTCAAGTAAACGCAGTCCCTTTTTAGCTCAAACGAAGCTACATTGTTCACGAAGCTCACACATTTTCCGCTCTTAACTGAAAATCATTGGATGTGAGAGGACCTGTGGTTTGTATTAGTTTCAGAAGGAGACTTGTCCTAGATATGGTCTGTATATGTAGGAAACACCGTTTATTGTTCTGAGCACACTCACGTTTTCTGGTGTATTAGAGACCCTAGGAAGCAAGAGCGTGCTTCTTGCTCTAAAGCAGAGTGTGTTTCATGGATGAGAACTGTGCTGTGTGTTTCCTTTCAGGCTCTGTTTCTTCTACAAGTAAGACTTCATTTCAGGTAAACATAGTCACTTTACAGCTCAAAGGACCTACATCGTTCAAAAAGCTCGCATATTTCTCTTATTAACTGAGAAGCATTTGATGTTAGAAGACCTGTGGTTTGTATCAGTTTCAGAAGGAGAGTTGTACTAGATATGGTCCGTATGTGTAGGAAACACCATTTATTGTACTGAGCACACCCACGTTTCCTGCTCTATTAGGGACTCTAGAGAGCAAGAGCGTGTTTCTTGCTCTGAAGCATAGTGTGTTTCATGGATGAGAACTGTGCTGTGTGTTTACCTTCAGAAATGGAGTAAAATCCCAGGCTCTGTGTCTTGCTACAAGCAAGACTTCGTTTCAGGTAAACACAGTCACTTTTCAGCTCAAAGGAAGCTACATCTTTCACGAAGCTCACACGTTTCTCGCTCTTAACTGAAAAGCATTGGATGTTAGAGGACCTGTGGTTTTTATCACTTTCATGACCAGAGTTGAACTAGATATGGTCCTCATTCGTAGGAAACACAGTCCTTTGGTTATGAGCACACTCATATTTCCTTCTGTATTAGAGACTCTAGAAAGCAAGTGCGTGCTTCTTGCTCTAAAGCAGAGTGTGTTTCTAGGATGAGAACTGTACTGTGTGTTTCCCTTCAGAAATGGAGTTAAATCCCAGGTTCTGTGTCTTCCTACAAGCTAGACTTCTTTTCAAGTAAACGCAGTCCCTTTTCAGCTCAAACGAAGCTACATCATTCACAAAGCTCCCACATTTCTCTTCGCAACTGACAAGCATTGGATGTTAGAGGACCTGTGGTTTGTATCAGTTTCAGAAGCAGAGTTGAAGTAGATATGGTCCGTATGTGTAGGAAACACCGTTCTTTTTTTTCTGAACACACCCAAGTTTTCTGCTCTACTAGAGACTCTAGAAAGCAAGAGCTTGCTTCTTGCTCAGAAGAACAGTGTATTTCATGGATGAGAACTGTGCTGTGTGTTTCCCTTCAGAAATGGAGTTAAATCCCATGGTCTGTGTCTTCCTACAAGCAATATATCATTTCAGGTAAGAACAATCACTTTTCAGCTCAAACAAAGCTACATCCTTCACAAAGCTCACACGTTTCTCGCTCTTAACTGAAAAGCATTGAATCTTAGATTACCTGTGATTTGTATCAGTTTCATAAGCAGAGTTGAACTAGATATAGTCCGTAGGAGTAGAAAATATAGTTCTGTTTTCTGGGTTCGCTCCTGTTCCTTGCTGTATTAGAGACACTGGAAAGAAGAGCATGATTCTTGTGTTAAAACAGAGTGTGTTTCATGGATGAGAACACAGGTCTGAATTTCCATTCATGCAAGGAGTTCAACCACAGGATTGTGTCTTCCTACAAGCATGATGTCATTTCTGGTAACCCCACTGAATTTTGGGCTCAAATAAATTTACACTGTTCACGAACCCAACACGTTTCTCACTATGAACTAAACAGCATTTATGTAAGAGGAGCTATGATTTCTTTCAGTTTCATAAGCAGAGTTGAACTAGATATGTTTGATGTGAGAAGGAAACTCAGACGTTTTACTCTGAGCATGCTCATGTTTCTTGCTGAATTAGAGACCCGGTAAAGAATAGCATGCTTCTTGCGTTAAAACAGAGTGTGTTTCATGGTTAAGAACACTGGTCTCAACATCCCTTCAGATACGGAGTTAAACCACAGGATCTGTGTCTTCCTATAAGCATGACGTCATTTCTGGTAACCCCACTGAATTTTGGGCTCAAATGTATTTACACAGTTCACGAACCCAACGCATTACTCACTATTAACTAAAAAGCCTTTTTATAAGAGGAGCTGTGATTTGTATCACATTCACAAGCAGAGTTAAAGTAGATAAATTTGGTATGAATTGTAAACAAAGTCCTTTCTTTCAGGGCATTCTCATATTTCTTACTGTATTAGAGACCCTGGAATGAAGAGCATGCTTCTTGCATTAAAACAGAGTGTGTTTCATGGATGAAAACACTGGTCTGAATTCCCATTCAGAAACGGAGTTAAACCACAGGATCTGTGTCTTCCTACAAGCAAGTGTTCATTTCTGGTAAACCCAGAGAATTTTGGCCTCAAAGAAATTTCCACAGTTAACAAACCCAACGCGTTTCTCACTATTAACTGAAGAGTATTTATTTCACAGGAGCTTTGGTTTGTATCAGTTTCATAAGATGAGTTGAACCAGATACCTTCCGTATGAGTAGGAAATATAGGTCTTTTTTTGTGCTTTATAATGTTTCTTGCTTTATTGGATACGCTGGAAAGAAGAGCATCCTTCTTGCGTTAAAACAGAGTGTATTTCATGGATGGGAACACTGGTCTGAATTTCCATTCATGCAAGGAGTTCAACCACAGGACTGTGTCTTCCTACAAGCAAGAGGTCATTTCTGGTAAACCTAGTGAATTTTGGGCTAAAATGAATTTACACAGTTCACTAACCCAAAGCATTCCAAACTATTAACTTAATAGCATTTATGTAACAGGAGCTGTGGTTTGTTTCAGTTTCTTAAGCAGAGTTGAACTAGATATGGTCCTTATGAGTAGGAAACACAGACATTTTTTTCAGGGCATTCTCATGTTTCTTGCTGAATTAGAGATCCTGTAAAGAAGAGCTTGCTTCTTGCTTTAAAACAGAGTATGTTTCATGGATGAGAACACTGGTCTGAATTTACCTTCAGAAAAGTAGTTAAGTTCCAGGATCTGGGTCTTCCTGCAAGCAAGACATCATTTCTGGTAAACCCAGTGAATTTTGGGCTCAAATGAATTCACACAGTTCACTAACCCAACGCGTTCCTGACTATTTACTAAAGAGCATTTATGTAAGAGGAGCTGTGGTTTGTTTCAGTTTCTTAAGCAGAGTTGAAGTAGATATGTTTGGTATGAGTAGGAAACAAAGTCCTTTCTCTCAGGGCATTCTCATATTTCTTGCTGTATTAGAGATACTGGAAAGAAGAGCATGCTTCTTGTGTTAAAACAGATTGTTTTATGGATGAAAACACTGGTCTGAATGTCCCTTCAGAAATGAAGTTAACCACAGGATCTGTGTCTTCCTACAAGCAAGTGTTCTTTTCTGGTATACCCAGTGAATTTTGGCCTCAAATGAATTTACACTGTTCACAAACCCAACGCGTTTCTCACTATTAACTAAAGAGCATTAAATTCATAGGAGCTTTGGTTTGTATCAGTTTCATAAGCTGAGTTGACCCAGATATCGTCCGTATGAGTAGGAAACATAGTTCTTTTTTTCTGGGCTTGCTCATTTTTGTTGCTGTATTAGAGACACTGGAAAGAAGAGCATGCTTCTTGTGTGAAAACAGAGTGTGTTTCATGGATGAGATATCTGGTCTTAATTTCCCTTCAGAAACGGAGTTCAACCACAGGATCTGTGTCTTCCTACATTCAAGAGGCCATTTCTGGTAAACCCACTGAATTTTGGGTGCAAATGAATTTACACAATTCACGAACCCAGCATATCTCTTAATATTAACTAAAAAGCATTAATGAAAGAGGTGCTGTGATTTGTATCAGTTTCATAAGCTGAGTTGAACTAGATATCGTCCGTATGAGTAGGAAACATAGGTCTTTTTTTCTGGGCTTGCTCATTTTTCTTGCTGTATTAGAGACACTGGAAAGAAGAGCATGCTTCTTCTGTTAAAACAGAGTGTGTTTCATGGATGAGAGTACTGGTCTGAATTTCCCTTCAGAAAAGAGGTTAAGATCCAGGATCTGATTCTACCTGCAAGCAAGACGTCATTTCTGGTAAACCCAGTGAATTTGGGGCTAAAATGAATTTGCACAGATCACTAACCCAAAGCATTTCGAACTAAAACTTAAGAGCATTTATGTAACAGGAGCTGTGGTTTGTTTCAGTTTCTTAAGCAGAGTTGAACTAGATATGGTCCGTATGAGTAGGAAACACAGCCTTTTTTTCAGGGCATCCTCTTGTTTCTTGCTGAATTGGAGACCCCGGAAAGAAGAGCATGCTTCTTGCGTTAAAACAGAGTGTGTTTCATGGATGAGAACACTTTTATGAATTTCCCTTCAGAAACGGAGTTCAACCACAGGATCTGTGTCTTCCTACAAGCACGGAGTCATTTCTGGTAAACCCACTGATTTTGTGCTCAAATGAATTTACAAAGTTCATGAACCCAACGGGTTTCTCAGTATTAACTAAAAAGCTTTTATGTAAGAGGTGCTGTGGTTTGTATCAGATTCATAAGCAGAGTTGAACTAGATATATTTGCTATGAGTAGGAAACACAGTCCTTTTTTTCAGAGCATGCTCATGTTTCTTGCTGTATTAGAGACACTGGAAAGAAGAGCATTCTTCTTGCGTTAAAACAGAGTTTGTTTCATGGAAGAGAACACTGGTCTGAATTTCCCTTCAGAAATATATTTAAGATCCAGGATCTGGGTCTTCCTGCAAGCAAGAGGTCATTTCTGCTAAACCCAGTGAATTTTGGTCTCAAATGAATTTACACAGTTCACACACCCAATGAGTTTTTCACTATTTACTAAAGAGCATTTATGTAACAGGAGCTTTGGTTTATTTCAGTTTCTTAAGCAGAGTTGAAGTAGATATTGTGCGTATGAGTAGGAAACACAATTCTTTTTTTTGGGCCATGCTCATATTTCTTGCTGTATTGGAGATGCTGGAAAGAAGAGCATGCTTCTCACATTAAAACAGAGTGTGATTCATGGATGAGAACACTGGTCTGAATTTCCCTTCAGAAACGGAGTTCAACCACAGGATCTGTGTCTTCCTACAAGCATGAGGTCATTTCTGGTAACCCCACTGTATTTTGGGCTCAAATGAATTTACAAAGTTCACGAACCCAACACGTTTCTCACTATTAACTAAACAGCATTTATGTAAGAGGAGCTGTGATTTGTATCAGTTGCATAAGTAGAGTTATACTAGATATGTTTGGTGTGAGTAAGTAACACAGACATTTTATTCAGGGCATGCTCATATTTCTTCCTGAATTAGAGACCATGTAAAGAAAAGCATGCTTCTTGCGTTAAAACAGAGAGTTTTTCATGGATGAGAACATTGGTCTTAATTTCCCATCAGAAAAGTAGTTACTATCCAGGATCTGTGTGTTATTACATGCAAGAGTTCATTTTTGGTACACCCAATGAATTTTGTGCTCAAATGAATTTACACAGTTCACAAACCCAACGCGTTTCTCACTATTTACTAAAGAGCATTTACATAAGAGGAGCTGTGGTTTGTATCATTTTCATAAGCAGAGTAGAACTAGATAAGGTCCCTATTAGTAGGAAACACAGTTCTTTTTTCTGGGCTTGCTCATGTTTCTTGCTGTATTAGAGACACTGGAAAGAAAAGCATGCTTCTTGCTGTATAACAGAGTGGGTTTCATTGATGAGAACACTGGTCTGAATTTCCCTTCAGAAACGGATTTAAGATACAAGATCAGTGTCTTCCTCCAAGCAAGAGGTAATTTCTGGTAACCCCACTGAATTTTGAACTCAAACGAATTTACACAGTTCACGAACCCAGCATGTCTCTTACTATTAACTAAAAAGCATTAATGTAAGAGGTGCTGTGATTTGTATCAGTTTCATGAGCAGAGTTGAACTAGATATGGTCCCTAAGAGTAGGAAACATAGTTCTTTGTTTCTGGGCTTGCTCATGTTTCTTGTTGTATTGGAGATGCTGGAAAAGAAGAGCATGCTTCTTGCGTTAAAACAAAGTGTGTTTCATGGTTGAGAACACTGGTCTGAAAATCTGTTCATAAACGGAGTTCAACCACGGCATGTGTGTCTTTCTACAAGCAAGAGGTCATTTCTGGATTTCCACTGATTTTTTGGCTCAAATGAATTTACACAGTTCATGAACCCAAACACGTTTCTCACTATTAACTAAAAAGCATTTATGTAAGAGGAGCTGTGGTTTGTATCAGATTCATAAGCAGAGTTCAACTAGGTATATTTGGTATGAGTAGGAAACACAGTCCTTTTTTTAGGGCATGCTCATGTTTCTTCCTGAATTTGAGACCCTGGGATGAAGAGCATGTGTCTTGCCTTGAAACAGATTGTGTTTCATGGATGAGGACACTGGTATGAATTTCCCTTGAGAGAATTAGTTTCTATCTTGGATCTGTGTCTTCCTCCATGCAAGAGGTCATTTCTGGTAAACCCACTGAATTTTGTGCTCAAATGAATTTACACAGTTCACAAACCCAACGCGTTTCTCACTATTAACTTAAGAGCATTTATGTAACAGGAGCTGTGGTTTGTATCAGTTCCATAAGCAGAGTTGAACTAGATAAGGTCCGTATGAGTAGGAAACACAGTTCTTTTTTCCTGGCCTTGCTCATGATTTTTTGCTGTATTGGAGACGCTCGAAAGAAGAGCAAGCTTTTTCAGTTAAAGCAGAGTGGAGTTCTCAGATGAGAACACTGGTCTGAATTTCCCTTCAGAAACGGAGTAAAACCAAAGGATCTGTGTCTTCATACAAGCAAGAAGTCATTTCTGGTAAACCCACTGAATTTTTGTGCTCAAATGTATTTACACAGTTCACGAACTCAACGCATTACTCACTATTAACTAAAAAGCATTTATGTAAGAGAAGCTCTGATTTGTATCACATTCATAAGCAGAGTTGAACTAGATATGGTCCGTATGAGTAGGAACCTCAGTTCTTTTTTTTTGGGCTTGCTCATGTTTCTTGTTGTATTGGAGACGCTGGAAATAAGAGCATGCTTCTTGCGTTAAAACAGAGCTTGTTTCATGGATGAGAACACTTGTCTGTATTTCCGTTCATAAACGGAGTTAAACCACGGCATCTGTGTCTTCCTACAAGCCAGAGGTCATTTTGGGATTTTGACTGAATTTTGGGCTCAAATGAATTTACATAGTTCACGAACCCAAACACGTTTCTCACTATTAACTAAAAAGCATTTATGTAAGAGGAGCTGTGGTTTGTATCAGATTCATAAGCAGAGTTCAACTAGGTATATTTGGTATGAGTAGGAAACACAGTCTTTTTTTTCAGCAAACGCTCATGTTTCTTGCTGTATTAGAGATACTGGAAAGAAGACCATGCTTCTTGCATTAAAACAGAATATGTGTCATGGATGAGAACACTGGTCTGAATTTCCCTTCAGAAAAGTAGTTAAGATCCAGGATCTGTGTCTTCCTGCAAGCAAGAGGTCATTCCTGGTAAACCCAGTGAATTTTGTGCTCAAATGAATTTATACAATTCACAAACCCAACGCGTTTCTCACTATTAACTAAAGAGCATTTATGTAACAGGAGCTGTGGTTTGTGTCAGTTTCTTAAGCAGAGTTGAACTAAATATGGTCTGTATGAGTAGAAACACAGACTTATTTTAAGGGCATGCTCATGTTTCTTGCTGAATTAGAGACCCTGGAAAGAAGAGCATGCTTCGTGCGTTAATACAGAGTGTGTTTCATGGATGAGAACACTGGTCTGGATTTCCCTTGAGAAAGTAGTTACTCTCGAGGATCTGTGTCATCCTAAATGCAAGAGGTCATTTCTGGTAAATCCACTGAATTTATGCTCAAATAATTTACACAGTTCACGAACCCATCATGTCTCTTACTATTAACTAAAAAGCATTAATGTAAGAGGTGCTGTGATTTGTTTCAGTTTCTTAAGCAGAGTTGAACTAGATATGGTCCGTATGAGTAGGAAACACAGTTCTTTTTTTTCAGGGCATGCTCATGTTCCTTGCTGTATTAGAGAACCTGCAAAGAAGAGCATGCTTCTCGCAATAAAACAGACTGTATTTCATGGATGAGAACACTGGTATAAATTTCCCTTTAGAAAAGTAGTTACTATCCAGGATATGTGTTTTCCTACAATCAAGAGTTCATTCCTGGTACACCCAATTAATTTTGTAATCAAATGAATTACACAGTTCACAAACCCAACGCATTTCTCACTATTAACTAAAGAGCATTCATGTAAGAGGAGCTGTGTTTTGTATCAGTTTCATAGGCAGAGTAGAACTAGATATGGTCCCTATGAGTAGGAAACACAGTTCTCTTTTTCTGGCATTGCTCATGTTTCTTGCTGTATTAGGGACACTGGAAAGAAGATCATGCTTCTTGCATTAAAACAGAGTGTGTTTCATGGATGAGATCACTGTTCTGAATTTCCCTTCAGAAACGGCGTTCAACCACAGCATCGGTGTCTTCCTACATGCAAGAGATCATATCTGGTTAACCCACTGAATTTTTGGTTCAAATGAATTTACACAGTTCATGAACTCAACATGTCTCTTATTATTAACTAAAAAGCATTAATGTAAGAGGTGCTGTGATTTGTTTCAGTTTCATAAGCAGAGTTGAACTAGATAAGTTCCGTATGAGTAGGAAGCACAGTTCTTTTTTTCTAGGCTTGCTCATTTTTTTTGCTGTCTTATAGACGCTGGAATGAAGAGCAAGCTTTTTGAGTTAAAGCAGAATGTGTTTCATGGATGAGAACACTTGTCTGAATTTCCCTTCAGAAACGGAGTAAAACCACAGGATCTGTTTCTTCCTGCAAGCAAGAGTTCAATTCTGGAAAACCCAGTTAATTTTGGGCTCAAATGAATTTACACAGTTCAGGAACCCAATGCATTTCTCACTATTAACTAAAGAGCATTTATTTAACAGGAGCTGTGTTTGGTATCAGTTTCATAAGCAGAGTTGAACTAGATGTGGTCCGTATCAATAGGATACATACTTCTTTTTTTCGGGCTTGCTCATTTTTCTTGCTGTATTGGAGACGCTCTAAAGAAGAGCATGCTTCTTGCGTTAAAATAGAGTGGGTTTCATGGATGAGAACACTGTTCTGAATTTCCCTTCAGAAACGGAGTTCAACCACAGGATCTGTGTCTTCCTACAAGCAAGAGGTCATTTCTGGTACACCCACTGAATTTTGTGCTCAAATAATTTACACTGTTCACAAACCCAACACGTTTCTCACTATTAACTAAAGAGCATTTATGTAGGAATAGCAGTGGTTTGTATCAGTTTCATAAGCAGAGTAGAACTAGATATGGTCCCTATGAGTAGGAAATACAGTCCTTTTTTCTGGGCTTGCTCATGTTTCTTGCTCTATTAGAGACACTGGAAAGAAGAGTATGTTTCTTGCGTTAAAACAGAGTGGGTTTCATGGATGAGAACACTGGTCTGAATTTCCCTTCAGAAACGGAGGACAACCACAGGATCTGTGTCTTCCTACAAGCAAGATGTCATTTGCCGCAGACCACCCAGTGGGAGACCACCACTGGTGGTGTACCAGGGAGAAGGCTCAAGCAGAAGTCAGGAATCGTCGAGGAGAATGACAGACAGACACATGACATGTTGATGTGCTTCTGGAATTTTACTTCTGTATAGGCAATGCTTACATACTTTTACAATCAAGGAACTTGGCAGGGGGTTACTCAGTCCATTATTTTTTACAATTACTTAGAATCAGGTAATTTCCACCTTCGGGGGTCCACCTAGGGGCTGTCCACCAGCTCTCTCCTAAAAAGTACTGTGTATACCCCCTGAGAAGTGTGTGGTGAGGAATTTTCTCTAACTCTTTTTCTCTAGAAGGGTCTGGCTCGCTATGTTTATTCCTTCATAACATTTTTATTTTTACTTTCTGTTTTGGGCTCTCTGGCTCTTTTTCTGACAAGAGCTTGTGCTGCTCTCCTCTAAACAGGAACGACCCCAGAGATGTATTTGAGGAAGTCTTTTGAGCTTCCTTATACACTGGTCTGATAAATGGAGATGCTCTGGGTACAGGGTCATCTGGGTCAGTCATGTTGGTGCCAAACTGTACTGGTTGTGTTGTTAACTGGAGAACACACAGATAAACATACAGAGAAAGATCATGATTAGTGCCAACAAGGACTGTCCTCAAGGCCATTTCGTTCTCTAGGGCTTCCTGGGATCCTCAGGCTGCATGATGATCGCTGATTGTGGGGGAACCGCTTGAGGCCACTCTCCAGGAAGCTCTAAACTCAACCCTGCATCTGCTGGGCCCCAGTGCATCAGCATACTTGCTACAGCTACACAGGTGTCACAGCTGTGGGCGTAGCAGTTCCTCCTTTTCTGTTTTTAAAATGAAGCCCAAACACGTCCTCTTGCACTGTCTTTACAGAAGTATAGAGACATTTAATAAGACAAGGAAAAATAAAAACAACAAGCACTACTAGTAAAAAGAGCACTCCAATAAAAATAAAATATTGTAGCCAATCTATGGGGTTCATATCCTTAATTCCTTTTTTTTTATTTCTGTAGATAGATCTTGTAATCCGCCTATTTGCAAATGAGCCTGACTCATAGCCGAAATATCTTTCTGTAAAGAGGCCAGATCATGGGTAATATCCGTATCATGGCAGATTCCCTGCAAATGAGCCTTAACCTTCTCCCAAGGCTGGGAAGCATTATAAGGCAACGGGGTAACACACATGGATTTGAAGTTACCATGGCAGCGAGCAGACATTGTGGTTTTGATTTGGAAATATCCTGTCCTAGGGCCAAAACCACTTCTTCCAAAACATTGATCTTAGACTCTAATTTTTTATCTATTGCTTCTTGCTCAAGTAAAGCCATAGTAATATTCTTATTAAGAGTATTGACATAATGCCCTGTATGAATTTCCTGAACTAATGCGGTTGTTGCAACAGCAAAGGTAGTAATAATCGAAATTAGAGCAGTAATACCTAGAATCAAAGCAGCAACAAACCGTTTTAGACGAATCAAATCTTTTAAAGTATTTAAAACTTGCAAGGCCGAATTGTCATACCAAGGTTTAGGGCCCAACTCTACAGGCAACATGACAAACGGAGGTCGCCGGACTATGAGAACCGTCCCTAGATCTTGGGCTCTGAGGAAGTGATACAATTAGTCAAATTACAAGAATTACATATTATCTGAAAAGAATTACCATCCTGGGTAATATTAATAAAGGAAGGTTGTGCTAAGAGCAGAGCATTAGGGTAAGACACGCAGGCTCTAAGGCCAACGGCCTCTGATTGAGTATGGTTAGGTCTTTTTTCTAGCATCATGTTGGAAGCTGCAACAAGCCTAAACAAACCAGAATGTCTCCTAGTAATGTTGCCTTGTATTGCAAACCATGTAGGTTTTACAAAGCCTGGACAGAACCATCTCCTAAGAGGCTCTCCATGTCCTTCAAAAACATAATTATGAAATTTCTCCTTATGAGTATTTAGATAACTCTTATAAGTGTCCTCCTTATCATTAGAATTAGAGTAATCCCATACCCTGAGGGATCCTGATGACCCCTGTGGTTTATACCTTGCAGCTGCATTTGGAAAACCGCAAGTCAACCATGCTGGGAATTTGGACAGAGAAGAATCCCAAAATTGATCTTTATCCCGGTACTTTTGAATACAGGGAATGATAGGAATGAGATTGAGTTGAGTAAAATTATCCTTATACAATTGATTCCCTAAAGTCTGTATCTGGAGCTCCCACACCCATCTCTTACCAGCGCTTGCCCTGTCTGGGCCGTCAGTCAGGAAGGTCCTGTAAGATGTCGGAAAGCAGCTGTAAGGCACTTTCCCCTGCAGCGTCAGGCAGATTGGGAGTGAATCTGCTCTGCCCTCAAAATTTATTAAGGAGGAGGAGCTGCTTCGAGTGTCAGAATCCTGTGCTCCACCCAATCTTACTGAGTCATTGGTTAACACCTTGATAGGCTCCCGATCTAACCATCCTACTGGGTGAATAATCGGGGGATTAGGAACATACGCCCAGTAGGAAATTCCCTGAGTGACCGGCAGTGGGGTGGAAATTAAAGATAGAAAGGCAAGGAAATAAAAAGAAGCTGTAAGGGTTTTCCCCTGTTTAATTAAAAGTTTCTGCACGTTCTGAGTCAGAAGCCAAATCTGCGACCAAGTCACTTTCGGTTTCTCACCGCTAAGCTTCATCTTTTTCATGTCCGTCACCAGTTTCCTCTGCTGCTTTCTCCAGCGGCGCTTGCGCCTTCTCTTTTCCCTTTGCAGGTTGGATAAGGCAATCTGGGATCCAGATGGGGGAGTCGGCATCCTGTGGGAAAACACAAGTGTACCCTCATCCCGTGGTTATAAGAACATCCAGTCCCTTCCATGTACCGGACAACAAGTCCTTCCAATATACTAGTGGCAAAGGAGTCTTATGGAATTCACGATCCCAATGAATCAGGGCTGCAGTGAGTCCCTTGTCATTTGTATTCAGATGATTGAGCACAAACAGGGCATGGGATAAGACATGATGAGGAGTAAAATACCCATTAGAGGCTTGTAGCCTCTCTATTTGTAATTTTAAATTTTGATGAGTCCTTTCTATAATGGCCTGTCCTTGAGGATTGTAGGGTATCCCTGTAACATGGGCGATTCCCCATTGGCCACAAAATTGTTCAAAAGCTTTAGAAGTGTAAGCAGGCCCATTATCTGTTTTTATTTGTGAGGGAAGACCCATGATTTGAAAACACTGTATAAGGTGTTGAACCACATCTTTGACTGCTTCCCCGGTCCTAGCTGAGGCACAGGTGAAATGGGAGTACATGTCTACTGTGACATGTACATAACCCATTCTTCCAAAAGAAGAGATGTGAGTCACATCCATTTGCCAAATAACACTAGGCTTCAAACCTCTAGGGTTACACCCATCTTTTGTGGGTGATGTACTGGGGGGCAATGAGTGCATTCTTTTACTATATGTCTGGCCTGTTCCCTTGTTATAGAGAACATTTTTCTTAGAGCAGATGCATTTAGATGATGTATGGCATGACTTTGCTGAGCCTCATGCACAGAAAACACTCCCGAAGAATTTTGGGTTAATAAATCCACCATAACATTACCTTGATCCAGTGGATCAGGTAATTTGCTATGTCCTCTAATATGTCCTACATAAAATTTTTGTGACCTTTTTTGGACTAAATTTTGCAATCTCTGCAAAAATGGTAAAATGGGGGACTTTCCTGACAAAAGGGCAGTTTCCAACGCTGGAAACAAGTTAGCTACATATTTAGAATCTGTAAAAAGGTTAAACTCTTGACAGAACTTTTCAAAGGCCAAAATAGCTGCTTTAATTTCTGCTTGCTGTGCAGAAGTCTTCTCTCCTTCCTCTACCCACAGGCCATGTGTCTGGGTATAAACCGCAGCTCTTCCTGAGGAGAAACCATCTGTAAAAATATTTACAGCATGATCTAAGGGGCTATGAGAGAACCAGACAGGAAATATCAATTCTATATGTCTTACAAATTCTATTATAGGGTGTCTAGGGTAATGAAATAATATCTGACCTGTAAAATTCTGTAGTGCCAAAATCCAATCTTCATTGAATTGATATAAATGTTCCAATTGTGCTTTATTATATGGAATAATAAGCTTATGTGGTTCCTTCCCAAACAATTCTTTTGACCGATTGTGACATTTACATATTAATATGGAGCATAAATAAGGATAATTGGCCAGCATCTTAGCTTGAGTATGTGGTAAATGTAACCATTCCATCACTCCATCTTGCCATAGGCAAGCAGTGGGTGTATAAGAAGTTGCAAAAACTATCAAAGAACATGGCTCTGCATAATTTACTTGTTTAACCTTAGCTGCAGTTAAAGCCTGTTCTACCAATTGCAAGGCCTTAATAGCTTCTTTTGTCAACTCACGTATGGATTTTGGATTAGAATCACCATGTAAAGTTGAATATAGAGGGCTCAGCATACCAGTGGTAATTTTTAAATAAGGTCTAAGCCAGTTAATATCACCTAATAATTTCTGAAAATCATTTAAAGTTTTCAATTTATGCCTTCAGATGGAGACCTTTTGAGAGGTAATATAATCTTCTTTAATTATTTGTCCTAAATAATTTAGAGGCCTGTGTTTCTGTATCTTGTCAGGGGCTATCACTAATCCATACAGTGTTAGTGACTCTATGGTCTCTTCTAATATGTGTTCCAACTGAGTTTTATCTTTATGGGCCAGAAGTATGTCATCCATATAGTGAATGAGATATAAATCAGGATATTTTTGTCTTATTTTCTGCAAAGCTAGATCTACAAATTTTTGGCACAATGTAGGAGAATTTTTCATTCCTTGAGGCAATGTTACCCATTGATATCTTTTTAAAGGCTGCTTAAAATTCTCTGAGGGAACACTAAAGGCAAAGTATTCACTATCTGAGGGGTTAAATTTGATGGTAAAAAAACAGTCTTGTAAGACTTTGACAATTATATGCCATGCTTGAGGCACAGCCACAGGAGAGGGCAGGCCAGGTTGCAATTGCCCCATATCCTTCATCACTGCATTGATGGTCCTAAGGTCCTGCAACAGTCTCCATTTCCCTGATTTCTTCTTGATAACAAAGACAGGGGTATTCCATGGGCTGTTAGATTCTATTATATGCCCTTTTTGTAATTGGTCCTGCACCAGTTGTTCCAGAGCCTGTATATTTTCCGTTGTTAGGGGCCACTGACTCACCCATACAGGCTCCTGAGTAAGCCACTCTATTTTGTCTGCATATAGATGTTCTGTAGTGGCCCCTATGAAAAATTTTGATAACTAAATGATCTGATGTCACTAGTTTAATATCCATGGAATCAAGCATGTCTCTCCCCCACAAAGTGAATGGGAGAGACGGGAGCACATAAGGCGGTATCAAGCCTTCTTTACCTTCACTTTTCCACTTCAATAATGCAGTACTCTGCATAACCCCTGAAGCAGAGCCGAGTCCCAACAAGGAGGATCCTGTTTTGTGAATGGGCCAATTACTAGGCCATTCTGAAGCAGCTATACAAGTCCTGTCTACACCTGTGTCCATTAGACCCTGAAATTTCCGTCCATTAATCAAGATACACTTAAAGGGTCTCTCTCCAAGATCCTGTACCATGAACATTCCTTCAATGGACCCAAATTGTCCTTGCCCCCGGGCATCCTTCATGACAGGATTGAGTAATTTAACAAAAGGTAAGAGGACCAGCTGACCCAACCTCTATCCTTTGTGAATCTGTATGGTCTCTGCTAATGGCCTCACCATAACTTTAATAGTATTTTCTGTATCTGCATCAATTACACATGGAAGAACCTCAAAGTTCTTTTGATAATTTGAACTTCACCCGATGACTAGTCCCACAGTTTGTGGCAGCAGAGTGCCCAGTACATTAATAGGAACTAAAGCTATTCCATCCCATCTGGACAGTATCATGTCCTTAGTGCTAGCAAGATCCAAGCCGGCACTTTCTGGAGTTGCTCTAGGCAAAGCATGGACAGTGAACTCTGGAGCTTCAGGGTTTAGCCCTGAGTGAGGTGCTTGTAGTCTCCTCTCCTCTCCCTTTGGTGCAGGGTTAGGAGAACACCCCTGACTTAGTTTTTTGTCTCTTCCTGCTCATCGTCAGAGCCCCCTTTTCCTAGGGGCGTTCCATCTTTATGGAACTTTGATTTACACTCGTTTCTCCAATGTTTCCCTTTCTTGCAGCAAGGGCATAGGCCAGGAGCCCCCTTTTAGGTCCGGCTTTGTTTCCCTGTCTGCAATCTTTTTGCATATGTCCTTCCTTTCCACATTGAAAGCAAGTTGGAGATTGGGCAGTTTTCCTGCCATTCCCATATGTCTGTTTAATATAGGCGCTAAATTTTTGTCCTTTCATGGCTGCGGCGTAGGCCATTCCTTGCACTACAACCGGTGAGTCATCCTGACATGCTTTTATGTAGTCCTGGAGGGTTCCAGTTTTTCTTATTGATCTAATCAGATCTTGACATAGAGCATTGGCATTTTCCCATGCTAACTGCTTCAATAGAATATTCGTCCCCTCTGAGGGGGGAGCATTCTAGAGACAGCTTCCTCAAGCCGAGCTATAAAATCCTGGTAGGATTCTTCAGTACCTTGTCTAATACTAGCCAATGCTCCTCCCTTGGTTCCCTGAGGGGGAATTTTTCACCATGATTGTACGGCGTTAGTTGTTATCAATTGCAAGACATCTCTAGGTATCTTTGTCTGTGATTGTGGGGTGGCGTAATCCTCTGTCCCCATAAGCATTGACATAGTGGGCTTGGGCCCACATTTCTTAAGTTTTTGTACCACTGCCTCCTTAATTTTGTCTTCATATTCAGTCTTCCAGAGAATATAGTCTCCGGGACTGAGAGTGGCCTTTGCAGTTTGCATCCAGTCATAAGGTGTCAACCAAGAACTGGCAACCACATCCACAATCTGCAGCGTATAAGGAGCAGAAGCACCAACACTCTTCACAGCAGATTGTAATTCTTTTAAGACCTTCAAGGGGAGAGGCTCCCATACAGGTCCCTCATCATCCCATAATTCTGTGACAGGGAAAATTCCAAAGAAGGCATCACCTGTCCTGCGAGCCTCGGCTATGGCTCCTTGGAAGGCAACGGGAGGCAAAGGGGGGTGTTTTCTTGGCTTTGGCATGGGCCGCTGACTGGCCGCAGTGCCAATTACCTTAAGAGATCAATGATTGTCAGAATGATCTCTATAGTCATCCTCCCATTCCTGTTCTGCTTGTTGATCATCAAGACCCCAATCATCATCATTTTCCTTTATTTTCCTGGTACTATATTGCATGGGGAGAGCAGAGGCAGTAAGCAGCATACGCTCTTCCTCATCCCCGTCCTCTGGACCCACTTCATCATAAATGGGGGATTCCCCCAGGTCAGAGGCAGTCTCCCTACAAAGTCCTTGAAATGGGTTTGTATCTGATAAGAGGTCCCTTAAATAGAACCATAATTGAAATGCTTGGGGAGGCAGAGTTTTTCGCCACTAGCCTGCACATATTTACGCATCTCTTTCCCCACTCTTTTCCATTCATCTAGAGTCAATGATCCCTCCTCAACAAACCAAGGACTGGTCTTCTTTAAAAAGGCAATAAATTGCTCCACATCTGTAACTGATGTGTGAAACCCTGATTTAGTTAACATACGCTGTATCATAGTTACCAGCATTTTCTCATTCTTAGCCAGCACGTGCCCCATGGTTCCTTGTTTACTTGCACTTAACCGGTGATCCTTTAACGGTGGGACTGCAGCTCCCTGGTAAGAACCGTACCTGACTTCTGAAGAGGAAAGAAAAAGGGGGGAAAAGATTACCTGTCCTTCAAGTCCCTGTGTTTGGGCGCCACCTGCCGCAGACCACCCAGAGGGAGACTACCAGTGCGGGAGAACCAGGGAGAAGGCTCAAGGAGAAGTAAGGAATCAGCGAGGAGAATGACAGACAGACACATGATATGTTGATGTGCTGCCGCAATTTTACTTCTGTATAGGCAATGCTTACATACTTTTACAATCAAGGAACTTGGCAGGGGGTTACATCAGACCATTATTTTTTACAATAACTCAGAATCAGTTAATTTCCACTTTCGGGGGTCCACCTAGGGGCTGTCCACCAGCTCTCTCCTAAAAAGTACTGTGTATACCCCCCGAGAAGTGTATGTGGGGAATTTTCTCTAACTCTTTTTCTCTAGAAGGGTCTGGCTCGCTATGTTTATTCCTTCATAACATTTTTATTTTTACTTTCTGTTTTGGGCTCTCTGGCTCTGTTTCTGACAAGAGCTTGCGCTGCTCTCCTCTAAACAGGAACGACCCCAGAGATGTATTTGAAGAAGTCTTTTGAGCTTCCTTATACACTGGTCTGATAAATGGAGATGCTCTGGGTACACTATCTGTGTCTTCCTACAAGCAAGAGGTCATTTCTGGTAAACCCACTGAATTTTGGGATCAAATGAATTTACACAGTACACAAACCAAACGTGTTTCTCACTATTAACTAAAAAGCATTTATGTAAGAGGAGCTGTGATTTGTATCACATTCACAAGCAGAGTTGAAATAGATATGGTTGGTATGAGGAGGAAACACAGACCTTTTATTCACGGCATTCTCATGTTTCTTGCTGAATTAGAGACCCTGGAAAGAAGATCATGCTTCTTGGGATAAAACAGACTGTGTTTCATGGATGAGAACACTGGTCTGAATTTCCCTTCAGAAAAGTAGTTAATATCCAGGATCTGTGTCTTCCTACATGCAAGAGTTCATTTCTGGTGAACCCAGTGAATTTTGTGTTCAAAAGAATTTACACAGTTCACAAACCCAACGCGTTTCTCAGTATTAACTAAGGAGCATTTATGTAACAGGAGCTGTGGTTTGTATCAATTTCATGAGCAGAGTTGAAGTAGATAAGGTCAGTATGAGTAGGAAACACAGTTCTTTTATTCTGGGATTGCTCATGATTTTTGATGTGTTGGAGACACTGGAAAAAAGAGCATGATTCTTGCGTTAAAACAGAGTGTGTTTCATGGATGAGAACACTGGTCTGAATTTCCCTCCAGAAAAGTAGTGAAGATCCAGGATCTGTGTGTTCCTACAAGCAAGAGGTCATTTCTGGTACACCCACTGAATTTTGTGCTCAAAGGAATTTACACAGTTCACAAACTCAACGCATTTCTCACTTTTAACAAAAGAGCATTTATGTAAGAGGAGATGTGGTTTGTATCAGTTTCATAAGCAGAGTAGAATAGACATGTTTGTTATGAGTAGGAAACACAGTCGTTTTCTTCATGGCATGCTCATGTTTCTTGCTGTATTAGAGATGCTGGAAAGAAGAGCTTGCTTCTTGCTTTAAAACAGAGTGTGTTTCATGGATGAGAACACTGGACTGAATTTTCCTTCAGAAACGGAGTTAAACCCCAGGATGTGTGTCTTCCTAAAAGCAAGTGTTCACTTCCGGTAAACCCAGTGATTTATAGTCTCAAATGAATTTACACAGTTCACAAAACCAACGCGTATCTCACTATTAACGAAAGAGCATTTATATAATAGGAGCTGTGGTTTCTATCAGTTTTATAAGCAGATTTGAAAGTTATGGTCCGTTTGAGTAGGAAACACAGTCCTTTTTTTCTGGGCATGCTCATATTTCTTGCTGTATTGGAAAATCTCTTGGGAAGAGCTTGTTTCTTGTGTAAAAACAGAGTGTGTTTCATGGATGAGAACTCTGGTCTGAATTTCCCTTCAGAAACGGAGTTAAACCCCAGCATCTGTGTGTACCTCCAAACATGAGTTGATTTCAGGAAAACCCACTGAATTATGAGCTCAAAGGAATTTACACAGTTCACAAACACAACGTTTCTCACTATTAACTAAAGAGCACCTATGTAAGAGAGCTGAATTTTGTATCATTTTCATAAGCTGAGTTGAACTAGATATGGACCGTATGAATAGGAAACACGCTTGTTTTTTACTGGGCATGCTCATGGTTCTTGCTGTATTGGAGATGCTGGAAAGAAAGGGATCATTCTTGACTTAAAACAGAGTGTGTTTCATGGATGAGCACTCTGGTCTGAATTTCCCTTCAGAAACAGAGTTAAGCCCCAGGATCTGTGTCTTCCTACAAAGATGAGTTCATTTTGGGTAAACCCTTTGAATTATTGGCTCAAATGAATTTACAAAGTTCACTAACCCAATGCATTTCTCACTATTAACTAAAGAGCATTTATCTATGAGGAGCTGTGGTTTGTATCAGTTTCATAAGCAGTGTTGCACTACATATGGTCCTTATGAGTTGGAAACACGCTTATTTTTACTGGGCATGCTCACGGTTCTTGCAGTATTGGAGACGCTGGAAAAAAGAGGATGATTTTTGCCTTAAAACAGAGTGTGTTTCATGAATGTGAACTCTCGTTTGAATTTCCCTTCAGAAAAGGAGTTAAACCCCATCATTTGTGTCTTCTTACAAGCATGAGTTCATTTCAGGTAAACCCAGAGATTTATGGGCTCAAATGAATTTACACAGTTCCAGAACCCAAGGCAATTCACACTATTAACTAAAGAACATTTAAGTCAGAGAGGCATTATTTTGTATTAGCTTCATAAGCAGAGTTGAACTAGGTATGGTCCTTATGAGTAGGAAATACAGTTCATTTTTTCTGTGCAGGCTCATTTTTCTTGCTCTATTGATGACACTGGAAAGAAGAGCTTGCTTCTTGCGTTAAAACAGCGTGTGTTTCATGGATGAGAACACTGGTCTGTATTTCCCTTCAGAAACGGAGATAAACCCAGGATCTGTTTCCTCCTACAAGCAAGAGTTCATTTTGGGTAAACCCAGTGAATTTTGGGCTCAAATGATTTTACAGAGATCTACAACCAACGTGATTCTCACTATTAACTAAGGAGCATTTATGTAAGATGAGCTGTGGTTTGTATCAGTTAAATAAGCAGAGCTGATCTACTTATGGTCCCTATGAGTAGGAAACACAGTTCTTTTTTTGAGGGCATGCTCATTGTTTTTGCTTTATTGGAGACGCTGGAAATAAATGTTTGCTTCTTGCGCTAAAACAGAGTGTGTTTCATGGATGAGAATTCTGGTCTGAATTTCCCTTTAGAAACGGAGTTAAACCCCAGGGTGTTTGTCTTCCTACAAGCAAGAGTTCATTTCTGGTCAACAAAATGAAGTTTGTGCTCAAATTATTTTAAAGAGTTCTAGAACCAACACGATTCTCGCTATTAACTAAAGAGCATTTATGTAAGTGGAGCTGTGGTTTGTATCAGTTTCATAAGTAGAGTTGAACTACATATGGTCCGTATGAGTAGGGAACACAGTTCTTCTTTTCTAGACTTGCTCATGGTTCTTGCTGTATTGGAGAAGCTGGAAAGCAGAGGAAGCTTCTTGCCTTAAAACAGAGTGTGTTTCAGGGATGAGAACTCTGGTCTGAATTTCCCTTCCAAAACGGAGATAAACTTCAGGGTCTATGTCTTCCTACAAGCAAGAGTTCTTTTCTGGAAAACAAAGAGAGTTTAGGACTCAAATGATTTTACACAGTTCTCGAACCCAACGGGATTCTCACTATTAACTTAAGAGCATTTATGTATGTGGAGCTGTGGTTTTTATCAATTTCATAAGCAGAGTTGAACTACATATAGTCCTATGAGTAGGAAACACAGTTCTTTTTTTCTGGGCATGCTCATGGTTCTTGCTGTATTGGACACGCTTGAAAGAAGAGCTTGCTTCTTGCGTTAAAACAAAGTGTGTTTCATGGATGAGAAAAGTGGTCTGAATTTCTCTTCAGAATCGGAGTTAAACCCCAGCATCTGTGTCTTTCTGCAAGCAAGAGTTCTTTTCTGGTAAACAAAGTGAATTTTGGGCTCAAATTATTTTAGAGTTCACAAACACATCGTGATTCTCACTATTAACTCCAGAGCATTTACGTAAGAGGAGCTGTGGTTTGTATCAGTTTCATAAGTGGAGTTGAACTGCATATGGTCTGTGTGAGTAGGAAACACAGTTCTTTTTTTCAGGGCATTCTCCTGGTTCTTGCTGTATTGGAGACGCTGGAAAGAGGAGGATGCTTCTTGCGTTAAAACAGCATGTGTTACATCGATGAGAACACTGGTATGAATTTCCCTTCAGAATCAGAGTTACACCAAGGATCTGTGTGTTCCTACAAGGAAGAGTTCATTTCTGGTAAACCAGTGAATTTTCGCCTCAAATGATTTTACACAATTCACGAACCCAACGTGATTGTCACTATTAACTAAAGAGCATTTAAATAAGTGGAGCTATGGTTTGTATGAGTTTCATAAGCAGAGTTGAACTACATATAGTCTGTATGAGTAGGAAACACAGTTCTTTTTTTCTGGGCGTTCTCATGGTTCTTGCTGTATTGGAAACTCAGGAAAGAAGAGCTTGCTTCTTGCATTAAAACAGAGTGTTTCAGGGATGAGAACTCTGGTCTGAATTTCCCTTCAGAAACGGAGGTAAACTCCAGGATCTGTGTCTTCCTACAAGCAAGAGTGCATTCCTGGTAAACCCAGTGAATTTTGTGCTCAAATGATTTTTAGCACTTCATGAACCCAACGGGATTGTCACTATTAACTAAAGAGCATTTATGTAAGTGCAGCTGTGGTTTGTATCAATTTCATAAGCAGAGTTGAACTACATATAGTCCTATGAGTAGGAAACACAGTTCCTTTTTTCTGGGCATGCTCATGTTTCTTGCTGTATTGAAGACGCTTGAAAGAAGAGCTGGCTTCTTGCGTTAAAATAGAGTGTGTTTCATGGTTGACAACACTGGTCTGAAAATTCATTCAGAAAGAGAGTTAAACCACAGGATCTGTGTCTTCCTACAAGCAAAAGTACATTTCTGGTAAACCAAGTGATTTTTGGACTCAAATGATTTTACACAATTCAAGAACCCAACGCAATTCTCACTATTACCAAAGAGCATTTATGTAAGTGGAGCTGTGTTTTGTATCAGTTTCATAAGCAGAGTTGAACTACATATGGTCCGTATGAGTAGGAAACACACCTCTTTTTTTCTGGGCATTCTCATGGTTCTTGCTGTATTGGAGACTCTGTAAAGAAGAGGATGCTTCTTGTGTTAAAAAAGCATGAGTTTCATGGATGAGAACACTGGTATGAATTTCCCTTCAGAAACGGAGTTAAACCCCAGGGTCTGTGTCTTCCTACAAGCAAGAGTTCTTTTCTGGAAAACAAAGAGAATTTTGGACTCAAATGATTTTACACAGTTCTCGAACCCAACGCGGTTATCACTATTAACTAAAGACCATTTATGTAAGTGGACCTGTGGTTTGTATCAATTTCATAAGCAGAGTTGAACTACATATAGTCCTATGAGTTGGAAACACAGTTCTTTTTTTGTGGGCATGATCATGATTATTGCTGTATTTGAGACCCTGGAAAGAAGAGCTTGCTTCTTGCGTTAAAACAGCATGTGTTACATCGATGAGAACACTGGTATGAATTACCCTTTACAATCAGAGTGAAACCACAGGATCTGTGTTCCTACAAGGAAGAGTTCATTTCTGGTAAACCTGGTGAATTTTGGGCTCAAATGATTTTACACAGTTCTAGAACCCAATGTGATTCTCACTATTAACTAAAGAGCATTTATGTAAGAGGAGCTGTGATTTGTATCAGTTTCATCAGCAGAGTTGATCTACATATGGTCCCTATGAGTAGGAAACACAGTTCTTTTTTTGAAGACATGCTCATTGTTCTTGCTCTATTGGAGACGCTGGAAAGAAAAGCTTGCTTCTTGCGCTAAAACAGAGTTTGTTTCATGGATGAGAACTCTGGTCTGAATTTCCCTTGAGAAACGGAGTTAAAACCAAGGAATTGTGTCTTCCTGCAAGCAAGAGTTATGGAAAACAAAGAGAATTTGGGCTCAAATGATTGTACATAGTTCAGAAAACCATCGCGATTCTCACTATTAACTACAGAGCATTTATGTAAGAGGAGCTGTGGTTTGTATCAGTTTCATAAGCGGAGCTGAACTGCATATGGTCAGTATGAGTTAAACCCCAGGATCTGTGTCTTCCTACAAGCAAGTGTTCATTTCTGGTAAACCCAGTGAATTTGGGCTGAAATGACTTTTCGCAGTTCAGGAAACCAACGCGATTCTCACTATTAACTAAACAGCATTTATGTTAGAGTTGCTGTTGTTTGTATCAGTTTCATTAGCGAGTTGAACTACATATTGTATGAGTATAAAACACAGTTCTTTTTTCTGGGCATGCGCATGATTCTTACTGTATTGGAGAAGCTAGAAGAAGAGGATGATTCTTGCCTTAAAACAGAGAGTTTTTCAGGGATAAGAACTCTGGTCTGAATTTCCCATCAGAAACAGAGTTAAACCCCAGGATCTGTGTCTTCCTACAAGCATATTTCATTTCTGGTAAACCAAGTGAATTTTTGGCTCAAATGATTTTTTGCAGTTCACGAACCCAAACCGATTCTCACTATTAACTAAAGAGCATTTATGTAAGAGTGTCTGTGGTTTGTATCAGATTCATAAGCAGAGTTGAACTACATATGGTCCGTATGAGTAGGAAACACAGTTCTTTTTTTCTGGCCATGCTCATGGTTCTTGAGGTTTTGGAGCCGCTGGAAAGCAGAGCTTGCTTCTTTCGTGAAAACAGAGTGTGTTTCATTCATGAGAATTCTGGTCTAAATTTCCCTTCAGAAACGGAGTTAAACCCCAGGATCTGTGTCTTCCTACAAGCAAGAGTTCATTTCAGGTAAATCCAGTGAATTTTGGGCTCAAATGATTTTTCTCAGTTCACCACCCGAAACCGATTCTCACTATTAACTAAAGAGCATTTATGTAAGAGGAGCTGTGGTTTGTATCAGTTTCATATGCAGAGTTGAACTACATATGGTCAGTATGAGTAGGAAACACAGTTCTTTTTCTCAGGGCATGCTCATGGTTCTTGCTGTATTTTAGACTCTGGAAAGAAGAGGTTGTTTGTTTCCTTAAAACAGACTGTTTTTCAGGGATGAGAACTCTGGTGTGAATTTCCCTTCAGAAATGGAGTTAAACCCAAGGATCTGTGTCTTCCTACATGGAAGAATTTCTTTCTGGTAAACAAAGTGAATTTTGGGCTCAAATGATTTTACAAAGTTCAAAAACCCACTGCGATTATCATTATTAACTAAACAGCATTTATTTAAGAGGGTCTGTGGTTTGTATCAGTTTCATAAGCAGAGTTGAACTACCTATGGTCCGTATGAGTAAGAAACACAATTCTTTTTTTCAGGGCATGCACATGGTTCTTGTTGTATTTTAGACTCTGGAAAGAAGAGCTGCTTGTTACGTTAAAACACAATGTGTTTCAGGATGAGAACTGTGGTCTGATTTTGCCTTCAGAAATGGAGTTAAACACCAGGATCTGTGTCTTCCTACAAGCAAGAGTTCATTTCTGGTAAACCAAGTAAATTTTGGGCTCAAATGATTTTTCTCAGTTCACCAACCGAAACCGATTCTCACTATTAACTAAAGAGCCTTTATGTAAGAGGAGCTATGGTTTGTATCAGTTTCATAAGCAGAGTTGAACTACATATGGTCAGTATGAGTAGGAAACACAGTTCTTTTTTTCTGGGCGTGATCATAGTTTTTGATGTATTGGAGCCGCTGGAAAGGAGAGCTTGCTTCTTGCATGAAAACAGAGTGTTTTTCAGGGATGAGAACTCTGGTTTAAATTTGCCTTCAGAAACGGAGTTAAACCCCAGGATCTTTGTATTCCTACATGCAAGAGTTCTTTTCTGGTAAACCCAGTGAATTTTGGGCTCAAAGGATTTTCCCAGTTCACCAACCCAACATGATACTCGCTATTAACTAAAGAGCCTTTATGTAAGAGGAGCTCTGGTTTGTATTAGTTTCATATGCAGAGTTGAACTACATAAAGTCCGTATGAGTACGATACACAGTTCTTTTTCTCAGGGCATGCTCATGGTTCTTGCTCTATTATAGACTCTGTAAAGAAGAGCTTGCTTGTTGCGTTAAAACAGACTCTGTTTCATGGATGAGAACACTGGTCTGAATTTACCTTCAAAATCAGAGTTAAAATCCAGGATCTGTGTCTTCCTACATGGAAGAGTTTATTTCTGGTAAACCAAGTGAATTTTGGGCTCAAATGAATTGACACAGTTTGAAACCCCAATGCGATTCTCACTATTAACTAAACAGCATTTATTTAAGAGGTGCTGTGGTTTGTATCAGTTTCATAACCAGAGTGGATCTACATATGGTCTGTACGAGTAGGAAACACAGTTCTTTTTTCAGGGCATCCACATGGTTCTTGCTGTATTGTAGACGCTGGAAAGTAGAGGATGAATCTTGCCTTAAAACAGAGTGTTTTTCAGGGATGAGAATTCTGGTCTGAATTTGCCTTCAGAACCAGAATTAAACCCCTGGATCTGTGTCTTCATACAAGCAGGAGTTAATTTCAGGTAAACGCAATAAATTTTAGGCTCAAATGATTTTTCGCAGTTCACGAATCCAACGCGATTCTCACTATTAACTAAAGAGCATTAATATTAGAGGTGCTGTGGTTTGTATCAGTTTCATAAGCAGAGTTGAACTGCATATGGTCCGTATGAGTAGGAATCACAGTTCTTTGTTCTGGGCATGCTCATGGTTCTTGCTGTATTGGAGACGCTGGAAAGAAGAGGATGATTCATGTCTTAAAACTTATTGTTTTTCATTGATGAGAAATCTGGTCTGAATTTCCCTTCAAAAACGGAGTTAAACCCCAGGATCTGTGTCTTCCTACAAGCAAGAGTAAACTTCTGGTAAACCAAGTGAATTTTTGTCTCAAATGATTTTTCGCAGTTCACGAACCCAATGCTGTTCTCACCATTAACTAAATAGCATTTATGTAAGAGGAGCTGTGGTATGAATTAGTTTCATAAGCAGAGTTTAACTACATATGGTTTGTATGAGTAGGAAACACAGTTCTTTTTTTCAGGCCATGCTCAAGGTTCTTGCTGTATTTTAGACTCTCGAAAGAAGAGCTTGCTTCTTGCGTTAAAGCAGAGTGTGTTTCAGGGATGAGAACTCTGGTCTGAATTTCCGCTCAGAAACGGAGTTAAACCCCGGGATCTGTGTCTTCCTACAAGCAAGCCTTCTTTTCTGGTAAACCCAGGAAATTTTGGGCTCAAATGATTTTTCACAGTTCACCAACCCAAACCGATTCTCACTATTAACTAAAGAGCATTTATGTAAGAGGAGCTGGGGCTTGTATCAGTTTCATAAGCAATGGTGTACTACATATGGTACGTATCAGTAGGAAACACAGTTCTTTTTTTCTAGAAATGCTGATATTTCTTACTCTATTAGAGACGCTGGATAGAAGAGGATGATTCTTGTCTTAAAAGAGAGTTTTTTTCAGGGATCAGAACTCTGGTCTGAATTTGCCTTCAGAAACAGAGATAAACCCCAGGATCTGTGTCTTCCTACAAGCAAGAGTTCATTTCTGGTAAACCAAGTGAATTTTCGCTCAAATGATTTTACACTGTTCTAGAACCCAACGCGATTATCACTATTAACTAAAGAGCATTTATGTAAGAGGAGCTGTGGTCTGTATCAGTTTCATAAGCAGAGGTGTACTACATATGGGCCCTATGAGTAGGAAACACAGTTCTTTTTTTCTTGTCATGCTCATCGTTCTTACTGTATTGGAGACCCTGGAAAGAAGAGGATGATTCATGCCTTAAAACAGAGTGTTTTTCAGTGTTGAGAATTCTGGTCTGAATTTCCCTTCAGAACGGAGTTCAACCCAATGATCTCTGTCTTCCTACAAGCAAGAGTTCACTTCTGGTAAACCAAGTGAATTTTCGCTCAAATCATTTTACACAGTTCTAGAACACAACGCGATTATCACTATTAACTAAAGAGCATTTATGTAAGAAGAGCTGTGGTTTGTATCAGTTTCATGAGCAGAGTTGAACTACATATGGTCTGCATAAGTAGGAAACCCAGTTCTTTTTTTCAGGGCATGCTCATGGATCTTGCTGTATTTTAGCCTCTGGAAAGAAGAGCTTGCTTCTTGCGTTAAATCAGAGTGTGTTTCAGTGATGAGAACTCTGGTCTGAATTTCTCTTTAGAAACGGAGTTAAACCCCAGGATCTGTGTCTTTCAACAAGCAAGAGTTCATTTCTGGTAAACCAAGTGATTTTTTGGCTCAAATGATTTTTTGCAGTTCACCAACCCAAACCGATTCTCACTATTAACTAAAGAGCATTTATGTAAGAGGAGCTGTGGTTTGTATCATTTTCATAAGCAGAGTTGAAATACATTTGGTCCGTATGAGTAGGAAACACAGTTCTTTTTTTCAGGGCATGCTCGTGGTTCTTACTGTATTTTAGATGGTGGAAAGAAGAGGATGATTCTTGCCTTAAAACAGAGTTTTTTTTTCAGGGATGAGAACTCTGGTCTGAATATCCCTTCAGAAACGGACTTAAACCTCAGGATATGTGTCTTCTTACAAGCAAGAGTTCATTTCTGGCAAACCCAGTGAATTTTGGGCTGAAATGATTTTTCTCATTTCACGAACCCAACGCAATTCTCACTATTAACTAAAGAGCATTTATGTAAGAGGAGCTGTGGTTTGTATCAGTTTCATAAGCAGAGTTCAAGTATATATGGTCTGCATAAATTGGAAACCCAGTTCTTTATTTCAGGGCATGCTCATGGTTCTTGCTGTATTGGAGACGATGGAAAGAAGAGCTTGCTTCTTGCATGAAAATAGAGTGTGTTTCATGGATGAGAACTCTGGTCTGATTTTCCCTTCAGAAACTGAGTTAAACCCCATGATCTGTGTCTTCTTACAAGCAAGAGTTCATTTCGGGTAAACCAAGTGAATTTTCGGGTCAGATGATTGTACACAGTTCTAGAACCTAACACGATTATCACTATTAACTAAAGAGCATTTATGGAAGAGGAGCTGTTGTCTGTATCAGTTTCATAGGCAGAATTCAACTACATATAGTCCGTATGAGTAGGAAACACAGTTCTTTTTTTCAGGGCATGCTCATTGTTCTTGCTGTATTTTAGACTCTAGAAAGAAGAGCTTGCTTCTTGCGTTAAAACATAGTGTGTATCAGGGATGAGAACTATGGTCTGAATTTCCCTTCAAAAACGGAGTTAAACCCCAGGATCAGTGTCTTCCTACAAGCAAGAGTTTATTTCTGGTAAACCCAGTGAATTTTGGGCTGAAATGATTTTACACAGTTCAAAATCCCAATGTGATTCTCACTATTAACTAAAGAGCATTTATGTAAGAGGAGCTGTGGTTTGTACCAGTTTCATAATTAGAGTAGAACTACATATGTCAGTATGAGTAGGAAACACAGTTCTTTTTTTCAGGGCATGTTCATGGTTTTTGCTGTATGTTAGAATCTGGAAAGAAGAGCTTGCTTTCTGTGTTAAAACAGAGTGTGTTTCAGGGATGAGTACTCTCTTCTGGATTTCCCTTCAGAAACGGAGTTAATCCCCAGGATATTTGTCTTCCTACAAGCAAGAGTTCATTTCTTGTAAACTCAGTGAATTTTGGGCTCAAATGATTTTTATGGGTTCACAAACCCAACACGATTCTCACTTTTAATGAAAGAGGATTTAAGTAAGAGGAGCTGTGGTTTCTATCAGTTTCATAAGCAGAATTGAACTACCTATGGTCTGTATGAGTAGGAAACACAGTTCATTTTTTCTGGGCATGCTCGTGGTTCTTACTGTATTGGAGTCGGTGGAAAGAAGAGGATGATTCTTGCCTTAAAACAGAGTTTTTTTTTCAGGGATGAGAACACTGGTCTGAATTTGCCTTCAGAAACGGAGTTAATCCCCAGGATATGTGTCTTCCACAAGCAAGAGTTCATTTATGGTAAACCCAGTGAATTTTGGGCTGAAATGATTTTTCTCATTTCACGAACCCAACGCGATTCTCACTATTAACTAAAGAGCATTTATGTAAGAGGAGCTGTGGTTTGTATCAGTGTCATAAGCAGAGTTTAACTACATATGGTCTGCATAATTAGGAAACCCAGTTCTTTTTTTCTGGGCATGCTCATGGATCTTGCTGTATTATAGACTCTGGAAACAAGAGCTCGCTTCTTTGTTAAAACAGAGTGTGTTTCAGGGATGAGAACTCTGGTCTAAATGTCCCTTCAGAAATGGAGTTAAACCCCAGTATCTGTGACATCCTACAAGCAAGAGTTCATTTCTGGTAAACCCAGTGAATTTTGGGCTGAAATGATTTTTCGCAGATCACGAAACCAACGAGATTCTCACTATTAACTTAAGAGTATTTATGTAAGAAGAGCTATTGTATGTATCAGTTTCATATGCAGAGTTGAACTACATATATTCTGCATGAGTAGGAAACACAATTCTTTTTTTCAGGGCATGCTCATGGTTCTTGCGGTATTTTAGGCTCTGGGAAGAAGAGCTTGCTTCTTCGTTAAAACAGAGTGTGTTTCAGGGATGAGAACTCTGGTCCGAATTTGCCTTCAGAAACGGAGTTAAACCCCAGGATCTGTGTCTTTGTACAAGCAAGAGTTCATTTATCGTAAACCAAGTGAATATTGGGCTCAAATGGTTTTTCGCAGTTCATGAACCCACGTGATTTTCACTATTAACTAAAGAGCATTGATATAAGAGGAGCTGTGGTCTGTATCAGTTTCATAAGTAGAGTTGAACTAAATATGGAACGTATGAGTAGGAAACACAGTCCTTTTTTCTGGGCAAGCTCATGGTTCTTTCTGTATTGGAGACGCTGGAAAGAAGAGCTTGCTTCTTGCATTAAAACAGAGTGTGTTTCATGGATGAGAACTCTGGTCAGATTTTCCCTTCAGAAACGGAGTTAAATCCCATGATCTGTGTCTTCCTACAAGCAAGAGTTCAGTGCTGGTAAACATACTGAATTTTGGGCTCAAATGATTTTTCCCAGTTCACGAACACAACGCTATTATCACTAATAACTAAAGAGCATTTATGTAAGAGGAGGTGTGGTCTGTATCAGTTTCATAAGCAGAGTTGAACTAAATATGGGCCATATGAATAGGAAACACAGTTCTTTTTTCAGGCCATGCTCATGGTTCTTGCTATATTTTAGACTCTGGAAAGAAGAGCTTGCTTCTTCGTTAAAACAGAGTGTGTTTCATGGATAAGAACTCTGGTCTGAATTTCCCTACAGAAACGGAGTTAAACCCCAGGATCTGTGTGTTCGTACAAGCAAGAGTTCATTTCTCGTAAACCAAGTGAATTTTGAGCTCAAATGATTTTTTGCAGTTCACCAACCCAAACCGTTTCTCTTTTACCTAAAGAGCATTTATGTAAGAGGAGCTGTGGTTTGTCTCAGTTTCATAAGCAGAGTTGAACTAAATATGGACCATATGAATAGGAAACACAGTTCCTTTTTTCTGAGCATGCTCATGGTTCTTGCTGAACTGGAGACGCTGGAAAGAAGAGCTTGCTTCTTGCATTAAAACAGTGTGTTTCATGGATGAGATCTCTGGTCTGAATTTCCTTTCAGAAACGGAGTTAAACCCCAGGATCTGTGTCTTCCTACAAGCATATTTCATTTCTGGTAAACCAAGTGAATTTTTGGCTCAAATGATTTTTTGCAGTTCACGAACCCAAACCGATTCTCACTATTAACTAAAGAGCATTTATGTAAGAGTGTCTGTGGTTTGTATCAGATTCATAAGCAGAGTTGAACTACATATGGTCCGTATGAGTAGGAAACACAGTTCTTTTTTTCTGGCCATGCTCATGGTTCTTGATGTTTTGGAGCCGCTGGAAAGCAGAGCTTGCTTCTTTCGTGAAAACAGAGTGTGTTTCATTCATGAGAATTCTGGTCTAAATTTCCCTTCAGAAACGGAGTTAAACCCCAGGATCTGTGTCTTCCTACAAGCAAGAGTTCATTTCAGGTAAATCCAGTGAATTTTGGGCTCAAATGATTTTTCTCAGTTCACCACCCGAAACCGATTCTCACTATTAACTAAAGAGCATTTATGTAAGAGGAGCTGTGGTTTGTATCAGTTTCATATGCAGAGTTGAACTACATATGGTCAGTATGAGTAGGAAACACAGTTCTTTTTCTCAGGGCATGCTCATGGTTCTTGCTGTATTTTAGACTCTGGAAAGAAGAGGTTGTTTGTTTCCTTAAAACAGACTGTTTTTCAGGGATGAGAACTCTGGTCTGAATTTCCCTTCAGAAATGGAGTTAAACCCAAGGATCTGTGTCTTCCTACATGGAAGAGTTTCTTTCTGGTAAACAAAGTGAATTTTGGGCTCAAATGATTTTACAAAGTTCAAAAACCCACTGCGATTATCATTATTAACTAAACAGCATTTATTTAAGAGGGTCTGTGGTTTGTATCAGTTTCATAAGCAGAGTTGAACTACCTATGGTCCGTATGAGTAGGAAACACAATTCTTTTTTTCAGGGCATGCACATGGTTCTTGTTGTATTTTAGACTCTGGAAAGAAGAGCTGCTTGTTACGTTAAAACACAATGTGTTTCAGGATGAGAACTGTGGTCTGATTTTGCCTTCAGAAACGGAGTTAAACACCAGGATCTGTGTCTTCCTACAAGCAAGAGTTCATTTCTGGTAAACCAAGTAAATTTTGGGCTCAAATGATTTTGCTCAGTTCACCAACCGAAACCGATTCTCACTATTAACTAAAGAGCCTTTATGTAAGAGGAGCTATGGTTTGTATCAGTTTCATAAGCAGAGTTGAACTACATATGGTCCGTATGAGTAGGAAACACAGTTCTTTTTTTCTGGGCGTGCTCATAGTTTTTGATGTATTGGAGCCGCTGGAAAGGAGAGCTTGCTTCTTGCATGAAAACAGAGTGTTTTTCAGGGATGAGAACTCTGGTTTGAATTTGCCTTCAGAAACGGAGTTAAACCCCAGGATCTTTGTATTCCTACATGCAAGAGTTCTTTTCTGGTAAACCCAGTGAATTTTGGGCTCAAAGGATTTTCCCAGTTCACCAACCCAACATGATACTCACTATTAACTAAAGAGCCTTTATGTAAGAGGAGCTCTGGTTTGTATTAGTTTCATATGCAGAGTTGAACTACATAGAGTCCGTGTGAGTACGATACACAGTTCTTTTTCACAGGGCATGCTCATGGTTCTTGCTCTATTATAGACTCTGTAAAGAAGAGCTTGCTTGTTGCGTTAAAACAGACTCTGTTTCATGGATGAGAACACTGGTCTGAATTTACCTTCAAAATCAGAGTTAAAATCCAGGATCTGTGTCTTCCTACATGGAAGAGTTTATTTCTGGTAAACCAAGTGAATTTTGGGCTCAAATGATTTGACACAGTTTGAAACCCCTATGCGATTCTCACTATTAACTAAACAGCATTTATTTAAGAGGTGCTGTGGTTTGTATCAGTTTCATAACCAGAGTGGATCTACATATGGTCTGTACGAGTAGGAAACACAGTTCTTTTTTCAGGGCATCCACATGGTTCTTGCTGTATTGTAGACGCTGGAAAGTAGAGGATGAATCTTGCCTTAAAACAGAGTGTTTTTCAGGGATGAGAATTCTGGTCTGAATTTGCCTTCAGAACCAGAATTAAACCCCTGGATCTGTGTCTTCATACAAGCAGGAGTTAATTTCAGGTAAACGCAATAAATTTTAGGCTCAAATGATTTTTCGCAGTTCACGAACCCAACGCGATTCTCACTATTAACTAAAGAGCATTAATATTAGAGGAGCTGTGGTTTGTATCAGTTTCATAAGCAGAGTTGAACTGCATATGGTCCGTATGAGTAGGAATCACAGTTCTTTGTTCTGGGCATGCTCATGGTTCTTGCTGTATTGGAGACGCTGGAAAGAAGAGGATGATTCATGCCTTAAAACTTATTGTTTTTCATTGATGAGAAATCTGGTCTGAATTTCCCTTCAAAAACGGAGTTAAACCCCAGGATCTGTGTCTTCCTACAAGCAAGAGTAAACTTCTGGTAAACCAAGTGAATTTTTGTCTCAAATGATTTTTCGCAGTTCACGAACCCAATGCTGTTCTCACCATTAACTAAATAGCATTTATGTAAGAGGAGCTGTGGTATGAATTAGTTTCATAAGCAGAGTTTAACTACATATGGTTTGTATGAGTAGGAAACACAGTTCTTTTTTTCAGGCCATGCTCAAGGTTCTTGCTGTATTTTAGACTCTCGAAACAAGAGCTTGCTTCTTGCGCTAAAGCAGAGTGTGTTTCAGGGATGAGAACTCTGGACTGAATTTCCGCTCAGAAATGGAGTTAAACCCCGGGATCTGTGTCTTCCTACAAGCACGAGTTCATTTCAGGTAAACCCAGTGAATTTTGGGCTCAAATGACTTTACACAGTTCTAGCACTCAAAGTTATTATCACTATTAACTTAAGAGTACTTATGTAAGAGGAGCTGTGGTCTGTATCAGTTTCATAAGCAGAGTCGAACTACATATGGTCCGTATGAGTAGGAAACACGGTTCTTTTTTTCTGGGCATGCTCATGGTTCTTGATGTACTGGAGCCGCTGGAAAGAAGAGCTTGCTTCTTTCGTTAAAACAGAGTGTGTTTCAGGGATGAGAACTCTGGTATGAATTTGCCTTCAGTAACGGAGATAAACCCCAGGATCTGTGTCTTCCTACAAGCAAGAGTTCATTTCTGGTAAACCCAGTGAATTTTGGGCTCAAATGATTTTTGGCAGTTCACGAACCCAACGCTATTCTCACTATTAACTAAAGAGCATTTATGTAAGGGTAGGTGTGGTCTGTATCAGTTACATAAGCAGAATTGAACTACATATGGTCCGTATGAATAGGAAACACATTTATTTTTTTTTAAGGTCATGCTCATTGTACTTGCTGTATTATAGACTCTGGAAAGAAGAGCTTGCTACTTGCGTTAAAGCAGAGTGTGTTTCAGGGATGAGAACTCTGGTCTGAATTTCCCTTCAGAAACGGAGTTAAAGCCCAGGATCTGTGTCTTCCTACAAGCAAGAGTTCATTTCTGGTAAAATCAGAGAATTTTGGGCTCAAATGATTTTACACAGTTCACGAGCCCAACGCTATTCTCAATATTAACTAAAGAGCATTTATGTAAGAGGAGCTGTGGTCTGTATCAGTTTCGTAAGCAGAGGTGTACTACATATGGGCCCCATGAGTAGGAAACATAGTTCTTTTTTTTCTGTGAATGCTCATATTTCTTACTGTATTGGAGAACCTGGATAGAAGAGGATTATTTTTGCCTTAAAACAGAGTGTGTTTCATGGATGAGAATTCTGGTCTGATTTTTCCTTCAGAACGTAGTTAAACACCAGGATCTGTGTCTTCCTACAAGCAAGAGATCATTTCTGGTAAACCCAGTGAATTTTGGGCTCAAATGATTTTTCGCAGTTCTCGAGTCCAACACTATTCTCACTATTAACTAAAGAGCATTTGTGTAAGAGGAGGTGTGGTCTGTATCAGTTTCATAAGCAGAGTTTAACTACATATCGTCTGTATGAGTAGGAAACACAGTTGTTTTTTTCTGGGAATGCTCATATTTCTTACTGTATTGGAGAAGCCCTATAGAAGAGGATGATTCCTGCCTTAAAACAGAGTGTTTTTCATGGATGAGAACTCTGGTCTGGATTTCCCTTTAGAAACAGAGTTAAACCCCAGGATCTGTGTCTTCCTACAAGCAAGAGTTCATTTCTGGTAAACCCAGGTAATTTAGTGCTCAAATGATTTTTCGCAGTTCATGAACCCAACGCGATTCTCACTATTAACTAAAGAGGATTTATGTAAGAGTAGCTGTGGTTTGAAATAGTTTCATAAGCTAGTTTAACTACATATGGTTTGTATGAGTAGGAAACACAGTTCTTTTTTTCTGGGAATGCTCATGTTTCTTGCTGTATTTTAGAATCTGGAAAGAAGAGCTTGCTTCTAGCGTTAAAGGAGAGTGTGTTTCAGGGATGAGAACTCTGGTCTGAATTTCCGCTCAGAAACGGAGTTAAACCCCGGGATCTGTGTCTTCCTACAAGCAAGCCTTCTTTTCTGGTAAACCCAGGAAATTTTGGGCTCAAATGATTTTTCACAGTTCACCAACCCAAACCGATTCTCACTATTAACTAAAAGCATTTATGTAAGAGGAGCTGGGGCTTGTATCAGTTTCATAAGCAATGGTGTACTACATATGGTACGTATCAGTAGGAAACACAGTTCTTTTTTTCTGGAAATGCTCATATTTCTTACTCTATTAGAGACGCTGGATAGAAGAGGATGATTCTTGTCTTAAAAGAGAGTTTTTTTCAGGGATCAGAACTCTGGTCTGAATTTGCCTTCAGAAACGGAGATAAACCCCAGGATCTGTGTCTTCCTACGAGCAAGAGTTCATTTCTGGTAAACCAAGTGAATTTTCGCTCAAATGATTTTACACTGTTCTAGAACCCAACGCGATTATCACTATTAACTAAAGAGCATTTATGTAAGAGGAGCTGTGGTCTGTATCAATTTCATAAGCAGAGGTGTACTACATATGGGCCCTATGAGTAGGAAACACAGTTCTTTTTTTCTTGTCATGCTTATGGTTCTTACTGTATTGGAGACCCTGGAAAGAAGAGGATGATTCATGCCTTAAAACAGAGTGTTTGTCAGGGATGAGAATTCTGGTCTGAATTTCCCTTCAGAACGGAGTTCTACCCAATGATCTCTGTCTTCCTACAAGCAAGAGTTCACTTCTGGTAAACCAAGTGAATTTTCGCTCAAATGATTTTACACAGTTCTAGAACACAACACGATTATCACTATTAACTAAAGAGCATTTATGTAAGTGGAGCTGTGGTCTGTATCAGTTTCATAAGGAGAGGTGTATGACATATGGGACCTATGAGGAGGAAACACAATTCTTTTTTTTTTTTTTTTGTCATGCTCATGGTTCTTACTGTATTGGAGACCCTGGAAAGAAGAGGATGATTCATGCCGTAAAAGAGAGTGTTTTTCAGGGATGAGAATTCTGGTCTGAATTTCCCTTCAGAAACGGAGTTAAACCCCAGGATCTGTGTCTTCCTACAAGCAAGAGTTCATTTCTGGTAAACCCAGTGAATTTTGGGCTCAAATGATTTTTCGCAGTTCACAAGCCCAACACTATTCTCACTATTATCTAAAGAGCATTTATGTAATAGGAGGTGTGGTCTATATCAGTTTCATAAGCAGAGTTTAACTACATATGGTCAGTATGAGTAGGAAACACAGTTCTTTTTTTCTGTGAATGCTCATATTTCTTACTGTATTGGAGAACCTGGATAGAAGACTATGATTCTTGCCTTAAAACAGCGTGTGTTTCATGGATGAGAACTCTGGTCTGGATTTCCCTTCAGAAACGGAGTTAAACCCCAGGATCTGTGTCTTCTTACAAGCAACAGTTCATTTCTGGTAAACCCAGGTAATTTTGTGCTCAAATGATTTTTCGCAATTTACGAACCCAACGCGATTCTCACTATTAACTAAAGAGGATTTATGTAAGAGTAGCTGTGGTTTGAATTAGCTTCATGAGCAGAGTTTAACTACATATGGTCTGTATGAGTAGGAAACACAGTTCTTTTTTTCTGGGAATGCTCATGTTTCTTGCTGTATATTAGACTCTGGAAAGAAGAGCTTGCTTCTTGCGTTATAGCAGAGTCTGTTTCAGGGATGAGAACTCTGGTCTGAATTTCCGCTCAGAAACGGAGTTAAACCCCGGGATCTGTGTCTTCCTACAAGCAAGCCTTCTTTTCTGGTAAACCCAGGGAATATTGGGCTCAAATGATTTTTCACAGTTCACCAACCCAAATCGATTCTCACTATTAACTGAAGAGCATTTATTTAAGAGGAGCTGTGGCTTCTATCAGTTTCATAAGCAGAGGTCTAGTACATATGGTACGTATGAGTAGGAAACACATTTCTTTTTTTCTGGGAATGCTCATATTTCTTACTCTATTGGAGACGCTGGATAGAAGAGGATGATTCTTGCCTTAAAAGAGAGTTTTTTTCAGGGATCAGAACTCTGGTCTGAATTTGCATTCAGAAATGGAGATAAACCCCAGGATCTATGTCTTCCTACAAGCAAGAGTTCATTTCTGGTAAGCCCAGTGATTTTTGGGCTGAAATGATTTTTCGCAGTTCATGAAACCAACGGGATTCTCACTATTACCTAAAGAGCATTTATGTAAAAGGAACAGTTTTTTGTATCAGTTTCATAAGCAGAGTTGAACTACGTATGGTCCATATGAGTAGGAAACACATTTCTTTAATTCACGCCATGCTCATAGTTCTGGCTGTATTTTAGACTGTGGAAAGATGAGCTTGCTTCTTGCGTTAAAGCAGAGTGTGTTTCCGGGATGAGAACTCTCTTCTAAATTTCCGCTCAGAAATGGAGTTAAACCCCGGGTTCTGTTTCTTCCTACAAGCCAGACTTCTTTTCTGGTAAACCCAGGGAATTTTGGGCTCAAATGATTTTTCACAGTTCACCAACCCAAACCGATTCTCACTATTAACTAAAGAGCATTTATGTAAGAGGAGCTGTGCTTTGTTTCAGTTTCATAAGCAGAGTTGAACTGCACACTGTCCGTAATGTGGGAGACACAGTTCTTTTTTTGGGGGGGCATGCTCATGGTTCTTACTGTATTGGAGACCATGGAAAGAAGAGGATGATTCATGCCTTAAAACAGAGTGTGTTTCAGGGATGAGAACTCTGGTCTGAATTTCCCTTCCGAAACGAATTAAACACCAGGATTCGTGTCTTCCTTCAAGCAAGAGTTCATTTCTGGTAAACTCAGTGAATTTTGGGCTCAAATGATTTTTCGCAGTTCACGAACCCTACGCTATTCTCACTATTAACTAAAGAGGATTTATGTAAGAGGAGCTGTGGTTTGTATCAATTTCATAAGCAGAGTTGAACTACATATGGATTGTATGAGTAGGAAACACAGTTACTTTTTTCTGTGCATGCTCATGTTTCTTGCTGTATTGGAGACTGGGGAAAGAAGTGCTTGCTTCTTGCTTTAAAACAGAGTGTGTTTCATGGATGAGAACTCTGGCCTGAATTTCCCTTCAGAATCGAAGCCAAACCCCATGATCTTTGTCTTCCTACAAGCAAGAGTTCATTTCTGGTAAACCAAGTGAATTTTCAGCTCAAATGATTTTACACAGTTCTAGATCCCAACGCGATTATCACTATTAACTAAAGAGCATTTATGTAAGAGGAGCTGTGGCTTGTATCAGTTTCATAAGCAGAGGTGTACTACATATGGTACGTATGAGTAGGAAACACAGTTCTTTTTTTCTTGTCATGATCATGGTTCTTACTGTATTGGAGAAACTAGAAAGAAGAGGATGATTTATGCATTAAAACATAGTGTTTTTCAGGGATGAGAATTCTCGTCTGAATTTCCCTTCAGAAACGGAGTTAAACCCCATTATCTGTGTCTTCCTACAAGCAAGATTTCATTTCTGATAAACCCAGTGAATTTTGGGCTCAAATGATTTTCCGCTGTTCACGAACCCAACGCTATTCTCACTATTAACTAAAGAGCATTTATGTAAGAGTAGGTGTGGTCTGTATCAGTTACATAAGCAGAATTGGACTACATATGGTCCGTTAGAATAGGAAGCACATTTCTTTTTTTCAGGTCATGGTCATTGTTCTTGCTGTATTATAGACTCTGGAAAGAAGAGCTTGCTTCTTGCGTTAAAGCAGAGTGTGTTTCAGGGATGAGAACTGTGGTCTGAATTTCCCTTCAAAAACGGAGTTAAACCCCATGATCTGTGTCTTCCTACAAGCAAGAGTTCACTTCTGGTAAACCAAGTGAATTTTCGGCTCAAATGATTTTACACAGTTCTAGAACCCAAAGCGATTATCACTATTAACTAAAGAGCATTTAGGTAAGAGGAGGTGTGGTTACTATCAGTTTCATAAGCAGAGTTTAACTACATATGGTCTGTATGAGTAGGAAACACAGTTCTTTTTATCTGTGATTGCTCATATTTCTTACTGTATTGGAGAAGCTGGATAGAAGAGGATGATTCTTGCCTTAAAACAGAGTTTGTTTCATAGATGAGAACTCTGGTCTGGATTTCCCTTCAGAAACGGAGATAAACCCCAGGATCTGAGTCTTCCTACAAGCAAGAGTTCATTTGTGGTAAACCCAGTGAATTTTGGGCTCAAATGATTTTTCACAGTTCACGAACCCAACGCGATTCTCACTATTAACAAAAGAGGATTTATGTAAGCGTAGCTGTGGTTTGAATTAGTTTCATAAGCAGAGTTTAACTACATATGGTTTGTATGAGTAGGAAACACAGTTCTTTTTTTCTGGGAATGCTCATGTTTCTTGCTGTATTTTAGACTCTCTAAAGAAGAGCTTGCTTCTAGCGTTAAAGGAGAGTGTGTTTCAGGGATGAGAACTCTGGTCTGAATTTCCGCTCAGAAACAGAGTTAAACCCCGGGATATGTGTCTTCCTACAAGCAAGCCTTCTTTTCTTGTAAACCCAGGGAATTTTATGCTCAAATGATTTTTCACAGTTCACCAACCCAAACCGATTACAACTATTAACTAAAGAGCATTTATGTAAGAGGAGCTGGGGCTTGTATCAGTTTCATAAGCAATGGTGTACTACATATGGTACGTATGAGTAGGAAACACAGTTCTTTTTTTCTGGGAATGCTCATATTTCTTACTCTATTAGAGACGCTGGATAGAAGAGGATGATTCTTGTCTTAAAAGAGAGTTTTTTTCAGGGATGAGAACTCTGGTCTGAATTTGCCTTCAGAAACGGAGATAAACCCAATGATCTGTGTCTTCCCACAAGCAAGAGTTCACTTCTGGTAAACCAAGTGAATTTTGCTCAAATGATTTTACACAGTTCTTGAACCCAACGCGATTATCACTATTAACTAAAGAGCATTTATGTAAGAGGAGCTGTGGTCTGTATCAGTTTCATAAGCAGAGGTGTACTACATATGGGCCCTACGAGTAGGAAACACAGTTCTTTTTTTTTTGTCATGCTCATGGTTCTTACTGTATTGGAGATCCTGGAAAGAAGAGGATTATTCATGCCTTAAAACAGAGTGTTTTTCAGGGATGAGAATTCTGGTCTGAATTTCGCTTCAGAAACGGAGTTAAACCCCAGGATCTGTGTCTTCCTACAAGCAAGACTTCATTTCTGGTAAAATCAGAGAATTTTGGGCTCAAATGTTTTTTCGCAGTTCACGAGCCCAACGCTATACTCAATATTAACTAAAGAGCATTTATGTAAGAGGAGGTGTGGTCTGTATTAGTTTCATAAGCAGAGTTTAACTACATATGGTCTGTATAAGTAAGAAACACAGTTCTTTTTTTCTGTGAATGCTCATATTTCTTACTGTATTGGAGAAGCTGGATAGAAGAGGATGATTCCTGCCTTAAAACAGAGTGTGTTTCATGGATGAGAACTCTGGTCTGGATTTCCCTTTAGAAACGGAGTTAAACCCCAGGATCTGTGTCTTCCTACAAGCAAGACTTCATTTCTGGTAAAATCAGAGAATTTTGGGCTCAAATGTTTTTTCGCACTTCACGAGCCCAACGCTATTCTCAATATTAACTAAAGAGCATTTATGTAAGAGGAGGTGTGGTCTGTATTAGTTTCATAAGCAGAGTTTAACTACATATGGTCTGTATAAGTAGGAAACACAGTTCTTTTTTTCTGTGAATGCTCATATTTCTTACTGTATTGGAGAAGCTGGATAGAAGAGGATGATTCCTGCCTTAAACAGAGTGTGTTTCATGGATGAGAACTCTGGTCTGGATTTCCCTTTAGAAACGGAGTTAAACCCCAGGATCTGTGTCTTCCTACAAGCAAGAGTTCATTTCTGGTAAACCCAGGTAATTTAGTGCTCAAATGATTTTTCACAGTTCACGAACCCAACGCGATTCTCACTATTAACTAAAGAGGATTTATGTAAGAGTAGCTGTAGTTTGAATTAGTTTCATAAGCAGAGTTTAACTACATATGGTTTGTATGAGTAGGAAACACAGTTCTTTTTTTCTGGGAATGCTCATGTTTCTTGCTGTATTTTAGACTCTGGAAAGAAGAGCTTGCTTCTAGCGTTAAAACAGAATGTGTTTCAGGGATGAGAACTCTGGTCTGAATTTCCGCTCAGAAACGGAGTTAAACCCCGGGCTCTGTGTCTTCCTACAAGCAAGCCTTCTTTTCTGGTAAACCAGGGAATTTTGGGCTCAAATGATTTTTCACAGTTCACCAACCCAAACCGATTCTCACTATTAACTAATGAGCATTTATGTAAGAGGAGCTGTGGTTTGTACCAGTTTCATAAGTAGAGTAGAACTACATATGGTCTGTATGAGTAGGAAACACAGGACTTTTTTTCAGGGCATGTTCATGGTTTTTGCTGTATGTTAGAATCTGGAAAGAAGAGCTTGCTTCTTTCGTTAAAACAGAGTGTGTTTCAGGGATGAGAACTCTGTTCTGAATTTCCCTTCAGAAACGGAGTTATACCCAGGATCTGTGTCTTCCTACAAGTAAGAGTTCATTTCCTGTAAACTCATTGAATTTTGGGCTCAAATGATTTTTCTCGGTTCACAAACCCAACGCGATACTCACTTTTAATGAAAGAAGATTTGTGTAAGAGGAGCTGTGGTTTGTACCAGTTTCATAAGCAGAGTTGAACTACATATGGTCTGTATGAGTAGGAAACACAGTTCATTTTTTCTGGGCATGCTCGTGGTTCTTACTGAATTGGAGACAGTGGAAAGAAGAGGATGATTCTTGCCTTAAAACAGAGTTTTTTTTCAGGGATGAGAACTCTGGTCGGAATTTGCCTTCAGAAACAGACTTAAACCCCAGAATATGAGTCTTCCTACAAGCAAGAGTTCATTTCTGGTAAACCCAGTGAATTTTGGGCTGAAATGATTTTTCCCATTTCACGAACCCAACACGATTCTCACTATTAACTAAAGAGCATTTATGTAAGAAGAGCTGTGGTTTGTATCAGTTTCATGAGCAGAGTTGAACTACATATGGTCTGCATAAGTAGGAAACCCAGTTCTTTTTTTCAGGGCATGCTCATGGATCTTGCTGTATTTTAGCCTCTGGAAAGAAGAGCTTGCTTCTTGCATTAAATCAGAGTGTGTTTCAGTGATGAGAACTCTGGTCTGAATTTCTCTTTAGAAACGGAGTTAAACCCCAGGATCTGTGTCTTCCAACAAGCAAGAGTTCATTTCTTGTAAACCAAGTGATTTTTTGGCTCAAATGATTTTTTGCAGTTCACCAACCCAAACAGATTCTCACTATTAACTAAAGAGCATTTATGTAAGAGGAGCTGTGGTTTGTTTCAGTTTCATAAGCAGAATTGAATTACGTATGGTCCTTAAACTCTGCTTATGTAACTATTACAAACCACAGCTCCTCTTACATAAATGCTCTTTAGTTAATAGTCAGAATCGTGTTGGGTTCGTGAACTGGGTAAAATCATTTGAGCCCCAAAATCACTGGGTTTACCAGAAATGAACTCTTGCTTGTAGGAAGACACAGATACAGGGGTTCAACTCCGCTTCTGTAGGGAAATTCAAACCACTGTTCTCAACCATGAAAAATATGCTGTTTTAACGCAAAAGGCATGCTCTTCTTTCCAGTGTCTCCAACACAGCATGAAATATGAGCATGCCCAGAAAACAAGAACTGTGCTTGCTACTCATATGGAACATAACTAGGTCAACTCTGCTTACTAAACTGATACAAACCACATCTCCTCTTACATAAATGCTTTTCAGTTAATAGTGAGAAACGAATTGGGTTCCGGAACTGTGTAAAACCATTTGAGCCCAAAATTCACTGTATTTACCAGAAATCAACTCTTGCTTGAAGGAAGATACAGTTCCTATGGTTTATCTACGTTTTTGATGGGAAATTCAGACCAGAGTTCTCATCCATGAAACACACGATGTTTAACGCAAGAAGCATCCTCTTCTTTCCAGCGTCTCCAATACAGCAGGAACCATGAGCATATCCAGGAAAAAAGAACAATGTTTCCTACTGATAAGGACCACATCTAATTCAACTCTGCTTATGAAATTGATACAATCCACAGCACCTCTTACATAAATGCTTTTGAGTTAATAGTGAGAAACATATTGAGTTCGTGAACTGTATGAAATCATTTGAGCCCATAATTCACTGGGTTTACCAGAAATGAACTCTTGCTTGTAGGAAGACATAGATCATGTGGTTGAACCTCAATTCGGAAGTGAAAATCAGACCAGAGTTCTCATCCCTGGAACACACACAGTTTTAAGGCAAGAAGCATCCTCTTCTTTCCAGCCTCTCCAATACAGAAAGAACCATGAGCATGCCCAGGAAAAAAGAACTGTTTTTCCTACTCATCCAGACCACATGTAGTTCAAATCTGCTTATGAAACTGATACAAACCACAGCTCCTCTTACATAAAGTGTTTTTAGTTAATAGCGACAAACACGTTGGTTTCATGAGCAGTGTAAATTCATTTTAGCCAAAAATTACTGGGTTTACCCGAAATGACCTCTTGCTTAGGAAGACACAGATCCAGGGGTTCAACTCTGCTTCTGGAGGGAAATTCAGACCAGTGTTCTCACCCATGAAAAACACGTGGTTTTAATGCAAGAAGCATGCTCTTTATTCCAGCGTTTCCAACACAGCAATAAATATCAGCATGCCCAGAAAAAAGAACTGTGTTTCCTGCTCATACGGACCATATCTAGGTAAACCCTGCTTATGAAACTTATAAAAACCACAGCTCCTCTAACATAAATGCACTTTAGTTCATAGGGAGAAATGCGTTGGGTTCGTGAACTGTGTAAAATCATTTGAGCCCAAAATTACATGGGTTTTGCAGAAATGAATTCTTCCTTGTAGGAAGACAGAGATCCTTGGGTTTAACTCCGTTTCTGAAGGGAAATTCAGACGAGAGTTCTCATCTCTGAAACACAAACTGTTTTAAAATAAGAAGCATCCTCTTCTTTCCAGAGTCTCCAATAAAGGAAAAAAATGAGCATACCCAGAAAAAAAGAACTATGTTTGCTACTCGTAAGGACCACATCTAAATCAACTCTCCTTATGAAACTGATACAAACCAAAGCTCCTCTTATATAAATGCTCTTTAATTAATAGAGAGAACTGGGCTGGATTCCTTAACTGTGTAAAATCATTTGAGCCCATAATTCACCTGGTTTACCAGAAATGGACTCTTTCTTGTAGGAAGACACATATCCTCGGTTTTAACTCTGTTTCTCAAGCGAAATTCAGACCTGAGTTCTCATCCCTGAAACACACTCTGTTTTAAGGCAAGAAACATTCTCTTCTTTCCAGCGTCTCAAACACAGCAAGAACCCTGTGCATGCCCAGAAAAAAAGAATTGTGTTTCCTACTCATACGGACCATATGTAGTTCAACTCTGCTTATGAAACTGATACAAACCACAGCTCCTCTTACATAAAGGCTCTTTAGTTAATAGTGAGATTTGTGAACAGTGTAAGTTCATTTGATCCAAAAATTCACTGGGTTTGCCAGAAATGAAGTCTTGCTTGTAGGAAGACACAGATCCAAGGGTTTAACTCTGCTTCTGAAGGGGAAATTCAGACCAGTGTTCTCATACATGAAACCACGCGGTTTTAACACAAGAAGCATGCACTTCTTTGCAGCGTCTCCAACAGAGGAAGAAATATGAGCATGCCCAGAAAAAAAGAACTGTGTTTACTATTCATTCGGACCATATATAGGTCAACTCTGCTTACAAAACTGATACAAACCACAGCCCCTCTACGTAAATGCTTTTTAGTTAATAGTGAGAAACGCGTTGGGTTCATGAACTGTGTAAAATAATTTGAGGCGATAATTCACTGGGTTTTCCAGAAATGAACTCTTACTTGTAGGAAGACACAGATCCTGGGGTTTAACTCCTTTTCTGAAGTTAAATTCACACCAGAGTTCTCATCCATGAAGCACACACTGTTTTAATGCAAGAAGTATCCTCTTCTTTCCGATGTATCCAATACAGCAATAACCATGAGCATGCCCAGAATAAAAGAACTGTGTTTACTACTCATAAGGACCACATCTAATTCAACTCTGATTATGAAACTGATACAAACCACAGCTCCTCTTACATAAATGCTCTTTCGTTAATATTGAGAATCGCGTTGGGTTCGTGCACTGTGTAAAATCATTTGAGCCCGTAAATCATTGGGTTTTCCTGAAATGAACTCTGGCCTGTAGGAAAACACAGATCATGGAGTTGAACTCTATTTCTGAAGGGAAATTAGGACGATAGTTCGCATCCCTGAAACACACTCTGTTTTAAGGTAAGAAGCATCCTCTTCTTTCCTGCGTCTCCAATACAGGAAGAAACATGATAATACCCAGAAAAAAAAGAACTGTTTTTCCTACTCATACGGACCATGTGTAGTTCAACTCTGCTTATGAAACTGCTACAAACCACAGCTCCTCCTTCATGAATGCTCTTTAGTTAATAGTGTGAATACCATAGGGTTCGTGAACTGTGTAAAATCATTTGAGCCCAAAATTGATGTGTTATACCAGAAATGAACTCTTGCTTATAGTAAGACACAGTTCCTGGGGATTGACTCCGTTTCTGAAGGGAAATTCAGACCAGTGTTCTCATCCATTCAACAGACTCTGCTTTAACGCAAGGAGCAAGCTCTTCTTTCCAGCGTCTCCAATGCTGCAAGAATCATGAGCATGCCCAGAAAAAAAGAACTGTATTTCCTACTCATTCTGACCATATGTAGTTCAACTCTGCTCATGAAACTGATACACACCACAGCTTCTCATACATAAACGCTCTTTAGTTAATAGTGAGAATCGCGTTGGTTTCTAGAACTGTGTAAAATCATTTGAGCCCAAAATTCACTTGGTTTATCAGAAAAGAACTCTTGCTTGTAGGAACACAGATCAAGGGATTCACCTTCGCTTCTGAAGGGAAATTCAGACTAGTGTTCTCATCCAAGAAAAACAGGCTGTTTTAACGCAAGAAGCATGCTCTTCGTTACAGTGTCTACAACACAGAAAGAAATATGAGCATACCCAGAAAAAAGAACTGTGTTTCCTACTGATATGGACCATATCTACATCAACTCTGCATACGAAACTGATACAAACCACAGCTCCTCTTACACAAGTGCTCTTTAGTTAATAGTGAGAAACGCTTTGGGTTCGTACACTGTGTAAAATAATTTGAGCCCCAAATTCACTTGGTTTACCAGAAATGAATTCTTGATTGTAGGAAGAAACAGACCCTGGAGTTGAACTCCGTTTCTGAAGGATAATTCAGAACTGAGTTCTCATCCCTGAAACACACTTTGTTTTAAGGAAATAAGCATCCTCTTCTTTCCAGCGTCTCCAATACAGCAAGAACCATGAGCATGCCCAGAAAAAAAGAACTGTGTTTCCTATTCAAAAGGACCACATGTAATTCACCTCTGCTTATGAAACTGCTACAAACCAAAGCTCCTCTTACATAAATGCTCTTAATTAATAGTGAGAAACGCGTTGTGTTTGTGAACTCTATAAAATCATTTGAGCCCATAATTCCCTGGGTTTTCCTGAAATGAACTATTGCTTGTAGGAAGATACAGATCCTGGGGTTTAACTCCATTTCTGAAGCGTAATTCAGACCAGAGTTCTCATCACTGACACAATCTGTTTTAACGCAAGAAGCATTCTCTTCTTTCCAGTGTCTCAAATACAGAAAGAACCATCAGCATGTTCAGAAAAAAAAGAACTGGGTTTCCAACTCATATGGACCATACGTAGTTCAACTCTGCATATGAAACTGATACAAACCACAGCTCCTCTTTCATAAATGCTCTTTAATTAATAGTGAGAAACGGGTTGTGTTTGTGAACTGTATAAAATCAATTGAGCCCAAAATTCACTGGGTTTACCTGAAATGAAAACTTGGTTGTAGGAAGACACAGATAATGGGGTTTACCTCTGTTTTTGAAGGGAAATTAGGACCAGAGTTCTCATCCCTAAAACACACACTGTTTCAAGGCAAGAAGCAGCCTCTTCTTTCCTGCATCTCCCATACAGCAAGAAACATGATTATACCCAGAAAAAAAGAACTGTTTTTCCTACTCATACGGACCATATGTAGTTCCACTATGTTTATGAAACTGATAAAAACAATAGCTCCTCTTACATAAATGCTCTTTATTTAATAGTGAGAATCGGGTAGGGTTCTTGAACTGTGTAAAATAATTTGAGCCCAAAATTCACTTGGTATACCAAAAATGAACACTTGCTTATAGAATGACACAGATCATGGGGTTTAACTACATTTCTGAAGGTAAATTCAGACCAGTGTTCTCATCCATGAAACCCACTCTGATTTAATGCAAGAAGCAACCTCTTCTTTCCAGCGTCTCCAATGCTGTAAGAATCATGAGCATGCTCAGAAAAAAAGAACTGTGTTTCCTACACAATCGGACCATATGTAGTTCAACTCTGCTTATGAAACTGATACAAACCACAGCTCCTCTTACATAAAGGCTCTTTAGTTAATAGTGAGAAACGGGATGGGTTTGTGAACTGTGTAAAATCATTTGAGCCCAAAATTCACTGGGTTTACCAGAAATTTACTCTTGCTTGTAGGAAGACAGAGATCCTGGGGTTTAACTCCGTTTCTGAAGGAAAAATCAGACCAGAGTTCTCATCCCTGAAACACATTATGTTTTAGTCAAGACGCATTGTCTTCTTTCCATTGTCTCCAATACAGCAAGAACCATGAGCATGCCCAGAAAAAAAGAGCTGTGTTTCCTACTCATACGGCCCATATGTAGTTCAACTCTGCTTATGAAACTGATACAAACCACAGCATCTCTTACATAAACACTCTTTAGTATATAGTGAGAATCGTGTAGGGTTCGTGAACTGTGTAAAACCATTTAGCCCAAAATTGACTTGGTTTACTAGAAATTACCCCTTGCGTATAGGAAGACACAGATACTGGTGTTTCACTCCGATTCTGAAGGGAAATTCAGACCAGTGTTCTCATCCATGAAACCCACTCTGTTTAAACACAAGAAGCAAGCTCTTCTTTCCAGTGTCTCAATTACAGCAAGAAATATGAGCATGCACAGAAAAAAAGAACTGTGTTTCCTACTCATACGGGCTATATCTTGTACAACTCTGCTTACGAAACTGATACAAAACACAGCTCCTCTTACATAAATGCTTTTTAGTTAATAGTGAGAAACACGTTGGGTTCGTGAACTTTGTGAAATCATTTGAGCCCAAAATTCATGGGATTTACCAGAAATGAACTCTTGCTTGTAGGAAGACACAGATCCTGAGGTTTAACTCCATTTCTGAAAGGGAATTCAGACCGGAGTTCTCATCCATGAAACAAACTCTGTTTTAAAGCAAGAATCATCCTCATCTTTCCAGCGTCTCCAATACAGCTGGAACCATGAGCATACCAGAAGAAAAGAACAATGTTTCCTACTCATAATGACCACATCTAACTGAGAAACATAATGAATTCGTGAAATGTGTTAAATCATTTGAGCCCATAGTTCACTGGGTTTACCAGAAATGAACTCTTGCTTGTAGGAAGAGGCAGATCCTGTGGTTTAACTCCCTTTCTGAAGGGAAAATCACATCAGAGTTCTCATCCCTGAAACAAACTCTGTATAAGGCAAGAAGCATCCTCTTCATTCCAGCGCCTCCAATACAGCAAGAACCGTGAGGATGACGAGAAAAAAAGAACTGTTTTCCTACTCATACCGACCTTATGTAGTTCAATTCTCCTTATGAAACTGATACAAACCACAGCTCCTCTTACATAAATGGGTTTGAGTTAATAACGAGAAACGTGTTGAGTTCGTGAACTGGGTAAAATAATTTGAACCCATAACTCACTGGGTTTACCAGAAATGAACTCTTGCTTGTAGGAAGCCACAGATCCTGTGGTTGACCTCCGTTTCTAAAGGAAAATTCAGACCAAAGTTCTCATCCATGAAACACACTCTGTTTTAAGGCAAGAAGCATCCTCTTCTTTCCAGCGTCTCCAATACAGCAAGAACCATGATGCTGCACTGAAAAAAAGAACTGTGTTTCTGACTCATAAGGACCACATCTAATTCAACTCTGCTTATGAAACTGATACAAACCACAGCTCCTCTTACATAAATGCTCATTATTTAATAGTGAGAATCGTGTTAGGTTTGTGAACTGGGTAAAATCATTTGAGCCCAAAATTCACTTGGTTTATCAGAAAAGAACTCTGGCTTATAGGAAGACACAGATCCTGGGGTTTAACTCCGTTTCTGAAGGGAAATTCAGACCAGAGATCTCATCCCTATAACACACTCTGTTTTAAGGCAAGAAGCATCCTCTTCTTTCCAGCGTCTCAAAAGCAGAGACAACCATGAGCATGCCCAGAAAAAATGAACTGGGTTTCCTACTCATATGGACAATAAGTAATTCAACTCTGCTTACAAAACTGATACAAACCACAGCTCCTGTTATATAAATGCGTTTGAGTTAATAGTGAGAAACGCGTTGAGATCTGCTTATGAAACTGATACAAACCACAAATCCTCTTACATGAATGCTTTAGTTAATGATGAGAATCTCTTTGGGTTCATTCACTGTGTAAAATCATTTGAGCCCAAAATTCACTGGGTTTAAAGAAATGAACTCTTGCTTGTAGGAAGAATCAGATCCTGGGGTTGAACTCCGTTTCTTAAGGGAAATTCAGACCTGAGTTCTCATCCCTGAAGCACACTCTGTATTAAGTCAAGAAGCATCCTCTTCTTTCCAGCGTCCAATACAACAAGAACCATGAGCATGCCCAGAAAAAAAGAACTGTTTTTCCTACTCATCCAGACCATATTTAGTTCAACTCTGCTTATGAAACTGATGCAAACCACAGCTCCTCTTACACAAATGCTCTTTAGTTAATAGTGAGAAAGGCGTTAAGTTTGTGAACTCTTTAAAATCATTTGAGCCCATAATTCAATGGGTTTTCCTGAAATGAACTATTGCTTGTAGGAAGACACAGATAATGGTGTTTACCTCTGTTTTTGAAGGGAAATTCAGACCAGAGTTCTCATCCCAAAAACACAAACTGTTTTAAGGCAAGAAGCAACCTCTTCTTTCCTGCGTATCCAATACAGAAAGAAACATGAGAATACCCAGAAAAAAAGAACTGTTTTTCCTACTCATAAGGACAATATGTAGTTCAACTCTGCTTATGAAACTGCTACAAACAATAGCTCCTCTTACATAAATGCTCTTTAGTTAAGAGTGGGAATCACGTAGTGCTCGTGAACTGTGTAAAATCATTTGAGCTCCAAATTCACTTGGTATACCAAAAATGAACATTTGCTTATAGGAAGACACAGATGCTGGTTTTTTCTGCATTTCTGAAGGGGAATTCAGACCAGTGTTCTCATCCATGAAACCCACTCTGATTTAATGCAAGAAGTAACCCCTTCTTTACAGCGTCTCCAATGCTGCAAGAATCATGACCATGCCCAGAAAAAAAGAACTGTGTTTCCTACACATTCAGACCATATGTAGTTCAACTCTGCTTATGAAACTGATACAAAACACAGCTCCTCTTCCATAAATGGTATTGAGTTCATAGTGAGAAACGTATTTAATTCGTGAACTGTGTTAAATCATTTGAGCCCATAATTCACTGGGTTTACCTGAAATGAACTCTTATATGTAGGAAGACACAGATCCAGGGGTTCAACTCCACTTATGAAGGGAAATTCAGACTAGTGTTCTCATCCCTGAAAAAAGCGGTGTTTTAACGCAAGAATAATTCACGTCTTCCAGTGTCTCAAACACAGCAAGAAATATGAGCACGCCCAGAAAAAAAGAACTGTGTTTCCTACACATACAGACCATATCTAGGTGAACTCTGCTCATGGAAGTGGTACAAACCACAGCCCCTCCTACATAAATGCTTTTTAGTTAATAGTAAGAAAAGCGTTGGGTTTGTGAACTGTGTAAAATCATTTGAGCCCAAAATTCACTGGATTTACCACAAATGAACTCTTGCTTGTAGGAAGACACAGATCCTGGGGTTTAAATTCCGTTTCTGACGAGAAAATCACACCAGAGTTCTCAACCCTGAAACACACTCTGTTTTAAGGCAAGAAGCATCCTCTTCTTTCCTGCATCACAAGTACAGCAAGAACCATGAGCATGCCCAGAAAAAAGAACTGTGCTTCCTACTCATAAGACCACATCTAATTCAACTCTGATTATGAAACTGATACAAAACACAGCTACTCTTACATAAAGGATCTTTAGTTAATAGTGAGAAATGGGTTGGTTATGTGAACTGTGTAAATTCATTTGAGCCAAAAATTCTCTGGGTTTACCAGAAATGAACTATTGCTTGTAGGAAGACCAAGATACTGGGGTTTAACTCCGTTTCAGAAGGAAAAATCAGACCAGAGTTCTCATCCCTGTAACACACTCTGTTTTAAGGCAAGAAGTATCGTCTTCTTTCCAGCGTCTCCAATACATTAAGAACCATGAGAATACCCAGAAAAAAAGAACTGTGTTTCCTACACATTCGGAACATATGTAGATCAACTCTGCTTATGAAACTGATACAAACCACAGCTACTCTTATATAAAGTCTCTTTAGTTAATAGTGAGAAACGTGTTGTTTTCATGAACTGTGAAAATTCATTTAAGCCCAGAAATCACTGGGTTTACAAGAAATGAATTCTTGTTTGTAGGAAGACACAGATCCTGGGTTTTAACTATGTTTTTGAAGGGATATTCAGAACAGAGTTCTCATCCAAGAAACCCACTCTGTTTTAACACAAGAAGCAAGCTCTTCTTTCCAGCGTCTCCAATTCTGCAAGAATCATGAGCATGCCAGGAAAAAGAACTGTTTTTCCTAATCATATGGACCATATGTAGTTCAACTCTGCTTATGAAATGGATACAAACCACAGCTCCTCTTACATATAGTCTCTTTAGTTAAAAGTGAGAAACGTGTTGGTTTCGTGAACTGTGTGAATTTATTTGAGCACAAAAATCCCTGGGTTTACAAGAAATGAACTCTTGCTTGGAGAAAGACAAAGATCCAGGGGTTCAACTCTGCTTTGGAAGGGAAATTCAGACCAGTGTTGTCATCCATGAAAACCACGCGGTTTTAAGTCAAGAAACATGCTCTTCTTTCCAGCGTCTCCAAGACAGCAAGAAATATGAGCATGCCCACAAAAAAGAATTGTGTTTCCTACTCATACACAATATCTAGGTGAACTCTGCTTATGAAACTGACAAAAAACACAGCTCCTCTTACATAAATGCTTTTTAGTTAATAGTGAGAAACCAGTTGGATTCATGAACTGTGTAAATTCATTTGAACCCAGAAATCCCTGGGTTTACAAGAAATGAACTCTTTTTGTAGGAAGATACAGATCTTGGGGTTTAACTCTGTTTTTGAAGGGATATTCAGAACAGAGTTCTCATCCAAGAAACCCACTCTGTTTTAACACAAGAAGCAAGCTCTTCTTTCCAGCGTCTCCAACACTGCAACAATCATGAGCATGCCAGGAAAAAGAACTGTTTTTCCTAATCATACGGACCATTTGTAGTTCAACTCTGCTTATGAAACGGATACAAACCACAGCTCCTATTACATAAAGGCTCTTTAGTTAATAGTTAGAAACGGGTTAGATTTGTGAACTGTGTAAAATCATTTGATACGAAAATTCAATGTGTTTACCATTAATGAACTCTTGCATGTAGGAAGACAGAGATCATGGGATTTAACTCCGTTTCTGATGGGAAATTCAGACCAGAGTTCTCATCCCTGAAACACACTCTGTTTTATGGCAAGAAGCATCATCTTCTTTCCAGGGACACCAATAGAGCAAAAACATGTGCATACCCAGAAAAAAAGAACTATGTTTCCTACTCATAAGGACCACATCTACTTCAACTCTCCTTATGAAACTGATACAAACCACAGCTCCTCCTACATAAGGGCTATTTAGTTAATAGTTAGAAATGGGTTCGGTTTGTGAACTGTGTAAAAACATTTGATACCAAAATTCACTGAATTTACCATTAATGAACTCTTGCTTGTAGGAAGACACAGATCATGGGGTTTAACTCCATTTTTGAAGGAAAAATCAGACCAGAGTTCTCATCCCTGAAACACACTCTCTTTTAAGGCAAGAAGCATCATTTTCTTTCCAGGGTCTACAATACAGCAAAAACATGTGCATACCCAGAAAAAAAGAACTGTTTTTCCTACTCATACGGACCATATGTAGTTCAATTCTGCTTATGAAACTGATACAAATCACAGCTCCTCTACCATAAATGCTCTTTAGTTAATAGTGAGAATCCCTTTGGGTTCTTGCTCTGTGTAAAATCATTGGAGCTAAAAATTCACATGGTTTACCAGAAATGATCTATTGCTTGTAGGAAGACACAGATCTTTGTGTTGAACTCTGTTTCTGAAGGGAAATTCTGAACTGAGTTCTCATACGTGAAACACACTCTGTTTTAAGGCAAGAAGCATCCTCTTCTATCCATCGTCTCCAATACAGCAAGAACCATGAGCATGCCCAGAAAAAAAGAACTATGTTTCCTACTCATATGGACTATATGTAGTTCAACTCTGCTTATGAAACTGATACAAACCACAGCTCCTCTTACATAAATGCTCTTTAGTTAATAGTGAGAAACGTGTTGGTTTCATGAACTGTGTAAATTCATTTGAGTCCAAAAATCAATGGGTTTACCAGAAATGAACTCTTGCTTCTAGGAAGACACAGATCCTGGAGTTTAACTCCGTTTCTGAAGGGAAATTCAGACCAGAGTTCACATCCCAGAAACACACTCTGTTTTAAGGCAAGAAGCATCATTTTCTTTCCAGCGTCTACAATACAGCAAAAACATGTGCATACCCAGAAAAAAAGAACTGTTTTTCCTACCCATACGGACCATATGTAGTTCAATTTTGCTTATGAAACTGATACAAATCACAGCTCCTCTTACATATAGTCTCTTTAGTTAATAGTGAGAATCCCATTGGGTTCGTGCACTGTGTAAAATCATTGGAGCTAAAAATTCACATGGTTTACCAGAAATGATCTATTGCTTGTAGGAAGACACAGATCTTGGTGCTGAACTCTGTTTCTGAAGGGAAATTCTGAACTGAGTTCTCATACGTGAAACACACTCTGTTTTAAGGCAAGAAGCATCCTCTTCTATCCAGCGTCTCCAATACAGCAAGAACCATGAGCATGCCCAGAAAAAAAGAACTGTGTTTCCTACTCATATGGACTATATGTAGTTCAACTCTGCTTATGAAACTGATACAAACCACAGCTCCTCTTACATATAGTCTCTTTAGTTAAAAGTGAGAAACGTGTTGGTTTCGTGAACTGTGTGAATTTATTTGAGCACAAAAATCCCTGGGTTTACAAGAAATGAACTCTTGCTTGGAGGAAGACAAAGATCCAGGGGTTCAACTCTGCTTTGGAAGGGAAATTCAGACCAGTGTTGTCATCCATGAAAACCACGCGGTTTTAAGTCAAGAAACATGCTCTTCTTTCCAGCGTCTCCAAGACAGCAAGAAATATGAGCATGCCCACAAAAAAGAATTGTGTTTCCTACTCATACACAATATCTAGGTGAACTCTGCTTATGAAACTGACAAAAAACACAGCTCCTCTTACATAAATGCTTTTTAGTTAATAGTGAGAAACCAGTTGGATTCATGAACTGTGTAAATTCATTTGAACCCAGAAATCCCTGGGTTTACAAGAAATGAACTCTTTTTGTAGGAAGATACAGATCTTGGGGTTTAACTCTGTTTTTGAAGGGATATTCAGAACAGAGTTCTCATCCAAGAAACCCACTCTGTTTTAACACAAGAAGCAAGCTCTTCTTTCCAGCGTCTCCAACACTGCAACAATCATGAGCATGCCAGGAAAAAGAACTGTTTTTCCTAATCATACGGACCATTTGTAGTTCAACTCTGCTTATGAAACGGATACAAACCACAGCTCCTATTACATAAAGGCTCTTTAGTTAATAGTTAGAAACGGGTTCATTTTGTCAACTGTGTAAAATCATTTGATTCCAAAATTCACTGGGTTTACCATTAATGAACTCTTGCTTGTAGGAAGACACAGATCATGGGGTTTAACTCCGTTTCTGAAGGAAAAATCAGACCAGAGTTCTCATCCCTGAAACACACTCTGTATTAAAGAAAGAAGCATCCTCTTCTTTACTGCATCTCCAATACAACAAGAACGATGTGCATGCCCAGAAAAAATGAACTGTGATTCCTACTCATACGGACCATATGTAGTTCAACTCTGCTTATGAGACTGATGCAAACCACATGTCTCTTAGTAAATGCTGTTTAGTTAATAGCGAGAAACACGTTGGTTTTTTGAACTGTGTACATACATTAGAGCCCCAAAATCACTGTGTTTACCAGAAATGAACTCTTGCTTTGAGGAAGACACAGATCCAGGGGTTCAACTCTGCTTCTGAAGGGAAATTCAGAGCAGCGTTCATTTTCATGAAACGCATTCTGATTTAAAGCAAGAAGTATCCTATCATTCCATCGTCTCCAATACAGCAAGAACCATGAGTATGCCCAGAAAAAAGGAACTGTGATTCCTACTTATAAGGACCATATGTAGTTCCACTCTGCTTATGAAAATGATACAAACCACAGCTCTTCTTACATAAATGCTCTTTAGTTAATAGTGAGAAATGCGTTGGTTTCGTGAAATGTGTAAATTCATTTGAGCCCAAAAATTCACCGGGTTTACCAGAAACGAAATCTTGCTTTTAGGAAGACACAGATCCTGGGGTTTAACTCTGTTTTTGAAGGAATATTCAGAACAGAGTTCTCATCCAAGAAACACATTCTGTTTTAACACAAGTAGCAAGCTCTTCTTTCCAGCGTCTCCAATACTGCAAGAAACATGAGCATGCTAGGAAAAAGAACTGTTTTTCCTAATCATAAAGACCATATGTAGTTCAACTCTGCTTTTGAAATGGATACAAACCATAGCTCTTCTTACATGAATGCTCTTTAGTTAATAGTGAGAATCTCTTTGGGTTCATGCACTGTGTAAAATCATTTGAGCCAAAAATTCACCGGGTTTACCAGAAACGAAATCTTGCTTTTAGGAAGACACAGATCCTGGGGTTTAACTCTGTTTTTGAAGGGATATTCAGAACAGAGTTCTCATCCAAGAAACACACTCTGTTTTAACACAAGAAGCAAGCTCTTCTTTCTAGCATCTCCAATACTGCAAGAATCATGAGCATGCCAGGGAAAAGAACTGTTTTTCCTAATCATACGGACCATATGTAGTTCAACTCTGCTTTTGAAACGGATACGAACCACAGCTCCTCTTACATAAATGCTCTTTAGTTAATAGTGAGAATCTCTTTGGGTTCATGCAAGGTGTAAAATCATTTGAGCCAAAAATTCACTTGGTTTACCAGAAGTAAACTCTTGCTTGTAGGAAGAAGCAGATATTTGTGTTGAACTCCGTTTCTGAAGGGAAATTCAGACCTGAGATTTCATACATGTAACACACTCTGTTTTAAGGCAGGAAGCCTCCACTTCTTTCTAGCGTATCCAATACAGCAAGAACCATGAGCATCCCCAGAGAAAAAGAACTGTGTTTCCTACTCATACGGACCATATGCAGTTCAACTCTGCTCATGAAACTGATACAAACCACAGCTCCTCTTATATAAAGTCTCTTTTGTTAATAGTGAGAAACGTGTTGGTTTCGTGAACTGTGTTAAATAATTTGAGCCCATAATTCACTGGGTTTACCAGAAATGAACTCTTGCTTGTAGGAAGACACAGATACAGCTGTTCAACTCTGCCTCTGAAGGGAAATTCAGACCAGTGTTCTCATCCATTAAAACCACGCGGTTTTAAGGCAAGAAACATGCTCTTCTTTCCAGCGTCTTCAAGACAGCAAGAAATATGAGCATGCCCAGAAAAAAAGAATTGTGTTTCCTACTCATACGGACCATATCTAGGTGAACTCTGCTTATGAAACTGATACAAAACACAGCTCCTCTTACATAAATGCTTTTTAGTTAATAGTGAGAAACAAGTTGGGTTCGTGAACTGTGTAAAATCATTTGAGACCTAAATTCACTTCGTTTAACAGAAATGAACTCTTGTTTGTAGGAAGACATCCATCTTGGGGTTGAACTCCGTTTCTGAAGGGAAATTCAGATCTGAGTTCTCATCCCTGAAACACACTCTGTTTTAAGCAAGAAGCATCCTCTTCTTTCCAGTGTCTGCAATACAGCAAGAACCATGAGCATCCCCAGAAAAAAAGAACTGTGTTTCCTACTCATATGGACCATATGTAGTTCAACTCTGCTTATGAAACTGATACAAACCACAGTGCATCTTACTAAATGCTCTTTAGTTAATAGCGAGAAACGCGTTGGTTTTTTGAACTGTGTACATACATTAGAGCCCCAAAATCACTGGGTTTACCAGAAATGAACTCTTGCTTTTAGGAAGACACAGATCTAGGGGTTCAACTCTACTTCTGAAGGGAAATTCAGAGCAGTGTTCATTTTCATGAAACCCATTCTGATTTAAAGCAGGAAGTATCCTATCATTCCATCGTCTCCAATACAGCAAGAACCACGAGTATGCCCAGAAAAAAGGAACTGTGATTCCTACTTATAAGGACCATATGTAGTTCCACTCTGCTTTTGAAACAGATACAAATCACAGCTCCTCTTACATAAATGCTCTTTAGTTAATAGTGAGAATCTCTTTGGGTTCATGCAAGGTGTAAAATCATTTGAGCCAAAAATTCACTTGGTTTACCAGTAGTAAACTCTTGCTTGTAGGAAGACACAGATCTTGGTGTTGAACTCCGTTTCTGAAGGGAAATTCAGACCTTAGATTTCATACCTGAAACACACTCTGTTTTAAGGCAAGAAGCCTCCTCTTCTTTCCAGCGTATCCAATACAGCAAGAACCATGAGCATCCCCAGAGAAAAAGAACTGTGTTTCCTACACATATGGACCATATGCAGTTCAACTCTGCTTATGAAACTTATACAAACTACAGCTCCTCTTATATAAAGTCTCTTTTGTTAATAGTGAGAAACGTGTTGGTTTCGTGAACTGTATTAAATAATTTGAGCCCATAATTCACTGGGTTTACCAGAAATGAACTCTTGCTTGTAGGAAGACACAGATATGGCTGTTCAACTCTGCCTCTGAAGGGAAATTCAGACCAGTGTTCTCATCCATGAAAACCACGCGGTTTTAAGGCAAGAAACATGCTCTTCTTTCCCGCGTCTCCAAGACAGCAAGAAATTTGAGCATGCCCAGAAAAAAAGAATTGTGTTTCCTACTTATAGGACCATATCTAGGTGAACTCTGCTTATGAAACTGATACAAAACACAGCTCCTCTTACATAAATGCTTTTTAGTTAATAGTGAGAAACGAGTTGGGTTTGTGAACTGTGTAAAATCATTTGAGACCTAAATTCACTTCGTTTAACAGAAATGAACTCTTGCTTGTAGGAAGACACAGATCTTGGGGTTGAACTCCGTTTCTGAAGGGAAATTCAGATCTGAGTTCTCATCCCTGAAACACACTCTGTTTTAAACAAGAAGCATCCTCTTCTTTCCAGCGTCTGCAATACAGCAAGAACCATGAGCATCCCCAGAAAAAAACAACTGTGTTTCATACTCATATGGACCATATGTAGTTCAACTCTGCTTATGAAACTGATACAAACCACAGCTCCTCTTATATAAAGTCTCTTTAGTTAATAGTGAGAAACATGTTGGTTTCATGAATTATGTAAATTCATTTGAGCCCAGAAATCCCGGGGTTTTCAAGAAATGAATTCTTGCTTGGAGGAAGACACAGATCCTGGGGTTTAACTCTGTTTTTGAAGGGATATCCAGAACAGAGTTCTCATCCAAGAAACACACTGTGTTTTAACACAAGAAGCAAGCTCTTCTTTCTAGCATCTCCAATACTGCAAGAATCATGAGCATGCCAGGAAAAAGAACTGTTTTTCCTAATCATACGGACCATATGTAGTTCAACTCTGCTTTTGAAACGGATACGAACCACAGCTCCTCTTACATAAATGCTCTTTAGTTAATAGTGAGAATCTCTTTGGGTTCATGCAAGGTGTAAAATCATTTGAGCCAAAAATTCACTTGGTTTACCAGAAGTAAACTCTTGCTTGTAGGAAGACACAGATCTTTGTGTTGAACTCCGTTTCTGAAGGGAAATTCAGACCTGAGATTTAATACCTGAAACACACTCTGTTTTAAGGCAGGAAGCCTCCACTTCTTTCCAGCGTATCCAATACAGCAAGAACCATGAGCATCCCCAGAGAAAAAGAACTGTGTTTCCTACTCATACGGACCATATGCAGTTCAACTCTGCTTATGAAACTGATACAAACCACAGCTCCTCTTACATAAAGTCTCTTTAGTTAAAAGTGAGAAACGTGTTGGTTTCATGAAATGTGTGAATTTATTTGAGCACAAAAATCCCTGGGTTTACAAGAAATGAACTCTTGGTTGGAGGAAGACACAGATCCAGGGGTTCAACTCTGCTTCGGAACGGAAATTCAGACCAGTGTTGTCATCCATGAAAACCACGCGGTTTTAAGTCAAGAAACATGCTCTTCTTTCCAGCGTCTCCAAGACAGCAAGAAATATGAGCATGCCCAGAAAAAAGAATTGTGTTTCCTACTCATACACAATATCTAGGTGAACTCTGCTTATGAAACTGACAAAAAACACAGCTCCTCTTACATAAATGCTTTTTAGTTAATAGTGAGAAACCAGTTGGATTCAAGAACTGTGTAAATTCATTTGAACCCAGAAATCCCTGGGTTTACAAGAAATGAACTCTTTTTGTAGGAAGATACAGATCTTGGGGTTTAACTCTGTTTTTGAAGGGATTTTCAGAACAGAGTTCTCATCCAAGAAACCCACTCTGTTTTAACACAAGAAGCAAGCTCTTCTTTCCAGCGTCTCCAACACTGCAACAATCATGAGCATGCCAGGAAAAAGAACTGTTTTTCCTAATCATACGGACAATATGTAGTTCAACTCTGCTTATGAAACGGATACAAACCACAGCTCCTATTACATAAAGGCTCTTTAGTTAATATTTAGAAACAGGTTCATTTTGTCAACTGTGTAAAATCATTTGATTCCAAAATTCACTAGGTTTACCATTAATGAACTCTTGCTTGTAGGAAGACACAGATCATGGGGTTTAACTCCGTTTCTGAAGGAAAAATCAGACCAGAGTTCTCATCCCTGAAACACACTCTGTATTAAAGAAAGAAGCATCCTCTTCTTTACTGCATCTCCAATACAACAAGAACGATGTGCATGCCCAGAAAAAATGAACTGTGATTCCTACTCATACGGACCATATGTAGTTCAACTCTGCTTATGAAACTGATACAAACCACACTGCCTCTTACTAAATGCTCTTTAGTTAATAGCGAGAAACACGTTGGTTTTTTGAACTATGTACATACATTAGAGCCCCAAAATCACTGGGTTTACCAGAAATGAACTCTTGCTTTGAGGAAGACACAGATCCAGGGGTTCAACTCTGCTTCTGAAGGGAAATTCAGAGCAGCGTTCATTTTCATGAAACGCATTCTGATTTAAAGCAAGAAGCATCCTATCATTCCATCGTCTCCAATACAGCAAGAACCATGAGTATGCCCAGAAAAAAGGAACTGTGATTCCTACTTATAAGGACCATATGTAGTTCCACTCTGCTTATGAAAATGATACAAACCACAGCTCCTCTTACATAAATGCTCTTTAGTTAATAGTGAGAAATGCGATGGTTTCGTGAAATGTGTAAATTCATTTGAGCCCAAAAATTCACCGGGTTTACCAGAAACGAAATCTTGCTTTTAGGAAGACACAGATCGTGGGGTTTAACTCTGTTTTTGAAGGGATATTCAGAACAGAGTTCTCATCCAAGAAACACACTCTGTTTTAACACAAGAAGCAAGCTCTTCTTTCCAGCGTCTCCAATACTGCAAGAATCATGAGCATGCTAGGAAAAAGAACTGCTTTTCCTAATCATACAGACCATATGTAGTTCAACTCTGCTTTTGAAATGGATACAAACCACAACTCCTCTTACATAAATGCTCTTTAGTTAATAGTGAGAATCTCTTTGGGTTCATGCAAGGTGTAAAATCATTTGAGCCAAAAATTTGCTAGGTTTACCAGAAGTAAACTCTTGCTTGTAGGAAGACACAGATCTTTGTGTTGAACTCCGTTTCTGAAGGGAAATTCAGACCTGAGATTTCATACCTGAAACACACTCTGTTTTAAGGCAAGAAGCCTCCTCTTCTTTCCAGCGTACCCAATACAGCAAGAACCATGAGCATCCCCAGAGAAAAAGAACTGTGTTTCCTACTCATATGGACCATATGCAGTTCAACTCTTCTTATGAAACTGATACAAACCACAGCTCCTCTTATATAAAGTCTCTTTTGTTAATAGTGAGAAACGTGTTGGTTTCGTGAACTGTGTTAAATAATTTGAGCCCATAATTCACTGTGTTTACCAGAAATGAACTCTTGCTTGCAGGCAGACACAGATACGGCTGTTCAACTCTGCCTCTGAAGGGAGATTCAGACCAGTGTTCTCATCCATTAAAACCACGCTGATTTAAGGCAAGAAACATGCTCTTCTTTCCAGCGTCTCCAAGACAACAAGAAATATGAGCATGCCCAGTAAAAAAGAATTGTGTTTCCTACTCATACGGACCATATCTAGGTGAACTCTGCTTATGACACTGATACAAAACACAGCTCCTCTTACATAAATGCTTTTTAGTTAATAGTGAGAAACAAGTTGGGTTCGTGAACTGTGTAAAATCATTTGAGACCTAAATTCACTTCGTTTAACAGAAATGAACTCTTGCTTGTAGGAAGACACAGATCTTGGGGTTGAACTCCGTTCCTGAAGGGAAATTCAGATCTGAGTTCTCATCCCTGAAACACACTCTGTTTTAAGCAAGAAGCATCCTCTTCTTTCCAGTGTCTGTAATACAGCAAGAACCATGAGCATCCCCAGAAAAAAAGAACTTTGTTTCCTACTCATATGGACCATATGTAGTTCAACTCTGCTTATGAAACTGATACAAACCACAGCTCCTCTTATATAAAGTCTCTTTAGTTAATAGTGAGAAACATGTTGGTTTCATGAACTGTGTAAATTCATTTGAGCCCAGAAATCCCTGGGTTTTCAAGAAATGAATTCTTGCTTGCAGGAAGACACAGATCCTGGGGTTTAACTTTGTTTTTGAAGGGATATTCAGAACAGAGTTCTCATCCAAGAAACACACTCTGTTTTAACACAAGAAGCAAGCTCTTCTTTCTAGCATCTCCAATACTGCAAGAATCATGAGCATGCCAGGAAAAAGAACTGTTTTTCCTAATCATACGGACCATATGTAGTTCAACTCTGCTTTTGAAACGGATACAAACCACAGCTCCTCTTACATAAATGCTCTTTAGTTAATAGTGAGAAGCTCTTTGGGTTCATGCAAGGTGTAAAATCATTTGAGCCAAAAATTCACTTGGTTTACCAGAAGTAAACTCTTGCTTGTAGGAAGACACAGATCTTTGTGTTGAACTCCGTTTCTGAAGGGAAATTCAGACCTGAGATTTCATACCTGAAACACACTCTGTTTTAAGGCAAGAAGCCTCCTCTTCTTTCCAGCCTATCCAATACAGCAAGAACCATGAGCATCCCCAGAGAAAAAGAACTGTGTTTCCTACTCATATGGACCATATGCAGTTCACCTCTGCTTATGAAACTGATACAAACCACAGCTCCACTTATATAAAGTCTCTTTTGTTAATAGTGAGTAACGTGTTGGTTTCGTGATCTGTGTTAAATAATTTGAGCCCATAATTCACTGGGTTTACCAGAAATGAACTCTTGCTTGTAGGAAGACACAGATACTGCTGTTCAACTCTGCCTCTGAAGGGAGATTCAGACCAGTGTTCTCATCCATGAAAACCACGCGGTTTTAAGGCAAGAAACATGCTCTTCTTTCCAGCGTCTCCAAGACAGCAAGAAATATGAGCATGCCCAGTGAAAAAGAATTGTTTTTTTTCTACTCATACGGACCATATCTAGGTGAACTCTGCTTATGAAACTGATACAAAACACAGCTCCTCTTACATAAATGCTTTTTAGTTAATAGTGAGAAACAAGTTGGGTTCGTGAACTGTGTAAAATCATTTGAGACCTAAATTCACTTCGTTTAACAGAAATGAACTCTTGCTTGTAGGAAGACACAGATCCTGGGGTTGAACTCCGTTTCTGAAGGGAAATTCAGATCTGAGTTCTCATCCCTGAAACACACTCTGTTTTAAGCAAGAAGTATCCTCTTCTTTCCAGTGTCTGCAATACAGCAAGAACCATGAGCATCCCCAGAAAAAAAGAACTGTGTTTCCTACTCATATGGACAATATGTAGTTCAACTCTGCTTAGGAAACTGATACAAACCACAGCTCCTCTTACATAAAGTCTCTTTAGTTAAACGTGAGATACGTGTTGGTTTCGTGAACTGTGTGAATTTTTTTGAGCACAAAAATCCCTGGGTTTACAAGAAATGAACTCGTGCTTGGAGGAAGACACAGATCCAGGGGTTCAACTCTGCTTCGGAAGGGAAATTCAAACCAGTGTTGTCATCCATGAAAACCACGCAGTTTTAAGGCAAGAAACATGCTCTTCTTTCCAGCGTCTCCAAGACAGCAAGAAATATGAGCATGCCCAGAAAAAAGAACTGTGCTTCCTACTCATAAGGACCACATCTAATTCAACTCTGATTATGAAACTGATACAAACCACAGCTCCTCCTACATAAGGGCTATTTAGTTAATAGTGAGAAATGGGTTCGGTTTGTGAACTGTGTAAAAACATTTGATACCAAAATTCACTGAATTTACCATTAATGAACTCTTGCTTGTAGGAAGACACAGATCATGGGGTTTAACTCCATTTTTGAAGGAAAAATCAGACCAGAGTTCTCATCCCTGAAACACACTCTCTTTTAAGGCGAGAAGCATCATTTTCTTTCCAGCGTCTACAATACAGCAAAAACATGTGCATACCCAGAAAAAAAGAACTGTTTTTCCTACTCATACGGACCATATGTAGTTCAATTCTGCTTATGAAACTGATACAAATCACAGCTCCTCTTACATAAATGCTCTTTGTTAATAGTGAGAATCCGTTTGGGTTCTTGCTCTGTGTAAAATCATTGGAGCTAAAAATTCACATGGTTTACCAGAAATGATCTATTGCTTGTAGGACGACACAGGTCCAAGGGTTTAACTCCGCTTTTCAAGGGAAATTCAGACCAGTGTCCTCATCCATGAAAAACACACGGTTTTAACCCAAGAAGTATCCTCTTCTTGCCAGCGTCTCCAACACAGCAACAAATATGAGCATGCCGAGAAAAAAAAGTACAGTGTTTCCTACATATACGGACCATATGTAGTTCAACTCTCTTTATGAAACTGATACAAACCACAGCTCCTCTTACTTAACTGCTCTTTAGTTTATAGTAAGAAATGTGTTGGGTTCGTGAACTGTGTAAAATCATTTGAGCACAAAAATCACTGTGTTTACCAGAAAAGTACTCTTGCTTGTAGGAAGACACAGATCCTGGGGTTTAACTCCGTTTCTGAAGGGAAATTAAACAGAGTTCTCATCCTTGAAACACACTCTGTTTTATGGCAAGAAGCATGCTCTTATTTCTAGCATCTCCTATAAAGCAAGAACAATGAGGATGCCCACAAAAAAGCATCCTATTCTTTCCAAAATCTGCAATACAGCAAAAACCATGAGCATGCCCAGAAAAAAACTGTGATTCCTACTCATACGGACCATATGTAATTTAACTCTGGTTATGAAACTGATACAAACCACAGCAACTCTTAACTAAATGCTCTTTAGTTAATAGCGAGAAACGCGTTGGTTTCATGAACTGTGTAAATTCATTTGAGTCCAAAAATCAATGGGTTTACCAGAAATGAACTCTTGCTTCTAGGAAGACACAGATCCTGAAGTTTAACTCCGTTTCTGAAGGGAAATTCAGACCAGAGTTCTCATCCCTGAAACACACTCTGTTTTAAGGCAAGAAGCATCATTTTCTTTCCAGCGTCTACAATACAGCAAAAACATGTGCATACCCAGAAAAAAAGAACTGTTTTTCCTACTCATACGGACCATATGTAGTTCAATTCTGCTTATGAAACTGATACAAATCACAGCTCCTCTTACATAAATGCTCTTTAGTTAATAGTGAGAATCCCTTTGGGTTCGTGCACTGTGTAAAATCATTGGAGCTAAAAATTCACATGGGTTACCAGAAATGATCTATTGCTTGTAGGAAGACACAGATCTTGGTGTTGAACTCTGTTTCTGAAGGGAAATTCTGAACTGAGTTCTCATACGTGAAACACACTCTGTTTTAAGGCAAGAAGCATCCTCTTCTATCCAGCGTCTCCAATACAGCAAGAACCATGAGCATGCCCAGAAAAAAAGAACTGTGTTTCCTACTCATATGGACTATATGTAGTTCAACTCTGCTTATGAAACTGATACAAACCACAACTCCTCTTACATAAAGTCTCTTTAGTTAAAAGTGAGAAACGTGTTGGTTTCGTGAACTGTGTGAATTTATTTGAGCACAAAAATCCCTGGGTTTACAAGAAATGAATTCTTGCTTGGAGGAAGACACAGATCCAGGGGTTCAACTCTGCTTTGGAAGGGAAATTCAGACCAGTGTTGTCATCCATGAAAACCACGCGGTTTTAAGGCAAGAAACATGCTCTTCTTTCCAGCGTCTCCAAGACAGCAAGAAATATGAGCATGCCCAGAAAAAAGAATTGTGTTTCCTACTCATACACCATATCTAGGTGAACTCTGCTTATGAAACTGACAAAAAACACAGCTCCACTTACATAAATGCTTTTTAGTTAATAGTGAGAAACCAGTTGGTTTCATGAACTGTGTAAATTCATTTGAACCCAGAAATCCTTGGGTTTATAAGAAATGAACTCTTGCTTGTAGGAAGACACAGATCTTGGGGTTTAACTCTGTTTTTGAAGGGATATTCAGAACAGAGTTCTCATCCAAGAAATCCACTCTGTTTTAACACAAGAAGCAAGCTCTTCTTTCCAGCGTCTCCAACATTGCAACAATCATGAGCATGCCAGGAAAAAGAACTGTTTTTCCTAATCATAAGGACCATATGTAGTTCAACTCTGCTTATGAAACAGATACAAACCACAGTGCCTCTTACTAAATGCTCTTTAGTTAATAGCGAGAAACGCGTTGGTTTTTTGAACTGTGTACATACATTAGAGCCCCAAAATCACTGTGTTTACCAGAAATGAACTCTTGCTTTGAGGAAGACACAGATCCAGGGGTTCAACTCTGCTTCTGAAGGGAAATTCAGAGCAGCGTTCATTTTCATGAAACGCATTCTGATTTAAAGCGAGAAGTATCCTATCATTCCATCGTCTCCAATACAGCAAGAACCATGAGTATGCCCAGAAAAAAGGAACTGTGATTCCTACTTATAAGGACCATATGTAGTTCCACTCTGCTTATGAAAATGATAAAAACCACAGCTCTTCTTACATAAATGCTCTTTAGTTAATAGTGAGAAATGCGTTGGTTTCGTGAAATGTGTAAATTCATTTGAGCCCAAAAATTCACCGGGTTTACCAGAAACGAAATCGTGCTTTTAGGAAGACACAGATCCTGGGGTTTAACTCTGTTTTTGAAGGGATATTCAGAACAGAGTTCTCATCCAAGAAACACACTCTGTTTTAACACAAGAAGGAAGCTCTTCTTTCCAGCGTCTCCAATACTGCAAGATTCATGAGCATGCCAGGAAAAAGAACTGTTTTTCCTAATCCTCCAGACCATATGTAGTTCAACTCTGCTTTTTAAATGGATACAAACCATGGCTCCTCTTACATGAATGCTCTATAGTTAATAGTGAGAATCTCTTCGGGTTCATGCACTGTGTAAAATCATTTGAGCCAAAAATTCACCGGGTTTACCAGAAACGAAATCTTGCTTTTAGGAAAACACAGATCCTGGGGTTTAACTCTATTTTTGAAGGGATATTCAGAACAGAGTTCTCATCCAAGAAACACACTCTGTTTTAACACAAGAAGCAAGCTCTTCTTTCCAGCGTCTCCAACACTGCAAGAATCATGAGCATGCCAGGAAAAAGAACTGTTTTTCCTAATCATACAAACCATATGTAGTTCAACTCTGGTTATGAAACTGATACAAACCACAGCTCCTCTTATATAAAGTCTCTTTAGTTAATAGTGAGAAACATGTTGGTTTCATGATCTGTGTAAATTCATTTGAGCCCAGAAATCCCTGGGTTTTCAAGAAATGAATTCTTGCTTGGAGGAAGACACTGATCCTGGGGTTTAACTCTGTTTTTGAAGGGATATTCAGAACAGAGTTCTCATCCAAGAAACACATTCTGTTTTAACACAAGAAGCAAGCTCTTCTTTCTAGCATCTCCAATACTGCAAGAATCATGAGCATGCCAGGAAAAAGAACTGTTTTTCCTTATCATACGGACCATATGTAGTTCAACTCTGCTTTTGAAACGGATACAAACCACAGCTCCTCTTACATAAATGCTCTTTAGTTAATAGTGAGAATCTCTTTGGGTTCATGCAAGATGTAAAATCATTTGAGCCAAAAATTCACTTGGTTTACCAGAAGTAAACTCTTGCTTGTAGGAAGACACAGATCTTTGTGTTGAACTCCGTTTCTGAAGGGAAATTCAGACCTGAGATTTCATACCTGAATCACACTCTGTTTTAAGGCAAGAAGCCTCCTCTTCTTTCCAGCGTATCCAATACAGCAAGAACCATGAGCATCCCCAGAGAAAAAGAACTGTGTTTCCTACTCATACGGGCCATATGCAGTTCAACTCTGCTTATGAAACTGATACAAACCACAGCTCCTCTTATATAAAGTCTCTTTTGTTAATAGTGAGAAACGTGTTGGATTCGTGAACTGTGTTAAATAATTTGAGCCCATAATTCACTGGGTTTACCAGAAATGAACTCTTGCTTGTAGGAAGACACAGATACGGCTGTTCAACTCTGCCTCTGAAGGGAAATTCAGACCAGTGTTCTCATCCATGAAAACCACGCGGTTTTAAGGCAAGAAACATGAACTTCTTTCCAGCGTCTCCAAGACAGCAAGAAATATGAGCATGCCCAGAAAAAAAGAATTGTGTTTCCTACTCATACGGCCCATATCTAGGTGAATTCTGCTTATGAAACTGATACAAAACACAGCTCCTCTTACATAAATGCTTTTTAGTTAATAGTTGAGAAACAAGTTGGGTTCGTGAACTGTGTAAAATCATTTTAGCCCAAAATTCAATGGATTTACCACAAATGAACTCTTGCTTGTAGGAAGACACAGCTCCTGGGGTTTAAATTTCTTTTCTGAAGAGAAAATCACACCAGAGTTCTCATCCCTGTAACACACTCTGTTTTAAGGCAAGAGGCATCCTCTTCTTTCCTGCATCACAAGTACAGCAAGAACCATGAGCATGCCCAGAAAAAAGAACTGTGCTTCCTACTCATAAGGACCACATCTAATTCAACTCTGATTATGAAACTGATACAAAGCACAGCTCCTCTTACATAAAGGCTCTTTAGTTAATAGTGAGAAATGGGTTGGTTATGTGAACTGTGTAAAATCATTTGAGCCAAAAATTCACTTGGTTTACCAGAAGTAAACTCTTGCTTGTAGGAAGACACAGATCTTTGTGTTGAACTCCGTTTCTGAAGGGAAATTCAGACTTGAGTTTTCATACCAGAAACACACTCTGTTTTAAGGCAAGAAGTATCCAGTTCTTTCCAGCATTTCCAATACAACAAGAACCATGAGCATCCTCAGAAAAAAAGAACTGTGTTTCCTACTCATATGGACCATATGTAGTTCAACTCTGCTTTTGAAACTGATACAAACCACAGCTCCTCTTATATAAAGTCTCTTTAGTTAATATTGAGAAACGTGGTTGTTTCATGAACTGTGTAAATTCATTTGAGCCCAAATATCACTGGGTTTACCATTAATGAACTCTTGCTTTTAGGAAGATACAGATCATGGGGTTTAACTCCGTTTCTGAAGGAAAAATCAGTCCAGAGTTCTCATCCCTGGAACACACTCTGTTTTAAAGCAAGAAGCATCCTCTTCTTTCCAGAATCTCCAATACAGCAAGAACCATGAGCATGCCCAGAAAAAAAGAACTGTGATTCCTACTCATACAGACCATATGTAGTTCAACTATGCTTATGAAACTGATACAAACCACAGCGTCTCTTAACTAAATGCTCTTTAGTTAACAGAGAGGAACGTGTTGTTTTCGTGAACTGTGAAAATTCATTTGAGCCCAAAAATCATTGGGTTAACCAGAAATGAACTCTTGCTTCTAGGAAGACACAGATTCTGGAGTGTAACTACGTTTCTGAAGGGAAATTCAGACCAGAGTTCTCATCCCTGAAACACACTCTGTTTTAAGGCTAGAAGCATCATCTTCTTTCAAGCGTCTCCAATACAGCAGGAACCATGAGCATACCATAAAAAAGAGCAATGTTTCCTACTCATAAGGACCACATCTAACTGAATTGTGCTTATGAAACTGATACAAACCACAGCTCTTCTTACATAAATGCTTTTCAGTTAATAGTGAGAAACGTATTGAGTTCATGAACTGTGTAAAAGCATTTGAGCCCATAATTCACTGGGCTTACCAGCAAAGAACTCTTGCTGGTAGAAAGACACAGATCCTTGGGTTTAACTTCGTTTCTGAAGGGAAATTCAGACCAGAGTTCTCATCCCTGAAACACACTCTGTTTTAAGGCAAGAAGCATCCTCTTCTTTCCAGCGTATCTAATACAGCAAGAAACATGATCATGCCCAAAAAAAAAGAACTGTATTTCCTACTCATACGGACCATATGTAGTTCAACTCTGATTATGAAACTGATACAAACCACAGCTCCTCTTACATAAATGCTCTTTAGTTAATAGTGAGAAATGTGTTGGTTTTGTGAACTGTGTAAATACATTAGAGCCAAAAATTCACCACGTTTACCAGAAAGGAACTCTTGCTTGTAGGAAGACACAGATCCTGGGGTTTAACTCTGTTTTTGAAGGGATATTCAGACCAGAGTTCTCATCCATGAAACCCACTCTGTTTTAACACAGGAAGCAAGCTCTTCTTTTAGTGTCTCCAATACTGCAAGAATCATGAGCATGCCCAGAAAAAAAGAACTGTTTTTCCTACTCATACTCACCATATGTAGTTCAACTCTGCTTATGAAACTGATAGAAACAACAGCTACTCTTTCATAAATGCTCATTAATTAAAAGTGAGAAATGGGTTGGGTACGTGAACTGTATAAAATCATTTGAGCCCATAATTCACTGGGTTTACCAGAAATGAACTCTTGCTTGTAGGAAGAGGCAGATCCTGTGGTTTAACTCCGTTTCTGAAGGAAAAATCTCATCAGAGTTCTCATCCCTGAAACAAACTCTGTATTAGGCAAGAAGCATCCTGTTCTTTCCAGCGTCTCCAATACAGCAAGAACAGTGAGGATGCCAAGAAAGAAAGATCTGTTTTCCTACTCATACCGACCTTATGTTGTTCAATTCTCCTTATGAAACTGATATAAACCACAGCTCCTCTTACATAAATGGGTTTGAGTTAATAATGAGAAATGTGTTGAGTTCGTGAACTGTGTAAAATAATTTGAACCCATAACTCACTGGGTTTACCAGAAATGAACTCTTGCTTGTAGGAAGCCACAGATCCTGGGGTTGACCTCCGTTTCTAAAGGAAAATTCAGACCAGAGTTCTCATCCATGAAACACACTCTGTTTTAAGGCAAAAAGCATCCTCTTCTTTCCAGCGTCTCCAATACAGCAAGAACCATGATGCTGCCCTGAAAAAAAGAACTGTGTTTCTGACTCATAAGGACCACATCTAATTCAACTCTGCTTATGAAACTGATACAAACCAAAGCTCCTCTTACATAAATGCTCTTCAGTTAATAATGAGAATCGTGTTGGGTTCGTGAACTGGGTAAAATCATTTGAGCCCAAAAATCACTTGGTTTATCAGAAATGAACTCTTGCTTATAGAAAGACACTGATCATGGGGTTTAACTCTGTTTCTGAAGGGAAATTAAGACCAGAGTTCTCATCCCTGGACCACACACTGTTTCAATGCAAGAAGCATCGTTTTCTTTCCAGTTTTTCCAATTCAGCAAGAAACATGAGCATGCCCAGAAAAAAAGTACTGTTTTCCCTACTCATACGGACCATATGTAGTTCACTCTGCTTATGAAACTGATAAGGACCACAGCTCCTCTTACATAAATGATCTTTAGTTAATAGTGAGAATCGGGTTGGGTTCATGCACATTGTATCATCATTTGAACCCAAAATTCACTTGGTTTACCAGAAATGAACTCTTGCTTGTAGAAAGACACAGATCCTGGGGTTTAACTCCGTTTCTGAAGGGAAATTCAAACAGAATTCTCATCCCTGAAACACACTCTGTTTTATTGCAAGAAGCATGCTCTTCTTTCCTGCGTCTCAAATACAGCAATAACCCTGTGCATGCCCAGAAGAAAGAATTGTGTTTCCTACTCATACGGACCATATGTAGTTCAACTCTGCTTATAATACTGATACAAAGCACAGCTCCTCTTACATAAAGGCTCTTTAGTTAATAGTGAGAAACGCGTTGGATTTGTGAACTGTGTAAATTCATTTGAGCCCAAAATTCACTTGGTTTACCAGAAATGATCTCTTGCTTGTAGGAAGACTCAGATCCAGGGGTTTGACTCCGCTTTTCAAGGGAAATTCAGAACAGTGTTCTCATTTATGAAAAACATGCGGTTTTAACCCAAGAAGCATGCTCTTCTTTCCAGCGTCGCCAACACAGCAACAAATATAAGCATGCCGAGAAAAAAAAAAGAACAGTGTTTCCTACTCATATGGACCATATGTAGTTCAACTCTGTTTATGAAACTGATACAAACCACAGCTCCTCTTACATAAATTCTTTTGAGTTATTAGTGTGAAATGACTTGAGTTCGTGAACTGTATAAAATCATTTGAGCCCATATTTCACTTGGTTTACCAGAAATTATCTCTTGCTTGTAGCAAGCCACAGATCCTGGGGTTTAACTCTGTTTCTGAAGGGAAATTCAGTCCAGAGTTCTCATCCCTGAAACACACTCTGTTTTAACGCAAGAAGCATGCTCTTCTTTCCTGCCGCTCCAATACAGCAAGAACCATGAGCATGCCCGGAACAAAGAACTGTGTATCCTACTCATACGGACCATATGTTGTTCAGCTCTAATTATGAAACTGATAAAAAACCACTGCTCCTCTTACTTAAATGCTCTTTAGTTAATAGTGCTAAATGGGTTGGGTTCGTGAACTGTGTAAAATCATTTGAGCCCATAATTCACTGGGTTTACCAGAACAAAGATCCTGGGGTTTAACTTCGTTTCTGAAGGGAAATTAGGTCCAGAGTTCTCATCCCTGACACACATGCTGTTTTAAGGCAAGAAACCTACTCTTCTTTCCAGCATCTCAAATACAGCAAGAACCCTAGGCATGCCCAGAAAAAAAGAATTGTGTTTCCTATTCATACGCACCATATATAGTTCAACTCTGCTTATGAAACTGATACAAACCACAGCTCCTCTTACCTAAAGGCTCTTTAGTTAAGAGAGAGAAACGCGTTGGATTTGTGAACTGTGTAAATTCATTTGAGCCCAAAATTCACTTGGTTTTCCAGAAATGATCTCTTGCTTGTAGGAAGACACAGATCCAGGTGGTTAACTCTGCTTTTCAAGGGAAATTCAGTCCAGTGTCCTCATCCATGAAAAACACGCGGTTTTAACCCAAGAAGCATGCTCTTCTTTCCAGCGTCTCCAACACACCAACAAATATGATCTTGCCGAGAAAAGAAAGAACAATGTTTCCTACTCATACGGACCATATGTTGTTCAGCTGTACTTATGAAACTGATAAAAACCGCAGCTCCTCTTACTTAAATGCTCTTTAGTTAATAGTGCTAAATGGGTTGCGTTCGTGAACTGTGTAAAATCATTTGAGCCCATAATTCACTGGGTTTACCAGAAAAGAACTCTTGTTTGTAGGAAGGCACAGATCCTGGGGTTTTACTTCGTTTGTGAAGGGAAATTCAGTCCAGAGTTCTCATACCTGAAACACACTCTGTTTTAAGGCATGAAGCAACCTCTCCTTTCCAGCGTCTCCAATAGAGCAAAAACGTGAGCATACCCAGAAAAATAACTATGTTTCCTACTCGTGAGGACCACATCTAATTCAACTCTCCTTATGAAACCGATACAAACCACAGCTCCCCTTACAAAAATGCTCTTTAGTTAATAGAGAGAAATGGGTGGGTTTGTGAACTGTGTAATATCATTAGAGCCCATAATTCACTGGGTTTACCAGAAAAGAACTCTTGCTTGTAGGGAGACACAGATCCTGGGGTTTAACTCAGCTTCTGAAGGGAAATTCAGACCAGTGTTCTCATCCCTGAAACAAACTCTGTTTTAAGGGAAGAAGCATCCTCTTCTTTCCAGTGTCTCCAATACAGCAAGAACCATGAGCACAACTAGAAAAAAAGAAATATGTTTCCAACTCATTAGGACCACATCTAATTCAACTCTCCTTATGAAACTGATACAAACCACAGCTCGTCTTACATAAATGATTTTTCGTTAATAGGGAGAAGTGTTGGGTTCCTGAACTGTGTAAAATCATTTGAGCCCCAATTTACATGGGTCTATCAGAAATGAACTCTTGCTTGTAGGAAGACACAGATCCTGGGTTTTAACTCCGTTTTTGAAGGGAAATTCAGACCTGGGTTCTCATCCTAAAATCACACTCTGTTTTAATGCAAGAAGCATCCTCTTCTTTCCAGGATCTCCAATATAGCAAGGACCATGAGCATGCCCAGAACAAAAGAACTGTGATTCTTACTCATATGGACCACATCTAATTCAACTCTGCTTATGAAACTGATAAAATCCACAGCTCCTCGTACATAAATGCTCTTTAGTTAATAGTGAGAATCGCGTTGCGTTCGTGCACTTTGTAACATCATTTGAACCCAAAAATCACTGGGTTTACCAGAAATGTACTCTTGCTTGTAGGAAGACACAGATCCTAGGGTTTAACTCAGTTTCTGAAGGGAAATTCAGACCAGAGTTCTCATCCCTGAAACACACTCTGTTTTAACCCAAGAAGCATCTTCTTCTTTCCTACATCTCCAATACAGCAAGAACCATGAGCATGCCCAGAAAAAAAGAACTGTGATTCCTACTCATACGGACCATATGTAGTTCAACTCGGATTATGAAACTAATACAAACCACACATCCTCTTACATAAATGCTCTTTAGGTAATAGTGTGAAATGCGTTGGTGTCGTGAACTGTGTAAATTCATTTGAGCCCAAAATTCACTTGGTTTACCAGAAATGTTCTCTTGCTTGTAGAAAGACACAGATTGAGGGGTTTAACCCCGCTTTTGAAGGGATATTCAGACCAGTGTTCTCATCTATGAAAAACACCCGGGTTTTAAGCAAAGAAGCATGCTCTTCTTTCCAGCGTATCCAACACACTAACAAATATGAGCATGCCGAGTAAAAAAAGAACTGTGTTTCCTACTCAGACGGACCATATGTAGTTCAGCTCTGCTTATGAAAATGATAAAAACCACAGCTCCTCTTATTTAAATGCTCTTCAGTTAATAGTGCTAAATGGGTTGGGTTCGTGAACTGTGTAAAATCATTTGAGCCCATAATTCACTGGGTTTACTAGAAAAGAACTCTTGCTTGTAGGAAGACACAGATCCTGGGGTTTAACTTCGTTTCTGAAGGGAAATTCAGTCCAGAGTTCTCATACCTGAAACACACTCTGTTTTAAGGGAAGAAGCATCCTCTTCTTTCCAGCGTCTCCAATACATCAAGAACCATGAGCATACCAAGAAAAAAAGAAATATGTTTCCTACTCATTAGGACCACATCTATCAAATCTCCTTATGAAACTGATACAAACCACAGCTCCTCGTACATAAATGCTCTTTAGTTAATAGTGAGTATCGTGGTGCGTTCGTGCACTTTGTAACATCATTTGAACCCAAAATTCACTTGGTTTACCAGAAATGAACTCTTGCTTGTAGAAAGACACAGATCCTGGGGTTTAATTCCGTTTCTGAAGGGAAATTCAGAACAGAGTTATCATCCCTGAAACACATGCTGTTTTAAGGCAAGAAACATACTCTTCTTTCCAGCGTCTCAAATACAACAAGAACCCTGGGCATGCCAAGAAAAAAAGATTTGTGTTTCCTATTCATACGGACCATATGTAGTTCAACTCTGCATATGAAACTGATACAAACCACAGCTCCTCTTACATAAAGGCTCTTTAGTTAAGAGTGAGAAACGCGTTGGATTTGTGAACTGTGTAAATTCATTTGAGCCCAAAATTCACTTGGTTTTCCAGAAGTGATCTCTTGCTTGTAGGAAGACACAGATTGAGGGGTTTAACCCCGCTTTTGAAGGGAAATTCAGACCAGTGTTCTCATCCATGAAAAACACCCGGTTTTAAGCCAAGAAGCATGCTCTTCTTTCCAGCGTCTCCAACACACTAACAAATATGAGCATGCCGAGTAAAAAAAGAACTGTGTTTCCTACTCAGACTGACCATATGTAGTTCAGCTCTGCTTATGAAACTGATAAAAACCACAGCTCCTCTTACTTAAATGCTCTTTAGTTAATAGTGCTAAATGGGTTGGGTTCGTGAACTGTGTAAAATCATTTGAGCCCATAATTCACTGGGTTTAGTAGAAAAGAACTCTTGCTTGTAGGAAGACACAGATCCTGGGGTTTAACTTCGTTTCTGAAGGGAAATTCAGTCCAGAGTTCTCATACCTGAAACACACTCTGTTTTAAGGGAAGAAGCATCCTCTTCTTTCCAGCGTCTCCAATACAGCAAGAACCATGAGCATACCCAGAAAAAAAGAAATATGTTTCCTACTCATTAGGACCACATCTATCAACTCTCCTTATGAAACTGATACAAACCACAGCTCGTCTTACATAAGTGATTTTTCGTTAATAGGGAGAAGTGTTGGGTTCCTGAACTGTGTAAAATCATTTGAGCCCCAATTTACATGGGTCTATCAGAAATGAACTCTTGCTTGTAGGAAGACACAGATCCTGGGCTTTAACTCCGTTTTTGAAGGGAAATTCAGACCTGGGTTCTCACCTAAAATCAAACTCTGTTTTAATGCAAGAAGCATCCTCTTCTTTCCAGGATCTCCAATATAGCAAGGACCATGAGCATGCCCAGAACAAAAGAACTGTGATTCTTACTCATATGGACCACATCTAATTCAACTCTGCGTATGAAACTGATAAAATCCATAGCTCCTCGTACATAAATGCTCTTAAGTTAATAGTGAGAATCGCGTTGCGTTCGTGCACTTTGTAACATCATTTGAACCCAAAAATCACTGGGTTTACCAGAAATGTACTCTTGCTTGTAGGAAGACACAGATCCTGGGGTTTAACTCAGTATCTGAAGGGAAATTCAGACCAGAGTTCTCATCCCTGAAACACACTCTGTTTTAACCCAAGAAGCATCTTCTTCTTTCCTGCCTCTCCAATACAGCAAGAACCATGAGCATGCCGAGAAAAAAAGAACTGTGATTCCTACTCATACGGACCATATGTAGTTCAACTCGGATTATGAAACTAATACAAACCACACATCCTCTTACATAAATGCTCTTTAGTTAATAGTGTGAAATGCGTTGGTTTTGTGAACTGTGTAAATTCATTTGAGCCCAAAATTCACTTGGTCTCCCAGAAATGATCTCTTGCTTGTAGAAAGACACAGATTGAGGGGTTTAACCCCGCTTTTGAAGGGATATTCAGACCAGGGTTCTCATCCATGAAAAACACCTGGTTTTAAGCCAAGAAGCATGCTCTTCTTTCCAGCGTCTCCAACACACTAACAAATATGAGCATGCCGAGTAAAAAAAGAACTGTGTTTCCTACTCAGACGGACCATATGTAGTTCAGCTCTGCTTATGAAAATGATAAAAACCACAGCTCCTCTTACTTAAATGCTCTTCAGTTAATAGTGCTAAATGGGTTGGGTTCGTGAACTGTGTAAAATCATTTGAGCCCATAATTCACTGGGTTTACTAGAAAAGAACTCTTGCTTGTAGGAAGACACAGATCCTGGGGTTTAACTTCGTTTCTGAAGGGAAATTCAGTCCAGAGTTCTCATACCTGAAACACACTCTGTTTTAACGGAAGAAGCATCCTCTTCTTTCCAGCGTCTCCAATACAGCAAGAACCATGAGCATACCCAGAAAAAAAGAAATATGTTTCCTACTCATTAGGACCACATCTATCAACTCTCCTTATGAAACTGATACAAACCACAGCTCCTCGTACATAAATGCTCTTTAGTTAATAGTGAGTATCGTGGTGCGTTCGTGCACTTTGTAACATCATTTGAACCCAAAATTCACTTGGTTTACCAGAAATGAACTCTTGCTTGTAGAAAGACACAGATCCTGGGGTTTAATTCCATTTCTGAAGGGAAATTCAGAACAGAGTTATCATCCCTGAAACACATGCTGTTTTAAGGCAAGAAACATACTCTTCTTTGCAGCGTCTCAAATACAACAAGAACCCTGGGCATGCCAAGAAAAAAAGAATTGTGTTTCCTATTCATACGGACCATATGTAGTTCAACTCTGCATATGAAACTGATACAAACCACAGCTCCTCTTACATAAAGGCTCTTTAGTTAAGAGTGAGAAACGCGTTGGATTTGTGAACTGTGTAAATTCATTTGAGCCCAAAATTCACTTGGTTTTCCAGAAGTGATCTCTTGCTTGTAGGAAGACACAGATCCAGGTGTTTAACTCTGCTTTTCGAGGGAAATTCAGACCAGTGTCCTCATCCATGAAAAACACGCGGTTTTAACCCAAGAAGCATGCTCTTCTTTCCAGCGTCTCCAACACACCAACATATATGATCATGCCGAGAAAAGAAAGAACAATGTTTCCTACTCATACGGACCATATGTTGTTCAGCTGTACTTATGAAACTGATAAAAACCACAGCTCCTCTTACTTAAATGCTCTTTAGTTAATAGTGCTAAATGGGTTGCGTTCGTGAACTGTGTAAAATCATTTGAGCCCATAATTCACTGGGTTTACCAGAAAAGAACTCTTGTTTGTAGGAAGGCACAGATCCTGGGGTTTTACTTCGTTTGTGAAGGGAAATTCAGTCCAGAGTTCTCATACCTGAAACACACTCTGTTTTAAGGCATGAAGCAACCTCTCCTTTCCAGCGTCTCCAATAGAGCAAAAACGTGAGCATACCCAGAAAAATAACTATGTTTCCTACTCGTGAGGACCACATCTAATTCAACTCTCCTTATGAAACCGATACAAACCACAGCTCCCCTTACAAAAATGCTCTTTAGTTAATAGAGAGAAATGGGTGGGTTTGTGAACTGTGTAATATCATTAGAGCCCATAATTCACTGGGTTTACCAGAAAAGAACTCTTGCTTGTAGGGAGACACAGATCCTGGGGTTTAACTCAGCTTCTGAAGGGAAATTCAGACCAGTGTTCTCATCCCTGAAACAAACTCTGTTTTAAGGGAAGAAGCATCCTCTTCTTTCCAGTGTCTCCAATACAGCAAGAACCATGAGCACAACTAGAAAAAAAGAAATATGTTTCCAACTCATTAGGACCACATCTAATTCAACTCTCCTTATGAAACTGATACAAACCACAGCTCGTCTTACATAAATGATTTTTCGTTAATAGGGAGAAGTGTTGGGTTCCTGAACTGTGTAAAATCATTTGAGCCCCAATTTACATGGGTCTATCAGAAATGAACTCTTGCTTGTAGGAAGACACAGATCCTGGGTTTTAACTCCGTTTTTGAAGGGAAATTCAGACCTGGGTTCTCATCCTAAAATCACACTCTGTTTTAATGCAAGAAGCATCCTCTTCTTTCCAGGATCTCCAATATAGCAAGGACCATGAGCATGCCCAGAACAAAAGAACTGTGATTCTTACTCATATGGACCACATCTAATTCAACTCTGCTTATGAAACTGATAAAATCCACAGCTCCTCGTACATAAATGCTCTTTAGTTAATAGTGAGAATCGCGTTGCGTTCGTGCACTTTGTAACATCATTTGAACCCAAAAATCACTGGGTTTACCAGAAATGTACTCTTGCTTGTAGGAAGACACAGATCCTAGGGTTTAACTCAGTTTCTGAAGGGAAATTCAGACCAGAGTTCTCATCCCTGAAACACACTCTGTTTTAACCCAAGAAGCATCTTCTTCTTTCCTACATCTCCAATACAGCAAGAACCATGAGCATGCCCAGAAAAAAAGAACTGTGATTCCTACTCATACGGACCATATGTAGTTCAACTCGGATTATGAAACTAATACAAACCACACATCCTTTTACATAAATGCTCTTTAGGTAATAGTGTGAAATGCGTTGGTGTCGTGAACTGTGTAAATTCATTTGAGCCCAAAATTCACTTGGTTTACCAGAAATGTTCTCTTGCTTGTAGAAAGACACAGATTGAGGGGTTTAACCCCGCTTTTGAAGGGATATTCAGACCAGTGTTCTCATCCATGAAAAACACCCGGGTTTTAAGCAAAGAAGCATGCTCTTCTTTCCAGCGTATCCAACACACTAACAAATATGAGCATGCCGAGTAAAAAAAGAACTGTGTTTCCTACTCAGACGGACCATATGTAGTTCAGCTCTGCTTATGAAAATGATAAAAACCACAGCTCCTCTTATTTAAATGCTCTTCAGTTAATAGTGCTAAATGGGTTGGGTTCGTGAACTGTGTAAAATCATTTGAGCCCATAATTCACTGGGTTTACTAGAAAAGAACTCTTGCTTGTAGGAAGACACAGATCCTGGGGTTTAACTTCGTTTCTGAAGGGAAATTCAGTCCAGAGTTCTCATACCTGAAACACACTCTGTTTTAAGGGAAGAAGCATCCTCTTCTTTCCAGCGTCTCCAATACAGCAAGAACCATGAGCATACCAAGAAAAAAAGAAATATGTTTCCTACTCATTAGGACCACATCTATCAAATCTCCTTATGAAACTGATACAAACCACAGCTCCTCGTACATAAATGCTCTTTAGTTAATAGTGAGTATCGTGGTGCGTTCGTGCACTTTGTAACATCATTTGAACCCAAAATTCACTTGGTTTACCAGAAATGAACTCTTGCTTGTAGAAAGACACAGATCCTGGGGTTTAATTCCGTTTCTGAAGGGAAATCAGAACAGAGTTATCATCCCTGAAACACATGCTGTTTTAAGGCAAGAAACATACTCTTCTTTCCAGCGTCTCAAATACAACAAGAACCCTGGGCATGCCAAGAAAAAAAGATTTGTGTTTCCTATTCATACGGACCATATGTAGTTCAACTCTGCATATGAAACTGATACAAACCACAGCTCCTCTTACATAAAGGCTCTTTAGTTAAGAGTGAGAAACGCGTTGGATTTGTGAACTGTGTAAATTCATTTGAGCCCAAAATTCACTTGGTTTTCCAGAAGTGATCTCTTGCTTGTAGGAAGACACAGATTGAGGGGTTTAACCCCGCTTTTGAAGGGAAATTCAGACCAGTGTTCTCATCCATGAAAAACACCCGGTTTTAAGCCAAGAAGCATGCTCTTCTTTCCAGCGTCTCCAACACACTAACAAATATGAGCATGCCGAGTAAAAAAAGAACTGTGTTTCCTACTCAGACTGACCATATGTAGTTCAGCTCTGCTTATGAAACTGATAAAAACCACAGCTCCTCTTACTTAAATGCTCTTTAGTTAATAGTGCTAAATGGGTTGGGTTCGTGAACTGTGTAAAATCATTTGAGCCCATAATTCACTGGGTTTAGTAGAAAAGAACTCTTGCTTGTAGGAAGACACAGATCCTGGGGTTTAACTTCGTTTCTGAAGGGAAATTCAGTCCAGAGTTCTCATACCTGAAACACACTCTGTTTTAAGGGAAGAAGCATCCTCTTCTTTCCAGCGTCTCCAATACAGCAAGAACCATGAGCATACCCAGAAAAAAAGAAATAGGTTTCCTACTCATTAGGACCACATCTATCAACTCTCCTTATGAAACTGATACAAACCACAGCTCGTCTTACATAAGTGATTTTTCGTTAATAGGGAGAAGTGTTGGGTTCCTGAACTGTGTAAAATCATTTGAGCCCCAATTTACATGGGTCTATCAGAAATGAACTCTTGCTTGTAGGAAGACACAGATCCTGGGCTTTAACTCCGTTTTTGAAGGGAAATTCAGACCTGGGTTCTCACCTAAAATCAAACTCTGTTTTAATGCAAGAAGCATCCTCTTCTTTCCAGGATCTCCAATATAGCAAGGACCATGAGCATGCCCAGAACAAAAGAACTGTGATTCTTACTCATATGGACCACATCTAATTCAACTCTGCGTATGAAACTGATAAAATCCATAGCTCCTCGTACATAAATGCTCTTAAGTTAATAGTGAGAATCGCGTTGCGTTCGTGCACTTTGTAACATCATTTGAACCCAAAAATCACTGGGTTTACCAGAAATGTACTCTTGCTTGTAGGAAGACACAGATCCTGGGGTTTAACTCAGTATCTGAAGGGAAATTCAGACCAGAGTTCTCATCCCTGAAACACACTCTGTTTTAACCCAAGAAGCATCTTCTTCTTTCCTGCCTCTCCAATACAGCAAGAACCATGAGCATGCCGAGAAAAAAAGAACTGTGATTCCTACTCATACGGACCATATGTAGTTCAACTCGGATTATGAAACTAATACAAACCACACATCCTCTTACATAAATGCTCTTTAGTTAATAGTGTGAAATGCGTTGGTTTTGTGAACTGTGTAAATTCATTTGAGCCCAAAATTCACTTGGTCTCCCAGAAATGATCTCTTGCTTGTAGAAAGACACAGATTGAGGGGTTTAACCCCGCTTTTGAAGGGATATTCAGACCAGGGTTCTCATCCATGAAAAACACCTGGTTTTAAGCCAAGAAGCATGCTCTTCTTTCCAGCGTCTCCAACACACTAACAAATATGAGCATGCCGAGTAAAAAAAGAACTGTGTTTCCTACTCAGACGGACCATATGTAGTTCAGCTCTGCTTATGAAAATGATAAAAACCACAGCTCCTCTTACTTAAATGCTCTTCAGTTAATAGTGCTAAATGGGTTGGGTTCGTGAACTGTGTAAAATCATTTGAGCCCATAATTCACTGGGTTTACTAGAAAAGAACTCTTGCTTGTAGGAAGACACAGATCCTGGGGTTTAACTTCGTTTCTGAAGGGAAATTCAGTCCAGAGTTCTCATACCTGAAACACACTCTGTTTTAACGGAAGAAGCATCCTCTTCTTTCCAGCGTCTCCAATACAGCAAGAACCATGAGCATACCCAGAAAAAAAGAAATATGTTTCCTACTCATTAGGACCACATCTATCAACTCTCCTTATGAAACTGATACAAACCACAGCTCCTCGTACATAAATGCTCTTTAGTTAATAGTGAGTATCGTGGTGCGTTCGTGCACTTTGTAACATCATTTGAACCCAAAATTCACTTGGTTTACCAGAAATGAACTCTTGCTTGTAGAAAGACACAGATCCTGGGGTTTAATTCCATTTCTGAAGGGAAATTCAGAACAGAGTTATCATCCCTGAAACACATGCTGTTTTAAGGCAAGAAACATACTCTTCTTTGCAGCGTCTCAAATACAACAAGAACCCTGGGCATGCCAAGAAAAAAAGAATTGTGTTTCCTATTCATACGGACCATATGTAGTTCAACTCTGCATATGAAACTGATACAAACCACAGCTCCTCTTACATAAAGGCTCTTTAGTTAAGAGTGAGAAACGCGTTGGATTTGTGAACTGTGTAAATTCATTTGAGCCCAAAATTCACTTGGTTTTCCAGAAGTGATCTCTTGCTTGTAGGAAGACACAGATCCAGGTGTTTAACTCTGCTTTTCGAGGGAAATTCAGACCAGTGTCCTCATCCATGAAAAACACGCGGTTTTAACCCAAGAAGCATGCTCTTCTTTCCAGCGTCTCCAACACACCAACATATATGATCATGCCGAGAAAAGAAAGAACAATGTTTCCTACTCATACGGACCATATGTTGTTCAGCTGTACTTATGAAACTGATAAAAACCACAGCTCCTCTTACTTAAATGCTCTTTAGTTAATAGTGCTAAATGGGTTGCGTTCGTGAACTGTGTAAAATCATTTGAGCCCATAATTCACTGGGTTTACCAGAAAAGAACTCTTGTTTGTAGGAAGGCACAGATCCTGGGGTTTTACTTCGTTTGTGAAGGGAAATTCAGTCCAGAGTTCTCATACCTGAAATACACTCTGTTTTAAGGCATGAAGCAACCTCTCCTTTCCAGCGTCTCCAATACAGCAAGAACCATGAGGATTCCCAGAAAAAAAGAACTGTGTTTCCTACTCATAAGGACTACCTCAAATACAACTTTACTGATGAAAGTGATACAAACCACAGCTTCTCTTACATAAATGCTCTTTAGTTAGTAGTTAGAATTGCTTTTGGTTTGTGCACTGTTAAAATCATTTGAGCCCAAATTACACTTGGTTTACCAGAAATGAACTCTTGCTTGTAGGAAGACACAGATCCTGTGGTTTAACTCCGTTTCAGAAGGGAAATTAAGACCAGAGTTCTCATCCATGAAACACACTCTGTTTTATGGCAAGAAGCATGCTCTTCTTTCTTGTGTCTCCAATACAGCAAGAACCATGAGCACACCCAGAAAAAAAGAAATATGTTTCCTACTCATTAGGACCACATCTAATTCAACTCTCCTTATGAAACTGATACAAACCACATCTCGTCTTACATAAATGATTTGTCGTTAATAGGGAGAAGTGTTGGGTTCCTGAACTGTGTATAATCATTTGAGCCCCAATTTACATGGGTCTATCAGAAATGAACTCTTGCTTGTAGGAAGACACAGATCCTGGGTTTTAACTCCATTTTTGAAGGGAAATTCAGACCTGGGTTCTCATCCTAAAATCACACTCTGTTTTAATGCAAGAAGCATCCTCTTCTTTCCAGGGTCTCCAATATAGCAAGGACCATGAGCATGCCCAGAACAAAAAAACTGTGATTCTTACTCATATGGACCACATCTAATTCAACTCTGCTTATGAAACTGATAAAATCCACAGCTGCTCGTACATAAATGCTCTTTAGTTAATAGTGAGAATCGCGTTGCGTTCGTGCACTTTGTAACATCATTTGAACCCAAAAATCACTGGGTTTACCAGAAATGTACTCTTGCTTGTAGGAAGACACAGATCCTAGGGTTTAACTCAGTTTCTGAAGGGAAATTCAGACCAGAGTTCTCATCCCTGAAACACACTCTGTTTTAACCCAAGAAGCATCTTCTTCTTTCCTACATCTCCAATACAGCAAGAACCATGAGCATGCCCAGAAAAAAAGAACTGTGATTCCTACTCATACGGACCATATGTAGTTCAACTCGGATTATGAAACTAATACAAACCACACATCCTTTTACATAAATGCTCTTTAGGTAATAGTGTGAAATGCGTTGGTGTCGTGAACTGTGTAAATTCATTTGAGCCCAAAATTCACTTGGTTTACCAGAAATGTTCTCTTGCTTGTAGAAAGACACAGATTGAGGGGTTTAACCCCGCTTTTGAAGGGATATTCAGACCAGTGTTCTCATCCATGAAAAACACCCGGGTTTTAAGCAAAGAAGCATGCTCTTCTTTCCAGCGTATCCAACACACTAACAAATATGAGCATGCCGAGTAAAAAAAGAACTGTGTTTCCTACTCAGACGGACCATATGTAGTTCAGCTCTGCTTATGAAAATGATAAAAACCACAGCTCCTCTTATTTAAATGCTCTTCAGTTAATAGTGCTAAATGGGTTGGGTTCGTGAACTGTGTAAAATCATTTGAGCCCATAATTCACTGGGTTTACTAGAAAAGAACTCTTGCTTGTAGGAAGACACAGATCCTGGGGTTTAACTTCGTTTCTGAAGGGAAATTCAGTCCAGAGTTCTCATACCTGAAACACACTCTGTTTTAAGGGAAGAAGCATCCTCTTCTTTCCAGCGTCTCCAATACAGCAAGAACCATGAGCATACCAAGAAAAAAAGAAATATGTTTCCTACTCATTAGGACCACATCTATCAAATCTCCTTATGAAACTGATACAAACCACAGCTCCTCGTACATAAATGCTCTTTAGTTAATAGTGAGTATCGTGGTGCGTTCGTGCACTTTGTAACATCATTTGAACCCAAAATTCACTTGGTTTACCAGAAATGAACTCTTGCTTGTAGAAAGACACAGATCCTGGGGTTTAATTCCGTTTCTGAAGGGAAATCAGAACAGAGTTATCATCCCTGAAACACATGCTGTTTTAAGGCAAGAAACATACTCTTCTTTCCAGCGTCTCAAATACAACAAGAACCCTGGGCATGCCAAGAAAAAAAGATTTGTGTTTCCTATTCATACGGACCATATGTAGTTCAACTCTGCATATGAAACTGATACAAACCACAGCTCCTCTTACATAAAGGCTCTTTAGTTAAGAGTGAGAAACGCGTTGGATTTGTGAACTGTGTAAATTCATTTGAGCCCAAAATTCACTTGGTTTTCCAGAAGTGATCTCTTGCTTGTAGGAAGACACAGATTGAGGGGTTTAACCCCGCTTTTGAAGGGAAATTCAGACCAGTGTTCTCATCCATGAAAAACACCCGGTTTTAAGCCAAGAAGCATGCTCTTCTTTCCAGCGTCTCCAACACACTAACAAATATGAGCATGCCGAGTAAAAAAAGAACTGTGTTTCCTACTCAGACTGACCATATGTAGTTCAGCTCTGCTTATGAAACTGATAAAAACCACAGCTCCTCTTACTTAAATGCTCTTTAGTTAATAGTGCTAAATGGGTTGGGTTCGTGAACTGTGTAAAATCATTTGAGCCCATAATTCACTGGGTTTAGTAGAAAAGAACTCTTGCTTGTAGGAAGACACAGATCCTGGGGTTTAACTTCGTTTCTGAAGGGAAATTCAGTCCAGAGTTCTCATACCTGAAACACACTCTGTTTTAAGGGAAGAAGCATCCTCTTCTTTCCAGCGTCTCCAATACAGCAAGAACCATGAGCATACCCAGAAAAAAAGAAATAGGTTTCCTACTCATTAGGACCACATCTATCAACTCTCCTTATGAAACTGATACAAACCACAGCTCGTCTTACATAAGTGATTTTTCGTTAATAGGGAGAAGTGTTGGGTTCCTGAACTGTGTAAAATCATTTGAGCCCCAATTTACATGGGTCTATCAGAAATGAACTCTTGCTTGTAGGAAGACACAGATCCTGGGCTTTAACTCCGTTTTTGAAGGGAAATTCAGACCTGGGTTCTCACCTAAAATCAAACTCTGTTTTAATGCAAGAAGCATCCTCTTCTTTCCAGGATCTCCAATATAGCAAGGACCATGAGCATGCCCAGAACAAAAGAACTGTGATTCTTACTCATATGGACCACATCTAATTCAACTCTGCGTATGAAACTGATAAAATCCATAGCTCCTCGTACATAAATGCTCTTAAGTTAATAGTGAGAATCGCGTTGCGTTCGTGCACTTTGTAACATCATTTGAACCCAAAAATCACTGGGTTTACCAGAAATGTACTCTTGCTTGTAGGAAGACACAGATCCTGGGGTTTAACTCAGTATCTGAAGGGAAATTCAGACCAGAGTTCTCATCCCTGAAACACACTCTGTTTTAACCCAAGAAGCATCTTCTTCTTTCCTGCCTCTCCAATACAGCAAGAACCATGAGCATGCCGAGAAAAAAAGAACTGTGATTCCTACTCATACGGACCATATGTAGTTCAACTCGGATTATGAAACTAATACAAACCACACATCCTCTTACATAAATGCTCTTTAGTTAATAGTGTGAAATGCGTTGGTTTTGTGAACTGTGTAAATTCATTTGAGCCCAAAATTCACTTGGTCTCCCAGAAATGATCTCTTGCTTGTAGAAAGACACAGATTGAGGGGTTTAACCCCGCTTTTGAAGGGATATTCAGACCAGGGTTCTCATCCATGAAAAACACCTGGTTTTAAGCCAAGAAGCATGCTCTTCTTTCCAGCGTCTCCAACACACTAACAAATATGAGCATGCCGAGTAAAAAAAGAACTGTGTTTCCTACTCAGACGGACCATATGTAGTTCAGCTCTGCTTATGAAAATGATAAAAACCACAGCTCCTCTTACTTAAATGCTCTTCAGTTAATAGTGCTAAATGGGTTGGGTTCGTGAACTGTGTAAAATCATTTGAGCCCATAATTCACTGGGTTTACTAGAAAAGAACTCTTGCTTGTAGGAAGACACAGATCCTGGGGTTTAACTTCGTTTCTGAAGGGAAATTCAGTCCAGAGTTCTCATACCTGAAACACACTCTGTTTTAACGGAAGAAGCATCCTCTTCTTTCCAGCGTCTCCAATACAGCAAGAACCATGAGCATACCCAGAAAAAAAGAAATATGTTTCCTACTCATTAGGACCACATCTATCAACTCTCCTTATGAAACTGATACAAACCACAGCTCCTCGTACATAAATGCTCTTTAGTTAATAGTGAGTATCGTGGTGCGTTCGTGCACTTTGTAACATCATTTGAACCCAAAATTCACTTGGTTTACCAGAAATGAACTCTTGCTTGTAGAAAGACACAGATCCTGGGGTTTAATTCCATTTCTGAAGGGAAATTCAGAACAGAGTTATCATCCCTGAAACACATGCTGTTTTAAGGCAAGAAACATACTCTTCTTTGCAGCGTCTCAAATACAACAAGAACCCTGGGCATGCCAAGAAAAAAAGAATTGTGTTTCCTATTCATACGGACCATATGTAGTTCAACTCTGCATATGAAACTGATACAAACCACAGCTCCTCTTACATAAAGGCTCTTTAGTTAAGAGTGAGAAACGCGTTGGATTTGTGAACTGTGTAAATTCATTTGAGCCCAAAATTCACTTGGTTTTCCAGAAGTGATCTCTTGCTTGTAGGAAGACACAGATCCAGGTGTTTAACTCTGCTTTTCGAGGGAAATTCAGACCAGTGTCCTCATCCATGAAAAACACGCGGTTTTAACCCAAGAAGCATGCTCTTCTTTCCAGCGTCTCCAACACACCAACATATATGATCATGCCGAGAAAAGAAAGAACAATGTTTCCTACTCATACGGACCATATGTTGTTCAGCTGTACTTATGAAACTGATAAAAACCACAGCTCCTCTTACTTAAATGCTCTTTAGTTAATAGTGCTAAATGGGTTGCGTTCGTGAACTGTGTAAAATCATTTGAGCCCATAATTCACTGGGTTTACCAGAAAAGAACTCTTGTTTGTAGGAAGGCACAGATCCTGGGGTTTTACTTCGTTTGTGAAGGGAAATTCAGTCCAGAGTTCTCATACCTGAAATACACTCTGTTTTAAGGCATGAAGCAACCTCTCCTTTCCAGCGTCTCCAATACAGCAAGAACCATGAGGATTCCCAGAAAAAAAGAACTGTGTTTCCTACTCATAAGGACTACCTCAAATACAACTTTACTGATGAAAGTGATACAAACCACAGCTTCTCTTACATAAATGCTCTTTAGTTAGTAGTTAGAATTGCTTTTGGTTTGTGCACTGTTAAAATCATTTGAGCCCAAATTACACTTGGTTTACCAGAAATGAACTCTTGCTTGTAGGAAGACACAGATCCTGTGGTTTAACTCCGTTTCAGAAGGGAAATTAAGACCAGAGTTCTCATCCATGAAACACACTCTGTTTTATGGCAAGAAGCATGCTCTTCTTTCTTGTGTCTCCAATACAGCAAGAACCATGAGCACACCCAGAAAAAAAGAAATATGTTTCCTACTCATTAGGACCACATCTAATTCAACTCTCCTTATGAAACTGATACAAACCACATCTCGTCTTACATAAATGATTTGTCGTTAATAGGGAGAAGTGTTGGGTTCCTGAACTGTGTATAATCATTTGAGCCCCAATTTACATGGGTCTATCAGAAATGAACTCTTGCTTGTAGGAAGACACAGATCCTGGGTTTTAACTCCATTTTTGAAGGGAAATTCAGACCTGGGTTCTCATCCTAAAATCACACTCTGTTTTAATGCAAGAAGCATCCTCTTCTTTCCAGGGTCTCCAATATAGCAAGGACCATGAGCATGCCCAGAACAAAAAAACTGTGATTCTTACTCATATGGACCACATCTAATTCAACTCTGCTTATGAAACTGATAAAATCCACAGCTGCTCGTACATAAATGCTCTTTAGTTAATAGTGAGAATCGCGTTGCGTTCGTGCACTTTGTAACATCATTTGAACCCAAAAATCACTGGGTTTACCAGAAATGTACTCTTGCTTGTAGGAAGACACAGATCCTAGGGTTTAACTCAGTTTCTGAAGGGAAATTCAGACCAGAGTTCTCATCCCTGAAACACACTCTGTTTTAACCCAAGAAGCATCTTCTTCTTTCCTACATCTCCAATACAGCAAGAACCATGAGCATGCCCAGAAAAAAAGAACTGTGATTCCTACTCATACGGACCATATGTAGTTCAACTCGGATTATGAAACTAATACAAACCACACATCCTTTTACATAAATGCTCTTTAGGTAATAGTGTGAAATGCGTTGGTGTCGTGAACTGTGTAAATTCATTTGAGCCCAAAATTCACTTGGTTTACCAGAAATGTTCTCTTGCTTGTAGAAAGACACAGATTGAGGGGTTTAACCCCGCTTTTGAAGGGATATTCAGACCAGTGTTCTCATCCATGAAAAACACCCGGGTTTTAAGCAAAGAAGCATGCTCTTCTTTCCAGCGTATCCAACACACTAACAAATATGAGCATGCCGAGTAAAAAAAGAACTGTGTTTCCTACTCAGACGGACCATATGTAGTTCAGCTCTGCTTATGAAAATGATAAAAACCACAGCTCCTCTTATTTAAATGCTCTTCAGTTAATAGTGCTAAATGGGTTGGGTTCGTGAACTGTGTAAAATCATTTGAGCCCATAATTCACTGGGTTTACTAGAAAAGAACTCTTGCTTGTAGGAAGACACAGATCCTGGGGTTTAACTTCGTTTCTGAAGGGAAATTCAGTCCAGAGTTCTCATACCTGAAACACACTCTGTTTTAAGGGAAGAAGCATCCTCTTCTTTCCAGCGTCTCCAATACAGCAAGAACCATGAGCATACCAAGAAAAAAAGAAATATGTTTCCTACTCATTAGGACCACATCTATCAAATCTCCTTATGAAACTGATACAAACCACAGCTCCTCGTACATAAATGCTCTTTAGTTAATAGTGAGTATCGTGGTGCGTTCGTGCACTTTGTAACATCATTTGAACCCAAAATTCACTTGGTTTACCAGAAATGAACTCTTGCTTGTAGAAAGACACAGATCCTGGGGTTTAATTCCGTTTCTGAAGGGAAATCAGAACAGAGTTATCATCCCTGAAACACATGCTGTTTTAAGGCAAGAAACATACTCTTCTTTCCAGCGTCTCAAATACAACAAGAACCCTGGGCATGCCAAGAAAAAAAGATTTGTGTTTCCTATTCATACGGACCATATGTAGTTCAACTCTGCATATGAAACTGATACAAACCACAGCTCCTCTTACATAAAGGCTCTTTAGTTAAGAGTGAGAAACGCGTTGGATTTGTGAACTGTGTAAATTCATTTGAGCCCAAAATTCACTTGGTTTTCCAGAAGTGATCTCTTGCTTGTAGGAAGACACAGATTGAGGGGTTTAACCCCGCTTTTGAAGGGAAATTCAGACCAGTGTTCTCATCCATGAAAAACACCCGGTTTTAAGCCAAGAAGCATGCTCTTCTTTCCAGCGTCTCCAACACACTAACAAATATGAGCATGCCGAGTAAAAAAAGAACTGTGTTTCCTACTCAGACTGACCATATGTAGTTCAGCTCTGCTTATGAAACTGATAAAAACCACAGCTCCTCTTACTTAAATGCTCTTTAGTTAATAGTGCTAAATGGGTTGGGTTCGTGAACTGTGTAAAATCATTTGAGCCCATAATTCACTGGGTTTAGTAGAAAAGAACTCTTGCTTGTAGGAAGACACAGATCCTGGGGTTTAACTTCGTTTCTGAAGGGAAATTCAGTCCAGAGTTCTCATACCTGAAACACACTCTGTTTTAAGGGAAGAAGCATCCTCTTCTTTCCAGCGTCTCCAATACAGCAAGAACCATGAGCATACCCAGAAAAAAAGAAATATGTTTCCTACTCATTAGGACCACATCTATCAACTCTCCTTATGAAACTGATACAAACCACAGCTCGTCTTACATAAGTGATTTTTCGTTAATAGGGAGAAGTGTTGGGTTCCTGAACTGTGTAAAATCATTTGAGCCCCAATTTACATGGGTCTATCAGAAATGAACTCTTGCTTGTAGGAAGACACAGATCCTGGGCTTTAACTCCGTTTTTGAAGGGAAATTCAGACCTGGGTTCTCACCTAAAATCAAACTCTGTTTTAATGCAAGAAGCATCCTCTTCTTTCCAGGATCTCCAATATAGCAAGGACCATGAGCATGCCCAGAACAAAAGAACTGTGATTCTTACTCATATGGACCACATCTAATTCAACTCTGCGTATGAAACTGATAAAATCCATAGCTCCTCGTACATAAATGCTCTTAAGTTAATAGTGAGAATCGCGTTGCGTTCGTGCACTTTGTAACATCATTTGAACCCAAAAATCACTGGGTTTACCAGAAATGTACTCTTGCTTGTAGGAAGACACAGATCCTGGGGTTTAACTCAGTATCTGAAGGGAAATTCAGACCAGAGTTCTCATCCCTGAAACACACTCTGTTTTAACCCAAGAAGCATCTTCTTCTTTCCTGCCTCTCCAATACAGCAAGAACCATGAGCATGCCGAGAAAAAAAGAACTGTGATTCCTACTCATACGGACCATATGTAGTTCAACTCGGATTATGAAACTAATACAAACCACACATCCTCTTACATAAATGCTCTTTAGTTAATAGTGTGAAATGCGTTGGTTTTGTGAACTGTGTAAATTCATTTGAGCCCAAAATTCACTTGGTCTCCCAGAAATGATCTCTTGCTTGTAGAAAGACACAGATTGAGGGGTTTAACCCCGCTTTTGAAGGGATATTCAGACCAGGGTTCTCATCCATGAAAAACACCTGGTTTTAAGCCAAGAAGCATGCTCTTCTTTCCAGCGTCTCCAACACACTAACAAATATGAGCATGCCGAGTAAAAAAAGAACTGTGTTTCCTACTCAGACGGACCATATGTAGTTCAGCTCTGCTTATGAAAATGATAAAAACCACAGCTCCTCTTACTTAAATGCTCTTCAGTTAATAGTGCTAAATGGGTTGGGTTCGTGAACTGTGTAAAATCATTTGAGCCCATAATTCACTGGGTTTACTAGAAAAGAACTCTTGCTTGTAGGAAGACACAGATCCTGGGGTTTAACTTCGTTTCTGAAGGGAAATTCAGTCCAGAGTTCTCATACCTGAAACACACTCTGTTTTAACGGAAGAAGCATCCTCTTCTTTCCAGCGTCTCCAATACAGCAAGAACCATGAGCATACCCAGAAAAAAAGAAATATGTTTCCTACTCATTAGGACCACATCTATCAACTCTCCTTATGAAACTGATACAAACCACAGCTCCTCGTACATAAATGCTCTTTAGTTAATAGTGAGTATCGTGGTGCGTTCGTGCACTTTGTAACATCATTTGAACCCAAAATTCACTTGGTTTACCAGAAATGAACTCTTGCTTGTAGAAAGACACAGATCCTGGGGTTTAATTCCATTTCTGAAGGGAAATTCAGAACAGAGTTATCATCCCTGAAACACATGCTGTTTTAAGGCAAGAAACATACTCTTCTTTGCAGCGTCTCAAATACAACAAGAACCCTGGGCATGCCAAGAAAAAAAGAATTGTGTTTCCTATTCATACGGACCATATGTAGTTCAACTCTGCATATGAAACTGATACAAACCACAGCTCCTCTTACATAAAGGCTCTTTAGTTAAGAGTGAGAAACGCGTTGGATTTGTGAACTGTGTAAATTCATTTGAGCCCAAAATTCACTTGGTTTTCCAGAAGTGATCTCTTGCTTGTAGGAAGACACAGATCCAGGTGTTTAACTCTGCTTTTCGAGGGAAATTCAGACCAGTGTCCTCATCCATGAAAAACACGCGGTTTTAACCCAAGAAGCATGCTCTTCTTTCCAGCGTCTCCAACACACCAACATATATGATCATGCCGAGAAAAGAAAGAACAATGTTTCCTACTCATACGGACCATATGTTGTTCAGCTGTACTTATGAAACTGATAAAAACCACAGCTCCTCTTACTTAAATGCTCTTTAGTTAATAGTGCTAAATGGGTTGCGTTCGTGAACTGTGTAAAATCATTTGAGCCCATAATTCACTGGGTTTACCAGAAAAGAACTCTTGTTTGTAGGAAGGCACAGATCCTGGGGTTTTACTTCGTTTGTGAAGGGAAATTCAGTCCAGAGTTCTCATACCTGAAATACACTCTGTTTTAAGGCATGAAGCAACCTCTCCTTTCCAGCGTCTCCAATACAGCAAGAACCATGAGGATTCCCAGAAAAAAAGAACTGTGTTTCCTACTCATAAGGACTACCTCAAATACAACTTTACTGATGAAAGTGATACAAACCACAGCTTCTCTTACATAAATGCTCTTTAGTTAGTAGTTAGAATTGCTTTTGGTTTGTGCACTGTTAAAATCATTTGAGCCCAAATTACACTTGGTTTACCAGAAATGAACTCTTGCTTGTAGGAAGACACAGATCCTGTGGTTTAACTCCGTTTCAGAAGGGAAATTAAGACCAGAGTTCTCATCCATGAAACACACTCTGTTTTATGGCAAGAAGCATGCTCTTCTTTCTTGTGTCTCCAATACAGCAAGAACCATGAGCACACCCAGAAAAAAAGAAATATGTTTCCTACTCATTAGGACCACATCTAATTCAACTCTCCTTATGAAACTGATACAAACCACATCTCGTCTTACATAAATGATTTGTCGTTAATAGGGAGAAGTGTTGGGTTCCTGAACTGTGTATAATCATTTGAGCCCCAATTTACATGGGTCTATCAGAAATGAACTCTTGCTTGTAGGAAGACACAGATCCTGGGTTTTAACTCCATTTTTGAAGGGAAATTCAGACCTGGGTTCTCATCCTAAAATCACACTCTGTTTTAATGCAAGAAGCATCCTCTTCTTTCCAGGGTCTCCAATATAGCAAGGACCATGAGCATGCCCAGAACAAAAAAACTGTGATTCTTACTCATATGGACCACATCTAATTCAACTCTGCTTATGAAACTGATAAAATCCACAGCTGCTCGTACATAAATGCTCTTTAGTTAATAGTGAGAATCGCGTTGCGTTCGTGCACTTTGTAACATCATTTGAACCCAAAAATCACTGGGTTTACCAGAAATGTACTCTTGCTTGTAGGAAGACACAGATCCTGGGGTTTAACTCAGTTTCTGAAGGGAAATTCAGACCAGAGTTCTCATCCCTGAAACACACTCTGTTTTAACCCAAGAAGCATCTTCTTCTTTCCTGCCTCTCCAATACAGCAAGAACCATGAGCATGCACAGAAAAAAAGAACTGTGATTCCTACTCATACGGTCCATATGTAGTTCAACTCGGATTATGAAACTAATACAAACCACACATCGTCTTACATAAATGCTCTTTAGGTAATAGTGTGAAATGCGTTGGTTTCGTGAACTGTGTAAATTCATTTGAGCCCAAAATTCACTTGGTTTACCAGAAATGATCTCTTGCTTGTAGAAAGACACAGATTGAGGTGTTTAACCCCGCTTTTGAAGGGAAATTCAGACCAGTGTTCTCATCCATGAAAAACACCCGGTTTTAAGCCAAGAAGCATGCTCTTCTTTCCAGCGTCTCCAACACACTAACAAATATGAGCATGCCGAGTAAAAAAAGAACTGTGTTTCCTACTCAGACGGACCATATGTAGTTCAGCTCTGCTTATGATAATGATAAAAACCACAGCTCCTCTTACTTAAATGCTCTTCAGTTAATAGTGCTAAATGGGTTGGGTTCGTGAACTGTGTAAAATCATTTGAGCCCATAATTCACTGGGTTTACTAGAAAAGAACTCTTGCTTGTAGGAAGACACAGATCCTGGGGTTTAACTTCGTTTCTGAAGGGAAATTCAGTCCAGAGTTCTCATACCTGAAACACACTCTGTTTTAACGGAAGAAGCATCCTCTTCTTTCCAGCGTCTCCAATACAGCAAGAACCATGAGCATACCCAGAAAAAAAGAAATATGTTTCCTACTCATTAGGACCACATCTATCAACTCTCCTTATGAAACTGATACAAACCACAGCTCCTCGTACATAAATGCTCTTTAGTTAATAGTGAGTATCGTGGTGCGTTCGTGCACTTTGTAACATCATTTGAACCCAAAATTCACTTGGTTTACCAGAAATGAACTCTTGCTTGTAGAAAGACACAGATCCTGGGGTTTAATTCCGTTTCTGAAGGGAAATTCAGAACAGAGTTATCATCCCTGAAACACATGCTGTTTTAAGGCAAGAAACATACTCTTCTTTGCAGCGTCTCAAATACAACAAGAACCCTGGGCATGCCAAGAAAAAAAGAATTGTGTTTCCTATTCATACGGACCATATGTAGTTCAACTCTGCATATGAAACTGATACAAACCACAGCTCCTCTTACATAAAGGCTCTTTAGTTAAGAGTGAGAAACGCGTTGGATTTGTGAACTGTGTAAATTCATTTGAGCCCAAAATTCACTTGGTTTACCAGAAATGATCTCTTGCTTGTAGGAAGACTCAGATCCAGGGGTTTGACTCCGCTTTTCAAGGGAAATTCAGAACAGTGTTCTCATTTATGAAAAACATGCGGTTTTAACCCAAGAAGCATGCTCTTCTTTCCAGCGTCTCCAACACAGCAACATATATAAGCATGCCGAGAAAAAAAAAAGAACAGTGTTTCCTACTCATATGGACCATATGTAGTTCAACTCTGTTTATGAAACTGATACAAACCACAGCTCCTCTTACATAAATTCTTTTGAGTTATTAGTGTGAAATGACTTGAGTTCGTGAACTGTATAAAATCATTTGAGCCCATATTTCACTTGGTTTACCAGAAATTATCTCTTGCTTGTAGCAAGCCACAGATCCTTGGGTTTAACTCCGTTTCTGAAGGGAAATTCAGTCCAGAGTTCTCATCCCTGAAACACACTCTGTTTTAACGCAAGAGGCATGCTCTTCTTTCCTGCCGCTCCAATACAGCAAGAACCATGAGCACGCCCGGAACAAAGAACTGTGTATCCTACTCATACGGACCATATGTTTTTCAGCTCTAATTATGAAACTGATAAAAAACCACTGCTCCTCTTACTTAAATGCTCTTTAGTTAATAGTGCTAAATGGGTTGGGTTCGTGAACTGTGTAAAATCATTTGAGCCCATAATTCACTGGGTTTACCAGAACAAAGATCCTGGGGTTTAACTTCGTTTCTGAAGCGAAATTAGGTCCAGAGTTCTCATCACTGACACACATGCTGTTTTAAGGCAAGAAACCTACTCTTCTTTCCAGCATCTCAAATACAGCAAGAACCCTAGGCATGCCCAGAAAAAAAGAATTGTGTTTCCTATTCATACGCACCATATATAGTTCAACTCTGCTTATGAAACTGATACAAACCACAGCTCCTCTTACCTAAAGGCTCTTTAGTTAAGAGAGAGAAACGCGTTGGATTTGTGAACTGTGTAAATTCATTTGAGCCCAAAATTCACTTGGTTTTCCAGAAATGATCTCTTGCTTGTAGGAAGACACAGATCCAGGTGGTTAACTCTGCTTTTCAAGGGAAATTCAGTCCAGTGTCCTCATCCATGAAAAACAAGCGGTTTTAACCCAAGAAGCATGCTCTTCTTTCCAGCGTCTCCAACACACCAACAAATATGATCTTGCCGAGAAAAGAAAGAACAATGTTTCCTACTCATACGGACCATATGTTGTTCAGCTGTACTTATGAAACTGATAAAAACCGCAGCTCCTCTTACTTAAATGCTCTTTAGTTAATAGTGCTAAATGGGTTGCATTCGTGAACTGTGTAAAATCATTTGAGCCCATAATTCACTGTGTTTACCAGAAAAGAACTCTTGCTTGTAGGAGGACACAGATCCTGGGGTTTAACTTCGTTTGTGAAGGGAAATTCAGTCCAGAGTTCTCATACCTGAAACACACTCTGTTTTAAGGCATGAAGCAACCTCTCCTTTCCAGCGTCTCCAATAGAGCAAAAACGTGAGCATACCCAGAAAAATAACTATGTTTCCTACTCGTGAGGACCACATCTAATTCAACTCTCCTTATGAAACCGATACAAACCACAGCTCCCCTTACAAAAATGCTCTTTAGTTAATAGAGAGAAATGGGTGGGTTTGTGAACTGTGTAATATCATTAGAGCCCATAATTCACTGGGTTTACCAGAAAAGAACTCTTGCTTGTAGGGAGACACAGATCCTGGGGTTTAACTCAGTTTCTGAAGGGAAATTCAGACCAGTGTTCTCATCCCTGAAACAAACTCTGTTTTAAGGGAAGAAGCATCCTCTTCTTTCCAGTGTCTCCAATACAGCAAGAACCATGAGCACACCTAGAAAAAAAGAAATATGTTTCCTACTCATTAGGACCACATCTAATTCAACTCTCCTTATGAAACTGATACAAACCACAGCTCGTCTTACATAAATGATTTTTCGTTAATAGGGAGAAGTGTTGGGTTCCTGAACTGTGTAAAATCATTTGAGCCCCAATTTACATGGGTCTATCAGAAATGAACTCTTGCTTGTAGGAAGACACAGATCCTGGGTTTTAACTCCGTTTTTGAAGGGAAATTCAGACCTGGGTTCTCATCCTAAAAACACACTCTGTTTTAATGCAAGAAGCATCCTCTTCTTTCCAGGATCTCCAATATAGCAAGGACCATAAGCATGCCCAGAACAAAAGAACTGTGATTCTTACTCATATGGACCACATCTAATTCAACTCTGCTTATGAAACTGATAAAATCCACAGCTCCTCGTACATAAATGCTCTTTAGTTAATAGTGAGAATCGCGTTGCGTTCGTGCACTTTGTAACATCATTTGAACCCAAAAATCACTGGGTTTACCAGAAATGTACTCTTGCTTGTAGGAAGACACAGATCCTGGGGTTTAACTCAGTTTCTGAAGGGAAATTCAGACCAGAGTTCTCATCCCTGAAACACACTCTGTTTTAACCCAAGAAGCATCTTCTTCTTTCCTGCCTCTCCAATACAGCAAGAACCATGAGCATGCCCAGAAAAAAAGAACTGTGATTCCTACTCATACGGTCCATATGTAGTTCAACTCGGATTATGAAACTAATACAAACCACACATCGTCTTACATAAATGCTCTTTAGTTAATAGTGTGAAATGCGTTGGTTTCGTGAACTGTGTAAATTCATTTGAGCCCAAAATTCACTTGGTTTACCAGAAATGATCTCTTGCTTGTAGAAAGACACAGATTGAGGGGTTTAACCCCGCTTTTGAAGGGAAATTCAGACCAATGTTCTCATCCATGAAAAACACCCGGTTTTAAGCCAAGAAGCATGCTATTCTTTCCAGCGTCTCCAACACACTAACAAATATGAGCATGCCGAGTAAAAAAAGAACTGTGTTTCCTACTCAGACGGACCATATGTAGTTCAGCTCTGCTTATGATAATGATAAAAACCACAGCTCCTCTTACTTAAATGCTCTTCAGTTAATAGTGCTAAATGGGTTGGGTTTGTGAACTGTGTAAAATCATTTGAGCCCATAATTCACTGGGTTTACTAGAAAAGAACTCTTGCTTGTAGGAAGACACAGATCCTGGGGTTTAACTTCGTTTCTGAAGGGAAATTCAGTCCAGAGTTCTCATACCTGAAACACACTCTGTTTTAATGGAAGAAGCATCCTCTTCTTTCCAGCGTCTCCAATACAGCAAGAACCATGAGCATACCCAGAAAAAAAGAAATATGTTTCCTACTCATTAGGACCACATCTATCAACTCTCCTTATGAAACTGATACAAACCACAGCTCCTCGTACATAAATGCTCTTTAGTTAATAGTGAGTATCGTGGTGCGTTCGTGCACTTTGTAACATCATTTGAACCCAAAATTCACTTGGTTTACCAGAAATGAACTCTTGCTTGTAGAAAGACACAGATCCTGGGGTTTAATTCCGTTTCTGAAGGGAAATTCAGAACAGAGTTATCATCCCTGAAACACATGCTGTTTTAAGGCAAGAAACTTACTCTTCTTTCCAGCATCTAAAATACAGCAAGAACCCTGGGCATGCCAAGAAAAAAAGAATTGTGTTTCCTATTCATACGGACCATATGTAGTTCAACTCTGCATATGAAACTGATACAAACCACAGCTCCTCTTACATAAAGGCTCTTTAGTTAAGAGTGAGAAACGCGTTGGATTTGTGAACTGTGTAAATTCATTTGAGCCCAAAATTCACTTGGTTTTCCAGAAGTGATCTCTTGCTTGTAGGAAGACACAGATCCAGGTGTTTAACTCTGCTTTTCGAGGGAAATTCAGACCAGTGTCCTCATCCATGAAAAACACGCGGTTTTAACCCAAAAAGCATGCTCTTCTTTCCAGCGTCTCCAACACACCAACAAATATGACCTTGCCGAGAAAAGAAAGAACAATGTTTCCTACTCATACGGACCATATGTTGTTCAGCTGTACTTATGAAACTGATAAAAACCACAGCTCCTCTTACTTAAATGCTCTTTAGTTAATAGTGCTAAATATGTTGCGTTCGTGAACTGTGTAAAATCATTTGAGCCCATAATTCACTGGGTTTACCAGAAAAGAACTCTTGTTTGTAGGAAGACACAGATCCTGGGGTTTTACTTCGTTTGTGAAGGGAAATTCAGTCCAGAGTTCTCATACCTGAAACACACTCTGTTTTAAGGCATGAAGCAACCTCTCCTTTCCAGCGTCTCCAATACAGCAAGAACCATGAGGATTCCCAGAAAAAAAGAACTGTGTTTCCTACTCATAAGGACTACCTCAAATACAACTTTACTGATGAAAGTGATACAAACCACAGCTTCTCTTACATAAATGCTCTTTAGTTAGTAGTTAGAATCGCTTTTGGTTCGTGCACTGTTAAAATCATTTGAGCCCAAATTACACTTGGTTTACCAGAAATGAACTCTTGCTTGTAGGAAGACACAGATCCTGTGGTTTAACTCCGTTTCAGAAGGGAAATTCAGACCAGAGTTCTCATCCATGAAACACACTCTGTTTTATGGCACGAAGCATGCTCTTCTTTCCAGTGTCTCAAATACAGCAATAACCCTGTGCATGCCCATAAAAAAGAATTGTGTTTCCTATTCATACGGACCATATGTAGTTCAGCTCTGCTTATGAAACTGATACAATCCACAGCTCCTCTTACTTAAATGCTCTTTAGTTAATATTGCTAAATGGGTGGGGTTCGTGAACTGTGTAAAATCATTTGAGCCCATAATTCACTGGGTTTACCAGAAAAGAACTCTTGCTTGTAGGAAGACACAGGTCCTGGTGTTTAACGCCATTTCTGAAGGGAAATTCAGACCAGAATTCTCATCCCTGAAACTCACTCTGTTTTATGGCAAGAAGCGCCCTCTTCTTTCTAGCGTCTCCAATACAGCAAGAACCATGATGATTCCCAGAAAAAAAGAAATGGGTTTCCTACTCATAAGGACCACCTCAAATACAACTTTACTTATATAAGTGATACAAACCACAGCTTCTCTTACATAAAGGCTCTTTAGTTAGTAGTTAGAATCGCGTTGGGTTCGTGCACTGTGTTAAATCATTTGAGCCCAAATTACACTTGGTTTTCCAGAAATGATCTCTTGCTTGTAGGAAGACACAGATCTAGTTGTTTAACACCGCTTTTCAAGGGAAATTCAGACCAGAGTTCTCATCCCTGATACACATGCTATTTTAAGGCAAGAAACATTCTCTTCTTTCCAGCATCTAAAATACAGCAAGAACCCTGGGCATGCCCAGAAAAAAAGAATTGTGTTTCCTATTCATAAGGACCATATGTAGTTCAACTCTGCTTATGAAAGTGATACAAACCACAGCTCCTCTTTCATAAAGGCTCTTTAGATAATAGTGAGAAACGCGTTGGATTTCTGAACTGTGTAAATTCATTTGAGCCCAAAATTCACTTGGTTTACCAGAAATGATCTCTTGCTTGTAGGAAGACTCAGATCCAGGGGTTTGACTCTGCTTTTCAAGGGAAATTCAGACCAGTGTTGTCATCCATGAAAAACATGCGGTTTTAATGCAAGAAGCATGCTCTTCTTTCCAGCGTCTCCAACACAGCAAGAAATGTGAACATGCCCAGAAAAAAAGAACTAAGTTTCCTACTCATACGGACCATATGTAGTTCAACTCTTCTTATGAAACTGATACAAACCACAGCTTCTCTTACATAAATGCTCATTAGTTAATAGTGAGAATCGCGTTGGGTTCGTGCACTGTGTAAAATCATTTGAGCCCAAAATTCACTTGGTTTACCTGAAATGAACTCTTGCTTGTAGAAAGACATAGATCCTGGGGTTTAACTCTGTTTCTGAAGGGAAATTCAGACCAGAATTCTCATCCCTGAAACACACTCTGTTTTATGGCAAGAAGCGTCCTCTTCCTTCTAGCGTCTCCAATACAGCAAGAACCATGAGGATTCCCAGAACAAAAGAACTGTGTTTCCTACTCATAAGGACCACCTCAAATACAACTTTACTTATGAAAGTGATACAAACCACATCTTCTCTTATATAAATGCTCTTTAGTTAGTAGTTAGAATCGCGTTGGTTTCGTGCACTGTGTAAAATCATTTGAGCCCAAATTACACTTGGTTTACCAGAAATGAACTCTTGCTTGTAGGAAGACACAGATCCTGGGGTTTAACTACGTTTCTGAAGGGAAATTCAGTCCAGTGTTGTCATCCATGAAAAACACGCGGTTTTAACCAAGAAGCATGCTCTTCTTTCCAGCTTCTCCAACACACCAACAAATATGAGCATGCCGAGAAAAAAAAGAACTGTGTTTCCTACTCAGACGGACCATATGTAGTTCAGCTCTGCTTAAGAAACTGATAAAAACCACAGCTCCTCTTACTTAAATGCTCTTTAGTTAATAGTGCTAAATGGGTTGGGTTCGTGAACTGTGTAAAATCATTTGAGCCCACAATTCACTGGGTTTACCAGAAAAGAACTCTTGCTTGTAGGAAGACACAGATCCTGGGGTTTAACTTCGTTTGTGAAGGGAAATTCAGTCCAGAGTTCTCATACCTGAAACACACTCTGTTTTAAGGCATGAAGCATCCTCTCCTTTCCAGTGTCTCCAATACAGCAAAAACATGAGCATACCCAGAAAAATAACTATGTTTCCTACTCGTAAGGACCACATCTAATTCAACTCTCCTTATGAAACCGATACAAACCACAGCTCCCCTTACAAAAATGCTCTTTAGTTAATAGTGAGAAATGGGTTGGGTTTGTGAACTGTGTACTATCATTAGAGCCCATAATTCACTGGGTTTACCAGAAAAGAACTCTTGCTTGTAGGAAGACACAGATACTGGGGTTTAACTCTGTTTCTGAAGGGAAATTCAGACCAGAGTTCTCATCCCTGAAACACACTCTATTTTATGGCAAGAAGCGTTCTCTTCTTTCTGGCGTTTCCAATACAGCAAGAACCATGAGGATTCCCAGAAAAAAAGAACTGTGTTTCCTACTCATAAGGACCACCTCAAATACAACTTTACTGATGAAAGTGATACAAACCACAGCTTCTCTTACATAAATGCTGTTTAGTTAGTAGTTAGAATCGCTTTTGGTTCGTGCACTGTTAAAATCATTTGAGCCCAAATTACACTTGGTTTACCAGAAATGAACTCTTGCTTGTAGGAAGACACAGATCCTGTGGTTTAACTCCGTTTCAGAAGGAAAATTCAGACCAGAGTTCTCATCCATGAAACACACTCTGTTTTATGGCACGAAGCATGCTCTTCTTTCCTGTGTCTCAAATACAGCAATAACCCTGTGCATGCCCATAAAAAAGAATTGTGTTTCCTATTCATACGGACCATATGTAGTTCAGCTCTGCTTATGAAACTGATACAAACCGCAGCTCCTCTTACTTAAATGCTCTTTAGTTAATAGTGCTAAATGGGTTGGGTTCGTGAACTGTGTAAAATCATTTGAGCCCATAATTCACTGGGTTTACCAGAAAAGAACTCTTGCTTGTAGGAAGACACAGGTCCTGGTGTTTAACTCCATTTCTGAAGGGAAATTCAGACCAGAATTCTCATCCCTGAAACTCACTCTGTTTTATGGCAAGAAGCGCCCTCTTCTTTCTAGCGTCTCCAATACAGCAAGAACCATGATGATTCCCAGAAAAAAAGAAATGAGTTTCCTACTCATAAGGACCACCTCAAATACAACTTTACTTATGAAAGTGATACAAACCACAGCTTCTCTTACATAAAGGCTCTTTAGTTAGTAGTTAGAATCGCGTTGGGTTCGTGCACTGTGTTAAATCATTTGAGCCCAAATTACACTTGGTTTTCCAGAAATGATCTCTTACTTGTAGGAAGACACAGATCCAGTTGTTTAACACAGCTTTTCAAGGGAAATTCAGACCAGAGTTCTCATCCCTGATATACATGCTATTTTAAGGCAAGAAACATTCTCTTCTTTCCAGCATCTAAAATACAGCAAGAACCCTGGGCATGCCCAGAAAAAAAGAATTGTGTTTCCTATTCATAAGGACCATATGTAGTTCAACTCTGCTTATAAAACTGATACAAACCCCAGCTCCTCTTACATAAAGGCTCATTAGTTAATAGTGAGAAACGCGTTGGATTTGTGAACTGTGTAAATTCATTTGAGCCCAAAATTCACTTGGTTTACCAGAAATGATCTCTTGCTTGTAGGAAGACTCAGATCCAGGGGTTTGACTCCTCTTTTCAAGGGTAATTCAGACCAGTGTTGTCATCCATGAAAAACATGCGGTTTTAACGCAAGAAGCATGCTCTTCTTTCCAGCGTCTCCAACACAGCAAGAAATGTGAACATGCCCAGAAAAAAAGAACTAAGTTTCCTACTCATATGGACCATATGTAGTTCAACTCTTCTTACGAAACTGATACAAACCACAGCTTCTCTTACATAAATGCTCTTTAGTTAATAGTGAGAATCGCGTTGGGTTCGTGCACTGTGTAAAATCATTTGAGCCCAAAATTAACGTGGTTTACCTGAAATGAACTCTTGCTTGTAGAAAGACATAGATCCTGGGGTTTAACTCTGTTTCTGAAGGGAAATTCAGACCAGAATTCTCATCCCTGAAACACACTCTGTTTTATGGCAAGAAGCGTCCTCTTCCTTCTAGCGTCTCCAATACAGCAAGAACCATGAGTATTCCCAGAAAAAAAGAACTATGTTTCCTACTCATAAGGACCACCTCAAATAAAACTTTACTTATGAAAGTGATACAAACCACAGCTTCTCTTACATAAATGCTCTTTAGTTATTAGTTAGAATCGCGTTGGTTTCGTGCACTGTGTAAAATCCTTTGAGCCCAAATTACACTTGGTTTACCAGAAATGAACTCTTGCTTGTAGGAAGACACAGATCCTGTGGTTTAACTCCGTTTCAGAAGGGAAATTCAGACCAGAGTTCTCATCCATGAAACACACTCTGTTTTATGGCAGGAATCATCCTCTCCTTTGCACCGTCTCCAATACAGCAAAAACGTGAGCATACCCAGAAAAATAACGATGTTTCCTACTCACAATGACCCCATCTAATTCAATTATCCTTATGAAACTGATACAAACCATAGCTCCCCTTACAAAGATGCTCTTTAGTTAATAGTGAGAAATGGGTTGGGTCGTTGAACTGTGTAATAGCATTTGAGCCCATAATTCACTGGGTTTACCAGAAAAGAACTCTTGCTTGTTGGAAGACACAGATCCTGGGGTTTAACTACGTTTCTGAAGGGAAATTCAGACCAGAGTTCTCATCCCTGATCCACAGTCTGTTTTATGGCAAGGAGCATCCTCTTCTTTCCCCTGTCTCCAATGCAGCAATAACCATGAGGGTGCCCAGAAAAAAAGAATTGTTTTTCCTAATCATATGGACCATATGTAGTTCAACTCTGCTTATGCAACTGATACAAACCACAGCTCCTCTTACATAAAGGCTCTTTAGTTAATAGGGAGAAACGCGTTGGGTTCGTGAACTGTGTAAAATCATTTGAGCCCAAAATTACATGTCTTTATCAGAAATGAACTCTTGCTTGTAGGAAGACACAGATCCTGGGGTTTAACTCTGTTTCTGAAGGGAAATTCAGACCAGAGTTCTCATCCCTGAAACACACTCTGTTTTAACGCATGGTGCATACTATTCTTTCCAGCGTCTCAAATATAGCAAGAACGCTGTGCATGCCCAGAAAAAAAGAACTGTGTTTCCTACTCATACGGACCATATGTAGTTCAACTCTGATTATGAAACTTATACAAACCACAGCTTCTCTTACATAAATGCACTTTAGTTAATAGTGAGCATCTCCTTGGGTTCCTGAATTGTGTAACATCCTTTGAACCCAAAAATCACTGGGTTTACCAGAAATGTACTCTTGCTTGTAGGAAGACACAGATCCTGGGGTTTAACTCAGTTTCTGAAGGGAAATTCAGAGCAGAGTTCTCATCCCTCAAACACACTCTGTTTTAGCGCAAGAAGTATCTTATTCTTACCTGCGTCTCCAATACAGAAAGAACCATGAGCATGCCCAGAAAAAAAGAACTGTGATTCCTACTCATACGCACCATATGTAGTTCAACTCGGATTATGAAACTGATACAGACCACACATCCTCTTACATAAATGCTCTTTAGTTAATAGTGTGAAATGCATTGGTTTCATGAACTGTGTAAATTCATTTGAGCCCAAAATTCACTTGGTTTACCAGAAATGATCTCTTGCTTGTAGAAAGACACAGATCAATGGGTTTAACTCCGCTTTTGAAAGGAAATTCAGACCAGTGTTCTCATCCATGAAAAACACGCGGTTTTAACCCAAGAAGCATGCTCATCTTTCCAGCGTCTCCAACACAGCAAGAAATATGAACATGCCAAGAAAAAAATAACTGTGTTTCCTACTCATACAGACCATATCTACATCAACTATGATTATGACACTGATACAAACCACAGCTCCTCCTACATAATTACTTTTGAGTTAATAGTGAGAAACGGAATGAGTTTGGGAACTTTGTAAAATCTTTGAGCCCATAATTCACTGGGTTTACCAGAAATTAACTCTTGCTTGTAGGAAGCCACAGATCCTGGGGTTTAACTCTGTTTCTGAAGAGAAATTCAGTCCAGAGTTCTCATACCTGAAACACACTCTGTTTTAACGCAAGAAGCATCCTATTCTTTCCCGCTGCTCCAATACAGCAAGAAACATGAGCAAGCCTGGAAGAAAACAACTGTGTTTGCTACTCATACGGACCATATGTATTTCAGCTCTGCTTATGAAACTGACACAAACCGCAGCTCCTCTTACTTAAATGCTCTTTAGTTAATAGTGCTAAATGGGTTGGGTTCGTGAACTGTGTAAAATCATTTGAGCCCATAATTCACTGGGTTTACCAGAAAAGAACTCTTGCTTGTAGGAAGACAAAGGTCCTGGTGTTTAACTCCATTTCTGAAGGGAATTTCAGACCAGAATTCTCATCCCTGAAACACACTCTGTTTTATGGCCAGAAGCGTCCTCTTCTTTCTAGCGTCTCCAATACAGCAAGAACCTTGAAGAATCCCAGAAAAAAAGAACTGTGTTTCCTACTCATAAGGACCACCTCAAATATAACTTTACTGATGAAAGTGATACACACCACAGCTTCTCTTACATAAAGGCTCTTTAGTTAGTAGTTAGAATTGCGTTGGGTTCGTGCACTATTAAAATCATTTGAGCCCAAATTACACTTGGTTTACCAGAAATGAACTCTTGCTTGTTAGAAGACACAGATCCTGTGGTTTAACTCCGTTTCTGAAGGGAAATTCAGACCAGAGTTCTCATCCCTTAAACACACTCTGTTTTATGGCAAGAAGCATGCTCTTCTTTCCTGTGTCTCAAATACAGCAATAACCATGTGCATGCCCAGAAAAAAGAATTGTGTGTCCTATTCATACGGACCATATGTAGTTCAGCTCTGCTTATGAAACTGATACAAACCACAGCTCCTCTTACTTAAATGCTCTTTAATTAATAGTGCTAAATGGGTTGGGTTCGTGAACTGTGTAAAATCATTTGAGCCCATAATTCACTGGGTTTACCAGAAAAGAACTCTTGCTTGTAGGAAAACACAGGTCCTGGGGTTTAATTCCGTTTCTGAAGGGAAATTCAGACCAGAATTCTCATCCCTGAAACACACTCTGTTTTATGGCAAGAAGCGTCCTCTTCTTTCTAGCGTCTCCAATACAGCAAGAAACATGAGGATTCTGAGAGAAAAAGAACAGTGTTTCCTACTCATAAGGACCACCTCAAATACAACATTACTTATGAAAGTAATACAAACCACAGCTTCTATTACATAAATGCTCTTTAGTTAGTAGTTAGAATCATGTTGGGTTCGTGCACTGTGTAAAATCATTTGAGCCCAAATTAAACTTGGTTTAACAGAAATGAACTCTTGCTTATAGGAAGACACAGATCCTGTGGTTTAACTCCGTTTCTGAAGGTAAATTCAGACCAGAGTTCTCATCCCTGAAACACACTCTGTTTTTCGCATGGTGCATACTATTCTTTCCAGCGTCTCAAATACAGCAAGAACGCTGTGCATGCCCAGAAAAAAAGAACTGTGATTCTTACTCATACGGACCATATGTAGTTCAACTCTGATTATGAAACTTATACAAACCACAGCTTCTCCTACATAAATGCTCTTTAGTTAATAGTGAGCATCACGTTGGGTTCCTGAACTGTGTAACATCTTTTGAACCCAAAAATCAATGGGTTTAACCAAAATGTATTCTTGTTTGTATGAAGACACAGATCCTGGGGTTTAACTCAGTTTCTGAAGGGAAATTCAGACCAGAGTTCTCATCCCTGAAACACACTCTGTGTTAATGCAACAAGCATCTTCTTCTTTCCTGCATTTCCAATACAGCAAGAACCATGAGCATGCCCAGAAAAAATGAACTGTGATTCCTACTCATATCCACCATATGTAGTTCAACTCGGATTATGAAACTGATACAAACCACACATCCTCTTACATAAATGCTCTTTAGTTAATAGTGTGAAATGCGTTGGTTTCGTGAACTGTGTAAATTCATTTGAGCCCAAAATTCACTTGGTTTTCCAGAAATGATCTCTTGCTTGTAGAAAGAAACAGATCAAGGGGTTTAACTCTGCTTTTGAAGGGAAATTCAGACCAGTGTTCTCATCCATGAAAAACACCTGGTTTTAAGCCAAGAAGCATGCTCTTCTTTCCAGCGTCTAAAACACAGCAAGAAATATGAACATGCCAAGAAAAAAAGAACTGTGTTTCCTACTCATACAGACCATATCTACATCAACTATGATTATGACACTGATACAAACCACAGCTCCTCCTACATAATTACTTTTGAGTTAATAGTGAGAAACGGAATGAGTTTGGGAACTTTGTAAAATCTTTGAGCCCATAATTCACTGGGTTTACCAGAAATTAACTCTTGCTTGTAGGAAGCCACAGATCCTGGGGTTTAACTCTGTTTCTGAATGGAAATTCAGTGCAGAGTTATCATCCCTGAAACACACTCTGTTTTAACGCAAGAAGCCTCCTCTTCTTTCCAACATCTCCAATACAGCAAGAACCATGAGAATGCCCAGAAAAAAAGAACTGTGTTTCCTACTCATACGGACCATATGTAGTTAAACTCTGCATAAAAAACTGATACAAACCACACCTCCTCTTACATAAATTCTTTTGGGTTAATAGTGAGAAACTCTTTGAGTTCATGAACTGTGTAAAATCATTTGAGCCAAAATTCTCTGGAGTTACCCGAAATGAACGCTTGGTTTTAGGAAGACACAGATCCTGGGGTTTAACCCCGTTTCTGAAGGGAAATTCAGACCAGAGTTCTTATCTCTGTAACACATTCTGTTTTAACGCAAGAAGCATCCTCTTCTTTCCAGCGTCTCCAATACAGCAAAAACATGAGCATACCTAGAAAAAAAGAACTATGTTTCCTACACAAAAGGACCACATCTAATTCAACTCTCTTTATGAAACTGATACAAACTACAGCTCCTCTTACTTAAATGCTGTTTAGTTAATAGTGAGAAATGGGATGGGTTCGTGAATTGTGTAAAATCATATGAGCTCATAATGCACTGGGTTTACAAGGAAAGAAATGTTGCTTGTAGTCAGACACAAATCCTGGGGTTTAACTCCGTTTCTGAAGGCAAATACAGACCAGAGTTCTCTTCCCTGAAACACACTCTGTTTTAACGCAAGAAGCATCCTCGTCTTTCCAGCATCTCCAATACATCAAGAACCATGAGCATGACCAGAAAAAAAGAACTGTGTTTCCTACTCATACGGACCATATGTAGTTCAACTCTGCTTACGAAACTGATACAAACCACAGCTCCTCTTACATAAATTCTTTTGTGTTAATAGTGAGAAACGCCTTGAGTTCGTGAACTGTGTAAAATCATTTGAGCCCAAAACACACTTGGTTTACCAGAAATGTACTCTTCCCTGTTGGAAGATGTTGATCCATGTGTTTAACTCTGATTCTGAAGGGAAAAACAGACCAGTGTTCTCATCCATGAAAAACACACGGTTTTAAAGCAAGAAGCATGCTCTTCTTTCCAGCGTCTTCAAAAGAGCAAGAAATATGAGCATACCAACCAAAAGAGAACCGTGTTTCCTACTCATACAGACCATATGTACATCAACTATGATTATGACACTGATACAAACCACAGCTCCTGCTACATAAATACTTTTGAGTTAATAGTGAGAAACGGGATGAGTTTGGGAACTTTGTAAAATCATTTGAGCCCATAATGCACTGGGTTAACCAGGAAAGAAATCTTGCTTGTAGGAAGACACAGATCCTGGGGTTTAACTCCGTTTCTGAAGGGAAATTCAGACCACAGTTCTCATCCCTAAAACACAGTCTGTTTTAAGGCAAGAAGCACCCTCTTCTTTCCATAGTCTCCAATACAACAAGAACCATGATCATGCCCAGAAAAAAGAACTGTAATTCCTACTCATACGGATCATATGTAGTTCAAATCTGATTATGAAAATGATACAAACCGCACATCCTCTTACATAAATGCTGTTTAGTTAATAGTGAGAAATGCATTGGTTTCGTGAACTCTGTAAATACATTTGAGCCCAAAATTCACTTGGTTTACCAGAAATGTACTCTTGCTTGTAGGAAGATGCAGATCCATGTGTTTAACTCTGATTCTGAAGGGAAAATCAGACCAGTTTTCTCATCCATGAAAAACACACGGTTTTAACGCAAGAAGCATGCTCCTCTTTCCAACGTCTACAGCAGAGCAAGAAATATGAGCATGCCAAGAAAAAAAGAACTGTGTTTCCTACTCATACAGACCATATCTACAGCAACTATGATTATGACACTGATACAAACCACAGCTCCTCTTACATAAATGCTCTTTAGTTTATAGTGAGAAATGGGTTGGGTTCGTGAACTGTGTAAAATCATTTGAGCCCATAATTCACTGTGTTTACCAGAAAAGAAATGTTGCTTGTAGGAAGACAGAGATCCTGAGGTTTAACTTTGTTTCTGAAGGCAAATTCTCACCAGTGTTCTCATCCCTGAAACACACTCTGTTTTATTGCAAGAAGCATCCTCTTCTTTCCAGGGTCTCCAATACAGCAACACCCATGAGGATGCCCAGAAAGAAAGAACTGTGTTTCCTACTCATAAGTACCACATCTAATTCAACTCTGCTTATTAATGTGATACAATCCACCCCTCCGCTTACATAAATGCTTTTGAGTTAATAGTGAGAAATGTATTGATTTCGTAAACTGTATGAAATCATAAGAGGCCACAATTACCTGGGTTTACCACAAATGAACTCTTGCTTGTAGGAAGAAACAGATCCACAGCTTTAACTCCGCATCTGATGGGAAGTTCAGAACCAGTGTTCCCATCCATGAAAAATATGCGGTTTTAACGCAAGAAGCATGCTCTTCTTTCCCGCGTCTCCAACACAGCAAGAAATATGAACATGCCCAGAAAAAAGAACTGTGTTTCCTACTCATACGGACCATATGTAGTTCAACTCTTCTTATGAAAGTGATACAAAGCAGAGCTTCTCTTACATAAATGCTCTTTAGTTAATAGTGAGAATCGCGTTGGGTTCGTGCACTGTGTAAAATAATTAGAGCCAAAATTCTCTTGAGTTACCAGAAATGAACTCTTGGTTGTAGGAAGACACAGATCCTGGGGTTTAACCCCGTTTCTGAAGGGAAATTCAGACCAGAGTTCTGATCCCTGAAACACGTTCTTTTTTAACGCAAGAAGCATCCTATTCTTTCCAGCGTCTCCAATACTGCAAAAACATGAGCATACCTAGAAAAAAAGAACTATGTTTCCTACACAAAAGGACCAAATCTAATTCAACTCTCCTTATGAAACTGATACCAACCACACCTCCTCTTACTTAAATGCTCTTTAGTTTATAGTGAGAAATGGGTTGAGTTCGTGAACTTTGTAAAATCATTTGAGCCCATAATGCACTGGGTTTACCTAGAAAGAAATCTTGCTTGTAGGAAGACACAGATCCTGGGGTTTAACTCTGTTTCTGAAGGAAAATTCAGACCAGAGTCTCTTCCCTGAAACACACTCTGTTTTAACGCAAGAAGCATCCTCTTCTATCCAGCATCTGCAATACAGCAAGAACCATGAGCATGCCCAGAAAAAAAGAACTGTGTTTCCTACTCATACGGACCATATGTAGTTCAACTCTGCTTATGAAACTGATACAAACCGCACATCCTCTTTCATAAATGCTGTTTAGTTAATAGTGAGAAACGCCTTGAGTTCGTGAACTGTGTAAAATCATTTGAGCCCAAAATTCACTTGGTTTACCAGAAAGGTACTCTTGCTTGTAGGAAGATGCAGATCCATGTGTTTAACTCTGATTCTGAAGGGAAAAACAGACCAGTGTTCTCATCCATGAAAAACACATGGTTTTAATGCAAGAAGCATGCTCTTCTTTCCAGCATCTACAAAAGAGCAAGAAATATGAGAATACCAAGAAAAAAAGAACCGTGTTTCCTACTCATACAGACCATATCTACATCAAGTATGATTATGACACTGATACAAACCACAGCTCCTGCTACATAAATACTTTTGAGTTAATAGTGAGAAACGGGATGAGTTTGGGAACTTTGTAAAATCATTTGAGCCCATAATGCACTGGGTTAACCAGGAAAGAAATCTTGCTTGTAGGAAGACACAGATCCTAGGGTTTAAATCCGTTTCTGAAGGGAAATTCAGACCACAGTTCTCATCCCTAAAACACAGTCTGTTTTAAGGCAAGAAGCACCCTCTTCTTTCCATAGTCTCCAATACAACAAGAACCATGATCATGCCCAGAAAAAAGAACTGTGATTCCTACTCATACGGATCATATGTAGTTCAAATCTGATTATGAAAATGATACAAACCGCACATCCTCTTACATAAATGCTGTTTAGTTAATAGTGAGAAATGCATTGGTTTCGTGAACTGTGTAAATACATTTGAGCCCAAAATTCACTTGGTTTACCAGAAATGTACTCTTGCTTGTAGGAAGATGCAGATCCATGTGTTTAACTCTGATTCTGAAGGGAAAATCAGACCAGTTTTCTCATCCATGAAAAACACACGGTTTTAACGCAAGAAGCATGCTCCTCTTTCCAACGTCTACAGCAGAGCAAGAAATATGAGCATGCCAAGAAAAAAAGAACTGTGTTTCCTACTCATACAGACCATATCTACAGCAACTATGATTATGACACTGATACAAACCACAACTCCTCTTACGTAAATGCTCTTTAGTTTATAGTGAGAAATGGGTTGGGTTCGTGAACTGTGTAAAATCATTTGAGCCCATAATCCATTGTGTTTACCAGAAAAGAAATCTTGCTTGTAGGAAGACACAGATCCTGAGGTTTAACTTCGTTTCTGAAGGCAAATTCTCACCAGTGTTCTCATCCCTGAAACACACTCTGTTTTATGGCAAGAAGCATCCTCTTCTTTACAGTGTCTCCAATACAGCAACACCCATGAGGATGCGCAGAAAAAAAGAACTGTGTTCCCTACTCATAAGTACCACATCTAATTCAACTCTGCTTATTAATGTGATACAATCCACCCCTCCTCTTACATAAATGCTTTTGAGTTAATAGTGAGAAACGTATTGATTTCCTAAACTGTATAAAATCATTAGAGGCCACAATTACCTGGGTTTACCAGAAATGAACTCTTGCTTGTAGGAAGAAACAGATCCTCGGCTTTAACTCCGATCTGATGGGAAGTTCAGAACCAGTGTTCCCATCCATGAAAAATATGCGGTTTTAACGCAAGAAGCATGCTCTTCTTTCCCGCGTCTCCAACACAGCAAGAAATATGAACATGCCCAGAAAAAAAGAACTGTGTTTCCTACTCATACGGACCATATGTAGTTCAACACTTCTTATGAAACTGATAAAAACCACAGCATCTCTTACATAAATGCTCTTTAGTTAATAGTGAGAATCGCGTTGGGTTCGTGCACTGTGTAAAATAATTAGAGCCAAAATTCTGTGGAGTTACCAGAAATGAACTCTTGGTTGTAGGACGACACAGATTCTGGGGTTTAACCCCATTTCTGAAGGGAAATTCAGACCAGAGTTCTTATCCCTGAAACACATTCTATTTTAACGCAAGAAGCATCCTATTCTTTCCAGCGTCTCCAATACTGCAAAAACATGAGGATACCTAGAAAAAAAGAACTATGTTTCCTACACAAAAGAACCAAATCTAATTCAACTCTCCTTATGAAGCTGATACCAACCACACCTCCTCTTACTTAAATGCTCTTTAGTTTATAGTGAGAAATGGGTTGAGTTCGTGAACTGTGTAAAATCATTTGAGACCATAGTTCACTGGGTTTACCAGAAAAGAACTCTTGCTTGTAGGAAGACACAGATCCTGGGGTTTAACTCCATTTCTGAAGGGAAATTCAGACCAGAGTTCTCATCACTGAAACACACTCTGTTTTAAGGCAAGAAGCATCCTCTCCTTTCCAGCATCTCCAATACAGCAAAAAAAAAGAGCATACCCAGAAAAAAAGAACTATATTTCCTACTCATAAGGACCACATCTAATTCAACTCTCCTTATGAAACTGATACAAACCACAGCTCCTCTTACACAGATGCTCTTTAGTTTATAGTGAGAAATGGGTTGGGTTCGTGAACTGTGTAAAATCATTTGAGCCCATAATGCACTGGGTTTACCAGGAAAGAAATCTTGCTTGTAGGAAGACACAGATCCTGGGGTTTAACTCCGGTTCTGAAGGCAAATTCAGACCAGACTTCTCTTCCCTGAAACACACTCTGTTTTAATGCAAGAAGCATCCTCTTCTTTCCAGCATCTCCAATACAGCAAGAACCATGAGCATGCCCAGAAAAAAGAACTGTGTTTCCTACTCATACGGACGATATGTAGTTCAACTCTTCTTACGAAACTGATACAAACCACAGCTCCTCTTACATAAATTCTTTTGGATTAATAGTGAGAAACGCCTTGAGTTTGTGAACTGTGTAAAATCATTTGAGCTAAAATTCTCTGGAGTTACCAGATATGAACGCTTGGTTGTGGAAGACACAGATCCTGGGGTTTAACCCCATTTCTGAAGGGAAATTGAGACCAGAGTTCTCATCCCTGAAACACATTCTGTTGTAACGCAAGAAGCTTCCTCTTCTTTCCAGCATCTCCAATACAGCAAAAACATGAGCATACCTAGAAAAAAAGAACTATGTTTCCTACACAAAAGGACCACATCTAATTCAACTCTCCTTATGAAACTGATACAAACCACACCTCCTCTTACATAAGGCTCTTTAGTTACTAGGGAGAAACGCGTTGGGTTCGTGAAGTGTGTAAAATCATTTGAGCCCAAAATTACATGGATTTATCAGGAAAGAAATCTTGCTTGTAGGAAGACAAAGATCCTGGTGTTTAGCTCTGTTTCTGAAGCGAAATTCAGACCAGAGTTCTCATCCCTGAACCACACTCTGTTTTAACGCAAGAAGCATCATCTTCTTTCCAGCATCTCCAAAACAGCAAGAAACTTGACGATGCCCTCCAAAAAAGAACTGTGTTTCCTTCTCATAAGGACCACATTTAATTCAACTTCGCTTAAGAAATTGATACAAACCACAGCTTCTCTGACATAAACACTCTTTAGTTAATAGTGAGAATCACGTTGGGTTGGTGTACTTTGTAACCTCATGTGAACCCAAAATTCACTTGGTTTACCAGAAATGAACTCTTGCTTGTAGAAAGACAAAGATCCCTTAGTTTTAACTCCGTTTCTGAAGGCAAATTCAGACCAGATTTCTCATCCCTATTACACATGCTGTTTTAAGGCAAGAAACATCCTCTTCTTTCCAGCGTCTCAAATACAGCAAGAACGCTGTGCATGCCCAGAAAAAAATAACTGTGTTTCCTACTCATACGGACCATATGTAGTTCAACTCTGCTTATGAAACTGATACAAACCACAGCTCCTCTTACATAAATTCTTTTGGGTTAATAGTGAGAAACGCCTTGAATTCGTGAACTGTGTAAATTAATTTGAGCCAAAATTCTCTTGAGTTACCAGAAATGAACTCTTGGTTGTAGGAAGACACAGATCCTGGGGTTTAACCCCATTTCTGAAGGGAAATTCAGACCACCGTTCTGAACCCTGAAACACATTCTGTTTTAACGCAAGAAGCATCCTATTCTTTCCAGCGTCTCCAATACAGCAAAAATATGAGCATACCCAGAAAAAAAGAACTGTGTTTCCTACTCATAAGGACCATATCTAATTCAACTTTCCTTATGAAACTGATACAAACCACAGCTCCTCTTACTTAAATGCTCTTTAGTTTATAGTGAGAAATGGGTTGGGTTCGTGAACTGTGTAAAATCATTTTAGCCCATAATTCACTGGGTTTACCAGAAAAGAAATCTTGCTTGTACTAAATCACAGATCCTGGGGTTTAACTCCGTTTCTGAAGGGAAATTCAGACCAGAGTTCTCATCCCTGAAACACACTCTGTTTTAACGCAAGAAGCGTACTCTTCTTTCCAGCATCTCCAATACAGCAAGAACCATGAGCATGCAAAGAAAAAAAGAACTGTGTTTCCTTCTCATCGGACCATATGTACTTCAAGTCTGCTTATGAAACTGACTGAAACTACAGCTATACTCTTACATAAATGCTCTTTAGTTAATAGTGAGAATTGTGTTGGGTTCTTTAACTGTGTAAAATCATTTCAGCCAAAAAATTAACTGGGATTACCAGAAATGAACTCTTACTTGTTGGAAGACACAGATCCTGGGTTTTAAAACTCAGTGTATGATGGGAAATTCAGACCAGTGTTCTCATCCATGAAACACACTCTGTTTTAACGAAAGAAACAAGCTCTTCTTTCCAGCGTCTACATTACAGCAAGAACCATGAGCCTGCCCAGAAAAAAAGAACTGTGTTTCTTACTCATACAGACGATGTGTAGTTCAACTATGCTTAGGAAACTGAATCCAACCACAGCTCCTCTTACATAAATGCTCTTTAGTTAATAGTGAGAATCACGATGGGTTTCTGAACTGTGTAAAATCATATGAGCCCAAATTTCTCATTGATTACAAGAAATGATCTCTAGCTTATAGGAAGACACAGGCCCTGGGGTTTAACTCTGTTTCTGAAGGGAAATTCAGACCAGTGTTCTCATCCATGGACTACACACTGTTTTAATGCAAGAAGCAAGCGCTTCTTTCCAGCGTCACCAATACAGCAAGTTCCATGAGCATGCCCTGAAAAAAAGAACTGTATTCCCTACACATACAGACCATGCGTAGTTCAACTCTGCTTATGAAACTGATACAAACCACAGCTCCACTTACATAAATGCTCTTAGTTATAGTGAGAATCGCATTGGGTGCTTGAACTGTGCAAAATCATTTCAGACCAAAATTCACTTGGTTAACAGAAATGAACTCTTGCTTGTAGGAAGACACAGATCCTGGGGTTTCACTCCGTTTCTGAGGGGAAATTCAGACCAGTATTCTCAGCCATGGAACACACTCTGCTTTAACGCAAGAAGCAAGCTCTTCTTTCCAGCATCTCCAATTCAGCAAGAACCATGTGAATGCCCAGAAAAATGAACTGTGTTTCCTTCTCATACGGACCATATGTAGTTCAAGTCTGCTTATGAAACTGATACAAACCACAGCTCCTCTTACATAAATGCTCTTTAGTTAATATTGAGAATTGCGATGCGTTTCTGAACTGTGTAAAATCATTTGATCCCAAAATTCTCTTTGTTTACCAGAAATGAACTCTTGATTGTAGGAAGACATAGATCCTGTGGTTTAACTCCGATTCTGAAGGGAAATTCATACCAGTGTTCTCATCCATGAAACACACTCTGTTTTAACATAAGAAGCAAGCTGTTCTTTCCAGCGTCACCAATACAGCAAGTTCCATGAGCATGCCCTGAAAAAAAGAACTGTATTCCCTACACATACAGACCATGCGTAGTTCAACTCTGCTTATGAAACTGATACAAACCACAGCTCCACTTACATAAATGCTCTTAGTTATAGTGAGAATCGCATTGGGTGCTTGAACTGTGCAAAATCATTTGAGACCAAAATTCACTTGGTTAACAGAAATGAACTCTTGCTTGTAGGAAGACACAGATCCTGGGGTTTCACTCCATTTCTGAGGGGAAATTCAGACCAGTATTCTCAGCCATGGAACACACTCTGTTTTAACGCAAGAAGCAAGCTCTTCTTTCCAGCATCTCCAATTCAGCAAGAACCATGTGAATGCCCAGAAAAATGAACTGTGTTTCCTTCTCATACGGACCATATGTAGTTCAAGTCTGCTTATGAAACTGATACAAACCACAGCTCCTCTTACATAAATGCTCTTTAGTTAATATTGAGAATTGCGATGCGTTTCTGAACTGTGTAAAATCATTTGATCCCAAAATTCTCTTTGTTTACCAGAAATGAACTCTTGATTGTAGGAAGACATAGATCCTGTGGTTTAACTCCGATTCTGAAGGGAAATTCATACCAGTGTTCTCATCCATGAAACACACTCTGTTTTAACATAAGAAGCAAGCTGTTCTTTCCAGCGTCTCCAATACAGCAAGTACCATGAGCATGCCCTGAAAAAAAGAACTGTATTCCCTACTCATACAGACCATACGTAGTTCAACTCTACATATGAAACTGATACAAACCACAGGTCCACTTACATAAAGGCTCTTTGTTTACTAGTGAGAATCTGGTTGGGTTCTTTAACTGTGTTAAATCATTTGAGCCAAAAAATTAACTGGGATTACCAGAAATGAACTCTTGCTTGTAGAAACACACAGATCCTGGGATTTAAATCCGTTTCTCAAGGGAAATTCAGAGCAGAGTTCTCATCCATGAAACACACTCTGTTTTAACACAAGAAGCAAGCTCTTCTTTCCAGCGTCTCCAATACAGCAAGAACCATGAGCCTGCCCAGAAAAAAAGAACTATGTTTCTTACTCATATGGGTGATATGTAGTTCAACTATGCTTAGGAAACTGAATCGAACCACAGCTCCTCTTACATAAATGCTCTTTAGTTAATAGTGAGAATCGAGACGGGTTTCTGAACTGTGTAAAATCATATGAGCCCAAAATTCTCTTTGATTACCAGAAATGAACTCTTGCTTGTAGGAAGACACAGATCCTGGGGTTTAACTCCGTTTCTGAAGCAAATTTACACCAGAGTTCTCATCCCTGAAACACACTCTGTTTTCAAGCAAGAAGCAAGCTCTTCCTTCCATGGTCTCAAAAACAGCAAGAACCGTGAGCATGCCCAGAAAAAAAGAACTGTGTTTCCTACTCATAGGACTTTATGTAGTGCAACTCTGCTTATGAAACTCATACAAACCACAGCTCCACTTACATAAATGCTCTTTAGTTAATAGTGAGAATCGCGTTGGTTTTGAGAACTGTGTAAAATTATTTAAGCCCAAAATTCACTGGTTTTCCCAAAAATGACCTCTTCCTTTAGGAAGACACAGATCCTGGGGTTTAACTCCATTACTGAAGGGAAATTCAGACCAGTGCTCTCATCCATGAAACACACTCTGTTTTAACACAAGAAGCAAGCTCTTATTTCCAGCGTCTCCAATACAGCAAGAATCATGTGCATGCCATGAAAAAAAGCACTGTGTTTCCTACTCATAGGGACCATATGTAGATCAACTCTGCTCATAAAACTGAAACAAACAACAGCTTGTCTTACATATATTCTCCTTAGTTTATAGTGAGAATCGCTTTGGGTTCATGAACTGCTAAAAATCATTTGAGACCAACATTCACTGGGTTTACCAGAAATGAACTCTTGCTTGTAGGAAGTCACACATCCTGGGTTTTAACACTGACTCTGAAGGGAAATTCAGACCAGTGTTCTCATCCATGAAACACATGCTGTTTTAACGCAAGAAGCATCCTATTCTTTCCAGACTCTCCAATACAGCAAGAACAATGAGAATGCCCAGAAAAAAGAACTGTGTTTCCTACTCATACAGATCATATGCACTTCAACTCTTCTTATGAAACTGATACAAACCACAGCTCCTCTTAGATAAACGCTCTTTAGTTAATAGTGAGAATCGCGATGGGTTTCTGAAGTTTGTAAAATCATTTGAGCCCAAAATTCTCTTTGTTTACCGGAAAAGAACTCTTGCTTGTAGGAAGACACAGATCCTGGGATTTAACTCCGTTTCTGAAGGGAAATTCAGACAAGTGTTCTCATCCGTGAAACACACTCTGCTTTAAAGCAAGAAGCAAGCTCTTATTTCCAGGGTCTCCAATACAGCAAGTACCATGAACATGCCCTGACAAAAATAACTGTGTTTCCTACTCATACAGACCATATGTAGTTCAACTCTGCTTTAGAAACAGATACAAACCACAGCTCCTCTTACATAAATTCTCTTTAGTTAATATTGAGAATTGCGATACGGTTCGTGAACTGAGTAAAATCATTTTAGCCATAATTCACTGGGTTTACCAGAAATGAATTCTTGCTTGTAGGAACACACAGATCCTGGTGTTTAACTTCGTTTCTGAAGGGAAATTCAGAGCCGTGTTCTCATCCATGAAACAAACTCTGTTTTCAAGCAAGAAGCAAGCTCTTCTTTCCAGCGCCTCCAGTACAGCAAGAAATATGAGCATGCCCAGAAAAAAAGAACTGTGTTTCCTACTCATAGGACAATATGTAGTTCAACTCTGCTTATGAAACTGATACAAACCACAGCTCCTCTTACATATATGCTCTTTAGTTAATAGTGAGAATCGTGTTGGCTTCAGGGACTGCGAAAAATCATAGGAGCCCAAAATTCACTGGGTTTACCAGAAATGAACTATTGCTTGTAGGAAGACACAGATCCTGGGGTTTAACTCCGTTTCTGAAGGGAAATTCAGACCAGAGTTCTCATCCCTGAAACACACTCTGTTTTAAGGCAAAACGCATCCTCTTCTTTCCAAAATCTCCAATACATCAAGAACCATGAGCATGGCCAGAGTACTGTGCTTCCTACTCATACAGACCAGATGCAGTTCATCTCTGCTTATGAAACTGATACAAACCACAGCTCATCTTATATATATGCTCTTTAGTTATTAGTGAGCATCGCGATGGGTTTCTGAATTTTGTAAAATCATTTGAGCCCAAAATTCTCCATGTGTTCCAGAAAAGAACTCTTGCTTGAAGGAAGACACAGATCCTGGGGTTTACCTCCATTTCTGAAGGGAAATTCAGACCAGTGTTCTTATCCATGAAACACACTCTGTTTTCAATCAAGAAGCCAGCTCTTCTTTCAAGCGTCTTCAATACAGCATGAAAAATGAGAATGCCCATAAAAAATGAACTGTGTTTCCTACTCATATGGAACATATGTAGTTCAACTCTGCTTATGAAACTGATACAAACCACAATTCCTCTTACATAAATGATCTTTAGTTAATAGTTACTCTCGCGTTGGGTTCATGAACTGTGTAAAATTATTTGAGGCCAAAATTCACTTTGTTTACCAGAAATGAACTCTTTCTTGTAGGAGGACACAGATCCTGTGGTTTAACTCCGTTTCTGTAAGGAAATTCAGACCAGTGTACTCATCCATGAAACACACTCTGTTTTCACGCAAGAAGCAAGCTCTTCTTTCCTGCGTCTCCAATACAGCAAGAACCATGATCATGCCCTGAAAAAAAGAACTGTGTTTCCTCTTCATACGGACCATATGTAGTTCAACTCTGCTTATGAAACAGATACAAACCACAGCTCCACTTACATAAATGCTTTTTAGTTAATAGTGAGAATCACGTAGGGTCTAGAACTCTGTAAAATCATTTGAACCAAAATTCATTTGGTTTACCAGAAATGAACTCTTGCTTGTAGGAAGAAACAGACCCTGGGGTTTAACTCTGTTTCTGAGGTAAATTCACACCAGAGTTCTCATCGCTGAAACACACTCTGTTTTCATGCAAGAAGCAAGCTCTTCTTTCCACTGTCTCCAATACAGCAAGAACCATGAACATGCCCTGAAAAAAAGAACTGTGTTTCCTCCTCATACGTACCATATGTGATTCAACTCTGCTTATGAAACTGATACAAACCACAGCTCATCTTACATATATGCTCTTTAGTTAATAGTGAGAATTGTGTTGGCTTCACGGACTGCGAAAAATCATAGGAGCCCAAAATTCACTGGGTTTACCAGAAATGAACTATTGCTTGTAGGAAGACACAGATCCTGGGGTTTAACTCCGTTTCTGAAGGAAATTCAGACCAGAGTTCTCATCCCTGAAACACACTCTGTTTTAAGGCAAAACGCATCCTCTTCTTTCCAAAATCTCCAATACATCAAGAACCATGAGCATGGCCAGAGAACTGTGCTTCCTACTCATACAGACCAGATGCAGTTCATCTCTGCTTATGAAACTGATACAAACCACAGCTCATCTTATATATATGCTCTTTAGTTATTAGTGAGCATCGCGATGGGTTTCTGAATTTTGTAAAATCATTTGAGCCCAAAATTCTCCATGTGTTCCAGAAAAGAACTCTTGCTTGAAGGAAGACACAGATCCTGGGGTTTACCTCCATTTCTGAAGGGAAATTCAGACCAGTGTTCTCATCCATGAAACACACTCTGTTTTCAATCAAGAAGCCAGCTCTTCTTTCAAGCGTCTTCAATACAGCATGAAAAATGAGAATGCCCATTAAAAATGAACTGTGTTTCCTACTCATATGGAACATATGTAGTTCAACTCTGCTTATGAAACTGATACAAACCACAATTCCTCTTACATAAATGATCTTTAGTTAATAGTTACTCTCGCGTTGGGTTCATGAACTGTGTAAAATTATTTGAGGCCAAAATTCACTTTGTTTACCAGAAATGAACTCTTTCTTGTAGGAGGACACAGATCCTGTGGTTTAACTCCGTTTCTGTAAGGAAATTCAGACCAGTGTACTCATCCAAGAAACACACTCTGTTTTAACGCAAGAAGCAAGCTCATCTTTCCAGATTCCCCAATAAAGCAAGATCCATGAGCATGCCCTGAGAAAAAGAACTGGGTTTCCTACTCATAAGGACCATATGCAGTTCAACTCTGCTTATGAAACTGATACAAACCACAGCTCCTCTTACATATATGCTCTATAGTTAAATGTGAGAATTGCTTTGGGTTCACGGACTGCGAAAAAATCACTTGAGCCCAAAATTCACTTTTTTTTTTTACCAGAACTGAACTCTTGCTTATTGGAAGACACAGATCCTGTCCTTTAACTCCGTTTCTGAAGGCAAATTCAGACCAGTGTTCTCATCCAGGAAACACACTCTGTTTTCACGCAAGAAGCAAGCTCTTCTTTCCTGCGTCTCCAATACAGCAAGAACCATGATCATGCCTTGAAAAAAAGAACTGTGTTTCCTCTTCATACAGACCATATGTAGTTCAACTCTGCTTATGAAACAGATACAAACCACAGCTCCACTTACATAAATGCTTTTTAGTTAATAGTGAGAATCACGTAGGGTCTAGAACTCTGTAAAATCATTTGAACCAAAATTCACTTGGTTTACCAGAAATGAACTCTTGCTTGTAGGAAGAAACAGACCCTGGGGTTTAACTCTGTTTCTGAAGGTAAATTCACACCAGAGTTCTCATCGCTGAAACACACTCTGTTTTCATGCAAGAAGCAAGCTCTTCTTTCCACTGTCTCCAATACAGCAAGAACCATGAACATGCCCTGAAAAAAAGAACTGTGTTTCCTCCTCATACGTACCATATGTGATTCAACTCTGCTTATGAAACTGATACAAACCACAGCTCATCTTACATATATGGTCTTTAGTTAATAGTGAGAATTGTGTTGGCTTCACGGACTGTGAAAAATCATAGGAGCCCAAAATTCACTGGGTTTACCAGAAATGTACTCTTGCTTGTAGGAAGACACAGATCCTGGGGTTTAACTCCGTTTCTGAAGGGAAATTCAGACCAGAGTTCTCATCCCTGAAACACACTCTGTTTTAAGGCAAAACGCATCCTCTTCTTTCCAAAATCTCCAATACATCAAGAACCATGAGCATGGCCAGAGAACTGTGCTTCCTACTCATACAGACCAGATGCAGTTCATCTCTGCTTATGAAACTGATACAAACCACAGCTCATCTTATATATATGCTCTTTAGTTATTAGTGAGCATCGCGTTGGTTTCGTGAACTGCGAAAAATCATTTGAGCCCAAAAATCACTGGGTTTACCCGAAATGAATTCTTGCTTGTAGGAAGACACAGATCCTGGGGTTTAAATACGTTTCTGAAGGTAAATTCAGAACAGTGTTCTCATCCATGAAACACAGTCTGTTTTTACGCAAGAAGCAAGCTGTTCTTTCCAGCGTCTCCAATACATCAAGAACCATGAGCATGCCCAGGAAAAGAGAACTGTGTTTCCTACTCATACAGACCATATGTAGTTCAAATCTGCTTATGAAACTGATACATACCACAGCTTCTCTAACATAAATGCTATTTAGTTAATAGTGAGAATCTCGTTGGGTTCATGAACTGTGTTAAATATGTGAGCCCCAAATTCACTTGGTTTAACAGAAATGAACTCTTGTTTATAGGAAGATTCCAATCCTGGGGTATAACTCCGTTTTGGAAAGGAATTTCAGACCAGTGTTCTCATCCATGAAACACACTCTGTTTTAACGCAAGAAGCATCCTCTTTTTCCAGCGTCTCCAATACAGCAAAAACAATGAGCATGCCCTCAAAAAATAACTGTGTTTCATACTCATAAGGACCATAGGTAGATCAACTCTGCTTATGAAACGGATACAAAGCACAGCTCTTCTTACATAAATGCTCTTTTGTTAATAGTGAGAATCGCGTTGGGTTCTTTAACTGAGTAAAATCATTTTAGCCCAAAATTCACTGGGTTTACCACAAATGAATTCTTGCGTTTTGGAAGACACAGATCCTGGCGTTTAACTACGTTTCTGAAGGGAAATTCAGACTAGTGTTCTCATCCTTGAAACACACTCTGTTTTAAGGCAGGAAGCAAGCTCTTCTTTCCAGCGTCTCCAATACAGCAAGAACCATGAGCATGCCCTGAAAAAAAGAACTGTGTTTCCTAGTGATACGGACCATATATAGGTCAACTCTGATTATGAAACTGATACAAACCACAACTCCTCTACATAAATGCTCTTTAGTTAATAGTGAGAATCACGTTGGGTTCATGAACTGTGTAAATACATTTGAGCCCATAAATCACTGGCTTTACCAGAAATGATCTCTTGCTTGTAATCAGACAGAGATAGTGGGGTTTAACTCCATTACTAAAAGGAAATTCAGACCAATGTCCTCATCCATGAAACACACTCTGTTTTAAAACAAGAAGCAAACATTTCTTTATCATGTCTCCAATACAGCAAGCACAATGTGCATGCCCAGAAAAAAAGAACTGTGTTTCCTAATCGTACGGACCATATCTAGTTCAACTCTGCTTATGAAACTGATAAAAAATAAAGCTTATCTTATATAAATTCTCTTTAGTTAATAGTGAGAAACGGGTTGGGTTCATGAACTGTGTGATTTCCTTTGAGCCCATAAATCACTGGGTTTACCTGAAGTGATCTCAGGCTTGTAGGAAGACACACATCCCTGGGTTTAACTCCGTTTCTGAAGGGAAATTCAGACCAGAGTTCTAATCCATGAAACACACTCTGTTTTAACACAAGAAACAAGGTCTTCCTAACAGATTCTCCAATACAGCAAGAGATATGAGCATGCCCAGAACAAAGGAACTGTGTTTCCTACTCATACGGTCCATATCTAGTTCAACTCTGCTTGTGAATGTGATACAAAATACAGCTACTCTTACATAGATGCTCTTTAGTTAATAGTGAGAACCACGTTGTGTTTGTGAAATGTGGAAATTCCTTTGAGTCCATATTTCACTGGGTTTCCCTGAAATGAATTCCTGTTTGTAGGAGGACACAGATCCTGGGGTGTAACTCTGTTTCTGAATGGAAATTCACCATAGTTCTCATCCAAGAAACAGACTCTGTTTTATGGCAAGAAACATCCTCTTCTTTCCAGCGTATACAATGCAGCATGAACCATGAACATGCCCAGAAAAAAAGAACTGTGTTTCCTAATCGTGAGGACCATATATAGTTCAACTCTGCTTATGAAACTGATACAAAATACAGCTCCTCTTACATAAATGCCCTTTAGTTAATACTGAGAAACGCATTGGGTTCCTGAACTGTGTAAAATCATTTGAGCCCATCATTCACTGGGTTTACCTGAAATGAACTCATGCCTGTAGGAAGACACAGATCCTGGGGGTTAACTCCGTTTCTGAAGGGAAATTCAGACCTGAGTTCTCATCCATGAAACACAATCTGTTTTAAGGCAAGAATCATCCTCTTCTTTCCAGCGTCTCCAATACAGCGAGAAACATGTGCATGAGCATTAAAAAAGAAGTGTGTTTCCAACTCATAAGGACCATATGTACTTCAACTCTGCTTATGAAACTGGTACAAACTACAGCTCCTCTTACATAAATGCTCCTTAATAACAGTGAGAAACGCGTTGTGTTCGTGAACTGTCGATATTCATTTGAGCCCAAAATTCACTGCGTGTACCAGGAATGAACTCTTGCTTGTAGGAAGACACAGATACTCTGGTGTAACTCCGTTTCTGAAGGGAAATTCAGACCAGTGTTCTCATCCATGAAACACACTCTGTTTTAACGCAAGAAGCAAGCTCTTCTTTCCAGCATCTCCAATACAGCAAGAACCATGCGAATGCCCAGAAAAAAAGAACTGTGTTTCCTTCTCATACGGACCATATGTAGTTCAAGTCTGCTTATGAAACTGATACAAACCACAGCTCCTCTTACATAAATGCTCTTTAGTTAATATTGAGAATTGCGATGCGTTTCTGAACTGTGTAAAATCATTTGATCCCAAAATTCTCTTTGTTTACCAGAAATGAACTCTTGATTGTAGGAAGACACAGATCCTGTGGTTTAACTCCGATTCTGAAGGGAAATTCATACCAGTGTTCTCATCCATGAAACACACTCTGTTTTAACATAAGAAGCAAGCTGTTCTTTCCAGCGTCTCCAATACAGCAAGTAACATGGGCATGCCCGGAAAAAAAGAACTGTGTTTCCTACTCATACGGACCATATGTAGTTCAACTCTACATATAAAACTGATACAAACCACAGGTCCACTTACATAAAGGCTCTTTGTTTACTAGTGAGAATCTGGTTGGGTTCTTTAACTGTGTTAAATCATTTGAGCCAAAAAATTAACTGGGATTACCAGAAATGAACTCTTGCTTGTAGGAAGGCACAGGTCCTGGATTTTAACTCTGTGTCTGAAGGGAAATTCAGACCAGTGTTCTCATCCAAAAAACACACTCTGCTTTAACGCAAGAAGCATGCTCTTTTTTCCAGCGTCTCCAATACAGCAAGAACCATGAGAATGCCCAGATAAAAAGAACTGTGTTTCCTTCTTGTATGGACCATATGTTGTTCAAGTCTGCTTATGAAACTGATACAAACCACAGCTCCTCTTACATGAATTCTCTTTAGTTAATAGTGACAATCACGATGGGTTTCTGAACTGTGTAAAATCATATGATCCCAAAATTCACTTGGTTTACCAAAAATGAACTCTTGCTTGTAGAAACACACAGATCCTGGGATTTAACTCCGTTTCTCAAGGGAAATTCAGAGCAGAGTTCTCATCCATGAAACACACTCTGTTTTAACACAAGAAGCAAGCTCTTCTTTCCAGCATCTCCAATACAGCAAGAACCATGAGCCTGCCCAGAAAAAAAGAACTATGTTTCTTACTCATACGGACGATATGTAGTTCAACTATGCTTAGGAAACTGAATCGAACCACAGCTCCTCTTACATAAATGCTCTTTAGTTAATAGTGAGAATCGAGATGGGTTTCTGAACTGTGTAAAATCATATGAGCCCAAAATTCTCTTTGATTACCAGAAATGATCTCTAGCTTGTAGGAAGACACAGGCCCTGGGGTTTAACTCCGTTTCTGAAGGGAAATTCAGACGAGTGTTCTCATCCATAGAACACACTCTGTTTTAACGCAAGAAGCAAGCGCTTCTTTCCAGCGTCTCCAATACAGCAAGTTCCATGAGCATGCCCAGAAAAAAAGAACTGTATTCCCTACTCATACAGACCATACGTAGTTCAACTCTGCTTATGAAACTGATACAAACCACAGCTCCACTTACATAAATGCTCTTAGTTATAGTGAGAATCGCATTGGGTGCTTGAACTGTGCAAAATCATTTGAGCCCAAAATTCACTTGGTTTACAGAAATGAACTCTTGCTTGTAGGAAGACACAGATCCTGGGGTTTCATTCCGTTTTTGAGGGGAAATTCAGACCAGTATTCTCAGCCATGGATCACACTCTGTTTTAACGCAAGAAGCAAGCTCTCTTTTCCAGCGTCTACAATACAGCAAGAAATATGAGCTTGCCCTGAAAAAAAGAACTGAGTTTCCTACTCATACGGATCACATGTATTTCATCTCTGCTTATGAAACTGATACAAACCACAGCTCTTCTCACCAAAATGCTTTTTATTTAATAGGGAGAATCGTGCTGGTTTCGTGAACCGCACAAAATCATTTGAGCCCAAAATTCACTGGGTTTACCAGAAATGAACTCTTGCTTGTAGGAAGACACAGATCCTGGGGTTTAACTCCGTTTCTGAAGCAAATTTACACCAGAGTTCTCATCCCTGAAACACACTCTGTTTTCAAGCAAGAAGCAAGCTCTTCCTTCCATGGTCTCAAAAAGAGCCAGAACCGTAAGCATGCCCAGAAAAAAAGAACTGTGTTTCCTACTCATAGGGACCATATGTAGATCAACTCTGCTCATAAAACTGATACAAACAACAGCTTGTCTTACATATATTCCCTTTAGTTTATAGTGAGAATCGCGTTGGGTTCATGAACTGCTAAAAATCATTTGAGACCAACATTCACTGGGTTTACCAGAAATGAACTCTTGCTTGTAGGAAGTCACACATCCTGGGTTTTAACACTGACTCTGAAGGGAAATTCAGACCAGTGTTCTCATCCATGAAACACATGCTGTTTTAACGCAAGAAGCATCCTATTCTTTCCAGACTCTCCAATACAGCAAGAACAATGAGAATGCCCAGAAAAAAGAACTGTGTTTCCTACTCATACAGATCATATGCACTTCAACTCTTCTTATGAAACTGATACAAACCACAGCTCCTCTTAGATAAACGCTCTTTAGTTAATAGTGAGAATCGCGATGGGTTTCTGAAGTTTGTAAAATCATTTGGGCCCAAAATTCTCTTTGTTTACCGGAAAAGAAATCTTGCTTGTAGGAAGACACAGATACTGGGATTTAACTCCGTTTCTGAAGGGAAATTCAGACCTGTGTTCTCATCCGTGAAACACACTCTGCTTTAAAGCAAGAAGCAAGCTCTTATTTCCATGGTCTCTAATACAGCAAGTATCATGAACATGCCCTGACAAAAATAACTGTGTTTCCTACTCATACAGACCATATGTAGTTCAACTCTGCTTTAGAAACAGATACAAACCACAGCTCCTCTTACATAAATTCTCTTTAGTTAATATTGAGAATTGCGATAGGGTTCGTGAACTGAGTAAAATCATTTTAGCCATAATTCACTGGGTTTACCAGAAATGAATTCTTGCTTGTAAGAACACACAGATCCTGGTGTTTAACTTCGTTTCTGAAGGGAAATTCAGAGCAGTGTTCTCATCCATGAAACAAACTCTGTTTTCAAGCAAGAAGCAAGCTCTTCTTTCCCTCGCCTCCAGTACAGCAAGAAACATGAGCATGCCCAGAAAAAAAGAACTGTGTTTTCTACTCATAGGACGATATGTAGTTCAACTCTGCTTATGAAACTGATACAAACCACAGCTCCTCTTACATATATGCTCTTCATTTAATAGTGAGAATCGTGTTGGCTTCACGGACTGCAAAAAATCATAGGAGCCCAAAATTCACTGGGTTTACCAGAAAAGTACTCTTGCTTGTAGGAAGACACAGATCCTGGGGTTTCACTCCGTTTCTGAAGGGAAATTCAGACCAGAGTTCTCATCCCTGAAACACACTCTGTTTTAAGGCAAAACGCATCCTCTTCTTTCCAAAATCTCCAATACATCAAGAACCATGAGCATGGCCAGAGAACTGTGCTTCCTACTCATACAGACCAGATGCAGTTCATCTCTGCTTATGAAACTGATACAAACCACAGCTCATCTTATATATATGCTCTTTAGTTATTAGTGAGCATCGTGATGGGTTTCTGAATTTTGTAAAATCATTTGAGCCTAAAATTCTCCATGTGTTCCAGAAAAGAACTCTTGCTTGAAGAAAGACACAGATCCTGGGGTTTACCTCCATTTCTGAAGGGAAATTCAGACCAGTGTTCTCATCCATGAAACACACTCTGTTTTCAATCAAGAAGCCAGCTCTTCTTTCAAGCGTCTTCAATACAGCATGAAAAATGAGAATGCCCATAAAAAATGAACTGTGTTTCCTACTCATATGGAACATATGTAGTTCAACTCTGCTTATGAAACTGATACAAACCACAATTCCTCTTACATAAATGATCTTTAGTTAATAGTTACTCTCGCGTTGGGTTCGTGAACTGTGTAAAATTATTTGAGGCCAAAATTCACTTTGTTTACCAGAAATGAACTCTTTCTTGTAGGAGGACACAGATCCTGTGGTTTAACTCCGTTTCTGTAGGGAAATTCAGACCAGTGTACTCATCCATGAAACACACTCTGGTTTAACACAAGAAACAAGCTCATCTTTCCAGATTCCCCAATAAAGCTAGAACCATGAGCATGCCCTGAGAAAAAGAACTGGGTTTCCTACTCATAAGGACCATATGCAGTTCAACTCTGCTTATGAAACTGATACAAACCACAGCTCCTCTTACATATATGCTCTTTAGTTAAATGTGAGAATCGCTTTGGATTCACGGACTGTGAAAAATAACTTGAGCCCAAAATTCACTTTTTTTTTACCAGAACTGAAGTCTTGCATATTGGAAGACACAGATCCTGTCCTTTAACTCCGTTTCTGAAGCCCAAAATTCACTCCATGTACCAGAAATGAACTCTTGCTTGTAGGAAGACACAGATACTCTGGTATAACACCGTTTCTGAAGGGAAATTCAGACCAGTGTTTTCATTCATGCAACACATGCTGTTTTAATGCAAGAAGCAAGCTCTTCTGTCCAGCGTCATCAATACTCAAGAACCATGAGCATGCACAGAAAAAAAGAACAGTGTTTCCTACTCATATTGACCATATCTAGTTCAACCCTGCTTATGAAACTGATTAAATTAAAGCTCCTCTTACATAAATGCTCTTTAGTTAAGAGTGAGAAACGCCTTGGTTTCGTGAGCTGTGTAAATTCATTGGAGCCCAAAATTCACTATGTTTACCAGAAATGATCTCTTGCTTGTTAGAAGACACAGATCCTGGGGTTAAACTCCGTTTCTGAAGGGAAATTCAGACCAGTGTTCTCATCCGTGAAACACACTCTGTTTTAAAGCAAGAAGCAAATTCTTCTTTCCAGTGTCTCCAATAAATCAAGCACCATGAGCATGCCCAGGAAAAAAGAACTGTGTTTCCTACTCATACGGACCATATCTAGTTCAACTCTGCTCATGAAACTGATTAAAATAAAGCTCCTCTTACATAAATGCTCTTTAGTTAATAATGAGAAACGCTTTGGGTTCATGAACTGTGTAAATTCATTTGAGCCCATAAATCACTGGTTTTACCAGATATGATCTCTTGCTTGTAAGCTAACAGAGATATTGGGGTTTAACTCTGTTTCTGAAGGGAAATTCAGACCAGAGTTCTCATCCATGAAACACACTCTGTTTTAACACAAGAAACAAGCTCTTCCTAACAGATTCTCCAATACAGCAAGAAATATGAGCATGCCCAGAACAAAGGAACTGTGTTTCCTACACATACTGTCCATATCTAGTTCAACTCTGCTTATGAAAGTGATACAAAATACAACTACAATTACATAGATGCTCTTTAGTTAATATTGAGAACCGCGTTGTGTTTGTGAACTGTGGAAATTCCTTTGAGTCCATATTTCACTTGGTTTCCCTGAAATGAACTCATGTTTGTAGGAAGACACAGATCCTGTGGTTTAACTCCGTTTCTAAAGGGAAATTCAGACCAGTGTTCTCATCCATGAAACACACTCTATTTTATGGCAAGAAACATCCTCTTCTTTCCAGCGTATCCAAAACAGCATGAACCATGAACATGCCCAGAAAAAAAGAACTGCGTTTCCTACTCGTAAAGACCATATATAGTTCAACCCTGCCTATGAAACTGAGTAAAATAAAGCTCCTCTTACATAAATGCTCTTTAGTTAATAGTGAGAAAGGCCTTGGTTTCGTGAGCTGTGTAAATTCATTGGAGCCCAAAATTCACTATGTTTACCAGAAATGATCTCTTGCTTGTAAGAAGACACAGATCCTGGGGTTAAACTCCGTTTCTGAAGGGAAATTCAGACCAGTGTTTTCATCTATGAAACACACTCTGTTTTAAAGCAAGAAGCAAATTCTTCTTTCCAGTGTCTCCAATAAATCAAGCACCATGAGCATGCCCAGAAAAAAAGAACTGTGTTTCCTACTCATTCGGACCATATCTAGTTCAACTCTGCTCATGAAACTGATTAAAATAAAGCTCCTCTTACATAAATGCTCTTTAGTTAATAGTGAGAAACGCTTTGGGTTCATGAACTGTGTAAATTCATGTGAGCCCATAAATCACTGGGTTTACCAGTAATGATCTCTTGCTTGTAAGCAGACACAGATGCTGGAATTAACTCCATTCCTGAAGGGAAATTCAGACCAGAGTACTCTTCCATGAAACACACTCTGTTTTAGCACAAGAAACAAGCTCTTCCTAACAGATTCTCCAATACAGCAAGCACCATGAGCATGCCCAGTAAAAAAGAAGTGTGTTTCCAACTCATAAGGACCATATGTAGTTCAACTATGCTTATGAAACTGATACAAACCACAGCTCTGCTTACATAAATGCTCTTTACTTAATAGTGAGAAACGCCTTGTCTTTGAGAACTTTGATGTGCATTTTAGCCCAAAATTCACTGCGTGTACCAGAAATGAACTCTTGCTTGCAGGAAGACACAGATACTCTGGTGTAACTCCGTTTCTGCATGGAAATTCAGACCAGAGTTCTCATCCATGAAACATACTCTGTTTTTATGCAAGAAGCAAGCTCTTCTGTCCAGTGTCATCAATAGAGCAAGAACCATGAGCATGCTCTGAAAAAAAGGACTCTGTTTCCTACTCATAAGGACCATATGTAGTTCAACTATGCTAATGAAACTGATACAAACCATAGCTCCGCTTACATAAATGCTCTTTACTTAATAGTGAGAAACGCGTTGTCTTCGAGAACTTTGATGTGCATTTGAGCCCAAAATTCAGTGTGTGTACCAGAAATGAACTCTTGCTTGCAGGAAGACACAGATACTCTGGTGTAACTCCGTTTCTGAGGGAAAATTTAGTCCAGTGTTCTCATCCATGAAACACACTCTGTTTTAAAGCAAGAAGCAAGCTTTTCTTTCCAGCATCTCTAATACAGCAAGAAACATGAGCATGCCATGAAAAAAACAACTGTGTTTCCTACTCATACCAAACTTGTCTAGTTGTACTCTGCTTATGAAACTGATACAAACCACATCTCCTCTTACATAAATGCTCTTTTGTTAAAAGTGAGAAATGCGTTGAGTTTGTGAACTGTGTAAATTCCTTTGAGCACAAAATTCAGTGGGTGTACCAGAAATGACCTCTTGCTTGTAGGAACACACAGATCCTGGATCTTCACTACTTTTCTGAAGGGAAATTCAGACCAGTGTTCTCATCCATGAAATACACTCTGTTTTAACGCAAGAATCATGCTCTTTTTTCCAGTGTCTCCAATAAAGCAAGAAACATGAGCAATCCCAGAATAAAAGAACTGTGTTTCCTACTCATACTGTCCTTATCTACTTCAACTCTGCTCATGAAATTGATACAAACCACAGCTCCTGTTACATAAATGCTCCTTAGTTAATATTGAGAAACGCTTTGGGTTTGTGAACTGTGTAAATTCATTTGAACACAAAATTCAGTGGGTTTACCAGAAATGAACTCTTGCATGTAGGAAGACACAGATCCTGGATATTAACTACTTTTCTGAAGGGAAATTCAGACCAGTGTTCTCCTCCATGAAACACACTCTGTTTTATCCCAAGAAGCATGATCTTCTTTCCAGGGTCTCTAATTCAGCAAGAAACATGAGAATGCCGTGAATAAAAGGTCTGTGTTTCCTCCTCATACCAAACATATCTATTTCAACTCTGCTTATGAATGTGATACAAATCACAGCTCCTCTTACATAAATGCTTTTTAGTTAATAGTGAGAAACACGTTGGGTTCGTGGACTGTGAAAATTCATTTGATCCCAAAATACAGTGGGTTTACCAGAAATGACCTCTTGCTTGTAGAAAGACACAGATAGTGTGGTGGAACTCCGTTTCTGAACCGAAATTCAGACAAGTGTTCCCATCCATGAAACACACTCTGTTTTAACGCAAGAATCATGCTCTTCTTTCCAGCGTCTCCAATAAAGCAAGAAACATGAGCAAGCCTAGAAAAAAAGAACTATGTTTCCTACTCCTATGGACGATATCTAGTTCAACTCAGCTTATTAAACTGATACAAACCACACCTTCTGTGAAATAAATGCTCTTTAGTTAATAGTGAGAACCGCATTGGGTTTGTGAAGTGTGTTAATTCATTTGAGGCCAAAATTCACTCGGTATACCAGAAATGAACACTTGCTTTTAGGAAGACACAGATACTGTGGTTTAACTCCGTTTCTGAAAGGAAATTCAGACCAGTGTTTTCATCCATGAAACACACTCTGTTTTAACGCAAGAAGCATGCTCTTCTTTCCACTGTCTCTAATACAGCAAGAAACATGACCATGCCCTGAAAGAAAGAACTATGTTTCCTACTCATACCAAACCTATCTAGTACAACTCTGTTTTTGAATGTGATACAAATCACAGCTCCTCTTACATAAATGCTTTTTAGTTAATAGTGAGTAACGCGTTGGGTTCATTAACTGTGTAAATACATTTGAGGCCAAAATTCAGTGGGTTTACCAGAAATGACTGCTATGCCCACATCTGTGACTCCTGTGTAGCTGTAGCAAGTATGCTGCTGCACTGGGGCCCAGCAGCTGAAGGGTTGCGGTTAGATCTTCCTGGAGCGTGGCCTCAAGCGTTTCCCCCACAATCAGAGATCATCATACACCCTGAGGATCCCAGGAAGCCCTGGAGAACAAAATGGCCTTTTAGGACAGTCCTTGTTGGCACTAATCATGATCTTTCTCTGTATGTCTCATCTGTGTGTTCTCCAGTTAACAACACAACCTGTACAGGTCGGCACCAACATGACTGACCCACATGACCCTGTACCCCTAGCACCTCCATTTATCAGACCAGTGTATAAGGAAGCTCAAAAGACTTCCTCAAATAAATTCTGGGGTCATTCCTGTTTTGAGTAGAGCAGCGCTAGCTCTTGTCAGAAACAGATCCTGAGAGCCCAAAACTGAAAGTAAAAATAAAAATGTTATGAAGGAATAAACATAGCATGCCAGACCCTTCTAGAGAAAAAGAGTGATAAAATTTCTTACCACACACTTCCCGGGGGGTATACACAGTACTTTTTAGGAGGGAGTTTGTGTATAGCCCCTAGGTGGACCCCTGAAAGTGGAAATTACCTAGAGCTGCTCCCATATACAGGAAGTTATGATGAAGTTGGGAACAGATGGGTAAATTATGAGGGGAAAAACGGCTTTGAAAGCCAATGGGTATATAATAGTAGAATATGACCCAGGCTGGTAAGAGTTTGGCTCCCACAGATGTGGTCGCTGGCGTGAGACAGATTTCACAAAATTCAGAGATCATGCCCTCAGACAATAGCCACAATGAACTCCTGCTGCGGAAGTGATACACAAAAATAGATATGGATGTCTCTTGTTATTGTTTCTTGCTGATTCTGAGTAATTGTAAAAAATAATGGTCTGATGTAACCCCCTGCCAAGTTCCTTGATTGTAAAAGTATGTAAGCATTGCCTATACAGAAGTAAAATTGCAGCAGCACATCAACATATCATGTGTCTGTCTGTCATTTTCCTCGCCGATTCCTGACTTCTCCTTGAGCCTTCTCCCTGGTTCTCCCGCAGTGGTGGTCTCCCTCTGGGTGGTCTGCAGCAGGTGGCGCCCAAACACAGGGACTTGAAGGACAGGTATTCTTTTCCCCCCTTTTTCTTTCCTCTTCAGAAATCAGGTATGGTTCTTACCAGGGAGCTGCAGTCCCGCCGTTAAAGGATCACCAGTTAAGTGTAAGTAAACAAGGAACCATGGGGCACGTGCTGGCTAAGAATGAGAAAATGCTGGTAACTATGATACAGCGTATGTTAACTAAATCAGGGTTTCAGACATCAGTTACAGATGTGGAGCAATTTATTGCCTTTTTAAAGAAGACCAGCCCTTGGTTTGTTGAGGAGGGATCATTGACTCTAGATGAATGGAAAAGAGTGGGGAAAGAGATGCGTAAATATGTGCAGGCTAGTGGCGAAAAAACTCTGCCTCCCCAAGCATTTCAATTATGGTTCTATTTAAGGGACCTCTTATCAGATACAACCCCATTTCAAGGACTTTGTAGGGAGACTGCCTCTGACCCAGGGGAATCCCCCATTTATGATGAAGTGGGTCCAGAGGACGGGGATGAGGAAGAGCGTATGCTGCTTACTGCCTCTGCTCCCCCCATGCAATATAGTACCAGGAAAATGATGATGATTGGGGTCTTGATGATCAACAAGCAGAACAGGAATGGGAGGATGACTATAGAGATCATTCTGAAAATCATCGATCTCTTAAGGTAATTGGCACTGCAGCTGGTCAGCAGCCCATGCCAAAGCCAAGAAAACACCCCCCTTTGCCTCCCGTTGCCTTCCAAGTAGCCATAGCCGAGGCTCGCAGGACAGGTGATGCCTTCTTTGGAATTTTCCCTGTCACAGAATTATGGGATGATGAGGGACCTGTATGGGAGCCTCTCCCCTTGAAGGTATTAAAAGAATTACAATCTGCTGTGAAGTGTGTTGGTGCTTCTGCTCCTTATATGCTGCAGATTGTGGATGTGGTTGCCAGTTCTTGGTTGACACCTTATGACTGGATGCAAACTGCAAAGGCCACTCTCAGTCCCGGAAACTATATTCTCTGGAAGACTGAATATGAAGACAAAAGTAAGGAGCCAGTGGTACAATCACTTAAGAAATGTGGGCCCAAGCCCACTATTGCAATGCTTATGGGGACAGAGGATTACGCCACCCCACAATCACAGACAAAGATACCTAGAGATGTCTTGCAATTGATAACAACTAACGCCGTACAATCATGGCGAAAAATTCCCCCTCAGGAAACCAAGGGAGGAGCATTGGCTAGTATTAGACAAGGTACTGAAGAATCCTACCAGGATTTTATAGCTTGGCTTGAGGAAGCTGTCTCTAGAATGCTCCCCCCTCAGAGGGGACGAATATTCTATTGAAGCAGTTAGCATGGGAAAATGCCAATGCTCTATGTCAAGATCTGATTAGATCAATAAGAAAAACTGGAACCCTCCAGGACTACATAAAAGCATGTCAGGATGACTCACCGGTTGTAGTACAAGGAATGGCCTACGCCGCAGCCATGAAAGGACAAAAATTTAGCGCTTATATTAAACAGACATATGGGAATGGCAGGAAAACTGCCCAATCTCCAACTTGCTTTCAATGTGGAAAGGAAGGACATAAGCAAAAAGATTGCTGACAGGGAAACAAAGCCGGACCTAAAAGGGGGGCTCCTGGCCTATGCCCTTGCTGCAAGAAAGGGAAACATTGGAGAAATGAGTGTAAATCAAAGTTCCATAAGGATGGAACGCCCCTAGGAAAAGGGGGCTCTGACGATGAGCAGGAAGAGACAAAAAACTAAGTCAGGGGTGTTCTCCTAACCCTGCACCAAAGGGAGAGGAGAGGAGACTACAAGCACCTCACTCAGGGCTAAAGCCTGAAGCTCCAGAGTTCACTGTCCATGCTTTGCCTAGAGCAACTCCAGAAAGTGCCAGCTTGGATCTTGCTAGCACTAAGGACATGATACTGTCCAGATGGGATGGAATAGCTTTAGTTCCTATTAATGTACTGGGCACTCTGCTGCCACAAACTGTGGGACTAGTCATCGGATGAAGTTCAAATTATCAAAAGAACTTTGAGGTTCTTCCATGTGTAATTGATGCAGATACAGAAAATACTATTAAAGTTATGGTGAGGCCATTAGCAGAGACCATACAGATTCACAAAGGATAGAGGTTGGGTCAGCTGGTCCTCTTACCTTTTGTTAAATTACCCAATCCTGTCATGAAGGATGCCCGGGGGCAAGGACAATTTGGGTCCACTGAAGGAATGTTCATGGTACAGGATCTTGGAGAGAGACCCTTTAAGTGTATCTTGATTAATGGACAGAAATTTCGGGGTCTAATGGACACAGGTGTAGACAGGACTTGTATAGCTGCTTCAGAATGGCCTAGTAATTGGCCCATTCACAAAACAGGATCCTCCTTGTTGGGACTCGGCTCTGCTTCAGGGGTTATGCAGAGTACTGCATTATTGAAGTGGAAAAGTGAAGGTAAAGAAGGCTTGATAGAGCCTTATGTGCTCCCGTGTCTCCCATTCACTTTGTGGGGGAGAGACATGCTTGATTCCATGGATATTAAACTAGTGACATCAGATCAAATTAGTTATCAAAATTTTTCATAGGGGCCACTGCAGAACATCTATATGCAGACAAAATAGAGTGGCTTACTCAGGAGCCTGTATGGGTGAGTCAGTGGCCCCTAACAACGGAAAAGATACAGGCTCTGGAACAACTGGTGCAGGACCAATTACAAAAAAGGCATATAATAGAATCTAACAGCCCATGGAATACCCCTGTCTTTGTTATCAAGAAGAAATCAGGGAAATGGAGACAGTTGCAGGACCTTAGGACCATCAATGCAGTGATGAAGGATATGGGGCCATTGCAACCTGGCCTGCCCTCTCCTGTGGCTGTGCCTCAAGCATGGCATATAATTGTCAAAGTCTTACAAGACTGTTTTTTTACCATCAAACTTAACCCCTCAGATAGTGAATATTTTGCCTTTAGTGTTCCCTCAGAGAATTTTAAGCAGCCATTTAAAAGATATCAATTTGTAACATTGCCTCAAGGAATGAAAAATTCTCCTACATTGTGCCAAAAATTTGTAGATCTAGCTTTGCAGAAAATAAGACAAAAATATCCTGATTTATATCTCATTCACTATATGGATGACATACTTCTGGCCCATAAAGATAAAACTCAGTTGGAACACATATTAGAAGAGACCATAGAGGCACTAACCCTGTATGGATTGGTGATAGCCCCTGACAAGATACAGAAAGACAGGCCTCTAAATTATTTAGGACAAATAATTAAAGAAGATTATATTACCTCTCAAAAGGTCTCCATCTGAAGGGATAAATTGAAAACTTTAAATGATTTTCAGAAATTATTAGGTGATATTAACTGGCTTAGACCTTATTTAAAAATTACCACTGGTATGCTGAGCCCTCTATATTCAACTTTACATGGTGATTCTAATCCAAAATCCTTACGTGAGTTGACAAAAGAAGCTATTAAGGCCTTGCAATTGGTAGAAAAGGCTTTAACTGCAGCTAAGGTTAAACAAGTAAATTATGCAGAGCCATGGTCTTTGATACTTTTTGCAACTTCTTATACACCCACTGCTTGCCTATGGCAAGATGGAGTGATGGAATGGTTACATTTACCACATACTCAAGCTAAGATGCTGGCCAATTATCCTTATTTATGCTCCATATTAATATGTAAATGTCATAATCGGTCAAAAGAATTGTTTGGGAAGGAACCACATAAGCTTATTATTCCATATAATAAAGCACAATTGGAACATTTATATCAATTCAATGAAGATTGGATTTCGGCACTACAGAATTTTACAGGTCAGATATTATTTCATTACCCTAGACACCCTATAATAGAATTTGCAAGACATATGGAATTGATATTTCCTGTCTGGTTCTCTCATAGCCCCTTAGATCATGCTGTAAATATTTTTACAGATGGTTTCTCCTCAGGAAGAGCTGCGGTTTTTACCCAGACACATGGCCTGTGGGTAGAGGAAGGAGAGAAGACTTCTGCACAGCAAGCAGAAATTAGAGCAGCTATTTTGGCCTTTGAAAAGTTCTCTCAAGAGTTTAACCTTTTTACAGATTCTAAATATGTAGCTAACTTGTTTCCAGCGTTGGAAACTGCCCTTTTGTCAGGAAAGTCCCCCATTTTACCATTTTTGCAGAGATTGCAAAATTTAGTCCAAAAAAGGTCACAAAAATTTTATGTAGGACATATTAGAGGACATAGCAAATTACCTGATCCACTGGATCAAGGTAATGCTATGGCGGATTTATTAACCCAAAATTCTTCGGGAGTGTTTTCTGTACATGAGGCTCAGCAAAGTCATGCCATACATCATCAAAATGCATCTGCTCTAAGAAAAATGTTCTCTATAACAAGGGAACAGGCCAGACATATAGTAAAAGAATGCACTCATTGCCCCCTGGTACATCACCCACAAAAGATGGGTGTAACCCTAGAGGTTTGAAGCCTAATGTTATTTGGCAAATGGATGTGACTCACATCTCTTCTTTTGGAAGAATGGGTTATGTACATGTCACAGTAGACACGTACTCCCATTTCACCTGTGCCTCAGCTAGGACCGGGGAAGCAGTCAAAGATGTGGTTCAACACCTGATACAGTGTTTTCAAATCATGGGTCTTCCCTCACAAATAAAAACAGATAATGGGCCTGCTTACACTTCTAAAGCTTTTGAACAATTTTGTGGCCAATGGGGAATCGCCCATGTTACAGGTATACCCTACAATCCTCAAGGACAGGCCATTATAGAAAGGACTCATCAAAATTTAAAATTACAAATAGAGAGGCTACAAGCCTCTAATGGGTATTTTATTCCTCATCATGTCTTATCCCATGCCCTGTTTGTGCTCAATCATCTGAATACAAATGACAAGGGACTCACTGCAGCCCTGATTCATTGGGATCGTGAATTCCATAAGACTCCTTTGCCACTAGTATATTGGAAGGACTTGTTGTCTGGTACATGGAAGGGACCGGATGTTCTTATAACCACGGGATGAGGGTACGCTTGTGTTTTCCCACAGGATGCCGACTCCCCCATCTGGATCCCAGATTGCCTTATCCAACCTGCAAAGGGAAAAGAGAAGGCACAAGTGCCGCTGGAGAAAGCAGCAGAGGGAACTGGTGACGGACATGAAAAAGATGAAGCTCAGCGGCGAGAAACCGAAAGTGACTTGTTCGCAGATTCGGCTTCTGACTCAGAAAGTGAAGAAACTTTTAATTAAACAGGGGAAAACCCTTACAGCTTCTTTTTATTTCCTTGCCTTTCTATCTTTAATTTCCACCCCACTGCCGGTCACTCAGGGAATTTCCTACTGGGCGTATGTTCCTAATCCCCCGATTATTCAGCCCGTAGGATGGTTAGATCGGGAGCCTATCAAGGTGTTAACCAATGACTCAGTAAGATTGGGTGGAGCACAGGATTCTGACGCTCGAAGCAGCTCCTCCTCCTTAATAAATTTTGAGGGCAGAGCAGATTCGCTCCCAATCTGCCTGACGCTGCAGGGGAAAGTGCCTTACAGCTGCTTTCCGACATCTTACAGGACCTTCCTGACTGATGGCCCAGACAGGGCAAGCGCTGGTAAGAGATGGGTGTGGGAGCTCCAGATACAGACTTTAGGGAATCAATTGTATAAGGATAATTTTACTCAAGTCAATCACATTCCTATCATTCCCTGTATTCAGAAGTACCGGGATAAAGATCAATTTGGGGATTCTTCTCTGTCCAAATTCCCAGCATGGTTGACTTGCGGTTTTCCAAATGCAGCTGCAAGGTATAAACCACAGGGGTCGTCAAGATCCCTCAGGGTATGGGATTACTCTAATTCTAATGATAAGGAGGACACTTATAAGAGTTATCTAAATACTCATAAGGAGAAATTTCATAATTATGTTTTTGAAGGACATGGAGAACCTCTTAGGAGATGGTTCTGTCCAGGCTTTGTAAAACCTACATGGTTTGCAATACAAAGCAACATTACTAGGAGACATTCTGGTTTGTTTAGGCTTGTTGCAGCTTCCAACATGATGCTAGAAAAAAGACCTAACCATACTCAATCAGAGGCCGTTGGCCTTAGAGCCTGCATGTCTTACCCTAATGCTCTGCTCTTAGCACAATCTTAATTTATTAATATTACCCAGGATGGTAATTCTTTTCAGATAATATGTAATTCTTGTAAATTGACTAATTGTATCACTTCCTCAGAGCCCAAAGATCTAGGGATGGTTCTCATAGTCCAGCGACCTCCGTTTGTCATGTTGCCTGTAGAGTTGGGCCCTGAACCTTGGTATGACAATTCGGCCTTACAAGTTTTAAATACTTTAAAAGATTTGATTCATGTAAAACGGTTTGTTGCTGCTTTGATTCTAGGTATTACTGCTCTAATTTCGATTATTACTACCTTTGCTGTTGCAACAACCGCATTAGTTCAGGAAATTCATACAGCTCATTATGTCAATACTCTTAATAAGAATATTACTATGGCTTTACTTGAGCAAGAAGCAATAGATAAAAAATTAGAGTCTAAGATCAATGTTTTGGAAGAAGTGGTTTTGGCCATAGGACAGGATATTTCCAACTCAAAACCACAATGTCTGCTCGCTGCCATGGTAACTTCAAATCCATGTGTGTTACCCCGTTGCTTTATAATGCTTCCCAGCCTTGGGAGAAGGTTAAGACTCATTTGCAGGGAATCTGGCATGATACAGATATTGCCCATGATCTGGCTTCTTTACAGAAAGGTATTTCGGCTATGAGTCAGGCTCATTTGCAAATAGGCGGATTACAAGATCTAGCTACAGAAATAAAAAAAAGGAATTAAGGATATGAACCCCATAGATTGGCTACAATATTTTATTTTTATTGGAGTGCTCTTTTTACTAGTAGTGCTTGTTGTTTTTCTTTTTCCTTGTCTTATTAAATGTCTCTATACTTCTGTAAAGACAGTGCAACAGGACGTGTTTGTGCTTCATTTTAAAAACAGAAAAGGAGGAACTGCTACGCCCACAGCTGTGACACCTGTGTAGCTGTAGCAAGTATGCTGATGCACTGGGGCCCAGCAGCTGAAGGGTTGAGTTTAGAGCTTCCTGGAGAGTGGCCTCAAGCAGTTCCCCCACAATCAGCGGATCATCATGCAGCCTGAGGATCCCAGGAAGCCCTAGAGAACAAAATGGCCTTGAGGACAGTCCTTGTTGGCACTAATCATGATCTTTCTCTGTATGTTTATCTGTGTGTTCTCCAGTTAACAACACAACCAGTACAGTTTGGCACCAACATGACTGACCCAGATGACCCTGTACCCAGAGCATCTCCATTTATCAGACCAGTGTATAAGGAAGCTCAAAAGACTTCCTCAAATACATCTCTGGGGTCGTTCCTGTTTACAGGAGAGCAGCGCAAGCTCTTGTCAGAAACAGAGCCAGAGAGCCCAAAACAGAAAGTAAAAATAAAAATGTTATGAAGGAATAAACATAGCGAGCCAGACCCTTCTAGAGTAAAAGAGTTAGAGAAAATTCCTCACAACAAACTTCCCGGGGGGTATACACAGTACTTTTTAGGAGAGAGCTGGTGTACAGCCCCTAGGTGGATCCCCGAAACTGGAAATTACCTGATTCTGAGTAATTGTAAAAAATAATGGTCTGAGGTAACCCCCTGCCAAGTTCCTTGATTGTAAAAGTATGTAAGCATTGCCTATACAGAAGTAAAATTCCAGAAGCACATCAACATGTCATGTGTCTGTCTGTCATTCTCCTCGACGATTCCTGACTTCTGCTTGAGCCTTCTCCCTGATACACCACCAGTGGTGGTTTCCCTCTGGGTGGTCTGCGGCAAATGACCTCTTGCTTGTAGGAAGACAAAGATCCTGTGGTTGACCTCCGTTTCTGAAGGGAAATTCAGACCAGTGTTCTCATCCATGAAACCCACTCTGTTTTAACGCAAGAAACATACTCTTCTTTCCAGTGTCTCTAATAGAGCAAGAAACATGAGCAAGCCCAGAAAAAAAGGACTGTATTTCCTACTCATAGGGACCATATCTAGTTCTACTCTGCTTATGAAACTGATACAAACCACTGCTATTCCTACATAAATGCTCTTTAGTTAATAGTGAGAAACGTGTTGGGTTTGTGAACAGTGTAAATTCATTTGAGCATAAATTCAGTGGATTTACCAGAAATGACCTCTTGCATTTAGGATGACACAGATCCTCGATAGTAACTACTTTCTCAAGGGAAATCCAGACCAGTGTTCTCATCCATGAAACACACTCTGTATTAACGCAAGAAGCATGCTCTTCTTTCCAGGGTCTCTAATTCAGCAAGAAACATGAGCATGCCCTTAAAATAAGTCTGTGTTTCTACTCATACAGACCATATTTAGTTCAACTCTGCTTAAGAAACTGATACAAACCACAGCTCCTGTTACATAAATGCTCTTTAGTTAATAGTGAGAAACGCGTTGGGTTTGTGAACTGTGTAAATACATTTGAGCACAAAATTCACTGGGTTTACCAGAAATGACCTCTTGCATGCAGGAAGACACAGATCCTGGATCTTGACTACTTTTCTGAAGGGAAATTCAGACCAGTGTTCCCATCGATGACACACATTCTGTTTTAACGCAAGAAGCATTGTCTTCTTTCCAGTGTCTCTAATACAGCAAGAAACATGATCGATTGCTGAAAAAAAAAGACTGTGTTTCCTACTCATACCAAATATACCTAGTTGAACTCTTCTTATGAATCTGATACAAACCACAGCTCCTCTTACATAAATGCTCTTTAGTTAATAGTGAGAAACGCGTTTGGGTTCGTGAACTGTGTAAATTCATTTGAGCCCAAAATTCAGTCAAAATCCCAAAATGACCTCTGGCTTGTAGGAAGACACAGATGCCGTGGTTGAACTCCATTTATGAACGGAAATACAGACCAGTGTTCTCATCCATGAAACAAGCTCTGTTTTAACGCAAGAAGCATGCTCTTATTTCCAGCGTCTCCAATACAGCAAGAAACATGAGCAAGCCCGGAAAAAAAGAACTGAGGTTCCTACTCATACGGACCATATCTAGTTCAACTCTGCTTATGAATGTGATACAAATCAGAGCTCCTCTTACATAAATGCTTTTTAGTTAATAGTGAGTAATGCGTTGGGTTCGTGAACTGTGCAAATACATTTGAGCACAAAAATTCAGTGGGTTTACCAGAAATGACCTCTTGCATGGAGGAAGACACAGATCCTGGATAGAAATTACTTCTCTCAAGGGAAATTCATACCAGTGTCCTCATCCATGAAACACAATCTGTTTCAAGGCAAGACACATGCTCTTCATCCCAGGGTCTCAAATTCAGGAAGAAAAATGAGCATGCCCTAAAAAAAGGACTGTGTTTCCTACTCATACCAAATATACCTAGTTGAACTCTGCTTATGAATCTGATACAAACCACAGCTCCTCTTACATAAATGCTTTTTAGTTAATAGTGAGAAACGCGTTTCGGTTCGTGAACTGTGTAAATTCATTTAAGCCAAAAAATCAGTGGAAATCCAGAAATGACCTATTGCTTGTAGAAAGACACACATGCCGTAGTTGAACTCCGTTTATGAACAGATTTTCAGACCAGTGTTCTCAACCATGAAACACACTCTGTTTTAACACAAGAAGCATGCTCTTCTTTTCCAGCATCTCCAATACAACAAGAAACGTGAGCAAGCCCAGAAACAAAGAACTATGTTTCCTACTCTTAGGGACCATATCTAGTTCAACTCTGCTCATGAAACTGATACAAATCACAGCACCTCTTACATTAATGCTTTTTAGTTAATAGTAAGAGACATGCTGGGTTCGTGAACTGTGTAAATTCATTTGAGCTCAAAATTCAGTGGGATTACCAGAAATTACCTCTTGCTTGGAGGAAGACACCAATCCTGTATCTTAAATCCGTTTCTGAAGAGAAATTCAGACCAGTGTTCTCATCAATGAAACCCACTCTGTTATACAGCAAGAAGCATGCTTTTCATTCCAGTGTCTCTAATACAGCAAGAAACATGAGCAAGCCCAGAAAAAAGAACTGTGTTTCCTACTAATAGGGACCATATCTAGTTCTACTCTGCTTATGAAAATGATACAAACCACAGCTCCTCTTATGTAAATGCTCTTTAGTAAATAGTGAGAAACGCGTTGGGTTTGTGAACTGTGTAAATTCATTTGAGCACAAAATTCATTGGGTGTACCAAAAATGACCTCTTGCATGTAATAACACACAGATCCTGGATAGTAACTACTTTTCTGATGGGAAATTAAGACCAATGTTCTCATCCATGGAAAACTCTCTGTTTTAACGCAAGAAGCATGCTTTTCTTTACATGGTCTCTAATTCAGGAAGAAATATGAGCATGCCCTGAATAAAATGTCTGTGTTTCTTACTCACACCAAACATATCTAGTATAACTCTACTTATGAAACTGATACAAATCACAGCTCCTCTTACATAAATGCTGTTTAGTTAATAGTGAGAAACACGTTGGGTTCGTGAACTGTGTAAATTCATTTGAGCCCAAAATTCAGTGGGGTTACCAGAAATGACCTCATGCTTCTAGGAAGACACCGATCCTGTGGTTGAACTCCGTTTCTGAAGGGAAATTCAGACCAGTGTTCTCATCCATGAATCACACTCTGTTTTAATGCGAGAAGCATGCTCTTCTTTCCAGCGTCTCCAATACAGCAAGAAATATGAGCATGTCCAGAAAAAAAGAATTGTGTTTCCTACTCATACGCACCATATCTACTTCAACTCTGCTTAAGAAACTGAAATAAACCAAAGCTCCTGTTACATAAATGCTCTTTAGTAAATAGTGAAAAACGCATTGGGTGTGTGAACTCTGTAAATTCATTTGAGACCAAAATTCACTGGGTTTACCAGAAATGACCTCTTGCTTGCAGGAAGACCCAGATCCTGGATCTTAAATATATTTCTGAAGGGAAATTCAGACCAGTGTTCTCTTCCATGAAACAAACTCTGTTTTAACACAAGAAGAATGCTCTTCTTTCCAGTGTCTCTAATACAGCAAGAAACATGACCATGCTCTGAAAAAAAGGACTGTGTTTCATACTCATAGCAAATATATCTAGTTCAACTCTTCTTATGAATCTGATACAAACCACAGCACCTCTTACATAAAAGTTTTTAGTTAATAGTGAGAAACCCATTGGGTTCATGAACTTTGTAAATTCATTTGAGCACAAAATAAGTGGGTTTATCAGAAATGACCTCGTGCTTGTAGGAAGACACAGATCCTGTGGTTGAACTCCGTTTCTGAAGGGAAATTCATAAAAGTGTTCTCATCCATGAAACACACTCTGTTTTAACGCAAGAAGCATGCTCTTCTTTCGGGGGTCTCCAATTCAGCAAGAAACATGAGGATGCCCTGAAAAAAATGTCTGTGTTTCTTACTCATACAGACCATATCTAGTTCAACTCTGCTTAAGAAACTGAAACAAACCAAGCTCCTGTTACATAAATGCTCTTAAGTTAAGAGTTTGGAATGCTTTGGGTTAGTGATCTGTGCAAATTCATTTTAGCCCCAAATTCACAGGGTTTACCAGAAATGACCTCTTGCTTGCAGAAGAATCAGATCCTGGATCGTAACCTCTTTTCTGAAGGGAAATTCAGACCAGTATTCTCATCCATGAAACACACTCTGTTTTAACAGAAGAAGCATGCTCTTCTTTCCAGTGTCTCTAATACAGCAAGAAAAATGAGCAAGCCCAGAAAAAAAGACGTATGTTTCCTACTCATATGGACGATAACTAGTTCAACTCAGCTTATGAAACTGATAAAAATCACAGCACCTCTTACATTAATGCTTTTTAGTTAATATTAAGAGATATGCTGGGTTCGTGAATTGTGTAAATTCATTTGAAGCCAAAATTCAGTGGGTTTACCAGAAATGACCTCTTGAATGTAGGAAGACACAGATCCTGTGGTTGAACTCCGTTTCTGAAGGGAAATTCAGACCAGTGATCTCATCCATGAAACACACTCTGTTTTCACACAAGAAGCATGCTCTTCTTTCCAGTGTCTCTAATACAGCAAGAAAAATGAGCAAGCCCAGAAAAAAAGAACTATGTTTCCTACTCATACGGACGATATCTGGTTCAACTCAGCTTATGAAACTGATACAAACCAAAGCTCCTATGAATTTAATGCTCTTTAGTTAATAGTGAGAAACGCGTTGGGTTTGTGAACAGTGTAAATTCATTTGAGGCCAAAATTCACTGGGTATACCAGAAAAGAACACTTGCTTGTAGGAAGACACAGACCTGTGGTTTAACTTCATTTCTGAAGGGACATTCAGACCAGTGTTTTCATGTATAAAACACTCTGTTTTAACACAAGAAGCATGCTCTTCTTTCCAGTATCTCTAATACAGCAAGAAATATGAGAATGCCCTGAAAGAAAGGACTTTGTTTCCTACTCATACCAAACATATCTACTTCAACTCTGCTTAAGAAACTGAAACAAACCACAGCTCTTCTTACATAAATGCTCTTTAGTAAATAGTCAGGAACACGTTGGGTTAGTGAACTGTGCGAATTCATTTGAGCCCAAAATTCACTGGGTTTACCAGAAATGATGTCTTGCTTGCAGGAAGACCCAGATCCTGGATCTTAACTACTTCTCTGAAGGTAAATTCAGACCAGTGTTCTCATCCATGAAACATGCTCTGTTTAATGCAAGAACCATGCTCTTCTTTACAGGATCTCTAATTAAGCAAGACACATGAGCATGCCCAGAATAAAAGGTCTGTGTTTCCTACTCACACCAAACATATGTAGTTCAACTCTGCTTATGAAACTGATACAAATCACAGCTCCTCCTACATAAATGCTGTTTAGTTAATAGTGAGAAATGCGTTGGGTTCGTGAACTGTGTAAATTTATTTGAGCCCAAAATTCACTGGCTTTACCAGAAAGGAACTCTTGCTTGTAGGAAGACACAGATTCTGTGGTTGAACTCCGTTTCTGAAGGGAAATTCAGACCATTGTTCTCATCCATGAAACACACTCTGTTTTAACGCAAGAAGCATGCTCTTCTTTCCAGGGTCTCTAATTCAGCAAGAAACATGAGCATGCCCTGATTAAAAGGTCTGTGTTTCCTACTCACACCAAACATATGTAGTTCAACTCTGCTTATGAAACTGATACAAATCACAGCTCCTCTTACATAAATGCATTTTAGTTAATAGTGAGAAACGCGTTGCGTTTGTGAACTGTGTAAATTCAATTCAGCCCCAAATTCAGTGTGGTTACCAAAAATGACCTCTTGCTTGTAGGAAGACACAGTCCTGTGGTTGAACTCCTTGCATGAAGGGAAAATCAGACCAGTGTTCTCATCCATGAAACGCACTCTGTTTTAACGCAAGAATCATGCTCTTCTTTCCAGTGTCTCTAATACAGCAAGAAACAGGAGTGAGCCCAGAAAAAAAGAACTATGTTTTCTACTCATTCGGACGATATCTAGTTCAACTCAGCTTATGAAACTGATACAATCCACAGCTCCTGTGAAATAAATGCTCTTTAGTTAATAGTGAGAAATGCACTGGGTTTGTTAACTGTGGAAACTTATTTGAGGCCAAAATTCTCTGGGTATACCAGAAATGAACACTTGCTTGTAGGAAGACACAGATGCTGTGGTTTCACTCCGTTTCTGAAGGGAAATTCAGACCAGTGTTCTCAACCATGAAACACCCTCTGTTTTAATGCAAGAAGCATGCTCTTCTTTCCAGCGTCTCCAATACGGCAAGAATCATGAGCAAGCCCAGAAAAAAAGAACTATGTTTCCTACTCATAGGGACCATATCTAGTTCAACTCTGCTTATGAAACTGATACAAATCACAGCACCTCTTACATTAATACTTTTTATTTAATGATAAAGAGACATGCTGGGTTAGTGAACTGTGCAAATTCATTTGAACCCAAAATTCAGTGGGTATACCAGAAATGGCCTCTTGCATGTAGGAAGACAAAGATCCTGTGATTGAAATCCTTGTATGAAGGGAAATTCAGAGAAGTGTTCTCATCCATGAAACACACTCTGTTTTAACGCAAGAAGCATGCTCTTCTTTCCAGCATCTCCAATACAGCAAGAAACATGAGCAAGACCAGTAAAAAAGAAGGATGGTTCCTACTCATTGGGACCATATCTAGTTCAACTAAGCTTATGACGCTGATACAAATCACAGCACCTCTTACATTAATGCTTTTTAGTTAATAGTAAGAGACATGCAGGGTTAGTGAACTGTGTAAATTCATTTGAGCCCAAAATTCAGTGGATTTACCAGAAATGACCTCTTGCATGTAGGAAGACACAGATCGTGAGGTTGAACTCCGTTTCTGAAGGGAAATTCAGACCAGTGTTCTCAATCATGAAACACATTCTGTATAAACACAAGAAGCATGCTCTTCTTTCTATTTCCTCTAATACAAAAAGAAAAATGAGCATGCCCAGAAAAAAAGAACTGTGTTTCTGACTCAAAGGGACCATATCTAGTTCTACTCTGCTTATGAAACTGAAACAAACCACAGCTCCTCTTACATAATTGCTCTGTAGTTAATAGTGAGAAACATGTCGGGTTTGTGAACTGTGTAAATTCATTTGAGCACAAAATTCATTGGGTGTTCCAGAAATGACCCCTTGCATGTAGGAAGACACAGATCCTGGATAGTAACTACTTTATCCAAGGGAAATTCAGACCAGTGTTCTCATCCATAAAACACACTCTTTTTTAGCGCAAGAAGCATGTTCTTTTTTCCAGCCTCTCTAATACAGCAAGAAACATGAGCGAGCCCAGAAAAAAAGAACTGTGTTTCCTACTCCTAGGTCCATATCTAGTTAAACCCTGCTTATGAAACTGATACAATCCACAGCTCCTCTTACATAAATGCTCTTTATTGAATAGTGAGAAACGCGTTGGGTTAGTGAACTGTGTAATTTCATTTGAGACCAAAATTCACTGTGTTTACCAGAATTGAACTCTTGCTTGTAGGAAGACACAGATCCTAGGGTTTAACTCCGTTTCTGGAGGGAAATTCAGACCAGTGTTCTCATCCATGAAACACAATGTGTTATAATTCAAGAAGCATGCTGTTCTTTCCATCATCTCTATTACAGCTAGAAACATGAGCATGCCCATAAAAAAAGAGCTGTGTTTCCTACTCCTAGGTCCATATCTAGTTAAAACCTGCTTATGAAACTTATACAATCCACAGCTCCTCTTAAATAAATGCTCTTTAGTTAATAGTGAGAAATGTGTTGGGTTTGGAAACTGTGTAATTTCATTTGAGCCCAAAATTCACTGGGTTTACCAGAATTGAACTCTTGCTTGTAGGAAGACACAGAACCTAGGGTTTAACTCCGTTTCTGAAGGGAAATTCTGACCAGTGTTCTCATCCATGAAACACACTCTGTTTTAAAGCGACAAGACTGCTCTTCTTTCTAGCGTCTCCAATACATCAAGAAACATGAGCATGGCCAGAAATAAAAGACTGTGTTTCCTACTCATACGGACCATATCTAGTTAAACTCTGCTTATGGAACTGATACAATCCACCGCTCTTCTTACATAAATGCTCTTTAGTTAATAGTGAGAAATGTGTCGGTTTTGTGAACTGTGTAATTTCACTTGAGCACAAATTTCACTGGGTTTACCAGAATTGAACTCTTGCATGTGGGAAGACACAGATCCTTACATTTAACTCCGTTTCTGAAGGGAAATTCAGACCAGTGTTCTCATCCATGAAACACACTCTGTTTTAAAGCGACAAGCCTGCTCTTCTTTCCAGCGTCTCCAATACAGCAAGAAACATGAGCATGCCCAGAAAAAAAGAACTGTGTTTCCTACTCCTAGGACCATATCTAGTTAAACACTGCTTATGAAACTGATCCACAGCTCCTCTTACATAAATTCTCTTTAGTTAATAGTGAGAAGGTGTCAGGTTTATGAACTGTGTAATTTCATTTGAGCCCAAAATTCACTGGGTTTTCCAGAATTGAACTCATGCTTGTGGGAAGACACAGATCCTTGCATTTAACTTCGTTTCTGAAGGGAAATACTGACCATTGTTCTTATCCATGAAACACACTCTGTTTTAAGGCAAGAAGATTGGTCTTCTTTCCATCATTTCTAATACAGCAAGAAACATGAGCATGCCAAGAAAAAAAAGAACTGTGTTTCCTACTCATATTGAACTTTTCGTTGGGATCCTGAAATGTGAAAATTCATTTGAGCCCAGAATTCACTGGGTTTTCCAGAATTGACTCTGGCTTGTGGGAAGACACAGATCCTTGCATTTAATTCCGTATTTGAAGGGAAATACTGACCATTGTTGTCATCCATGAAACACACTCTGTTTTAAGGCAAGAAGCATTCTCTTCTTTCTAGCTGCTCCAATAGAGCAAGAACCATGAGCATGTCCAGAAAAAGAGAATTGTGTTTCCTATTAATATGGACCATATCTAGTTAACTCTGCTTATGAAACTGATACAAACCACAACTCCTATTACATAAATTCTCTTAGTTAATAGTCAGAAACGTGTAGGTTCATGAACTGTATAAATTCATTTGAGCCCAAAATTCACTGGGTTTTCCAGAATTGAACTCTTGTTGTAGAGAGACACAGATCTTGGTGTTTAACTCCGTTCCTGAAGGGAATTTCAGACCAGTGTTTTCATCCATGAAACACACTCTGTTTTAAAACAACAAGCCTGCTCTTCCTTCTAGCGTCTCCAATACATCAAGAAACATGATCATGCCCAGAAAAAAAACTGTGTTTCTTACTCATACGGACCATATCTAGTTAAACTCTGCTTATGGAACTGATACAATCCACAGCTCTTCTTACATAAATGCTCTTCAGTTAATAGTGAGAAATATGTCGGGTTAGTGAACTGTGTAATTTCACTTGAGCCCAAAATTCAGTGGGTTTACCAGAATTGAACTCTTGCTTGTGGGAAGACACAGATCCTTGCATTTACCTCCGTTTCTAAAGGGGAATTCAGACCAGTGTTCTCATCAATGACACAATCTGTTTTAACGCAAGAAGCATGGTGTTCTTTCTACCATCTCTACTACAGCAAGAAACATGAGCATGCCCAGAAAAAACGAACTCTGTTTCCTCCTCATATGGACTATTACTAGTTAACTCTGCTTATGAAACTGATACAAACCACAGCTCCTCTTAAATAAATGCTCTTTAGTTAATAGTGAGAAACGCATTGGTTTGTGAACTATATAAATTCATTTGAGCCCAAAATTCACTGGGCTTTCCAGAATTCTACTCTTACTTGTAGGAAGACACAGATCCTGTGTTTTAACTCCGTTTCTGAAGGGAAATTCAGACCAGTGTTCTCATCCATGAAACACACTCTGTTTTAAAGCAACAAGCCTGCACTTATTTCTAGCGTCTCCAATATATCCAGAAATATGAGCATGCCCATAAAAAATAACTGTGTTTCCTACTCATAGGGATCATATCTAGTTAAACACTGCTTATGAAACTGATACAATCAAAAGCTCATCTTACATAAATGCTTTTTAGTTAATAGTCAGAAATGTGTGGGGTGAGTAAACTGTGTAATTTCATTTGAGCCCAAAATTCACTGGGATTACCAGAAATGAACTCTTGCTTGTGGGAAGACACAGATCCTTGCATTTAACTCCATTTCTGAAGGGAAATTCAGACCACTGTTCTCATCCATGAAACACAATCTGTTTTAATGCAAGAAGCATGGTCTTCTTTCCATCATCTCCAATACAACAAGAAATATGAGCATGCGCAGAAAAAAAGAACTGTGTTTCCTACTCATATTGACCATATATAGTCAAACTCTGCATAAGAAACTGATACAGATTACAGCTCCTCTTACATAAATGCTCTTTATTTATTAGTGAGAAACTCGTTGGGTTCCTGAACTGTGTAAATTCATTTGAGCCCAAAATTCACTGGGTTTTCCAGAATTGACTCTGGCTTGTAGGTACACACAGAGCCTGGGGTTTAATTCCATTTCTGAAGGGAAATTCAGACCCAGTGTTCTCAACCATGATACACACTTTGTTTTAACGCAAGAAGCATGCTCTTCTTTCTAGCGTCTAGAATAGAGCAGGAAACATGAGCATGCCCAGAAAAAAGACTCTGTTTCCTACTCATATGGACCATATGTAGTTAACTCTGCTCATCAACCTGATACAAACCACAGCTCATCTTACATAAATGCTCATAAGTTAATAGTGAGAAACGCATTGGATTCCTGAAATGTGTAATTTCATTTGAACTGCAAATTCACTGCGTTTTCCAGAATTGAACTCTTTCTTATTGGAAGACACAGATCCTTGCATTAACCTCCGATTCTGAAGGGAAATTCAGACCAGCGTTCTCATCCATGAAAAACACTCTTTTTTAAAGCAAGAAGCATGCTCGTTTTTTCTAGCGTGTCTAATACAGCAAGAAACATGAGCTTGCCCTGAAGAAAAGAACTGTGTTTCCTACTCATACGGGTCATATCTAGTTAAACTCTTCTTATGAATCTGATACAATCCATAGCTCCTCTTACATAAATGCTCTTTAGTTAATAGTGATGAATGCGTTGGGTTTGTGAACTGTGTAAATTCATTTCAGCCCAAAATACACTCGGTTTTCCAGTATTGAACTATTACTTGTCGCAAGGCACAGATACTAGGGTTTAACCCCGTTTCTGAAGGGAAATTCTGACCAGTGTTCTCATCAAATGAAACACACTCTGTTTTAAGGGAAGAAGCATGCTCTTCCTTATGGCTTCTCCAATACAGAAAGAACCATGAGAATGCCCCCAAAAAATTACTGTGTTTCATACTCATACGTCCCTATCTACTTCAACTAGGCTCATGAAACAGGTACAATTCACATTACATCTTACATGAATGCACTTTAGTTAATAGGTTGAAATGCGTTGGATTCGTGAAATCTATGAAGACATTTTAACCCAAAATTCACTGGGTTTACCATCATTAAACTCATTCTTTTTGGAAGACACTGAATCTGGCATTTAACTCTGTTTCTGAAGGGAAATTCACACCAGTGTTCTCATCCATGAAACACACTCTTATTTAACACAAGAAGCATGCTCTTTTTTCCAGCGTGTCTAATACAGCAAGAAACGTGAGCTTGCCCAGAAAAAAAGAACTGGGTTTCCTATTAATACAGACAATATCTAGTTAACTCTGCTTATGAAACTGATACAAACCACAAGGTCTATTACATAAATGCTCTTTAGTTAATAGTGAGAAATGCGTAGGGTTAGTGAACTGTGTAATTTCATTTGAGCCCAAAATTAACTGGGTTTAAGAGAATTGAACTCTTGCTTGTAGGAGACAGATCATAGGGTTTAACTAAGTTTCTGAAGGGAAATTCAGACCAGTGTTCTCATCCATGAAACACAATCTGTTATAATGCAAGAAGCATGCTCTTCTTTCTATCATCCATATTACAGCAAGAAATATGAACATGCCCAGAAAAAAAGAACTGTGTTTCTAAACTGATATGGAGCATATCTAGTTAACTCTGCTCATGAAACTGATACAAACCACAATCCTGTTAATTAAAGGCTGTTTACTTCATAGTGATAAACGCATTGGGTTCCTGAAATGTGTAAATTTTTTCAGATATAAATTTACACGGTTGACCAGAATTGAACTCCAGATTGCAGGAAGACACAGATCTTGACATTTCCCTCCTTCTCTGAAGGGAAATTGAGACCAGTGTGGTTATCCATGAAACACACTCTGTTTTAACCCAAGAAGCATGCTCTATTTTCCAGCTTCGCCAATACAGCAGGAAACATGAGCATGCCCACATAAAAGAAATGTGTTTATTTGAAACGAAGTCTTGCTTGTAGGAAGACACAGAGCCTGAGAATTAACTCCATTTCTGAAGTGAAACGTCCACAACAGATCCCATCCAGGAAACACACTCTGCTTTAGAGCAAGAAGCACGCTCTTGCTATCTAGAATCTCTAATAAAGCAGGAAACATGAGTGTGCACAGAACAAAAGAACGGTGTTTCCTACACATACGGACCACGTCTAGTTCAAACTGCTACTGAAACTGATACAATGCACAGGACCTATAAAATCCAATGCTTTTCAGTTAAGAGTGAGAAACGTGTGAGCTTCGTGAACGATGTAGCTTCGTTTGAGTGCAAAGGGACTGAGTTTACCTGAACGAAGTCTTGCTTGTAGGAAGACACAGCGCCTGGGATTTAACTCCATTTCTGAAGGGAAACACTCAGCAAAGTTCTCATCCATGAAACACACTGTGCTTTAGAGCAAGAAGCACGCTCTTGCATTCTAGTGTCTCTAATATAGCAGGAAACAGGAGTGTGCCCATATCCAAAGGACTGTGATTCCTACAAATGCGGACTATATCTAGTTCAACTCTGGTTATGAAACTGATACAAACCACAGGTAATCTAAGATCCAATGCTTTTCAGTTAAGAGCGATAAACGTGTGAGCTTCGTGAAGGATGTAGCATTGTTTGAGCTGAAAAGTGATTGTTCTTACCTGAAATGAAGTATTGCTTGTAGGAAGACACAGAGCCTGGGATTTAACTCAATTTCTGAATGGAAACACACAGCACAGTTCTCATCAATGAAACACACTGTTCTTCAAAGCAAGAAGCAAGCTCTTGTTTTCTAGAGTCTCTAGTAGAGCAGAAAACTTGGGTGAGTTCAGAAAAAAAGAACGGTGTTTACTACACATTCGGACCATATCTACTTCAACTCTGCTTCTGAAACTGATACAAACCACAGGTCCTCTAACATCCAATGCTTGTCGGTTGCAAAGAGAAATGTGGGAGCTTTGTGAATGATGTAGCTTCGTTTGAGCTGAAAAGGGACTGCGTTTACTTGAAAAGAAGTCTAGCTTGTAGGAAGACACAGAACCTGGGATTTAACTCCATTTCTGAAGGGAAACACACAGTACAGTTCTCATCCTTGAAACACACTGTGCTTTAGAGCAAGAAGCACGCACTTGCTTTCTAGAGTCTATAATACAGCAGGAAATATGAGTGTGCTCATAACCAAAGGACTGTGTTTCCTACGAATGAGGACCATATCTAGTTCAACTCTGCTCATGAAAGTGATACAAACCACAGGTCCTCTAACATCCAATGCTTTTCAGTTAAGAGCGAGAAACGTGTGAGCTTCATGAAAGATGTAGCTTCCTTTGAGCTGAAAAGTGACTGTGTTTACCTGAAACGAAGTCTTGCTTGTAGCAAGAAACAGAGGCTGGGATTTTACTCCATTTCTGAAGGTAAACACAGAGCACAGTTCTCATCCATGAAACACACTATGCTTCAAAGAAAGAAACACGCTCTTGTTTTCTAGAGTCCCTAATAGAGCAGGAAACGTGGGTGTGCTCAGTACAATAAATGGTGTTTCCTACACATACGGACCATATCTAGTACAACTCTCCTTCTGAAACTGATACAAAACAGAGGTCCTCTAACATCAAATGCTTCTCAGTTAATAAGAGAAATATGCGAGCTTTGTGAACGATGTAGGTCCTTTGAGCTGTAAAGTGACTGTGTTTACCTGAAATGAAGTCTTACTTGTAGGAAGAAACAGAGCCTGAAAGGAAACACACAGCACAGTTCTAATCCATGAAACATACTATGCTTTAGAGCAAGAAGCACGCTCTTGCTTCCTAGAGTCTCTAATACACCAGAAAACGTGAGTGTGCTCAGAACAATAAACGGTGTTTCCTACATATATGGACCATATCTAGGACAAGTCCCCTTCTGAAACTAATACAAACCACAGGTCCTCTCACATCCAATGATTTTCAGTTAAGAGCGAAAAATGTGTGAGCTTTGTGAACAATGTAGCTTCGTTTGAGCTGAAAAGGGACTGCGTTTACTTGAAACGATGTATTGCTTGTAGGAAGACACAGAGCCTGGGATTTACATCCATTTCTAAAGGGAAACACTCAGCACAGTTCTCATCCATGAAACACACTGTGCTTTAGAGCAAGAAGCACGCTCTTACTTTCTAGAATCTCTAATAAACGAGGAAACGTGGGGGTGCTTAGAACAAAAGAACGGTGTTTACTACACATATGGACCATATCTAGTTCAACTCTGCTCCTGAAACTGATCCAAACCACAGGCTATCTACCATCCAATGATTTTAAGTTAAGAGTGAGAAACATGTGAGCTTCCTGATCGATGTAGCTTCATTTGAGATGAAAAGGGACTGCGTTTACTTTAAATGAAATCTTGCTTGTAGGAAGACACAGAGCCTGGGATTTAACTACATTTCCTAAGGGACACACTCAGCACAGTTCTCATCTGTGAAACACAATGTGCTTTAGAGCAAGAAGCACGCACTTGCTTTCTAGAGTCTATAATAAAGCAGGAAATGTGAGTGTGCCCATAACCAACGGACTGTGTTTCCTACGAATAAGGACCATATCTAGTTCAACTCGGCTCATGAAAGTGATACAAACCACAGGTCCTCTAACATCCAATGCTTTTCAGTTAAGAGCGAGAAACGTGTGAGCTTCGTTAAGGATGTAGCTTCCTTTGAGCTGAAAAGTGACTGTGTTTACCTTAAACGAAGTCTTGCTTGTAGGAAGACACAGAGCCTGGAATTTTACTCCATTTCTGAAGGTAAACACACAGCAGAGTTCTCATCCATGAAACACACTGTGCTTGAGAGCAAGAAACACGCTCTTGCTTTCTAGAGTCCCTAATAGAGCAAGAAAAGTTGGTGTGCTCAGAACAAAAAACGGCGTTTCCTAAACATATGGATCATATCTAGTACAACTCTCCTTCTGAAACTGATACAAACCACAGGTACTCTAACATCCAATGCTTGTCAGTTAATAAGAGAAATATGCGAGCTTTGTGAACGATGTAGGTCCTTTGAGCTGTAAAGTGACTACCCATACATGAAACGAAGTTTTGCTTGTAGGAAGACACAGAGCCTGGGATTTAACTCCATTTCTGAAGGGAAACACACAGCACAGTTCTCATCCATGCAACACACTCTGCTTTAGAGCAAGAAGCACGCTCTTTCTTCCTAGAGTCTCCAATACACCAGAAAACGTGAGTGTGCTCAGAACAAAAAACGGTGTTTCCTACACATACAGACCATATCTAGGAAAGTCTCATTCTGAAACTGATAGAAACCACAGGTCCTCTAACATCCAATGATTTTCAGTTAAGAGGGAAAAATGTGTGAGCTTCGTGAACGATGTAGCTTCGTTTGAGCTGAAAAGGGACTGCCTTTACCTGACACGAACTCTTGCTAGGAGGAAGACACAGCGCCAGGGATTTAACTACATTTTGGAAGAGAAACACACAGCACAGTTCCCATCCATGAAACACACTCTGCTTTAGAGCAAGAAGCGCGCTCTAGCTTTCTAGAGTCTCTAATACAGCAGGTAACTTGTGTGTGCTCAGAACAAAAGAACAGTGTTTACTATACCTACGGACCATATCTAGTTCAACTCTGCTTCTGAAACTGATAAAAACCACAGGTCCTCTAAGATCCAATGCTTTTCAGTTAGGAGCAAGAAACGTGTGAGCTTCCTGAAGGATGTAGCTTCGTTTGAGCTGAAAAGTGGTTGTTCTTACCTGAAATGAAGTATTGCTTGTAGGAAGACACAGAGTCTGGGATTTAACTGCATTTCTGAAGGGAAACACACAGCACAGTTCTCATCCTTTAAACACACTGTGCTTCAGAGCAAGAAACACGCTCTTGCTTTCTAGAGTCTCTAGTAGAGCATGAAACTTGTGAGTGTTCAGGAAAAAAAGAACGGCATTTACTAAACATACGGACCATATCTACTTCAACTCTGCTTCTGAAACTGATACAAACCACAGGTCCTCTAACATCCAATGCTTGTCAGTTACGAAGAGAAATGTGGGAGCTTTGTGAACGATGTAGCTTCATTTGAGCTGAAAAGGGACTGCATTTACTTGAAAAGTAGTCTAGCTTGTAGGAAGACAGAGAACCTGGGATTTAACTCCATTTCTGAACGGAAACACACATCCTGGAAACACACTCTGCTTTAGAGCAAGAAGCATGCACTTGCTTTCTAGAGTCTCTAATACAGCAGGAAATGTGAGTGTGCTCATAACCAAAGGACTGTGTATCCTACGAATGAGGCCCATATCTAGTTCAACTCTGCTCATGAAAGTGATACAAACCACTGGTCCTCTAACATCCAATGCTTTTCAGTTAAGAGCAAGAAACGTGTGAGCTTCGTGAAAGATGGAGCTTCCTTTGAGCTGAAAAGTGACTGTGATTACCTGAAATGAAGTCTTGCTTGTAGCAAGACACAGAGCCTGGGATTTTTCTCCATTTCTGAAGGTAAACACATAGCAGAGTTCTCATCCATGAAACACACTATGCTTTAGAGCAAGAAGCATACTCTTGCTTCCAGGAGTCTCCAATACACCAGAAAACGTGAGTGTGCTCAGAACAATAAACGGTGTTTCCTACATATACAGACCATATCTAGGACAAGTCTCCTTCTGAAACTAATACAAACCACAGGTCCTCTAACATCCAATGATTTTCAGTTAAGAGCAAAAATGTGTCAGCTTCGTGAACAATGTAGCTTCGTTTGAGCTGAAAAGGGACTGCGTTTACTTGAAACAAAGTCTTGCTTGTGGTAAGACACAGAGCCTGGGGTTTATCTCCATTACTAAAGGGAAACACTCAGCACAGTTCTCATCCATGAAACACACTGTGCTTTAGAGCAAGAAGCACGCTCTTGCTTTCTAGATTCTCTAATACACGAGGAAACGTGGGTGTGCTCAGAACAAAAGAACAGTGTTTACTACACATACGGACCATATCTAGTTCAACTCTGCTTCTGAAACTGATACAAACAACAGGTCCTCAAACATCCAACGCTTGTCAGTTAATAAGAGAAATGTGTGAGCTTCGTGAACGATGTAGCTTCGTTTGAGCTGAAAAGGGACTGCCTTTACCTGTAACGAACTCTTGCTAGGAGGAAGACACAGCGCTAGGGATTTAACTCCATTTTGGAAGAGAAACACACAGCACAGTTCCCATCCATGAAACACACTCTGCTTTAGAGCAAGAAGCACGCTCTTGCTTTCTAGAGTCTCTAATACAGCAGGTAACTTGTGTGTGCTCAGAACAAAAGAACAGTGTTTACTATACCTACGGACCATATCTAGTTCAACTCTGCTTCTGAAACTTATAAAAACCACAGGTCCTCTAAGATCCAATGCTTTTCAGTTAAGAACGAGAAACGTGTGAGCTTCCTGTAGGATGTAGCTTCGTTTGAGCTGAAAAGTGGTTGTTCTTACCTGAAATGAAGTATTGCTTGTAGGAAGACACAGAGTCTGGGATTTAACTGCATTTCTGAAGGGAAACACACAGCACAGTTCTCATCCTTTAAACACACTGTGCTTCAAAGCAAGAAACACGCTCTTGCTTTCTAGAGTCTCTAGTAGAGCATGAAACTTGCGTGTGTTCAGGAAAAAAAGAACGGCGTTTACTAAACATATGGACCATATCTACTTCAACTCTGCTTCTGAAACTGATACAAACCACAGGTCCTCTAACATCCAATGCTTGTCAGTTAAGAAGAGAAACGTGTGAGCTTCCTGAACATTGTAGCGTCGTTTGAGCTGAAAAGGGACTGCGATAACTTGAAACGAAGTCTTACATGTAGGAAGACAAGGAGCCTGGGATTTAACTCCATTTCTAAAGTGAAACACTCAGCACAGTTCTCATCCATGAAACACACTGTGCTTTAGAGTAAGAAACACGCTCTTGCTTTCTAGAGTCTATAATAGAGCTGGAAACCCGGGTGTGTCAGAAAAAAAGAACAGTGTTTCCTATACATACGGACCATATCTAGTTCAACTCTGCTTCTGGAACTGATATAAACCACATGTCCTCTAACATCCAATACTTGTCAGTTATAAGAGAAATGTGTGAGCTTCGAGAACGATGGAGCATCCTTTGAGCTGAAAAGGGTCTGTGTTTACCGTAAACAAACTCTTGCTTGTAGGAAGACACAGCACCTGGGATTTAAATCCATTTCTGAAGAGAAACACACAGCACAGTTCCCATCCATTAAACACACTCTGCTTTAGAGCAAGAAGCATGCCCTTGCTTTCTAGAATCTCTAATACAGCCAGAAACATGGGTGATCTCAAAACAAAAAACGTTGTTTCCCACACATACAGACCATATCTAGTTCAACTCTCCTTCTGAAACTGATACAAACCGAAGGTCCTCTAAAATCCAATTCTTTTCAGTTAAGAGCGAGAAACTTATGAGCTTTGTGAATGATGTAGCTTCGTTTCAGCTGAAAAGTGACTGCGTTTATTTGAAACGAAGTCTTGCTTGTAGGAAGTCACAGATACTGGGATTTTACTCCATTTCTGAACTGAAACACACAGCACAGTACTCATCCATGAAACACACTGTGCTTCAGAGCAAGAAACAGGCTCTTGCTTTCTAGAGTCTATAATAGAGCAGGTAACCTGGGCGTGCTAAGAACAAAAGTACGGTGTTTACTACACATTCAGACCACATCTAGTTCAACTCTGCTTCTGAAACTGATACAAACCACAGGTCCTCTAACATCCAATGCTTTTCAGTTAAGAGGGAGAAACGTGTGAGCTTCATGAACGATATAGCTTTGTTTGAGCTGAAAAGGGACTGGGTTTACCTGAAACGAAGTCTTGCTTGTAGGAAGACACAGAGCCTGGGATTTAACTCCATTTTTTAAGGGAAACACACAGCATCTTTCCCATCCATGAAACACACTCTGCTTTAGAGCTAGAAGCACGCTCTTGCTTTCTAGATTCTCTAATACAGCAGGAAACGTGAGCGTGCACCGAACCAAAGAATGGTTTTTCATAAACATATGGACTATATCTAATTCAACTCTCCTTCTGAAACTGATACAAACCGCAGTTCCTCTAAAATCCAATTATTTTCAGTTAGGAGTCAGAAACTTGTGAGCTTCTTGAAGGATGTAGCTTCTTTTGAGCTGAAAGTGACTGTGTTTACCTGAAACAAAGTCTTGCTTGTAGGAAGACACAGAGCCAGGGATTTAACTCCATTTCTAAAGGGAAAGTTTCAGCATAGTTCTAATCCATGAAACACACTGTGCTTTAGAGCAAGAAGCACGCTCTTGGTTTCTAAAGTCTCTAATATAGCAGGAAACGTGGGTGGGCTCAGAACAAAAGTACGGTGTTTACTACACATACGGACCACATCTAGTTCAACTCTGCTTCTGAAACTGATACAAACCACAGGTCCTCTAACATCCAATGCTTTTCAGTTAAGAGCGAGAAACTTGTGAGCTTCCTGAACGATATAGCTTCGTTTGAGCTGAAAAGGGACTGCGTTTACCTGAAACGAAGTCTTGCTTGTAGGAAGACACAGAGCCTGGGATTTAACTCCGTTTTTGAAGGGAAACACACAGCACCTATCCCATCCATAAAACACAATCTGCTTTAGAGCTAGAAGCATGCTCTTGCTTTCTAGAGTCTCTAATACAGCAGGAAACGTGAGCATGCACTGAACCAAAGAATGGTTTTTCATAAACATACGGACTATATCTAATTCAACTCTCCTTCTGAAACTGATACAAACCGCAGTTCTTCTAAAATCCAATTATTTTCAGTTAGGAGCAAGAAACTTGTGAGCTTCATGAAGGATGTAGCTTCTTTGGAGCTGAAAAGTGACTGTGTTTACCTGAAACGAAGTCTTGCTTGTAGGAAGACACAGTGCCTGGGATTTTACTCCATTTCTGAAGGGAATCACACAGCACAGTTCTCATCCATGAAACACACTGTGCTTCAGAGCTAGAAACACACTCTTGCTTTGTAGAGTCTCTAATAGAGCCGGAAACCTGGGTGTGCTCAGAAAAAAGAACAGTGTTTTCTACACATACAGACCATATCTAGTTCAACTCTGCTTCTGAAACTGATACAAATCACTGGTCGTCTAACATCCAATGCTTGTCATTTAATAAGAGAAATGTGTGAGCTTCGTGTACGATGTAGATTCGTTTGAGCTGAAAAGGGTCTGTGTTTACCGTAAACAAACTCTTGCTTGTAGGAAGACACAGCACCTGGGATTTAAATCCATTTCTGAAGAGAAACACACAGCACAGTTCCCATCCATTAAACACACTCTGCTTTAGAGCAAGAAGCATGCCCTTGCTTTCTAGAATCTCTAATACAGCCAGAAACATGGGTGATCTCAAAACAAAAAACGTAGTTTCCCACACATACAGACCATATCTAGTTCAACTCTCCTTCTGAAACTGATACAAACCGAAGGTCCTCTAAAATCCAATTCTTTTCAGTTAAGAGCGAGAAACTTATGAGCTTTGTGAATGATGTAGCTTCGTTTCAGCTGAAAAGTGACTGCGTTTATTTGAAACGAAGTCTTGCTTGTAGGAAGTCACAGATACTGGGATTTTACTCCATTTCTGAACTGAAACACACAGCACAGTACTCATCCATGAAACACACTGTGCTTCAGAGCAAGAAACAGGCTCTTGCTTTCTAGAGTCTATAATAGAGCAGGTAACCTGGGCGTGCTAAGAACAAAAGTACGGTGTTTACTACACATTCAGACCACATCTAGTTCAACTCTGCTTCTGAAACTGATACAAACCACAGGTCCTCTAACATCCAATGCTTTTCAGTTAAGAGGGAGAAACGTGTGAGCTTCCTGAACGATATAGCTTTGTTTGAGCTGAAAAGGGACTGGGTTTACCTGAAACGAAGTCTTGCTTGTAGGAAGACACAGAGCCTGGGATTTAACTCCATTTTTTAAGGGAAACACACAGCATCTTTCCCATCCATGAAACACACTCTGCTTTAGAGCTAGAAGCACGCTCTTGCTTTCTAGATTCTCTAATACAGAAGGAAACGTGAGCGTGCACCGAACCAAAGAATGGTTTTTCATAAACATATGGACTATATCTAATTCAACTCTCCTTCTGAAACTGATACAAACCGCAGTTCCTCTAAAATCCAATTATTTTCAGTTAGGAGTCAGAAACTTGTGAGCTTCTTGAAGGATGTAGCTTCTTTTGAGCTGAAAGTGACTGTGTTTACCTGAAACAAAGTCTTGCTTGTAGGAAGACACAGAGCCAGGGATTTAACTCCATTTCTAAAGGGAAAGTTTCAGCATAGTTCTAATCCATGAAACACACTGTGCTTTAGAGCAAGAAGCACGCTCTTGGTTTCTAAAGTCTCTAATATAGCAGGAAACGTGGGTGGGCTCAGAACAAAAGTACGGTGTTTACTACCCATATGGACCACATCTAGTTCAACTCTGCTTCTGAAACTGATACAAACCACAGGTCCTCTAACATCCAATGCTTTTCAGTTAAGAGCGAGAAACTTGTGAGCTTCCTGAACGATATAGCTTCGTTTGAGCTGAAAAGGGACTGCGTTTACCTGAAACGAAGTCTTGCTTGTAGGAAGACACAGAGCCTGGGATTTAACTCCGTTTTTGAAGGGAAACACACAGCACCTATCCCATCCATAAAACACAATCTGCTTTAGAGCTAGAAGCATGCTCTTGCTTTCTAGAGTCTCTAATACAGCAGGAAACGTGAGCATGCACTGAACCAAAGAATGGTTTTTCATAAACATACGGACTATATCTAATTCAACTCTCCTTCTGAAACTGATACAAACCGCAGTTCTTCTAAAATCCAATTATTTTCAGTTAGGAGCAAGAAACTTGTGAGCTTCATGAAGGATGTAGCTTCTTTGGAGCTGAAAAGTGACTGTGTTTACCTGAAACGAAGTCTTGCTTGTAGGAAGACACAGTGCCTGGGATTTTACTCCATTTCTGAAGGGAATCACACAGCACAGTTCTCATCCATGAAACACACTGTGCTTCAGAGCTAGAAACACACTCTTGCTTTGTAGAGTCTCTAATAGAGCCGGAAACCTGGGTGTGCTCAGAAAAAAGAACAGTGTTTTCTACACATACAGACCATATCTAGTTCAACTCTGCTTCTGAAACTGATACAAATCACTGGTCGTCTAACATCCAATGCTTGTCATTTAATAAGAGAAATGTGTGAGCTTCGTGTACGATGTAGATTCGTTTGAGCTGAAAAGGGTCTGTGTTTACCGTAAACAAACTCTTGCTTGTAGGAAGACACAGCACCTGGGATTTAAATCCATTTCTGAAGAGAAACACACAGCACAGTTCCCATCCATTAAACACACTCTGCTTTAGAGCAAGAAGCATGCCCTTGCTTTCTAGAATCTCTAATACAGCCAGAAACATGGGTGATCTCAAAAAAAAAACGTTGTTTCCCACACATACAGACCATATCTAGTTCAACTCTCCTTCTGAAACTGATACAAACCGAAGGTCCTCTAAAATCCAATTCTTTTCAGTTAAGAGCGAGAAACTTATGAGCTTTGTGAATGATGTAGCTTCGTTTCAGCTGAAAAGTGACTGCGTTTATTTGAAACGAAGTCTTGCTTGTAGGAAGTCACAGATACTGGGATTTTACTCCATTTCTGAACTGAAACACACAGCACAGTACTCATCCATGAAACACACTGTGCTTCAGAGCAAGAAACAGGCTCTTGCTTTCTAGAGTCTATAATAGAGCAGGTAACCTGGGCGTGCTAAGAACAAAAGTACGGTGTTTACTACACATTCAGACCACATCTAGTTCAACTCTGCTTCTGAAACTGATACAAACCACAGGTCCTCTAACATCCAATGCTTTTCAGTTAAGAGGGAGAAACGTGTGAGCTTCCTGAACGATATAGCTTTGTTTGAGCTGAAAAGGGACTGGGTTTACCTGAAACGAAGTCTTGCTTGTAGGAAGACACAGAGCCTGGGATTTAACTCCATTTTTTAAGGGAAACACACAGCATCTTTCCCATCCATGAAACACACTCTGCTTTAGAGCTAGAAGCACGCTCTTGCTTTCTAGATTCTCTAATACAGAAGGAAACGTGAGCGTGCACCGAACCAAAGAATGGTTTTTCATAAACATATGGACTATATCTAATTCAACTCTCCTTCTGAAACTGATACAAACCGCAGTTCCTCTAAAATCCAATTATTTTCAGTTAGGAGTCAGAAACTTGTGAGCTTCTTGAAGGATGTAGCTTCTTTTGAGCTGAAAGTGACTGTGTTTACCTGAAACAAAGTCTTGCTTGTAGGAAGACACAGAGCCAGGGATTTAACTCCATTTCTAAAGGGAAAGTTTCAGCATAGTTCTAATCCATGAAACACACTGTGCTTTAGAGCAAGAAGCACGCTCTTGGTTTCTAAAGTCTCTAATATAGCAGGAAACGTGGGTGGGCTCAGAACAAAAGTACGGTGTTTACTACCCATATGGACCACATCTAGTTCAACTCTGCTTCTGAAACTGATACAAACCACAGGTCCTCTAACATCCAATGCTTTTCAGTTAAGAGCGAGAAACTTGTGAGCTTCCTGAACGATATAGCTTCGTTTGAGCTGAAAAGGGACTGCGTTTACCTGAAACGAAGTCTTGCTTGTAGGAAGACACAGAGCCTGGGATTTAACTCCGTTTTTGAAGGGAAACACACAGCACCTATCCCATCCATAAAACACAATCTGCTTTAGAGCTAGAAGCATGCTCTTGCTTTCTAGAGTCTCTAATACAGCAGGAAACGTGAGCATGCACTGAACCAAAGAATGGTTTTTCATAAACATACGGACTATATCTAATTCAACTCTCCTTCTGAAACTGATACAAACCGCAGTTCTTCTAAAATCCAATTATTTTCAGTTAGGAGCAAGAAACTTGTGAGCTTCATGAAGGATGTAGCTTCTTTGGAGCTGAAAAGTGACTGTGTTTACCTGAAACGAAGTCTTGCTTGTAGGAAGACACAGTGCCTGGGATTTTACTCCATTTCTGAAGGGAAACACACAGCACAGTTCTCATCCATGAAACACACTGTGCTTCAGAGCTAGAAACACACTCTTGCTTTGTAGAGTCTCTAATAGAGCCGGAAACCTGGGTGTGCTCAGAAAAAAGAACAGTGTTTTCTACACATACAGACCATATCTAGTTCAACTCTGCTTCTGAAACTGATACAAATCACTGGTCGTCTAACATCCAATGCTTGTCATTTAATAAGAGAAATGTGTGAGCTTCGTGTACGATGTAGATTCGTTTGAGCTGAAAAGGGACTGCGTTTACCTAAAACGAACTCTTCCTTGCAGGAAGATACAGCGCCAGGGATTTAACTCCATTTCGGAAGAGAAACAAACAGCACTGTTCCCACCCAAGAAACACACTCTGCTTTAGAGCAAGAAGCTCGCTCTTGCTTTCTAGAGTCTCTAATACAGAAGGAAACATGGGTGTTCTCAAAACAAATACCTTGTTTCCTACACATACTGACCACATCTAGTTCACCTCTCCTTCTGAAACTGATACAAACCGCAGGTCCTCTAAAATCCAATTCTTTTCAGTTAAGAGCGATTAACTTGTGAGCTTCGTGAACGATGTAGCTTCGTTTCAGCAGAAAATGGACTGCATTTATTTGAAACGAAGTCTTGCTTGTAGGAAGACACAGAGCCTGGGATTTTACTCCATTTCTGAAGGGAAACTCACAGCACAGTTCTCATCCATGAAACACACTGTTCATCAGAGCAAGAAACACGCTCTTGCTTTCTAGATTCTATAATAGAGCAGGAAACATGGGTGTGCTCAGAACAAAAGAACAGTGTTTACTATACATACAGACCACAACTAGTTCAACTCTGCTTCTGGAACTGATAAAACCACAGCTCCTCTAACATCCAATACTTGTCAGTTATACGATAAATGTGTGAGCTTCGAGAACGATAGAGCTTCCTTTGAACTGAAAAGTCACTGTGTTTACCTGAAAGGAAGTCTTGCTTGTAGGAAGACACAGAGACTGGGATTTAACTCCATTTCTGGAGTGAAACAAACAGCACAGTTCTCATCCATGAAACTCACGTTGCTTTAGAGCAAGACGCAAGCTCTTGCTTTCTAGAGTCTCTAATACAGCAGGAAATGTGGGTGTTCATAAAACAAAAAATGGTGTTTCCTACACATACGGACCATATCTAGTTCAACTCTCCTTCTGAAACTGATACAAACCGCAGGTCCTCTAAAATCCAATTCTTTTCAGATAAGAGAGAGAAACTTATGCGCTTCATGATTGAGGGAGCTTCCTTTGAGCTGAAAAGGGACTAGGTTTACTTGAAAAGAAGTCTTGCTTGTAGGAAGGCACAGAACCTGGGATTTAACTCCATTTCTGAAGGGAATCACACTGCACAGTTATCATCCATGAAACACACACTGCTTTAGAGCAGGACACACGCTCTTGCTTTCTAGAGTCTCTAATACAGCAGGAAACGTGGGTGTGCTCAGAACAAAAGTACGGTGTTTACTACACATACAGACCACAACTAGTTCAACTCTGCTTCTAAAACTGATAGAAACGAAAGGTCCTCTAACATCCAATGATTTTCATGTAAGAGCGAGAAACGTGTGAGCTTCCTGAACATTTTAGGGTCCTTTGAGCTGTAAAGGGACTGCGATAACTAGAAACGAAGTCTTACATGTAGGAAGACAAGGAGCCTGGGATTTAACTCCATTTCTAAAGCGAAACACTCAGCACAGTTCTCATCCATGAAACACACTGTGCTTTAGAGCAAGAAACATGCTCTTGCTTTCTAGAGTCTATAATAGAGCAGGAAACCCGGGTGTGTCAGAAAAAAAGAACAGTGTTTCCTATACATACGGACCATATCTAGTTCAACTCTGCTTCTGGAACTGATATAAACCACATGTTCTCTAAAATCCAATACTTGTCAGTTATAAGAGAAATGTGTGAGCTTCGAGAACGATGGAGCATCCTTTGAGCTGAAAAGGGTCTGCGTTTACCGTAAACACACTCTTGCTTGTAGGAGACACAGCACCTGGGATTTAAATCCATTTCTGAACAGAAACACACAGCACAGTTGCCATCCATTAAACACACTCTGCTTTAGAGCAAGAAGCACGCTCTTGCTTTCTAGAATCTCTAATAGAGCCGGAAACATGGGTGATCTCAAAACAAAAAACGTTGTTTCCCACACATACAGACCATATCTAGTTCAACTCTCCTTCTGAATCTGATACAAACCGAAGGTCCTCTAAAATCCAATTCTTTTCAGTTAAGAGCGAGAAACTTATGAGCTTTGTGAATGATGTAGCTTCGTTTCAGCTGAAAAGGGACTGCGTTTATGTGAAACGAAGTCTTGCTTGTAGGAAGTCACAGATACTGGGATTTTACTCCATTTCTGAACTGAAACACACAGCACAGTTCTCATCCATGAAACACACTGTGCTTCAGAGCAAGAAACACGCTCTTGCTTTCTAGAGTCTATAATAGAGCAGGAAACCTGGGCGTGCTCAGAACAAAAGTACGGTGTTTACTACACATTCAGACCACATCTAGTTCAACTCTGCTTCTGAAACTGATACAAACCACAGGTCCTCTAACATCCAATGCTTTTCAGTTAAGAGGGAGAAACGTGTGAGCTTCCTGAACAATATAGCTTTGTTTGAGCTGAAAAGGGACTGGGTTTACCTAAAAAGAAGTCTTGCTTGTAGGAAGACACAGAGCCTGGGATTTAACTCCATTTTTTAAGGGAAACACACAGCATCTTTCCCATCCATGAAACACACTCTGCTTTAGAGCTAGAAGCACGCTCTTGCTTTCTAGATTCTCTAATACAGCAGGAAACGTGAGCGTGCACCGAACCAAAGAATGGTTTTTCATAAACATACGGACTATATCTAATTCAACTCTCCTTCTGAAACTGATACAAACCACAGTTCCTCTAAAATCCAATTATTTTCAGTTAGGAGCCAGAAACTTGTGACCTTCGTGCAGGATGTAGCTTCTTTTGAGCTGAAAGTGACTGTGTTTACCTGAAACAAAGTCTTGCTTGTAGGAAGACACAGAGCCAGGGATTTAACTCCATTTCTAAAGGGAAAGTTTCAGCATAGTTCTAATCCATGAAACACACTGTGCTTTAGAGCAAGAAGCACGCTCTTGGTTTCTAAAGTCTCTAATATAGCAGGAAACGTGGGTGGGCTCAGAACAAAAGTACGGTGTTTACTACACATACGGACCACATCTAGTTCAACTCTGCTTCTGAAACTGATACAAACCACAGGTCCTCTAACATCCAATGCTTTTCAGTTAAGAGCGAGAAACTTGTGAGCTTCCTGAACGATATAGCTTCGTTTGAGCTGAAAAGGGACTGCGTTTACCTGAAACGAAGTCTTGCTTGTAGGAAGACACAGAGCCTGGGATTTAACTCCGTTTTTGAAGGGAAACACACAGCACCTATCCCATCCATAAAACACAATCTGCTTTAGAGCTAGAAGCATGCTCTTGCTTTCTAGAGTCTCTAATACAGCAGGAAACGTGAGCATGCACTGAACCAAAGAATGGTTTTTCATAAACATACGGACTATATCTAATTCAACTCTCCTTCTGAAACTGATACAAACCGCAGTTCTTCTAAAATCCAATTATTTTCAGTTAGGAGCAAGAAACTTGTGAGCTTCATGAAGGATGTAGCTTCTTTGGAGCTGAAAAGTGACTGTGTTTACCTGAAACGAAGTCTTGCTTGTAGGAAGACACAGTGCCTGGGATTTTACTCCCTTTCTGAAGGGAAACACACAGCACAGTTCTCATCCATGAAACACACTGTGCTTCAGAGCTAGAAACACACTCTTGCTTTGTAGAGTCTCTAATAGAGCCGGAAACCTGGGTGTGCTCAGAAAAAAGAACAGTGTTTTCTACACATACAGACCATATCTAGTTCAACTCTGCTTCTGAAACTGATACAAATCACTGGTCATCTAACATCCAATGCTTGTCATTTAATAAGAGAAATGTGTGAGCTTCGTGTACGATGTAGATTCGTTTGAGCTGAAAAGGGACTGCGTTTACCTAAAACGAACTCTTCCTTGCAGGAAGATACAGCGCCAGGGATTTAACTCCATTTCGGAAGAGAAACAAACAGCACTGTTCCCACCCAAGAAACACACTCTGCTTTAGAGCAAGAAGCTCGCTCTTGCTTTCTAGAGTCTCTAATACAGCAGGAAACATGGGTGTTCTCAAAACAAATACCTTGTTTCCTACACATACTGACCACATCTAGTTCACCTCTCCTTCTGAAACTGATACAAACCGCAGGTCCTCTAAAATCCAATTCTTTTCAGTTAAGAGCGATTAACTTGTGAGCTTCGTGAACGATGTAGCTTCGTTTCAGCAGAAAATGGACTGCATTTATTTGAAACGAAGTCTTGCTTGTAGGAAGACACAGAGCCTGGGATTTTACTCCATTTCTGAAGGGAAATTCACAGCACAGTTCTCATCCATGAAACACACTGTTCATCAGAGCAAGAAACACGCTCTTGCTTTCTAGATTCTATAATAGAGCAGGAAACATGGGTGTGCTCAGAACAAAAGAACAGTGTTTACTATACATACAGACCACAACTAGTTCAACTCTGCTTCTGGAACTGATAAAACCACAGCTCCTCTAACATCCAATACTTGTCAGTTATACGATAAATGTGTGAGCTTCGAGAATGATAGAGCTTCCTTTGAACTGAAAAGTCACTGTGTTTACCTGAAAGGAAGTCTTGCTTGTAGGAAGACACAGAGACTGGGACTTAACTCCATTTCTGGAGTGAAACAAACAGCACAGTTCTCATCCATGAAACTCACATTGCTTTAGAGCAAGACGCAAGCTCTTGCTTTCTAGAGTCTCTAATACAGCAGGAAATGTGGGTGTTCATAAAACAAAAAATGGTGTTTCCTACACATACGGACCATATCTAGTTCAACTCTCCTTCTGAAACTGATACAAACCGCAGGGCCTCTAAAATCCAATTCTTTTCAGATAAGAGAGAGAAACTTATGCGCTTCATGATTGAGGGAGCTTCCTTTGAGCTGAAAAGGGACTAGGTTTACTTGAAAAGAAGTCTTGCTTGTAGGAAGGCACAGAACCTGGGATTTAACTCCATTTCTGAAGGGAATCACACTGCACAGTTCTCATCCATGAAACACACTGTGCTTCAGAGCAAGAAACACGCTCTTGCTTTGTAGAGTCTATAATAGAGCAGGAAACCTGGGCGTGCTCAGAACAAAAGTACGGTGTTTACTACACATTCAGACCACATCTAGTTCAACTCTGCTTCTGAAACTGATACAAACCACAGGTCCTCTAACATCCAATGCTTTTCAGTTAAGAGGGAGAAACGTGTGAGCTTCCTGAACGATATAGCTTTGTTTGAGCTGAAAAGGGACTGGGTTTACCTGAAACGAAGTCTTGCTTGTAGGAAGACACAGAGCCTGGGATTTAACTCCATTTTTTAAGGGAAACACACAGCATCTTTCCCATCCATGAAACACACTCTGCTTTAGAGCTAGAAGCACGCTCTTGCTTTCTAGATTCTCTAATACAGAAGGAAACGTGAGCGTGCACCGAACCAAAGAATGGTTTTTCATAAACATACGGACTATATCTAATTCAACTCTCCTTCTGAAACTGATACAAACCGCAGTTCCTCTAAAATCCAATTATTTTCAGTTAGGAGCCAGAAACTTGTGAGCTTCGTGAAGGATGTAGCTTCTTTTGAGCTGAAAGTGACTGTGTTTACCTGAAACAAAGTCTTGCTTGTAGGAAGACACAGAGCCTGGGATTTAACTCCATTTCTAAAGGGAAACATTCAGCATAGTTCTAATCCATGAAACACACTGTGCTTTAGAGCAAGAAGCACGCTCTTGGTTTCTAAAGTCTCTAATATAGCAGGAAACGTGGGTGGGCTCAGAACAAAAGTACGGTGTTTACTACCCATACGGACCACATCTAGTTCAACTCTGCTTCTGAAACTGATACAAACCACAGGTCCTCTAACATCCAATGCTTTTCAGTTAAGAGCGAGAAACTTGTGAGCTTCCTGAACGATATAGCTTCGTTTGAGCTGAAAAGGGACTGCGTTTACCTGAAACGAAGTCTTGCTTGTAGGAAGACACAGAGCCTGGGATTTAACTCCATCTTTGAAGGGAAACACACAGCACCTATCCCATCCATAAAACACAATCTGCTTTAGAGCTAGAAGCATGCTCTTGCTTTCTAGAGTCTCTAATACAGCAGGAAACGTGAGCGTGCACCGAACCAAAGAATGGTTTTTCATAAACATACGGACTATATCTAATTCAACTCTCCTTCTGAAACTGATACAAACCGCAGTTCCTCTAAAATCCAATTATTTTCAGTTAGGAGCAAGAAACTTGTGAGCTTCGTGCAGGATGTAGCTTCTTTTGAGCTGAAAGTGACTGTGTTTACCTGAAACGAAGTCTTGCTTGTAGGAAGACACAGTGCCTGGGATTTTACTCCATTTCTGAAGGGAAACACACAGCACAGTTCTCATCCATGAAACACACTGTGCTTCAGAGCTAGAAACACACTCTTGCTTTGTAGAGTCTCTAATAGAGCCGGAAACCTGGGTGTGCTCAGAAAAAAGAACAGTGTTTTCTACACATACAGACCATATCTAGTTCAACTCTGCTTCTGAAACTGATACAAATCACTGGTCGTCTAACATCCAATGCTTGTCATTTAATAAGAGAAATGTGTGAGCTTCGTGTACGATGTAGATTCGTTTGAGCTGAAAAGGGACTGCGTTTACCTAAAACGAACTCTTCCTTGCAGGAAGATACAGCGCCAGGGATTTAACTCCATTTCGGAAGAGAAACACACAGCACTGTTCCCACCCAAGAAACACACTCTGCTTTAGAGCAAGAAGCTCGCTCTTGCTTTCTAGAGTCTCTAATACAGCAGGAAACATGGGTGTTCTCAAAACAAATACCTTGTTTCCTACACATACTGACCACATCTAGTTCACCTCTCCTTCTGAAACTGATACAAACCGCAGGTCCTCTAAAATCCAATTCTTTTCAGTTAAGAGCGATTAACTTGTGAGCTTTGTGAACGATGTAGCTTCGTTTCAGCAGAAAATGGACTGCATTTATTTGAAACGAAGTCTTGCTTGTAGGAAGACACAGAGCCTGGGATTTTACTCCATTTCTGAAGGGAAACTCACAGCACAGTTCTCATCCATGAAACACACTGTTCATCAGAGCAAGAAACACGCTCTTGCTTTCTAGATTCTATAATAGAGCAGGAAACATGGGTGTGCTCAGAACAAAAGAACAGTGTTTACTATACATACAGACCACAACTAGTTCAACTCTGCTTCTGGAACTGATAAAACCACAGCTCCTCTAACATCCAATACTTGTCAGTTATACGATAAATGTGTGAGCTTCGAGAACGATAGAGCTTCCTTTGAACTGAAAAGTCACTGTGTTTACCTGAAAGGAAGTCTTGCTTGTAGGAAGACACAGAGACTGGGATTTAACTCCATTTCTGGAGTGAAACAAACAGCACAGTTCTCATCCATGAAACTCACATTGCTTTAGAGCAAGACGCAAGCTCTTGCTTTCTAGAGTCTCTAATACAGCAGGAAATGTGGGTGTTCATAAAACAAAAAATGGTGTTTCCTACACATACGGACCATATCTAGTTCAACTCTCCTTCTGAAACTGATACAAACCGCAGGTCCTCTAAAATCCAATTCTTTTCAGATAAGAGAGAGAAACTTATGCGCTTCATGATTGAGGGAGCTTCCTTTGAGCTGAAAAGGGACTAGGTTTACTTGAAAAGAAGTCTTGCTTGTAGGAAGGCACAGAACCTGGGATTTAACTCCATTTCTGAAGGGAATCACACTGCACAGTTATCATCCATGAAACACACACTGCTTTAGAGCAGGACGCACGCTCTTGCTTTCTAGAGTCTCTAATACAGCAGGAAACGTGGGTGTGCTCAGAACAAAAGTACAGTGTTTACTACACATACAGACCACAATTAGTTCAACTCTGCATCTGAAACTGATAGAAACGAAAGGTCCTCTAACATCCAATGATTTTCATGTGAGAGCGAGAAACGTGTGAGCTTCCTGAACATTGTAGCTTCCTTTGAGCTGAAAAGGGACTGCGATAACTTGAAACAAAGTCTTACATGTAGGAAGACAAGGAGCCTGGGATTTAACTCCATTTCTAAAGCAAAACACTCAGCACAGTTCTCATCCATGAAACACACTGTGCTTTAGAGCAAGAAGCACGCTCTTGGTTTCTAGAGTCTCTAATAGAGCAGGAAACGTGGGTTTGCTCAGATCAAATGTATGGTGTTTACTACACATATGGACCATATCTAGTTCAAGTCTGCTTCTGAAAATGATACAAACCTCAGGTGCTCTGACATCCAATGCTTGTCAGTTAAAAGGTGAAATATGTGAGCTTTGTGAATGATGTAGTTCCTTTGAGCTGAAAAGTGACTAGCCCTACCTGACACGAAGTCTTGATTGTACGAACACACAGAGCTTGGGACTTAACACCATTTCTGTAGGGAAACACACAGCACCTTTCCCATTGATGAAACACATTGTGCTTTAGATCAAGAAGCACGCTCTTGCTTTCTAGAGTCTCTAATACTGCAGGAAACGTGGGTGTGCTCCGAACAAAAGAACAAAGTTTACTATACATACAGACCATAACTAGTTCAACTCTGCTTCTGAAACTGATACAAACCACAGGTTCTCTACCATCCAATGCTTTCAGTTATGACCTAGAAACGTGTGAGCTTCAAGAACAATGTAGCTTCCTTTGAGCTGAAAAGGGACTGTGTTTACTTGAAACGAAGTCTTGCTTGTAGGAACACACAGAACCTGGGATGTAACTTCATTTCTGATGTGAAACACACAGCACAGTTCTCATCCATGAAACACACTCGGCTTTAGAGCAAGAAGCACGCTCTTGCTTTCTAGAGACTCTAATACAGCAGGAAACATGGGTGGTCTCAAAACAAAAACCGTTGTTTCCTACACATACAGACCATATCTAGTTCACCTCTCTTTCTGAAACTGATACAAACCACATGTCATCTAAAATCCAATTCTTTTCAGTTAAGAGCGAGAAACTTGTGAGCTTCTTGAAAGATGTAGCTTCGTTTCAGCTCAAAATGGACTGCATTTATGTGAAACGAAGTCTTGTTTGTAGGAAGACACAGAGTCTGGGATTTTACTCCATTTCTGAAGGGAAACACACAGCACAGTTCTCATCCATGAAACACACTCTGCTTCAGAGCAAGAAACACGCTCTTGCTTTCTAGAGTCTATAATAGAGCAGGAAACCCGGGTGTGTCAGAACAAAAGAACAGTGTTTCCTATACATACGGACCATATCTAGTTCAACTCTGCTTCTGGAACTGATATAAACCCCATGTCCTCTAACAGCCAATACTTGTCAGTTATAAGAGAAATGTGTGAGCTTCGAGAACGATGGAGCATCCTTTGAGCTGAAAAGGGTCTGCGTTTACCGTAAACAAACTCTTGCTTGTAGGAAGACACAGCACCTGGGATTTAAATCCATTTCTGAAGAGAAACACACAGCACAGTTCCCATCCATTAAACACACTCTGCTTTAGAGCAAGAAGCACGCTCTTGCTTTCTAGAATCTCTAATACAGCATGAAACATTGGTGATCTCAAAACAAAAAACGTTGTTTCCCACACATACAGACCATATCTAGTTCACCTCTCTTTCTGAAACTGATACAAACCACATGTCATCTAAAATCCAATTCTTTTCAGTTAAGAGCGAGAAACTTATGAGCTTTGTGAATGATGTAGCTTCGTTTCACTGAAAAGGGACTGCGTTTATTTGAAATGAAGTCTTGCTTGTAGGAAGTCACAGATACTGGGATTTTACTCCATTTCTGAACTGAAACACACAGCACAGTTCGCATCCATGAAACACACTGTGCTTCAGAGCAAGAAACACGCTCTTGGTTTCTAGAGTCTATAATAGAGCAGGAAACCTGGGTGTGCTCAGAACAAAAGTACGGTGTTTACTACACATTCAGACCACATCTAGTTCAACTCTGCTTCTGAAACTGATACAAACCACAGGTCCTCTAACATCCAATGCTTTTCAGTTAAGAGCGAGAAACGTGTGAGCTTCCTGAACGATATAGCTTTGTTTGAGCTGAAAAGGGACTGGGTTTACCTGAAACGAAGTCTTGCTTGTAGGAAGACACAGAGCCTGGGATTTAACTCCATTTTTGAAGGGAAACACACAGCATCTTTCCCATCCATGAAACACACTCTGCTTTAGAGCTAGAAGCACGCTCTTGCTTTCTAGATTCTCTAATACAGAAGGAAACGTGAGCGTGCACCGAACCAAAGAATTGTTTTTCATAAACATACGGACTATATCTAATTCAACTCTCCTTCTGAAACTGATACAAACCGCAGTTCCTCTAAAATCCAATTATTTTCAGTTAGGAGCCAGAAACTTGTGAGCTTCGTGAAGGATGTAGCTTCTTTTGAGCTGAAAGTGACTGTGTTTACCTGAAACAAAGTCTTGCTTGTAGGAAGACACAGAGCCTGGGATTTAACTCCATTTCTAAAGGGAAACATTCAGCATAGTTCTAATCCATGAAACACACTGTGCTTTAGAGCAAGAAGCACGCTCTTGGTTTCTAAAGTCTCTAATATAGCAGGAAACGTGGGTGGGCTCAGAAGAAAAGTACGGTGTTTACTACCCATACGGACCACATCTAGTTCAACTCTGCTTCTGAAACTGATACAAACCACAGGTCCTCTAACATCCAATGCTTTTCAGTTAAGAGCGAGAAACTTGTGAGCTTCCTGAACGATATAGCTTCGTTTGAGCTGAAAAGGGACTGCGTTTACCTGAAACGAAGTCTTGCTTGTAGGAAGACACAGAGCCTGGGATTTAACTCCATTTTTGAAGGGAAACACACAGCACCTATCCCATCCATTAAACACAAACTGCTTTAGAGCTAGAAGCATGCTCTTGCTTTCTAGAGTCTCTAATACAGCAGGAAACGTGAGAATGCACTGAACCAAAGAATGGTGTTTCATAAACATACGGACTATATCTAATTCAACTCTACTTCTGAAACTGATACAAACCGCAGTTCTTCTAAAATCCAATTATTTTCAGTTAGGAGCAAGAAACTTGTGAGCTTCATGAAGGATGTAGCTTCTTTGGAGCTAAAAAGTGACTGTGTTTACCTGAAACGAAGTCTTGCTTGTAGGAAGACACAGTGCCTGGGATTTTACTCCATTTCTGAAGGGAAACACACAGCACAGTTCTCATCCATGAAACACACTGTGCTTCAGAGCTAGAAACACACTCTTGCTTTGTAGAGTCTCTAATAGAGCCGGAAACCTGGGTGTGCTCAGAAAAAAGAACAGTGTTTTCTACACATACAGACCATATCTAGTTCAACTCTGCTTCTGAAACTGATACAAATCACTGGTCGTCTAACATCCAATGCTTGTCATTTAATAAGAGAAATGTGTGAGCTTCGTGTACGATGTAGATTCGTTTGAGCTGAAAAGGGACTGCGTTTACCTAAAACGAACTCTTCCTTGCAGGAAGATACAGCGCCAGGGATTTAACTCCATTTCGGAAGAGAAACACACAGCACTGTTCCCACCCAAGAAACACACTCTGCTTTAGAGCAAGAAGCTCGCTCTTGCTTTCTAGAGTCTCTAATACAGCAGGAAACATGGGTGTTCTCAAAACAAATACCTTGTTTCCTACACATACTGACCACATCTAGTTCACCTCTCCTTCTGAAACTGATACAAACCGCAGGTCCTCTAAAATCCAATTCTTTTCAGTTAAGAGCGATTAACTTGTGAGCTTCGTGAACGATGTAGCTTCGTTTCAGCAGAAAATGGACTGCATTTATTTGAAACGAAGTCTTGCTTGTAGGAAGACACAGAGCCTGGGATTTTACTCCATTTCTGAAGGGAAACTCACAGCACAGTTCTCATCCATGAAACACACTGTTCATCAGAGCAAGAAACACGCTCTTGCTTTCTAGATTCTATAATAGAGCAGGAAACATGGGTGTGCTCAGAACAAAAGAACAGTGTTTACTATACATACAGACCACAACTAGTTCAACTCTGCTTCTGGAACTGATAAAACCACAGCTCCTCTAACATCCAATACTTGTCAGTTATACGATAAATGTGTGAGCTTCGAGAATGATAGAGCTTCCTTTGAACTGAAAAGTCACTGTGTTTACCTGAAAGGAAGTCTTGCTTGTAGGAAGACACAGAGACTGGGATTTAACTCCATTTCTGGAGTGAAACAAACAGCACAGTTCTCATCCATGAAACTCACATTGCTTTAGAGCAAGACGCAAGCTCTTGCTTTCTAGAGTCTCTAATACCGCAGGAAATGTGGGTGTTCATAAAACAAAAAATGGTGTTTCCTACACATACGGACCATATCTAGTTCAACTCTCCTTCTGAAACTGATACAAACCGCAGGGCCTCTAAAATCCAATTCTTTTCAGATAAGAGAGAGAAACTTATGCGCTTCATGATTGAGGGAGCTTCCTTTGAGCTGAAAAGGGACTAGGTTTACTTGAAAAGAAGTCTTGCTTGTAGGAAGGCACAGAACCTGGGATTTAACTCCATTTCTGAAGGGAATCACACTGCACAGTTATCATCCATGAAACACACACTGCTTTAGAGCAGGACACACGCTCTTGCTTTCTAGAGTCTCTAATACAGCAGGAAACGTGGGTGTGCTCAGAACAAAAGTACGGTGTTTACTACACATACAGACCACAATTAGTTCAACTCTGCTTCTGAAACTGATAGAAACGAAAGGTCCTCTAACATCCAATGATTTTCATGTAAGAGCGAGAAACGTGTGAGCTTCCTGAACATTGTAGCTTCCTTTGAGCTGAAAAGGGACTGCGATAACTTGAAACAAAGTCTTACATGTAGGAAGACAAGGAGCCTGGGATTTAACTCCATTTCTAAAGCAAAACACTCAGCACAGTTCTCATCCATGAAACACACTGTGCTTTAGAGCAAGAAGCACGCTCTTGGTTTCTAGAGTCTCTAATAGAGCAGGAAACGTGGGTTTGCTCAGATCAAATGTATGGTGTTTACTACACATATGGACCATATCTAGTTCAAGTCTGCTTCTGAAAATGATACAAACCTCAGGTGCTCTGACATCCAATGCTTGTCAGTTAAAAGGTGAAATATGTGAACTTTGTGAATGATGTAGTTCCTTTGAGCTAAAAAGTGACTAGCCCTACTTGACACGAAGTCTTGCTTGTACGAATACACAGAGCTTTTGACTTAACACCATTTCTGAAGGGAAACACACAGCACCTTTCCCATTGATGAAACACATTGTGCTTTAGATCAAGAAGCACGCTCTTGCTTTCTAGAGTCTCTAATACTGCAGGAAACGTGGGTGTGCTCCGAACAAAAGAACAAAGTTTACTATACATACAGACCATAACTAGTTCAACTCTGCTTCTGAAACTGATACAAACCACAGGTTCTCTACCATCCAATGCTTTCAGTTATGACCTAGAAACGTGTGAGCTTCAAGAACAATGTAGCTTCCTTTGAGCTGAAAAGGGACTGTGTTTACTTGAAACGAAGTCTTGCTTGTAGGAACACACAGAACCTGGGATGTAACTTCATTTCTGATGTGAAACACACAGCACAGTTCTCATCCATGAAACACACTCGGCTTTAGAGCAAGAAGCACGCTCTTGCTTTCTAGAGACTCTAATACAGCAGGAAACATGGGTGATCTCAAAACAAAAACCGTTGTTTCCTACACATACAGACCATATCTAGTTCACCTCTCTTTCTGAAACTGATACAAACCACAAGTCATCTAAAATCCAATTCTTTTCAGTTAAGAGCGAGAAACTTGTGAGCTTCTTGAAAGATGTAGCTTCGTTTCAGCTCAAAATGGACTGCATTTATGTGAAACGAAGTCTTGTTTGTAGGAAGACACAGAGTCTGGGATTTTACTCCATTTCTGAAGGGAAACACACAGCACAGTTCTCATCCATGAAACACACTCTGCTTCAGAGCAAGAAACACGCTCTTGCTTTCTTGAGTCTATAATAGAGCTGGAAACCCGGGTGTGTCAGAACAAAAGAACAGTGTTTCCTATACATACGGACCATATCTAGTTCAACTCTGCTTCTGGAACTGATATAAACCCCATGTCCTCTAACAGCCAATACTTGTCAGTTATAAGAGAAATGTGTGAGCTTCGAGAACGATGGAGCATCCTTTGAGCTGAAAAGGGTCTGCGTTTACCGTAAACAAACTCTTGCTTGTAGGAAGGCACAGCACCTGGGATTTAAATCCATTTCTGCAGAGAAACACACAGCACAGTTCCCATCCATTAAACACACTCTGCTTTAGAGCAAGAAGCACGCTCTTGCTTTCTAGAATCTCTAATACAGCATGAAACATTGGTGATCTCAAAACAAAAAACGTTGTTTCCCACACATACAGACCATATCTAGTTCACCTCTCTTTCTGAAACTGATACAAACCACATGTCATCTAAAATCCAATTCTTTTCAGTTAAGAGCGAGAAACTTATGAGCTTTGTGAATGATGTAGCTTCGTTTCAGCTGAAAAGGGACTGCGTTTATTTGAAATGAAGTCTTGCTTGTAGGAAGTCACAGATACTGGGATTTTACTCCATTTCTGAACTGAAACACACAGCACAGTTCTCATCCATGAAACACACTGTGCTTCAGAGCAAGAAACACGCTCTTGCTTTCTAGAGTCTATAATAGAGCAGGAAACCTGGGTGTGCTCAGAACAAAAGTACGGTGTTTACTACACATTTGGACCACATCTAGTTCAACTCTGCTTCTGAAACTGATACAAGCCACAGGTCCTCTAACATCCAATGCTTTTCAGTTAAGAGGGAGAAACGTGTGAGCTTCCTGAACGATATAGCTTTGCTTGAGCTGAAAAGGGACTGGGTTTACCTGAAACGAAGTCTTGCTTGTAGGAAGACACAGAGCCTGGGATTTAACTCCATTTTTGAAGGGAAACACACAGCATCTTTCCCATCCATGAAACACACTCTGCTTTAGAGCTAGAAGCACGCTCTTGCTTTCTAGATTCTCTAATACAGCAGGAAACGTGAGCGTGCACCGAACCAAAGAATGGTTTTTCATAAACATACGGACTATATCTAATTCAACTCTCCTTCTGATACTGATACAAACCGCAGTTCCTCTAAAATCCAATTATTTTCAGTTAGGAGCCAGAAACTTGTGAGCTTCGTGAAGGATGTAGCTTCTTTTGAGATGAAAGTGACTGTGTTTACCTGAAACAAAGTCTTGCTTGTAGGAAGACACAGAGCCTGGGATTTAACTCCATTTCTAAAGGGAAACATTCAGCATAGTTCTAATCCATGAAACACACTGTGCTTTAGAGCAAGAAGCACACTCTTGGTTTCTAAAGTCTCTAATATAGCAGGAAACGTGGGTGGGCTCAGAAAAAAAGTACGGTGTTTACTACCCATACGGACCACATCTAGTTCAACTCTGCTTCTGAAACTGATACAAACCACAGGTCCTCTAACATCCAATGCTTTTCAGTTAAGAGCGAGAAACTTGTGAGCTTCCTGAACGATATAGCTTCGTTTGAGCTGAAAAGGGACTGTGTTTACCTGAAACGAAGTCTTGCTTGTAGGAAGACACAGAGCCTGGGATTTAACTCCATTTTTGAAGGGAAACACACAGCATCTTTCCCATCCATGAAACACACTCTGCTTTAGAGCTAGAAGCACGCTCTTGCTTTCTAGATTCTCTAATACAGCAGGAAACGTGAGCGTGCACCGAACCAAAGAATGGTTTTTCATAAACATACGGACTATATCTAATTCAACTCTCCTTCTGATACTGATACAAACCGCAGTTCCTCTAAAATCCAATTATTTTCAGTTAGGAGCCAGAAACTTGTGAGCTTCGTGAAGGATGTAGCTTCTTTTGAGATGAAAGTGACTGTGTTTACCTGAAACAAAGTCTTGCTTGTAGGAAGACACAGAGCCTGGGATTTAACTCCATTTCTAAAGGGAAACATTCAGCATAGTTCTAATCCATGAAACACACTGTGCTTTAGAGCAAGAAGCACACTCTTGGTTTCTAAAGTCTCTAATATAGCAGGAAACGTGGGTGGGCTCAGAAAAAAAGTACGGTGTTTACTACCCATACGGACCACATCTAGTTCAACTCTGCTTCTGAAACTGATACAAACCACAGGTCCTCTAACATCCAATGCTTTTCAGTTAAGAGCGAGAAACTTGTGAGCTTCCTGAACGATATAGCTTCGTTTGAGCTGAAAAGGGACTGTGTTTACCTGAAACGAATTCTTGCTTGTAGGAAGACACAGAGCCTGGGATTTAACTCCATTTTTGAAGGGAAACACACAGCATCTTTCCCATCCATGAAACACACTCTACTTTAGAGCTAGAAGCACGCTCTTGCTTTCTAGATTCTCTAATACAGCAGGAAACGTGAGCATGCACTGAACCAAAGAATGGTGTTTCATAAACATACGGACTATATCTAATTCAGCTCTCCTTCTGAAACTGATACAAACCGCAGTTCCTCTAAAATCCAATTATTTTCAGTTAGGAGCAAGAAACTTGTGAGCTTCATGAAGGATGTAGCTTCTTTGGGGCTGAAAAGTGACTGTGTTTACCTGAAACGAAGTCTTGCTTGTAGGAAGACACAGTGCCTGGGATTTTACTCCATTTCTGAAGGGAAACACACAGCACAGTTCTCATCCATGAAACACACTGTGCTTCAGAGCAAGAAACACGCTCTTGCTTTCTAGATTCTATAATAGAGCAGGAAACATGGGTGTGCTCAGAACAAAAGAACAGTGTTTACTATACATACAGACTACAACTAGTTCAACTCTGCTTCTGGAACTGATAAAACCACAGATCCTCTAACATCCAATACTTCTCAGTTATACGATAAATGTGTGAGCTTCGAGAACGATAGAGCTTCCTTTGAACTGAAAAGTCACTGTGTTTACCTGAAAGGAAGTCTTGCTTGTAGGAAGACACAGAGACTGGGATTTAACTCCATTTCTGGAGTGAAACAAACAGCACAGTTCTCATCCATGAAACTCACGTTGCTTTAGAGCAAGACGCAAGCTCTTGCTTTCTAGAGTCTCTAATACAGCAGGAAATGTGGGTGTTCATAAAACAAAAAATGGTGTTTCCTACACATACGGACCATATCTAGTTCAACTCTCCTTCTGAAACTGATACAAACCGCAGGTCCTCTAAAATCCAATTCTTTTCAGATAAGAGAGAGAAACTTATGCGCTTCATGATTGAGGGAGCTTCCTTTGAGCTGAAAAGGGACTAGGTTTCCTTGAAAAGAAGTCTTGCTTGTAGGAAGGCACAGAACCTTGGATTTAACTCCATTTCTGAAGGGAATCACACTGCACAGTTCTCATCCATGAAACACACACTGCTTTAGAGCAGGACGCACGCTCTTGCTTTCTAGGGTCTCTAATACAGCAGGAAACGTGGGTGTGCTCAGAACAAAAGTGCGGTGTTTACTACACATACAGACCACAACTAGTTCAACTCTGCTTCTGAAACTGATAGAAACGAAAGGTCCTGTAATATCCAATGATTTTCATGTAAGAGCGAGAAACGTGTGAGCTTCCTGAACATTGTAGCTTCCTTTGAGCTGAAAAGGGACTGCGATAACTTGAAACAAAGTCTTACATGTAGGAAGACAAGGAGCCTGGGATTTAACTCCATTTCTAAAGCGAAACACTCAGCACAGTTCTCATCCATGAAACACACTGTGCTTTAGAGCAAGAAGCACGCTCTTGGTTTCTAGAGTCTCTAATAGAGCAGGAAATGTGGGTTTGCTCAGATCAAATGTATGGTGTTTACTACACATATGGACCATATCTAGTTCAAGTCTGCTTCTGAAAATGATACAAACCTCAGGTGCTCTGACATCCAATGCTTGTCAGTTAAAAGGAGAAATATGTCAGCTTTGTGAACGATGTAGGTCCTTTGAGCTGAAAAGTGACTATCCCTACCTGAAACGAAGTCTTGCTTGTACGAACACACAGAGCTTGGGACTTAACACCATTTCTGAAGGGAAACACACAGCACCTTTCCCATTGATGAAACACATTGTGCTTTAGAACAAGAAGCACGCTCTTGCTTTCTAGAGTCTCTAATACTGCAGGAAACGTGGGTGTGCTCCAAACAAAAGAACAAAGTTTACTACACATACGGACCATAACTAGTTCAACTCTGCTTCTGAAACTTATACAAACCACAGGTTCTCTACCATCCAATGCTTTCAGTTATGACCTAGAAACCTGTGAGCTTCAAGAACAATGTAGCTTCATTTGAGCTGAAAAGGGACTGTGTTTACTTGATACGAAGTCTTTCTTGTAGGAAGACACAGAGCCTGGGATTTAACTCCATTTCTGAAATGCAACACTCAGCACAGTTCCCATCCATGAAACACACTCTGATTTAGAGCAAGAATCATGTTCTTGCTTTCTAGAGTGTATAATACATCAGGAAATGTGAGTGTGATCAGAAAAAAGAACGGTGTTTCCTACACATATGGACCACATCTAGTTCAACGCAGCTTTGCAAACTGATACAAAACACAGGTCCCCTAACATCTAATGCTTTTCTGTTAAGAGCGATATATGTGTGAGCTTTGTGAACGATGTAGCTTCCTTCGAGCTGAAAAGGAACTGCGTTTACCTGAAACGTGGTCTTGCTTGTAGAATGACAGAGAGCATGGGATTTAACACAATTTCTGTAGGGCAACACACAGCACTGTTCCCATCCATGAGACACACTCTGCTTTATAGCAAGAAGCACGCTCTTGCTTTCTAGAGTGTCTAATACAGCAGGAAACATAAGTGTGATCAGAAAAAAGAATGGTGCTTCCTAAACATATGGACCACATCAAGTTCAACGCTGCTTCTGAAACTGATACAAACCACGTGTCCTCTAACATCCAATGCTTTTCAGTTAAGAGCGAGAAGCATGTGAGATTCCTGTTCGTTTTTGCTTGTTTTAGCTGAAAAGTGATTGCGTTTATCTGAAAGGAAGTCTTGCTTGTAGGAAGACATAGAGCATGGGATTTAACTCCATTCCTGAAGGAAACACACTGCACATTTCTCATCCATGAAACACACTCTGCTTTACAGCAAGAAGAATGCTCTTGCTTTCTAAATTCTCTAATACAGCAGGATACGTGAGTGTGCCCAAAACAAAGAGCGGTGTTTCCTACGCATACAGACCTTATCTATTTCAACTCTGCTTCTGAAACTGATACAAACCACAGGTCCTCTAACATCCAGTGCTTTTCAGTTAAGCATGAGAAATGTGTGAGCTTCGTGAACAATGTAGCTTCCTTTGAGCTGAAAAGGGACTGCCATTACCTGAAACGAATTCTTGTTTGTAGGAAGACACAGAGCCTGGGATTTAACTCCATTTCTGAAGAGCAGCAATCAGCACAGTTCCCATCCATGAAACACACTCTGCTTTAGAGCAAGAAGCATGCTCTTGCCTTCTAGAATCTCTAATACAGAAGGAAACATGAGTGTGCTCAGAACAAAGAACTGTGTTTCCTACCCCTATGGTCCACATCCAGTACAAGTCTGCTTCTGAAACTGATAGAAACCACAGATCCTCTAAAATCCAATGCTTCTTATTTGAGAGCGAGAATCATCTGAGCTTCGTTAATGATGTAGCTTCCTTTGAGCTTAAAAGGGACTGCGTTTACCTGAAACGAAGTCTTTCTTGTAGGAAGACACAGAGCCTGCGATTTAACTCAATTTCTGTAGGGAAACATACAGCACTGTTCCCATCCATGAAACAGACTCTGCTTTAAAGCAAGAATCATGTTCTTGCTTTCTAGAGTGTCTAATACAGCAGAAAACGTGAGTATGATCAGAAAAAAGAACGGTGTTTTCTATACATATGGACCACATCTAGTTCAACACTGCTTCTGAAACTGATACAAACCACAGGTCCTCTAACATCCAATGCTTTTCATTTAAGCGCAATAAACGGGTGAGCTTCGTGAACATTGTTGCTTTGTTTGAGCTGAAAAGGAACTGCCTTTACCTGAAACGAAGTCTTGCTTGTAGGAAGACACAGAGCCTGGGATTTAACTACATTTCTGATGGGCAACACTCAGCACAGTTCCAATCCATGAAACACACTCTGCTTTAGAGCAAGAATCATGTTCTTGCTTTCTAAAGTGACTAATACATCAGGAAACGTGAGTGTGATCAGAAAAAAGAACAGTGTTTCCTACACATATGGACCTCATCTAGTTCAACGCTACTTCTGAAACTGTTACTAACCACAGGTCCTCTAACATCCAATGCTTTTCAGTTAAGAGCGAGAACTGTGTGAGCTTCGTGAACATTGTTGCTTTGTTTGAGCTGAAAAGGGACTGCTTTTACCTGAAACGAAGTCTTGCTTGTAGGAAGACACAGAGCCTGGGATTTAACACCATTTCTGATGGGCAACACTCAGCACAGTTCCAATCCATGAAACATACTCTGCTTTAGATCAAGAAGCACGCTCTTGCCTTCTTGAGTCTCTAAAACAGGAAGAAACGTGAGTGTTTTCAAAACCAAAGAACGGTGTTTCCTACCCATATGGACCACATCTAGTTCAAAGCTGCTTCTGAAACTGATACAAACCACAGGTCTTCTAACATCCAATCCTTCTCAATTAAGAGCGAGAAACTTGTGAGCTTTGTTAACGATGTAGATTCCTTTGAGCTGAAAGGGGACTGCCTTTACCTGAAATGAAGTCTTGTTTGTAGGAAGACACAGAGCCTGGGATTTAACTCTATTTCTGAAGAGCAGCACTCAGCACAGTTCCCATCCATGAAACACACTATGCTTTAGAGCAAGAAGCATGCTCTTGCTTTCTAGAGCCTGTAATATAGCAGGAACGTGAGTGTGACCATAACCAAAGGACTGTGTTTCCTACACTACGGACCATATCGAGTTCAACTCTGCTTATTAAACTGCTACAAACCACAGGTCCTCTGACATCCAATGCTTTTCATTTAAGCGTGAGAAACGGGTGAGCTTCGTGAACGATGTAGCTTCGTTTGAGCCGAAAAAGGACTGCGTTTACCTGAAAAGAGGTCTTGCTTGGAGGAAGACACAGAGCTTGGGATTTAACTCCATTTCTGAAGGGCAACACTCAGCACAGTTCCCATCCATGAAACACACTCTGCTTTAGAATAAGAAGCACACTCTTGTTTTCAAAAGTCTCTAATACAGCAGGAGAAGTGAGTGTGATCACAAACGAAGGACTGTGTTTCCTACATATACGGACCATATCGACTTCAACTCTGCTCAGGAAACTGATACACACCACAGGTCCTCTAATATCCCATGCTTGTCTCTAAAGAGCGAGACATGTGGGAGCTTCTTGTATGTTCTTGCTTTGTTTTAGCTGAAAAGTGATGGCGTTTACCTGAAACGAAGTCTTTCTTGTAGGAAGACACAGAGCCTGTGATTTTACTCCATTTCTGAAGGGAAACACACAGCACTGTTCTCATCCATGAAACATACTCTGCTTTAGAGCGAGAAGCTCGCTCTTGCATTCTAAATTATCTAATACAGCAGGAAACGTGAGTGTGCTCAGAACAAAAGAACGGTGTTTCCTACACATACGGACCATATTTAGTTCAACTCTGCTTCTGAAACTGATACAAACCACAGGTCCTCTAACATCCAATGCTTTTCAGTCAATCGCGAGAAACGTGTGAACTTCGTGAACTTTGTAGCTTCGTTTGAGCTGAATAGGGACTGCCTTTACCTGAAACGAAGTCTTGCTTGTAGGAAGAATCAGAGTATGGTATTTAACGCCATTTCTGAAGAGCAGCACTCAGCACAGTTCCCAACCATGAAACACACCTGCTTTAGAACAACAAGCACGCTCTTGCTTTCAAGTGTCATTAATACAGCAGGAAACGTGAGTGTGCTCAGAACAAAAGAGTGGTGTTTCCTACAAATACGGACCGTATCTAGTTCAACTCTGCTTCTGAAACTGATACACACCATAGGTCCTCTAATATCCAATGATTTTCAGTAAAGCGCAATAAACGTGTGAGCTCCGTGAACAATGTAGCTTCGTTTGAGCTGAAAAGGGACTGCTAATACCTGAAAAGATGTCTTGCTTGTAGGAAGACACAGAGCTTGGGATGTAACTCCATTTCCGTTGGGCAACACTCCGCACAGTTCTGATCCATGAAACACACTCTGCTTTAGAGCAACAAGCATGCTCTTGTTTTCTAAATTCTCTAATACAGCAGGAGAATTGAGTGTGCTCAGAACAAAAGAACGGTGTTTCCTACACATACAGACCTTGTCTATTTCTAATCTGCTTATGAAAGTGAAACATACCACAGGTCCTCTAACATCCAATGCTTTTCATTTAAGCGCGAGAATCGCGTGAGCTTTTTGAATGATGTATCTTCTTTTGAGCTGAAAATGGACAACCTTTACCTGAAACGAAGTCTTGCTTTTGGGAAGACACAGTGACTGGGATTTAACTCCATTTCTGAATGGGAACACTCAGCATACTTCCCATCCATGAAACACACTCTGCTTTAGAGCAAGAAGCACGCTCTTGCTCTCTAGAATCTCTGATACAGCAGGAAACGTGAGTGTGATCACAACCGATGGACTCTGTTTCCTACATATACGGACCATAATGACTTGAACTCTGCTCAGGAAACTGATAAAAACCACAGGTCCTCTAACATCCCATGCTTGTCAGTAAAGAGCGAGACACGTGGGAGCTTCTTGTACGTTCTTGCTTTCTTTTAGCTGAAAAGTGATGGCGTTTACCTGAAACGAAGTCTTTCTTGTAGGAAGACACAGAGCCTGTGATTTTACTCCATTTCTGAAGGGAAACACACAGCACTGTTCTCATCCATGAAACATACTCTGCTTTAGAGCGAGAAGCACGCTCTTGCTTTCTAAAGTCTCTAATAGAGCAGGAAACATGTGTGTGCTCAGAACAAAAGATTGGTGTTTCCTACACATACGCACCGTATCTAGTACAACTCTGCTTGTGAAACTGATACTCACCATAGGTCCTCTAACATTCAATGGTTTTCAGTTAAGACAGAGAAACGTGTGAGCTTTGTGAACATTGTTGCTTTGTTTGAGCTGAAAAGTGACTGCATTTAACTGAAACGAAGTCTTGCTTATAGGAGGACACAGAGCCTGGGATTTAACACCATTTCTGAAGGGAAACACACAGCACAGTTGTCATCCATGAAACACACTCTGCTTTAGAGCAAGAAGCACGCTCTGGCTTTCTATATTCTCTGATACAGCAGGAATCTTGAGTGTGATCATAACGAAAGGACTGTGTTTCCTACACATACATACCGTATCTAGTTCAACTCTGCTTCTGAAACTGATACACACACAGTTCCTCTAACGTCCAATGCTTTTCAGTTAAGAGCGAGATACGTGTGAGCTTTGTGAACGATGTAGCTTTGTTTGAGCTGAATAGGGAAAGCATTTACCTGAAACGAAGTCTTGCTTGAAGGAATACACAGAGTATGGAATTTAACGGCATTTCTGAATAGCAACACTCAACACAGTTCCCATCCATGAAATACACTCTGCTTTAGAGCAAGAAGCACGCTCTTGCTTTCAAGAGACTGTAACACAGCAGGAACGTGAGTGTGACCATAACCATAGGACTGTGTTTCCTACGCTACGGACCATATCGAGTTCAACTCTGCTTCTGAAACTGATACAAACCACAGGTCCTCTAACATCCAATGCTTCTCAGTTAAGTGCGATAAACGTGTGAGCTTCGTGAACGTTGTAGTATTGTTTGAGCTGAAAAGGGACTGCGTTTACCTGAAACGAAGTCTTGCTTGTAGGAAGACACAGAGCCTGTGATTTAACTCCATTTCTGAAGGGAAACACACAGCACAGTTATCATCCATGAAACACACTCTGCTTTTGAGCAAGAAGCACGCTCTTGCTTTCTAGAAAATATGATACAACAGGAAACGTGAGTGTGATCAAAACCGAAGGACTGTGTTTCCTACATATACGGACCTTATCGACTTCAACTCTGCTCAAGAAAATGATACAAACCACATGTCCTCTAACATCCCATGCTAGTCATGAAAGAGCGAGACACGTGGGAGCTTCTTGTACGTTCTTGCTTTGTTTTAGCTAAAAATTGATGGCGTTTACCTGAAACGAAGTCTTTCTTGTAGGAAGACACAGAGCCTGTGATTTAACTCCATTTCTGAAGGGAAACACAGAGCACAGTTCTCATCCATGAAACACACTCTGCTTTAGAGCAAAAAGGACGCTCTTGCTTTCTAGAGTCTCTAATACAGCAGGAATCTTGAGTGTGATCATAACGAAAGGACTGTGTTTCCTACACATATGGACCATATCGATTTCAACTCTGCTTATTAAACTGCTACAAACAACAGGTCCTCTGACATCCAATGCTTTTCATTTAAGCGTGAGAAAGGGGTGAGCTTTGTGAAAAATGTAAACTCGTTTGAGCCGAAAAGGGACTGCATTTACCTGAAACGATGTCCTGTTTTTAGGAAGACACAGAGTCTGGGATTTATCTCCATTTCTGAAGAGCAGGACTCAGCACTGTTCCCATCCATGAAACATACTCTGCTTTAGAGCAAGAAGCACGCTGTTGCTTTCTAGAACCTCTAATAGACTAGGAAAGGTGAGTGTGCTCAGAACAAAAGAGCACTGTTTCCTACACATACGGACTGTATCTAGTTCAACTCTGCTTCTGAAACTGATACACACACAGTTCCTCTAACGTCCAATGCTTTTCAGTTAAGAGCGAGATACGTGTGAGCTTTGCGAACGATGTAGCTTCCTTTCATCTGAAAAGGGACTGTGTTTTCATGAAAAGAAGTCTTGCTTGTAGGAAGACACAGAGCCTGGGATTTAACTCCATTTCAGAAGGGAAGCACACAGCACAGTTCTCATCCATGAAACACACTCTGCTTTAGAACAAGAAGCATGCTCTTGCTTTCAAGTGTCTGTAATACAGCAGGAAATGTGAGTGTGCTCAGAACAAATGAGCGATGTTTCCTACACATACGGACAATATCTAATTCAACTCTGCTTCTGAAACTGATACACACCACAGGTCATCTAATAACCAATGCTTTTCAGTAAAGCGCGATAAACGTGTGAGCTTTGTGAACTTTGTAGCTTCATTTGAGCTGAACAGGGATTGCTATTACCTGAAAAGAAGTCTTGCTTTTAGGAAGACACAGAGCCTGGGATTTAACTCCATTTCTGAAGGGAAACAGACAGCACAGTTCTCATCCATGAAACACACTCTGCTTTAGAACAAGATGCATGCTCTTGCTTTCTATTGTCACTAATAGAGCAGGAAACCTTGTTGTGCTCAGAACTAAAGAACAAAGTTTACTACACAAACGGACCATAACTAGTTCAACTCTGCTTCTGAAACTGATACAAACCACAGGTCCTCTAACATCCAATGCATTTCAGTTAAGAGGAAGAAAGTGTGAGCTTCGTGAACGATGTTGCTTAGTTTGAGCTGAAAAGGGACTGTGTTTACCTGAAAGAAAGTCTTGCTTGTAGGAAGACACAGAGCCTGGGATTTAACTCCATTTCTGAAGGGAAACACACAGCACAGTTCTCATCCTTGAAACACTCTTTGCTTTAGAGCAAGACGCACGCTCTTGCTTTCTAGAGTCTCTAATAAAGCAGGAAATGTTGGTGTTCTCAAAACAAAAAACGGTGTTTCCTACACATACAGACTATATCTAGTTCAACTCTCCTTCTGATACTGATACAAACCGCAGGTCTTTTAAAATCCAATTCTTTTCAGTTAAGAGCGAGAAACGTGTGAGATTCGTGAACGATGTAGCTTCGTTTGAATTGAAAAGTGACTGTGTTTACCTGAAACAAATTATTTCTTGTAGGAAGACACAGAGCCTGGGATTTAACTCCAGTTCTGAAGCACAACACTCAACACAGTTCCCATCCATGAAACACACTGTGCTTCAGAGCAAGAAGCATGCCCTTGCTTTCTAGAGTCTCTAATAGAGCAGGAAACGTGAGTGTGCTCAAAAAAAAAAAAAGAGCTGTGTTTCCTATCCATATGGACCACATCTAGTTCAACTCTTCTTCTGAAACTGATACAAACCACAGGTCCGCTAACATCCAATGCTTTTCAGTTAAGTGAGAGAAACGTGTGAGCTTCGTGAACAATGTAGCTTCCTTTGAGCTGAAAAGAGACTGCATTTACCTGAAACGAAGTCTTGCTTGTAGGAAATCACAGAGCCTGGAATTTAACTCTGTTTCTGAAGGGCAACAATCAGCACAGTTCCCATCCATGAAACACAGTCTGCTTTAGAGCAAGACGCACACTCTTGCTTTCTATAATCTGTAATACAGCAGGAACGTGAGTGTGCTCAAAACAAAACAATGGTGTTTCCTACCAATAGGGATTAAATCTAGTTCAACTCTGCTTCTGAAACGTATAGAAACAACAGATCCTCTAACATGCAATGATTCTCATTTAAGAGCGAGAAACATGTGAGCTTTGTGAATGATGTATCTTCCTTTGAGCTGAAAAGGGACTGCATTTACCTGAAACGAAGTCTTGCTTGTAGGAAGTAACAGAGCCTGGGATTTAAGTCCTTTTCTGAAGGGCAAGACTCAGCATAGTTCACATCTATGGAACACACTCTGCTTTAGACCAAGAAGCACGCTCTTGCTTTCTAAAGTCTCTAATACAACAGGAAACGTGAGAGATCCCAGAACAAAAGAATGGTGTTTCCTACACATACACACCTTATCTATTTGAACTCTGCTTCTGAAACTGATACAAACTACAGGTTCTGTAACATCCACTGCTTTTCAGTTAAGCGCGAGAAACGTGTGAGCTTCGTGAACGCTGTAGTTTTGTTCGAGCTGAAAAATAACTGCGTTTACCTGAAACGAAGTCTTGCTTGTAGGAATACACAGAGCCTGTGATTTAACTCCATTTCTGAAGGAAAACACACAGCACAGTTCTCGTCCATGAAACACACTCTGCTTTATAGAGAGAAGCACGCTTTTGCTTTCTAAAGTCTCTAATACAGCAGGAAACGTGAGTGTGCTCAGAACAAAAGATCAGTGTTTCCTACACATTCGGACGATATTTAGTTCAACTCAGCGTGTGAAACTGATACAAACCACAGGTCCTCTAACATCCAATGCTTCTCAGTTAAGCGCGATAAACGTGTGAGCTTTGTGAACGTTAGTTTTGTTAGTGCTGAAAAGGGACTGCGTTTACCTGAAACGAAGTCTTGCTGGTAGGAAGACACAGAGCCTGGGATTTAACTCCATTTCTGAAAGGAAACACACAGCACAGTTCTCATCCATGAAACACACTCTGCTTTACAGAAAAAAGCACGCTCTTGCTTTCTAGAGTCTCTAATACAGCAGGAAACGTGAGTGTGCTCAGAACAAAAGAACGGTGTTTCCTACACATCACATACAGACCTTATCTTTTTCAACTCTGCTTCTGAAACTGCTACAAACCACAGTTCCGCTAACATCCAATGCTTTTCAGTTAAGCGCGATAAACATGTGAGCTCTGGGAACCATGTGGCTTCCTTTGAGAAGAAAAGGGAATGCGTTTACCTGAAACGAAATCTTGCTTTTAGGAAGACAGAGCCTGGGATTTAACACCATTTCTGAAGGAAACACACTGCACAGTTCCCATCCATGAAACACACTCTGCTTTAGAGCAAGAATCACGCTCTTGCTTTCTAAAGACTCTAATACAGCAGGAAATGTGAGTGTTCCCAGAACAAAAAAAATGGTGTTTCCTGCACATACACACCTTATCCATTTGAACTCTGCTTCTGAAACAGATACAAACCACAGGTTCTCTAACATCCAATGCTTTTCTGTTAAGCCGGAGAAACGTGTGAGCTTCGTGAACGTTGTAGTTTTGTTTGAGCTGAAAAGTAACTGCGTTTACCTGAAACGAAGTCTTTCTTGTAGGAAGAAACAGATACTGTGATTTTAACTCCATTTCTGAATGGAAACACACAGCACAGTTCTCATCCATGAAGCACACTCTGCTTTAGAGCTAAAAGCAAACTCTTGCTTTCTATAGTCTCTAATACAGCAGGAAACATGAGTTGCTCAGAACAAAAGAACGGCATTTCCTACACATACAGACCTTATCTATTTCAACTCTGCTTCTGAAACTGATACAAACCACAGGTCCTCTAACATCCAATGCTTTTCATTTAAACGCGAGAAACGTCTGAGCTTTGTGAATAATGTAGCTTTGTTTGAGTTGAAAAGGGACTGCGTTTACCTGAAAGGAAGTCTTCCTTGTAGGAAGACACAGAGTATGGGATTTAACGCCATTTCTGAAGGGAAACACACAGCACAGTTCTTATCCATGGAACGTACTCTGTTTTAGTGCAAGATGCACGCTCTTGCTTTCTAGAGTCTGTAATTCAACAGGAAATGTCAGTGTGATCATAAAACAAGAAATGTGTTTCCTAAACATACAGAACTTATCGAGTTCACTCTGCTTCTGAAACTGATACAAACCACAGGTCCCCTAACATCCAATGCTTTTCAGTCAAGCGCGAGAAACGTGTGGGCTTCGTGAACTGTAGCTTTGTTTGAGCTGAATAGAGACTGCCTTTACCTGAAAGGAAGTCTTCCTTGCAGGAAGACACAGAGTATGGGATTTAACGCCATATCTGAAGAGCAGCACTCAGAACAGTTCCCATCCATGAAACACACCTGCTTTAGAGCAAGAAGCATGCTATTGCTTTCTTTAATCTCTGATACAGCAGGAAAAGTGAGTGTGATCACAACAACAGGACTGTGTTTCCTACATATACGGACCATATCGAGTTCAACACTGCTCAGGAAACTGACACAAACCACAGGTCCTCTAACATCCCATACTTGTCAGTTAAGAGCGAGTCACATGTGAGCTTCTTGTACGTTCTTGCTTTGTTTTAGCTGAAAAGTGATGGTGTTTACCTGAAACGAAGTCTTTCTTGTAGGAAGACACAGAGCGTGCGATTTAACTCCGTCTCTGAAGGGAAACACACAGCACAGTTCTCATCTATGAAACACACTCTGATTTAGAACAAGACGCATGCTCTTGCTTTTATTGTCTCTAATACAGCAGGAAACATTGTTGTGCTCAGAACTAAAGAACAATGTTTACTACACATACGGACCATAACTAGTTCAACTCTGCTTCTGAAACTGATACAAACCACAGGTCCTCTAACATCCAATGCATTTCAGTTAAGAGGAAGAAAAGTGTGAGCTTCGTGAACGATGTTGCTTCGTTTGAGCTGAAAAGGGACGGTGTTTGCCTGAAAGAAAGTCTTGCTTGTAGGAAGACACAGAGCCTGGGATTTAACTCCATTTCTGAAGGGAAACACACAGCACAGTTCTCATCCTTGAAACACTCTTTGCTTTAGAGCAAGACGCACGCTCTTGCTTTCTAGAGTCTCTAATAAAGCAGGAAATGTTGGTGTTCTCAAAACAAAAAACGGTGTTTCCTACACATACAGACAATATCTAGTTCAACTCTCCTTCTGATACTGATACAAACTGCAGGTCTTTTAAAATCCAATTCTTTTCAGTTACCAGCGAGAAACTTGTGAGCTTTATGAACGATGTAGCTTCGTTTCAGTTGAAAAGGGACTGCGTTTATTTGAAACAAAGTCTTGCTTGTAGGGAGACACAGAGCCTGGGATTTTACTCCATTTCTGAAAGGAAACACACAGCACAATTCTCATCCATGAAACACACTGTTCTTCAGAGCAAGAAACACGCTATTGCTTTCTAGAGTCTATAATAGTGCAGGAAACCTGGGTGTGCTCAGAACAAAAGAACAGTGTTTACTATACATACGGACCATATCTAGTTAAACTTTGCTTCTGAAACTGATATAAACCACAGGTCCTCTAAGGTCCAATATATGTCAGTTTATAAGAGAATTGTGTGAGCTTCGTGAACTATGTTGCTTAGTTTGAGCTGAAAAGGGACTGTGTTTACCTGAAAGAAATTCTTGCTTGTAGGAAGACACAGAGCCTGGGATTTTACTCCATTTCTGAAGGGAAACACACAGCACAGTTCTCATCCTTGAAACACTCTTTGCTTTAGAGCAAGACGCACGCTCTTGCTTTCTAGAGTCTCTAATAAGCAGGAAATGTTGGTGTTCTCAAAACAAAAAACGGTGTTTCCTACACATACAGACAATATCTAGTACAACTCTCCTTCTGATACTGATACAAACCGCAGGTCTTTTAAAATCCAATTCTTTTCAGTTAAGAGCGAGAAACGTGTGAGATTCGTGAACGATGTAGCTTCGTTTGAATTGAAAAGGGACTGTGTTTACCTGAAACAAATTATTTCTTGTAGGAAGACACAGACCTGGGATTTAACTCCAGTTCTGAAGCACAACACTCAACACAGTTCCCATCCATGATACACACTGTGCTTCAGAGCAAGAAGCACGCCCTTGCTTTCTAGAGTCTCTAATAGAGCAGGAAACGTGAGTGTGCTCAAAAAAAAAAAAGAGCTGTGTTTCCTACCCATATGGACCACATCTAGTTCAACTCTTCTTCTGAAACTGATACAAACCACAGGTCCTCTAACATCCAATGCTTTTCAGTTAAGTGAGAGAAACGTGTGAGCTTTGTGAATGATGTAGTTTCATTAGAGCTGAATAGGGACTGCCTTTACCTGAAACGAAGTCTTGCATGTAGGAAGACAGAGAGTATGGCATTTAACGCCATTTCTGAAGAGCAGCACTTAGCACAGCTCCCATCCATGAAACACACTCTGCTTTAGAGCAAGTAGGACGCTCTTGCTTTAGAGTCTCTAATACAGCAGAAAACGTGAGTGTGCTCAAAACAAAAGATCGGGTTTAACTACACATACGGACCATATCTAGTTCAACTCTGCTTCTGAAACTGATAGACAACACAGGTCCTCTAACATCCAATGCTTTTCAGTTAAAAGCGAGAAACGTGTGAGCTTCGTGAATAATGTAGATTCGTTTGAGGTGAATATGAACTGCGTTTACCTGAAACGATGTATTGCTTGTGGTTAGACAGAGAACAAGGGATTTAAGTCCATTTCTGAAGAGCAGCAATCAGCACAGTTCCCATTGATGAAACATGCTCTGCTTTAGAGCAAGAAGCACGCACTTGCTTTCTAGAGTCTCTAATACAGCAGGAAACATGAGTGTGCTCAAAACAAAAGAACGGTGTTTCCTACCCATATGGAACACATCTAGTTCAACTCAGCTTCTGAAACTGATAGAAAACATAGATCCTCTAGCATCCAATGCCTCTCAGTTAAGAGCGAGAAACGTGTGAGCTTCGTGGATGATGTAGCTTCGTTTGAGCTGAATAGGAACTGGGTTTACCTGAAACGAAGTCTTGCTTGTAGGAAGACCCAGAGTATGGGACTTAACGCCATTTATGAAGAGCAGATCTCAGCACAGTTACAATCCAAGAAACACACTCTGCTTTAGAGCAAGATGCACGCTCTTGCTTTCTAGAGTCTGTAATACAGCAGGAACGTGAGTGTGATCATAACCAAAGGACTGTGTTTCCTACACATACAGACCATATCGAGTTCAACTCTGCTTCTGAATCTGATATAAACCACAGGTCCTCTAACATACAATTCTTTTCATTTAAGCGCAATAAACGTGTTAGCTTTGTGAATGATGTAACTTCGTTTGAGCTGAAAAGTGACTGCTTTTACCTGAAATGAAGTCTTGCTTGTAGGAAGACAGAAAACAAGGGATTTAAGTCCATTTCTGAAGAGCAGCACAGTTCCCATTCGTGAAACACACTCTGCTTTAGAACAAGAAGCACGCTATTGCTCTAGAATCTCTAATACAGCAGGAAACATGAGTGTGCTCAGAACAAAAGAATGGTGTTTCCTACGCATATGGACCACATCTATTTCAACTCTGCCTCTGAAACTGTTACAATCCAAAGGTCCTCTAACATCCAATGCTTTTCAGTTAAGAGCAAGAAGCGTGTGAGCTTCGTGAATGCTATAGTTTTGTTTCAGCTGAAAAGTGACTGCTTTTACCTGAAATGAAGTCTTGCTTGTGGATAGACACAGAGCCTGGGATTTAACTCCATTTCTGAAGGGAAACACACAGCACAGTTCTCTTCCATGAAACAAAGTCTGCTTTAGAGCAAGAAGCACGTTCTTGTTTTCTAAAGTCTCTAATATGGAAGGAAACTTGTGTGTTCCCAGAACAAAAGAACGGTGTTTCCTACACATATGGACCATATTTAGTTCAACTCAGCTTCTGAAACTGATACAAATCACAGGTCCTCTAACATTCAATGCTTTTCGGTCAAGCGCGATAAACGTGTGAGCTTCGTGAACGATGTAGCTTTGTTTGAGGTGAAAAGGGGCTGTGTTTACCTGAAACGAAGTCTTTCTTGTAGGAAGACACAGAACATGGGATTTAACCCCATTTCTGAAGGGCAACACTCAGCACAGTTCCCAGCCATGAAACACACTCTGCTTTAGAGCAAGAAGCACGTCCTTGTGTTCTAAAGTCTCTAATAAAGAAGGAAACTTGTGTGTTCCCAGAACAAAATAACGGTGTTTCCTACCGATACAGACCATATTTAGTTCAACTCAGCTTCTGAAACTGATGCAAACCACATGTCCTCTAACATCCAATGCTTTTCAGTCAAGCGTAATAAACGTGTGAGCTTCGTGAACGATGTAGCTTCGTTTGAGCTGAAAAGGGACTGTGTTTACCTTAAACGAAGTCTTTCTTGTAGGAAGACACAGAGCCTGGGATTTAACAGCATTTCTGACTGGCAACACTCAGCACAGTTCCCATCCATGAAACACACTCTGATTTAGAGCAAGAAGGATGCTCTTGCTTTCTAGAGTCTGTAATACAGCAGGAAAGTGAGTGTGATCATAACGAAAGGACTGTGTTTCCTACACATACCGACCATATCGAGTTCAACTCTGCTTCCGACACTGATATAAACCAGAGGTCCTCCAACATACAATGCTTTTCAGTCAAGCGCGAGAAACGTGTAAGCTTCGTGAATGATGTAGCTTTCTATGAGCTGAAAAGGGACTGCATTTACCTGAAATGAAGTCTTGCTTGTAGGAAGATACAGAGCTTGGGATTTAACTCCATTTCTGAAGGCAACACTCAGCACAGTTCCCATCCATGAAACACACTTTGCTTAGAGCAAGAAGCAAGCTCTTGCTTTCTAGAGTCTCTAATACAACAGGAAACCTGAGTGTGATCACAACCAAAGGACTGAGTTTCCTACATATACAGACCATATCGAGTTCAACTCTCCTCAGGAAACTGATACAAACCACAGGTCCTCTAACATCCAATGATTTTCAGTTAAGCGCGAGAAACATGTGAGCTTCTTGTACGATGTAGCTTCGTTTGAGCTGAAAAGGGACTGCATTTACCTGAAATGAAGTCAAGCTTGTAGGAAGACACAGAGCCTGGGATTTAACTCCATTTCTGAAGGGCAACACTCAGCACAGTTCCCATCCATTAAACACACTCTGATTTAGAGCAAGAAGCACGCTCTTGCTTTCTAGAGTCTCTAATTGAGCAGGAAACGTGAGTGTAATCACAACCAAAGGACTGTGTTTCCTACATATACGGACCATATCAAGTTCCACTCTGCTTAGCAAACTGATACAAACCACAGGTCCTCTATCATCCCATGATTGTCAGTTAAGAGCGAGAAACGTGTGAGCTTCGTGAACGATGTAGCTTCCTTTGAGCTGAAATGGGACTGCATTTACCTGAAACGAAGTCTTGCTTGTAGGAAGACACAGAGGCTGGGATTAAACTCCATTTCTGAAGGGAAACACACAGCACAGTTCTCATCCATGAAACACAGTCCACTTTAGAGCAAGGAGCATGCTCTTGCTTCTCAGAGTCTCTAATACAGCAGGAAACGTGAGTGTGCTCAGAACAAAAGAGTGGTGTGAACTACACATACGGACTGCATCTAGTTAAACTCTCCTCTGAAATTGATACATACCACAGGTCCTCTAACATCCAATGCTTTTCAGTTAAGAGCAAGAAACGTGTGAGCTTCGTTAACGATGTAGCTTCCTTTGAGCTGAAATGGGACTGCGTTTACCTGAAACGAAGTCTTCCTTGTAGAAAGACACAGCGCCTGGGATTTAACTCTATTTCTGAAGAGAAACATACTGCAATGTTCCCATCCATGAAACACACTCTGCTTTAGAGCAAGAAGCATGCTCTCGCTTTCTAGAGTCTCTATTACAGCAGAAAACGTGAGTGTGCTCAGAACAAAAGAGCGGTGTTTCCTACACATATGGACCATATCTAGTTCAACTCTGCTTCTGAAACTGAAACGCACCAAAGTTCCTCTAACATCCAATGCTTTTCAGATAAGAGCGAGAAATGTGTGAGCTTCGTGAACATTACTGCTGTGTTTGAGCTGAAAAGTGACTGTGTTTTCCTGAAACGATATCTTGCTTATAGGAAGACATAGAGCCTGGGTTTGAACTCCATTTCTGAAGGGAAACACACAGCACAGTTCTCATCCATGAAACACACTCTGCTTTAGAGCAAGAAGCATGCTCTTGCTTTCTAGAGTCTCTAATACAGCAGCTAACGTGAGTGTGATCACAACCAAAGGACTGTTTTTCCTACATATACAGACCATATCGAGTAAACCTCGGCTCAGGAAACTGATACAAACCACAGGTCCTCTTACATCCCATGCTTGTCAGTTAAGAGCGAGACACGTGTGAGCTTCCTGTACGTTGTTGCTTTATTGTAGCTGAAAAGTGATGGCGTTTACCTGAAACGAAGTCTTCCTTGTAGGAAGACACAGAGCCTGGGATTGAACTCCATTTCTGAAGGGAAACACACAGCACAGTTCTCATCTATGAAACACACTCTGCTTTAGAGCAAGAAGCATGCTCTTGCTTTCTAGAGTCTCTAATACAGCAGGAAACATGAGTGTGATCACAACCAAAGGACTGTGCTTCCTACATATAGGGACCATATCGAGTTCACCTCGGCTGAGGAAACTGATACAAACCACAGGTCCTCTTACATCCCATGCTTGTCAGTTAAGAGCGAGACACGTGTGAGCTTCCTGTACATTGTTGCTTTATTATAGCTGAAAAGTGATGGCGTTTACCTGAAACGAAGTCTTCCTTGTAGGAAGAAACAGAGCCTGGGATTTAACTCCATTTCTGAATGGAAACACATAGCACAATTCTCTTTCATGAAACTCACTCTGCTTTAGAGCAAAAAGCATGCTCTTGCTTTCTAGAGTCTCTAATAGAGCAGGAAACGTGAGTGTGCTCAAAACAAAAGGACGGTTTTTCCTACCCATATGGACCACATCTAGTTCAACACTGCTTCTGAAACTGATATAATCCACAGATCCTCTAACATCCAATGTTTATCAGTTAAGCGTGATAAACGTGTGAGCTTCGTGAACATTGTTGCTTTGTTTGAGATAAAAGGGACTGTGTTTCCCTAAACAAAGTCTTGCTTGTAGGAAGAAACAGAACCTGAGATTTAACACCATTTCTGAAGGGTAACACTCAGCACAGTTCCCATGCATAATATACAATCTGCTTTAGAGAAAGAAGGACGCTCTTGCTTTCTAGAGTCTGTAATACAGCAGGAAATGTGAGTTTAATCATAACCAAAGGACTGTGTTTCCTACATATACGGACCATATCGAGTTCCACTCTGCTTAGGAAACTGATAAAAACCACAGGTCCTCTATCATCCCATGCTTGTCAGTTAAGAGCGAGACACGTGTGAGCTTCTTGTACGTTGTTGCTTATTGTAGCTGAAAAGTGATGGCGTTTACATGAAATGAAGTCTTCCTTGTTGGAAGAAACAGAGCCTGGGATTTAACTCCATTTCTGAAGGGAAACACATAGCACAATTCTCTTTCATGAAACTCACTCTGCTTTAGAGCAAAAAGCACGCTCTTGCTTTGTAGAGTCTCTAATACAGCAGTAAACGTGACTGTGCTCAAAACAAAAGGACGGTGTTTCCTACCCATATGGACCACATCTAGTTCAACTCTGCTTCTGAAACTGATATAATCCACAGATCCTCTAACATCCAATGTTTATCAGTTAAGCGCGATAAACGTGTGAGCTTCGTGAACATTGTTGCTTTGTTTGAGCTGAAAAGGGACTGTGTTTACCTCAAACAAAGTCTTGCTTGTAGGAAGAAACAGAACCTGAGATTTAACTCCATTTCTGAAGGGCAACACTCAGCACAGTTCCCATGCATGATACACAATCTGCTTGAGAGCAAGAAGGACGCTCTTGCTTTCTAGAGTCTGTAATACAGCAGGAAATGTGAGTTTAATCATAACCAAAGGACTGTGTTTCCTACACTTACAGACCATATCGAGTTCAACTCTGCTTCTGATACAGATACAAACCACAGTTCCTGTAACATCCATTGCTTTACAGTTAAGAGCGAGAAACGTGTGAGCTTCGTGAACGATGTAGCTTCCCTTGAACTGAAATGGGAGTGCGTTTACCTGAAACGGAATCTTGCTTGTAGGAAGACAGAGCCTGGGATTTAACACCATTTCTGAAGGAAACACACTGCAGAGTTCCCATCCATGAAACACACTCTGCTTTAGAGAAAGAAGCACGCTCTTGCTTTCTAGAGTCTCTAATAAAGCCAAAAAGGTGACTGTGCTAAGAACGAAAGATCAGTGTTAACTACACATAAGGAGTGTATCTAGTTCAAGTCTGCTTCTGAAACTGATACACACCACAGGTCCAATAACATCCAATGCTTTTCAGTTAAGAGAGAGAAACGTGTGAGCTGCGTGAACGATGTAGCTTCGTTTGAGCTGAAAAGTGACTGTGTTTACCTGAAAGGAAGTCTTGCTTGTAGGAAGACACAGAGCCTGGGATTAAACTCCATTTCTGAAGGGAAACACACAGCACAGTTCTCATCCATAAAACACACTCTGCTTTAGAGCAAGTAGCATGCTCTTGATTTCTAGAGTCTGTAATACAGCAGGAAGTGAGTGTGATCATAAAAAGAAATGTGTTTCCTACACATACGGACCATATCTAGTTCAACTCTGCTTCTGAAACTGATACAAACCACAGGTCCTCTAACATCCAATGCTTTTCAGTAAAGAGCGAGAAACGTGTGAGCTTTGTGAACGTTGTTGTTTTGTTTGATCTGAAAAGTGACTGTGTTTACCTTAAACGAAGTCTTGCTTGTAGGAAGACACAGAGGCTGGGATTAAACTCCATTTCTGAAGGGAAACACACAGCACAGTTCTCATCCATGAAACACACTCTGCTTTAAAGCAAGAAGCATGCTCTTGCTTTTCAGAGTCTCTAATACACCCGGAAACGTGAGTGTGCCCAGATCAAAAGAATGTTGTTTCATACACATATAGACCTTATCTATTTCAACTCTGCTTTTGAAACTGATACAAACCACAGGTTCTCTAACATCCAATGCTTTTCAGTTAAGCGCGAGAAACGTGTGAGCTTCGTGAACGTTGTAGTTTTGTCTGAGCTGAAAAGTGAATGCTTTTACCTGAAACGAAGTCTTGCTTTTAGGAAGACACAGAACCTGTGATTTAACACAAGTTCTCAAGGGAAACACACAGCACAGTTCTCATCCATGAAACACACTCTACTTTAGAGCAAGAAGCATGCTTTTGTTTCCAGAGTCTCTAATACAGCTGGAAACGTATGTGTGCTCAGAACAAAAGAGCAATGTTAACTACACATACGGACTCTATCTAGTTCAACTCTCCTTCTGAAATTGATACACACCACAGGTCCTCTAACATCCAATGCTTTTCAGTTAAGAGCGAGAAACATGTGAGCTTCGTTAACGATGTAGCATCCTTTGATCTGAAAAGTGACTGTGTTTACCTTAAACGAAGTCTTGCTTTTAGGAAGACACAGAGCCTGGGATTAAACTCCATTTCTGAAGGGAAACACACAGCACAGTTCTCATCCATGATACACAGTCTGCTTTAGAGCAAGAAGCACGCTTTTGCTTTTTAGAGTCTCTAATGGAGCAGGAAACGTGAGTGTGATCAGAAAAAAAAAGCGTTGTTTCCTACACTTACAGACCTATCGAGTTCAACTCTGCTTCTGAAACTGATACAAACCACAGGTCCTCTAACATCCAATGCTTTTCAGTTAAGAGCGAGAAACGTGTGAGCTTCGTGAACGATGTAGCTTCCTTTGAGCTGAAATGGGACTGCGTTTACCTGAAACGAAGTCTTGCTTGTAGAAAGACACAGCACCTTTGATTTAACTCCATTTCTGAAGGGAAACATACTGCCCAGTTCCCATCCATGAAACACACTCTGCTTTAGAACAAGAAGCACGCTGTCACTTTCTAGAGTCTCTATTACAGCAGGAAACATGAGTGTGCTCAGAACAAAAGAGCGGTGTTTCCTACACATACGGACCATATCTAGTTCAACTCTGCTTCTGAAACTGAAACGCACCACAGTTCCTCTAACATCCAATGCTTTTCAGTTAAGAGCGAGAAATGTGTTAGCTTCGTGAACATTATTGCTGTGTTTGAGCTGAAAACTGACTGCGTTTACCTGAAACGATGTCTTGCTTGTAGGAAGACACAGAGCCTGGGATTGAACTCCATTTCTGAAGGGAAACACACAGCACAGTTCTCATCTATGAAACACACTCTGCTTTAGAGCAAGAAGCATGCTCTTGCTTTCTAGAGTCTCTAATACAGCAGGAAACATGAGTGTGATCACAACCAAAGGACTGTGCTTCCTACATATAGGGACCATATCGAGTTCACCTCGGCTGAGGAAACTGATACAAACCACAGGTGCTCTTACATCCCATGCTAGTCAGTTAAGAGCGAGACACGTGTGAGCTTCCTGTACATTGTTGCTTTATTGTAGCTGAAAAGTGATGGCGTTTACCTGAAACGAAGTCTTCCTTGTAGGAAGAAACAGAGCCTGGGATTTAACTCCATTTCTGAATGGAAACACATAGCACAATTCTCTTTCATGAAACTCACTCTGCTTTAGAGCAAAAAGCATGCTCTTGCTTTCTCGAGTCTGTAATAGAGCAGGAAACGTGAGTGTGCTCAAAACAAAAGGACGGTTTTTCCTACCCATATGGACCACATCTAGTTCAACACTGCTTCTGAAACTGATATAATGCACAGATCCTCTAACATCCAATGTTTTTCAGTTAAGCGTGATAAACGTGTGAGCTTCGTGAACCCTTGTTGCTTTGTTTGAGCTAAAAGGGACTGTGTTTACCTGAAACAAAGTCTTGCTTGTAGGAAGAAACAGAACCTGAGATTGAACACCATTTCTGAAGGGTAACACTCAGCACAGTTCCCATGCATGATATACAATCTGCTTTAGAGAAAGAAGGACGCTCTTGCTTTCTAGAGTCTGTAATACAGCAGGAAATATGAGTTTAATCATAACCAAAGGACTGTGTTTCCTACATATACGGACCATATCGAGTTCCACTCTGCTTAGGAAACTGATAAAAACCACAGGTCCTCTATCATCCCATGCTTGTCAGTTAAGAGCGAGACACGTGTGAGCTTCTTGTACGTTGTTGCTTATTGTAGCTGAAAAGTTATGGCGTTTACATGAAATGAAGTCTTCCTTGTTGGAAGAAACAGAGCCTGGGATTTAACTCCATTTCTGAAGGGAAACACACAGCTCCATTCTCTTTCATGAAACTCACTCTGCTTTAGAGCAAAAAGCACGCTCTTGCTTTGTAGAGTCTCTAATACAGCAGTAAACGTGACTGTGCTCAAAACAAAAGGACGGTGTTTCCTACCCATATGGACCACATCTAGTTCAACTCTGCTTCTGAAACTGATATAATCCACAGATCCTCTAACATCCAATATTTATCAGTTAAGCGCGATAAACGTGTGAGCTTCGTGAACATTGTTGCTTTGTTTGAGTTGAAAAGGGACTGTGTTTACCTCAAACAAAGTCTTGCTTGTAGGAAGAAACAGAAGCTGAGATTTAACTCCATTTCTGAAGGGCAACACTCAGCACAGTTCCCATGCATCATACACAATCTGCTTTAGAGCAAGAAACACGCTCTTGCTTTCTAGAGTCTGTAATACAGCAGGAAATGTGAGTTTAATCATAACCAAAGGACTGTGTTTCCTACACTTACAGACCATATCGAGTTCAACTCTGCTTCTGATACAGATACAAACCACAGTTCCTGTAACATCCATTGCTTTACAGTTAAGAGCGAGAAACGTGTGAGCTTCGTGAACGATGTAGCTTCCCTTGAACTGAAATGGGAGTGCGTTTACCTGAAATGGAATCTTGCTTGTAGGAAGACAGAGCCTGGGATTTAACACCATTTCTGAAGGAAACACACTGCAGAGTTCCCATCCATGAAACACACTCTGCTTTAGAGAAAGAAGCACGCTCTTGCTTTCTAGAGTCTCTAATAAAGCCAAAAAGGTGAGTGTGCTAAGAACGAAAGAGCAGTGTTAACTACACATAAGGAGTGTATCTAGTTCAAGTCTGCTTCTGAAACTGATACACACCACAGGTCCACTAACATCCAATGCTTTTCAGTTAAGAGAGAGAAACGTGTGAGCTGCGTGAAGGATGTAGCTTCGTTTGAGCTGAAAAGTGACTGTGTTTACCTGAAAGGAAGTCTTGCTTGTAGGAAGACACAGAGGCTGGGATTAAACTCCATTTCTGAATGGAAACACACAGCACAGTTATCATCCATGAAACACACTCTGCTTTAGAGCAAGTAGCATGCTCTTGATTTCTAGAGTCTGTAATACAGCAGGAAGTGAGTGTGATCATAAAAAGAACTGTGTTTCCTACACATACGGACCATATCTAGTTCAACTCTGCTTCTGAAACTGATACAAACCACAGGTCCTCTAACATCCAATGCTTTTCAGTAAAGAGCGAGAAATGTGTGAGCTTTGTGAACATTGTTGTTTTGTTTGATCTGAAAAGTGACTGTGTTTACCTTAAACGAAGTCTTGCTTGTAGGAAGACACAGAGGCTGGGATTAAACTCCATTTCTGAAGGGAAACACACAGCACAGTTCTCATCCATGAAACACACTCTGCTTTAAAACAAGAAGCATGCTCTTGCTTTTCAGAGTCTCTAATACACCCGGAAACGTGAGTGTGCCCAGATCAAAAGAATGTTGTTTCCTACACATATAGACCTTATCTATTTCAACTCTGCTTTTGAAACTGATACAAACCACAGGTTCTCTAACATCCAATGCTTTTCAGTTAAGCGCGAGAAACGTGTGAGCTTCGTGAACGTTGTAGTTTTGTCTGAGCTGAAAAGTGAATGCTTTTACCTGAAACGAAGTCTTGCTTTTAGGAAGACACAGAACCTGTGATTTAACACAAGTTCTCAAGGGAAACATACAGCACAGTTCTCATCCATGAAACACACTCTACTTTAGAGCAAGAAGCATGCCCTTTTTTCCAGAGTCCCTAATACACCCGGAAACATGAGTGTGCTCAGAACAAAAGAGCGGTGTTACCTACACTTATGGACTGTATCTAGTTCAACTCTCCTTCTGAAATTGATACACACCACAGGTCCTCTAACATCCAATGCTTTTCAGTTAAGAGCGAGAAACATGTGAGCTTCGTTAACAATGTAGCATCCTTGGAGCTGAAAAGTGACTGTGTTTACTTTAAACGAAGTCTTGCTTGTAGGAAGACACAGATCCTGGGATTAGACTCCATTTCTGAAGGGAAACACACAGCATAGTTCTCATCCATGATACACAGTCTGCTTTAGAGCAAGAAGCACGCTTTTGCTTTTTAGAGTCTCTAATAGAGCAGGAAACGTGAGTGTGCTCAGAAAAAAAAAGCGTTGTTTCCTACACTTACAGACCTATCGAGTTCAACTCTGCTTCTGAAACTGAAACGAACCACAGGTCCTCTAACATCCAATGCTTTATAGTTAAGAGCGAGAAACGTGTGAGCTTCGTGAACGATGTAGCTTCCTTTGAGCTGAAATGGGACTGTGTTTACCTGAAACGAAGTCTTGCTTGTAGGATGATACAGAGCCTGGGATTTAACTCCATTTCTGAAGGGAAACACACAACACAGTTCTCATCCATGAATCACTCTCTACTTTAGAGCAAGGAGCACGCTCTTGCTTTCTAGATTCTGTAATACATCAGGAAACGTGAATGTGCTCAGAAAAAAAGAGCGGTGTTAACTACACATACTAACCATATCTATTTCAACTCTGCTTTTGAAACTATTACAAACCAAATGTACTCTAACATCCAATGCTTTTTACTTAAGAGGGAGAAGCGTGAGAGCTTCGTGGACGTTGTAGCTTCATTTGAGCTGAAAAGGGACTGCGTTTACCTGAAATGAAGTCTTGCTTGTAGGAAGACAGAAAACATGGGTTTTAAGTACATTTCTGAAGAGCAGCACTAAGCAGAGTTCCCATCCATGAAACACACTCTTCTTTAGAGCAAGAAGCATGCAATTGCTTCTAGAATCTCTAATATAGCAGGAAAGGTACGTGTGCTCAGAACAAAAGAACTGTGTTTCCTATGCATATCGACCACATCTATTTCAACTCTGCTTCTGAAACTGTTACAAACCACAGGTCATCTAACAACCAATGCTTTTCACTTAAGAGCAAGAAGCGGGTGAGCTTCGTGAACTTTGTAGATTTGTTTGAGCTGAAAAATGACTGCGTTTATCTGAAACAAAGTCTTGCTTGTAGGAAGAAACAGACCCTGGGATTTAACTCCTTTTCTGAATGTATACACAGAGCACAGTTCTCATCCATATAACACACTTTGCTTTAGAGCAAGAAGCATGCTCTTGCTTTCTAGAGTCTCTAATGCAGGAGGAAACGTGAGTGTGCTCAGAACAAAAGAGTGGTGTTAACTACACATACTAACCGTATCTACTTCAACTCTGCTTCTGAAACTGATACACACCACAGGTCCTCTAACATCCAATGCTTTTCAGTTAAGAGCGAGAAACTTGTGAGCTTTTTGAACTATGTAGCATTGTTTGAGCTGAAAAGCGATTGTGTTTACCTGAAACAAAGTCTTGCTTGTAGGATGATACAGAGCCTGGGATTTAACTCCATTTCTGAAGAGAAACATACAGCACAGTTCTCATCCATGATTCACAATCTACTTTAGAGCAAGAAGCACGCTCTTGCTTGCTAGAGTCTGTATTACATCAGGAAACGTGAGTGTGCTCAAAACAAAAGAACGGTGTTTCCTACCCATATCGACCACATCGAGTTCAACTCTGCTTCTGAAACTGAGAGAAACCACAGGTCCTCTAACATCCAATGCTTCTCAGTTAAGAAAAAGAAAATGTGACCTTCGTGAACGATGTAGCTTCCTTTGAGCTGAATAGGAACTGGGATTACCTGAAACGAAGTCTTACTTGAAGGAAGACACAGAGTATGGGATTTCACGCCATTTCTGAAGAACAGCACTCAGCACATTTCCTGTCCATGATACACACTCTGATTTAGAGCAAGTAGCACGCTCTTGCTTTCTAGAGTCTCTAATACAGCAGGAACCGTGAGTGTGATCAGAACAAAAGAACTGTGTTTCCTACACATATGGACAACATCTAGTTCAACTCTGTTTTTGAAACTGTTACAAACCACAGGTCCTCTAACATCCAATGCTTTTCAGTTAAGAGCGAGAAGCATGTGAGCTTAGAGAACTTTGTAGTTTTTTTGAACTGAAAAGTGACTGCGTTTACCTGAAAAAAAGTCATGCTGGTAGGAAGACACAGAGCCTCGGATTTAACTCCATTTCTGAAGTGAAACACAGAGCCCAGATCTCATCCATGAAACACACTCTGCTTTAATTCAAGAAGCACGCTCTTGATTTCTAGAGTCTCTAAAACTGGAAGAAACGTGAGTGTGCTCGGAACAAAAGAGCAGTGTTAACTACACATACTAACCGTATCTATTTCAACTCTGCTCCTGAAACTGATACACACCACAGGTCCTCTCACATCCAATGCTTTTCAGTTAAGAGCCAGAAACATGTGAGCTTTGTGAACGATGTAGCATCTTTTGAGCTGAAAAGTGATTGTGTTTACCTGAAACAAAGTCTTGCTTGTAGGATGACACAGAGCCTGGGATTTAACTCCATTTCTGAAGGGAAACACACATCACAGTTCTCATCCATGCATCACACTCTGCTTTAGAGGAAGAAGCACGCTCTTGCTTGCTAGAGTCTTTAATAGAGCAGGAAACGTGATTGTGCAAAATCAAAAGAGCGGTGTTTCCTACCCATATGGACCACATCTAGTTCAACTCTGCTTCTGAAACTGAGATAAACCACAGGTCCTCTAACATCCAATGCTTCTCAGTTAAGATCAAGAAAAGTGTGAGCTTCGTGAACAATGAAGCTTCCTTTTAGCTGAATAGGAACTGGGTTTACCTGAAACGAAGTATTACTTTTAGGGAGACATAGAGTATGTTATTTCACGCCATTTCTGAAGAACAGCACTCAGCACAGTTCCCGTCCATTAAACACACTCTGCTTTAGAGCAAGTAGCATGCTCTTTCTTTCTAGAGTCTCTAATACACCAGGAAACGTGAGTGTGATCAGAACAAAAGAACTGTGTTTCCTAGGCATATGGACAACATCTAGTTCAACTCTGCTTCTGAAACTGTTACAAACCAAAGGTACTCTAACATCCAATGCTTTTTAGTTAAGAGCGAGAAACGTGTGAGCTTTGTGAATGATGTAACCTCATTTGACTGAAAAGTGATTGTGTTTATCTGAAACAAAGTCTTGCTTGTAGGATGACACAGAGCCTGGGATTTAACTCCATTAATGAAGGGAAACACACACCACAGTTTTCATCCATGAAACACTCTCTGCTTTAGAGCAACAAGCACGCTCTTGCTTTCTAGAGTCTCTAATACAGGAGGAAAGTGAGTGTGTTCAAAACAAAAGAATGGTGTTTCCTACCCATATGGAAAACATCAAGTTCAACTCTGCTTCTGAAACTGATAGAAAACATAGGTCCTCTAACATCAATGCTTCTCAGTGAAGATCGAGAAATGTGTGCGCTTTGTGAACGATGTAGCTTCGTTTTGCTGAATAGGAACTCCATTTACCTGAAACAATGTCTTTCTTGTAGGAAGACAGAAAACGTGGAATTTAAGTCCATTTCTGAAGAGCAGCACTCAGCACAGTTCCCATCCATGAAAAACACTCTGCTTTAGAGCAAGAAGCACTCTATTGCTTTCTACAATCTCTAATACAGCAGTAATTGTGTGTGTACTCAGAACAAAAGAACTGTGTTTCCTATGCATGTGGACCACATCTAGTTCAACTCTACTTCTGAAACTGATAGAAACCAGAGATACTCTAACATCCAATGCTTTTCATTTAAGAGCGAGAAGCGTGTGAGCTTCGTGAAGGATGTAGCTTCGTTTGAGCTGAATAGTAATGCGATTACTTGAAACAAAGTCTTCTTGTAGGAAGACACAGAGCCTGGGATTTAATGACATTTCTGAAGGGCAACACTCAGCACAGTTCCCATCCATGAAACACACTCTGCTTTAGAGCAAGAAGGACGCTCTTGCTTTCTAGAGTCTGTAATACAGCAGGAAAGTGAGTGTGATCATAACCAGAGGACTGTGTTTCCTACAGATACGGACCATATCGAGTTCAACTCTGCTTCTGAAACTGATATAAACCACAGGTCCTCTAACATCCAATGCTTTTCATTTAAGCGCCAGAAAAGTATAAGCTTCGTGAACAATGTAGCTTCGTATGAGCTGAAAACAGACTGCGTTGACCTGAAAAGAGGTCTTGCTTGTAGGAAGACACAGAGCTTGGGATTTAAATCCATTTCTGAAGGACAACACTCAGCACAGTTCCCATCCATGAAACACACTCTGCTTTATGGCAAGAAGCACGCTCTTGCTTTCGAGAGTCTGTAATACAGCAGGAACGTGAGTGTGATCATAACCAAAGGAATGTGTTTCCTACACATACGGACGATATCGAGTTCAGCTCTGCTTCTGAAACTGATATAAACCACAGTTCCTCTAAAATACAATGCTTTTCAGTTAAGCGTGAGAAACATGGGAGCTTTGTGAATGATGTAGCTTCGTTTGAGCTGAAAAGGGACTGCGTTTACCTTAAATGAAATCTTGCTTGTAGGAAGACAGAAAACATGGGATTTAAGTCCATTTCTGAAGAGCAGCACTCAGCACAGTTCCCGTCCATGAAACACTCTGCTTTAGAGCAAAAAGCACGCTCTTGCTTTCTAGAGTCTCTAATACATCAGGAAATGTGAGTGTGCTCAAAACAAAAGAACGGTGTTTCCTACCCATATGGACCACATCTAGTTCAACTCTGCTTCTGAAACTGATACAAACCACAGGTCCTCTAACATCCAATGCTTTTCAGTTAAGAGCGAGAAACGTGTGAGCTTCATGTACTTTGTTACTTTGTCTAAGCTGAAAAGGGACTGTGTTTACCTGAAACTAAATCCTGCTTGTAGGAAGACACAGAGCCTGGGATTTAACAACAATCCTGAAGGGCAACACTCAGCACAGTTCCCATCCATGAAACACACTCTGCTTTAGAGCAAGAAGGACGTTCTTGCTATATAGAGTTTGTAATACAGCAGGAACGTGAGTGTGATCATAACCAAAGCACTGTGTTTCCTACACATACAGACCATATCGAGTTCAACTCTGCTTCTGAAACTGATATAAACCACAGGTCCTGTAACATACAATGCTTTTCACTTAAGCACGAGAAACGTGTGAGCTTTGGGAATGATGTAGCTTCGTTTGAGCTGAAAGGGACTGCGTTTACCTGAAATGAATTCTTGCATGTAGGAAGACACAAAACATGGGTTTTAAGTACATTTCTGAAGAGCAGCACTCAGCACAGTTCCCATCCATGAAACACACTCTGCTTTAGAGCAAGAAGCATGCAATTGCTTCTAGAATCTCTAATATAGCAAGAAACATGAGTGTGCTCAGAACAAAAGAACTGTGTTTCCTACGCATATGGACCACATCTAGTTCAACTCTGCTTCTGAAACTGTTACAAACCACAGGTCCTCTAACATCCAATGCTTTTCCGTTAAGAGCGAAAACCGTGTGAGCTTCGAGAACTTTGTAGTTTTGTTTGAGCTGAAATGTGACTGCGTTTACCTGAAACAAAGCCATGCTTGTAGGAAGACACAGAGCCTAGGATTTAACTCCATTTCTGAAGGGAAACACAGCGCACAGTTCTCATCAATGAAACAAACTCTGCTGTTGATCAAGAAGCACGCTCTTGCTTTCTAGAGTCTCTAAAACTGGAGGAAACGTGAGTGTGCTCAGAACAAATGAGCAGTGTTAACTACACATACTAACAGTATCTAGTTCAACTCTGCTCCTGAAACTGATACACACCACAGGTCCTCTAACATCCAATGCTTTTCAGTTAAGAGCGAGAGACGTGTGAGCTTTGTGAACGATGTAGCATCGTTTGAGCTGAAAAGTGATTGTGTTTACTTGAAACAAATTCTTGCTTGTAGGATGACACAGAGCCTGGGATTTCATGCCATTTCTGAAGGGAAACGAACAGCACAGTTCTCGTCCATGAATCACACTCTACTTTAGAGCAAGAAGCACGCTCTTGCTTGGTAGAGTCTCTAATAGAGCAGGAAACGTGACTGTGCAAAAACAAAAGTACGGTGTTTCCTACCCATATGGACCACATCTAGTTCAACTCTGCTTCTGAAACTGAGAGACCACAGGTCCTCTAACATCCAATGCTTCTCAGTTAAAGCAAGAAAAGTGTGAGCTTCGTGAACAATGAAGCTTCCTTTGAGCTGAATAGGAACTGGGTTTACCTGAAACGAAGTATTACTTTTAGGAAGACACAGAGTATGTTATTTCACGCCATTTCTGAAGAACAGCACTCAGCACAGTTCCCGTCCATTAAACACACTCTGCTTTAGAGCAAGTAGCATGCTCTTGCTTTCTAGAGTCTCTAATACACCACGAAATGTGAGTGTGATCAGAACAAAAGAACTGTGTTTCCTAGGCATATGGACAACATCTAGTTCAACTCTGCTTCTGAAACTGTTACAAACCAAAGGTACTCTAACATCCAATGCTTTTCAATTAAGAGCAAAAACGTGTTAGCTTCGAGTACGTTGATGCTTTGTCTGAGCTGAAAAGGTACTGCATTTACCTGAAATTAAGTCTTGCTTGTGGGAAGACACAGAGCATGGGATTTAACTCCATTTCTGAAGGGAAACACACACCACAGTTCTCATCCATGAATCACACTCTACTTTAGAGCAAGAAGCACGCTCTTGCTTGGTAGAGTCTCTAATAGAGCAGGAAACGTGACTGTGCAAAAACAAAAGTACGGTGTTTCCTACCCATATGGACCACATCTAGTTCAACTCTGCTTCTGAAACTGAGAGACCACAGGTCCTCTAACATCCAATGCTTCTCAGTTAAGATCGAGAAATGTGTGAGCTTCATGAATGATGTAGCTTCGTTTTGCTGAATAGGAATTCCGTTTACCTGAAATAATGTCTTGCTAATAGGAAGACAGATAACGTGGAATTTAAGTCCATTTCTGAAGAGCAGCACTCAGCACAGTTCCCATCCATGAAACACACTCTGCTTTAGAGCAACAAGCACACTATTGCTTTCTAGAATCTCTAATACAGCAGGAAACGTGAGTGTGCTCAGAAAAAAAGAACTGTGTTTCCTACGCATGTGGACCACATCTAGTTCAATCTGCTTCTGAAACTGATTGAAACCACATATCCTCTAACATCCAATGCTTTTCATTTAAGAGCGAGAAGCGTGTGAGCTTTGTGAAGGATGTAGCTTCATTTGAGCTGAATAGTAATGCTTTTACCTGAAACGAAGTCTTCTTGTAGGAAGACACAGAGCCTGGGATTTAACAACATTTCTGAAGGGCAACACTCAGCACAGTTCCCATCCATGAAACACACTCTGCTTTAGAGCAGAAGAACACTCTTGCTTTCTAGAGTCTGTAATACAGCAGGAAAGTGAGTGTGATCATAACCAAAGGACTGTGTTTCCTACATATACGGACCATATCAAGTTCAACTCTGCTCAGGAAAATGATACAAACCACAGGTCCTCTAACATCTCATGCTAGTCAGTTAAGAGCGAGACAACTGTGAGCTTCTTGTACGTTGTTGCTTTGTTTTAGCTGAAAAGTGTTTGTGTTCACCTGAAACGAAGTCTTCCTGATAGGAAGAAACAGAGCCTGGGATTTAACTCCATTTCTGAAGGGAAACACACACCACAGTTCTCATCCATGAAACACTCTCTGCTTTAGAGCAAGAAGCACGCTATTGCTTTCTGGAGACTCTAATACAGCAGGAACGTGATTGTTTTTCAAAACAAAAGAACTGTGTTTCCTACCCATATGGACCACATCAAGTTCAACTCTGCTTCTGAAACTGATAGAAAACATAGGTCCTCTAACATCCAATGCTTCTCAGTTACGATCGAGAAATGATTGAGCTTCGTGAACGATGTAGCTTTGTATTGCTGAATAGGAGCTGCGTTTACCTGAAACAAGGTCTTGCTTGTAGGAAGACAGAAAACATGGAATTTAAGTCCATTTCTGAAGAGCAGCACTCAGCACAGTTCCCATCCATGAAACACACTCTGCTTTAGAGCAAGAAGCACGCTATTGCTTTCTAGAATCTCTAATACAGCAAGAAACGTGAGTATGCTCAGAACAAAAGAACTGTGTTTCCTACACATATGGACGACATCTAGTTCAACTCTGATTCTGAAACTGATAGAAACCACAGATCCTCTAACATCCAATCCTTTTTATTTAAGAGCGAGAAGCATGTGAGCTTCGTGAACAATGTAGCTTCATTTGAGCTGAATAGGAACTGCGTTTACCTGAAACGAAGTCTTGCTTGTAGGAAGACACAGAGTATGGGATTTAACGCCATTTCTGAAGAGCAGCACTCAGCACAGTTCCCATCCATGAAACACACTCTGATTTATGGTAAGAAGCAAGCTCTTGCTTTCTAGAGTCTGTAATACAGCAGGAATGTGAGTGTGATCTTAACCAAAGGACTGTGTTTCCTACATATACGGACCATATCGAGTTCAACTCTGCTTCTGAAACTGATATAAACCACAGGTCCTCTAAGATACAATGCTTTTCATTTAAGCGTGAGAAACGTGTGAGCTTTGTGATTGATGTAGCTTCCTTTGAGCTGAAAAGGGACTGCGTTTACCTGAAACGAAGTCTTGCTTGGAGGAAGACAGAAAACATGGGATTAAAGTCCATTTCTGAAGGGAAACACACTGCATTGTTCTCATCCATGAAACACACTCTGCTTTAGAGCAAGAGGCACGCTCTTGCTTTCTAGAGTCTCTAATACATCAGGAAGCGTGAGTGTGCCAAAACAAAAGAACAGTGTTTCCTACCCATATGAACCTCATCTAGTTCAACTCTGCTTCTGAAACTGATAGAAACCACAGGTCCTCTAACATACAATTCTTATCAGTTATGAGCGAGAAACGTGTGAGCTTCGTGTGCTTTGTTGCTTTGTCTAAGCTGAAAAGGGACTTCGTTTACCTGAAACCAAATCTTGCTTGTAGGAAGACACAGATCCTGGGATTTAACTCCATTTCTGAAGAGCAGCACTCAGCACAGTTCCCATCCATGAAACACACTCTAATTTATGGCAAGAAGCACGCTCTTGCTTTCTAGATCTGTAATAAAGCAGGAACGTGAGTGTAATCTTAACCAAAGTTCTGTGTTTCCTACACATACGGACCCTATCAAGTTCAACTCTGCTTCTGAAACTGAAAGAAACCACAGGTCCTCTAACATACAATGCTTTTCAGTTAAGTGAAAGAAACGTGTGAGCTTTGGGAATGATGTAGCTTCGTTTGAGCTGAAAAGGGACTGCGTTTACCTGAAATGAAGTCTTGCTTGTAGGAAGACAGAAAACATGGGTTTTAAGTACATTTCTGAAGAGCAGCACTATGCAGAGTTCCCATCCATGAAACACACTCTGCTTTAGAGCAAGAAGCATGCAATTGCTTCTAGAATCTCTAATATAGCAGGAAAGGTGAGTGTGCTCAGAACAAAAGAACTGTGATTCCTACGCATATGGACCACATGTAGTTGAACTCTGCTTCTGAAACTGATACACACCACAGGTCCTCTAACATCCAATGCTTTTCAGTTAAGAGCGAGAAACGTGTGAGCTTTGTGAACGATGTAGCATCGTATGAGCTGAAAAGTGATTGTGTTTACCTGAAACAAACTCTTGCTTGTAGGATGATACAGAGCCTGGAATTTAATTCCATTTCTGAAGGGAAACACACACCACAGTTCTCATCCATGAAATACACTCTGCTTTAGAGCAAGAAGAACGCTCTTGCTTTATAGAGTATCTAATACAGCAGGAAACGTGAGTGTGTTCAAAACATAAGAACGGTGTTTCATACCCATATGGACCACATCTAGTTCAGCTCTGTTTCTGAAACTCATATAAACCACAGGTCCTCTAACATACAATGCTTCTCAGTCATTAGCGAGAAAAGTGTGAGCTTCATGAACGATGTAGCTTCCTTTGAGCTGAAAAGGGACTGTGTTTACCTGAAATGAGTCTTTCTTGTGGGAAGACACAGAGCCTGGTATTTAACAACATTTCTGAAGGGCAACACTCATCACAATTCCCATCCATGAAACACATTTTGTTTTAGAGCAAGAAGGGTGCTCTTGCTTTCTAGAGTCTGTAATACAGCAGGAACGTGAGTGTGATCATAATCAAAGGACTGTGTTTCCTACACATACAGACCATATCAAGTTCAACTCTGCTTCTGAAACTGAGAGAAACCACAGGTCCTCTAACATCCAATGCTTTTCAGTTAAGAAAAAGAAAAGTGTGAGCTTCGTGAACGATGTAGCTTCCTTTGAGCTGAATAGGAACTGGGTTTACCTGAAACGAAGTCTTACTTGTAGGAAGACACAGAGTATGGGATTTCACGCCATTTCTGAAGAACAGCACTCAGCACCATGCCTGTCCATGATACACACTCTGCTTTAGAGCAAGTAGCACGCTCTTGCTTTCTAGAGTCTCTAATACAGCAGGAAACGTGAGTGTGATCAGAACAAAAGAACTGTGTTTCCTACGCACATGGACAACATCTAGTTCAACTCTGCTTCTGAAACTGTTACAAACCAAAGGTACTCTAACATCCATTGCTTTTCAGTTAAGAGCGAGAAGCGTGTGAGCTTCGTGAATGTTGTAGTATTGTTTGAGCTGAAAAGTGACTGTGTTTACCTGAAACAAAGTCTTGCTTGTAGGAAGACACAGAGCCTGGGATTTAACTCCATTTCTGAAGGGAAACACACACCACAGTTTTCATCCATGAAACACTCTCTGCTTTAGAGCAAGAAGCAAGCTCTTGCTTGCTAGGGTCTCTAATAAATCAGGAAACGTGAGTGTGCTCAAAACAAAAGATCGGTGTTTCCTACCCATATGGACCACATCTAGTTCAACTCTGCTTCTGAAACTGATACAAACCACAGGTCCTCTAACATCCAATGCTTTTCAGTTAAGAGTGAGAAACGTGTGAGCTTCGTGTTTTTTGTTGCTTTGTCTAAGCTGAAATGGGACTGCGTTTACCTGAAACTAAATCTTGCTTGTAGGAAGACACATATCCTGGGATTTAACTCCATTTCTGAAGGGAAACAGACACCACAGTTCTCATCCATGAAACACACTCTGCTTTAGAGAAAGAAGCACGCTCTTTCTTTATTCAGTCTCTAATACAGCAGGAAACGTGAGTGTGTTCCAAACAATAAACGGTTTTTCCTACCCATATGGACAACATCTAGTTCAACTCTGCTTCTGAAACTGATATAAACCACAGTTCCTCTAACATACAATGCTTCTCAGTTAAGAGCGAGAAAAGTGTGAGCTTCATGAACGATGTAGCTTCCTTTGAGCTGAATAGGGAATGAGTTTACCTGAAATTAAGTCTTTCTTGTAGGAAGACACAGAGCCTGGGATTTAACAACAATCCTGAAGGGCAACACTCAGCACAGTTCCCATCCATGAAACACACTCTGCTTTAGAGCAAGAAGGACGTTCTTGCTATATAGAGTTTGTAATACAGCAGGAACGTGAGTGTGATCATAACCAAAGCACTGTGTTTCCTACACATACAGACCATATCGAGTTCAACTCTGCTTCTGAAACTGATATAAACCACAGGTCCTGTAACATACAATGCTTTTCACTTAAGCACGAGAAACGTGTGAGCTTTGGGAATGATGTAGCTTCGTTTGAGCTGAAAATGGACTGCGTTTACCTGAAACGAAGTCTTGCTTGTAGGAAGACAGAAAACATGGGATTTAAGTCCATTTCTGAAGGGAAACACACAGCACAGTTCTCAACCATGAAACAAACTCTACTTTAGAGCAAGTAGCATGCTCTTATTTTCTAGAGTCTCTAATAGAGCAGGAAACTTAAGTGTGCTCAGAACAAAAGAACTGTGTTTCCTACCGATATGGACCACATCTAGTTCAACTCTTCTTCTGAAACTGATACAAACCACAGGTCCTCTAACATCCAAGCTTTTCATTTAAGTGCGAGAAACGTGTGAGATTCGTGAACATTGTTGATTCGTTTGAGCTGAAAAGGGACTGTGTTTACCTGAAACTAAGTCTGGCTTGTAGGAAGACATAGAGCCTGGGATTTAACTCCATTTCTGAAGGGAAACACACACCACACTTCTCATCCATGAAATACACTCTGCTTTAGAGCAAGAAGCACGCTCTTGCTTTCTAGAGTATCTAATACAGAAGGAAATGTGAGTGTGATCACAACCAAAGGACTGAGTTTCGTACATATACGGACCATATCGAGTTCAACTCTGCTCAGGAAACTGAAACAAACCACAGGTCCTCTAACATCTCATGCTTGTCAGTTTAGAGCAAGACACGTGTGAGCTTCTTGTACGTTGTTGCTTTGTTTTAACTGAAAAGTGTTTGCATTTACCTGAAACGAAGTCTTACGTGTAGGAAGAAACAGAGCCTGGGATTTAACTCCATTTCTGAAGGGAAACACACAGCAGAGTTCTCAACCATGAAACACACTCTACTTTAGAGCACGTAGCATGCTCTTATTTTCTAGAGTCTCAATACAACTGGAAACATAAGTGTGCTCAGAACACAAGAACTGTGTTTCCTACCCATATGGACCACATCTAATTCAACTCTTCATCTGAAACTGATACACACCACAGGTCCTCTAACATCCAATGCTTTTCAGTTAAGAGCTAGAAACGTGTGAGCTTTGTGAATTATGTAGCATCGTTTGAGCTGAAAATTGGTTGTGTTTACCTGAAAAAAAATCTTGCTTATTGATAGACACAGAGCCTGGGATTTAACTCCATTTCTGAAGGGAAACACAGAGCACAGTTCTCATCCATGAATCACACTCTACTTTAGAGCAAGAAGCACGCTCTTGCTTGCTAGAGTCTCTAGTAGAGCAGAAACGTGACTGTGCAAAAACAAAAGAACGGTGTTTCCTACCCATATGGACCACATCTAGTTCAACTCAGCTTCTGAAATTGAGAGAAACCACAGGTCCTCTAACATCCAATGCTTCTCAGTTAAGAGCAAGAAAAGTGTGAGCTTCGTGAACAATGTAGCTTCCTTTGAGCTGAATAGGAACTGGGTTTACCTGAAATGAAGTCTTACTTGTAGGAAGACACAGAGTATGGGATTTCACGCCATTTCTGAAGAACACCACTCAGCACGTTCCCGTCCATGAAACACACTCTGCTTTACAGCAAGTAGCACGCTCTTGCTTTCTAGAGTCTCTAATACAGCAGGAAATGTTAGTGTGATCATAACCAAAGGAATGTGTTTCCAACATATACGGACCATTTCAAGTTCAACTCTGCTCAGGAAACTGATACAAACCACAGGTCCTCTAACATCTCAGGCTTGTGAGGTAAGAGCAAGAAACGTGTTAGCTTCGTGAACGATGTAGCTTCGTTTGAGCTGAAAAGGGACTGCGTTTGCCTGAAACGGAGTCTTTCTTGTAGGAAGACACAGAACTTGGGATTTCACTCCATTTCTGAAGGGAAACAGACAACACAGTTCTCAGCCATGAAACACACTCTGCTTTAGAGCAAGAAGCACGCTCTTGCTTTCTAATGTCTGTGAAATAGCAGGACTTGAGTGTGATCATAACCAAAGGACTGTGTTTCCTACATATACGGACCATTTCAAGTTCAACTCTGCTTCTGAAACTGATATAGACCACAGGTCCTCTAACATACAATGCTTTTCAGTTAAGTGTGAGAAACGTGTGAGCTTTGTGAATGATGTAGCTTCGTTTGAGCTGAAAAGGGACTGCGTTTACCTGAAACGAATTCTTGCTTGTAGGAAGACAGAAAACATGGGATTTAAGTCCATTTCTGAAGGGAAACACACACCACAGTTCTCATCCATGAAATACACTCTGCTTTAGAGCAAGAAGCACGCTCTTGCTTTCTATAGTCTCTAATACAGCAGGAAATGTGAGTGTGTTCAAAACAAAGAACGGTGTTTCCTACCCATAGGGACCTCATCTAGTTCAACTCTGCTTCTGAAACTGATACACACCACAGGTCCTCTAACATCCAATGCTTTTGAGTTAAGAATGAGAAATGTATGAGCTTTGTGAACGATGTAACATCTTTTGAGCTGAAAAGTGATTGTGTTTACCTGAAACAAAGTCTTGCTTGTAGGAAGACACAGAGCCTGGGCTTTAACTCCATTTCTGAAGGGCACCATTCAGTACAGTTCCCAGCAATGAAATACACTCTGCTTTAGAGCAAGAATCGTGCTCTTACTTTCTAGAGCCTTTAATACAGCAGGAAATGTGAGTGTGATCATAAACAAAGAACTGTGTTTCCTAGACATACGGACCGTATCTAGTTCAAGTCTGCTTCTGAAACTGATACAAACCACAGGTTCTCTACCATGCAATGCTTTTTAGTTAAGCGCAAGAAAAGTAGAAGCTTCGTAAACAATGTAGCTTCCTATGTACTGAAATGGGACTGCATTTACCTGAAAAGAGGTCTTCCTTGTAGGAAGACACAAAGCTTTGGATTTAACTCCATTTCTGAAGGGCAACACTCAGCACAGTTCCCATCCATGAAACACACTCTGCTTTAGAGCCAGAAGCATGCTCTTGCTTTCTAGAGTCTCTAATACAGCAGGAAACGTGAGTGTGATCACAACCAAAGGACTGAGTTTCCTACATATACGGACCATATCGAGTTCAACTCTTCTTCTGAAACTGATATAAACCACAGGTCCGCTAACATACAATGCTTTTCAGTTAAGCCTGAGAAACGTGTGAGCTTTGTGAATGATGTAGCTTCGTTTGAGCTAAGAAGGGACTGCGTTTACCTGAAACGAAGTCTTGCTTGTAGGAAGACAGAAAACATGGGATTAAAGTCCATTTCTGAAGGGAAACACACTGCACTGTTCTCATCCATGAAACACACTCTGCTTTAGAGCAAGAAGCACGCTCTTGCTTTCTAGAGTCTTTAATACAGCAGGAAATGTGAGTGTGATCATACACAAAGAACTGTGTTTCCTACACATACGGACCGTATCTAGTTCAACTCTGCTCCTGAAACTGATACAAACCACAGGTCCTTTTACATCCAATGATTTTCAGTTAAGAGCAAGAAACGTGTTAGCTTCGTGAATGATGTAGCTTCGTTTGAGATGAAAAGGGAGTGCATTTACCTGAAACGAATTCTTTCTAGTAGGAAGACACAGAGCTTGGGATTTAACTCCATTTCGGAAGAGCAACACTCAGCACAGTTGCCATCCATGAAACACACTCTGCTTTAGAACAAGAAGCATGCTCTTGCTTTCTAGAGTCTCAAATACAGCTGGAAACATGAGTGTGATCACAACCAAAGGACTGAGTTTCCTACATATACGGACCATATCAAGTTCAACACTGCTCAGGACACTGATACAAACCACAGGTCCTCTAACATCTCATGCTAGTCAGTTAAGAGCGAGTCACCTGTGAGCTTCTTGTACATTGTTGCTTTGTTTTAGCTGAAAAGTGTTTGTGTTCACCTGAAACGAAGTCTTCCTGATAGGAAGAAACAGAGCCTGGGATTTAACTCCATTTCTGAAGGGAAACACACAGCACAGTTCTTATCCGTGAAACACACTCTGCTTTAGAGCAAGAAGGACGCTCTGCTTTCTAGAGTTTGTAATACAGCAGGAAAGTGAGTGTGATCATAACCAAAGGACTGTGTTTCCTACAAATACAGACCACTACAAGTTCAACTCTGCTTCTGAAACTGATATAAAGCACAGGTCCTCTAACATACAATGCTTTTCACTTAAGCGCGAGAAACGTGTGAGCTTTGGGAATGATGTAGCTTCGTTTGAACTGAAAAGGGACTGCGTTTACCTGAAATGAAGTGTTGCTTGTAGGAAGACACAAAACATGGGTTTTAAGTACATTTCTGAAGAGCAGCACTCAGCACAGTTCCCATCCTTGAAACACACTCTGCTTTAGGGCAAGAAGCATGCAATTGCTTCTAGAATCTCTAATATAGCAAGAAACGTGAGTGTGCTCAGAACAAAAGAACTGTGTTTCCTGCGCATATGGACCACATCTAGTTCAAATGTGCTTCTGAAACTGTTACAAATCACAGGTCCTCTAACATCCAATGCTTTTCAGTTAAGAGCGAGAAGCGTGTCAGCTTCGAGAACTTTGTAGTTTTGTTTGAGCTGAAAAGTGACTGCGTTTACCTCAAACAAAGTCATGCCTGTAGGAAGACACAGAGCCTGGGATTTAACTCCATTTCTGAAGGGAAACACAGAGCACAGTTCTAATCCATGAAACACACTCTGCTTTAGATGAAGAAGCACGCTCTTGCTTTCTAGAGTCTCTGAAACTGGAGGAAACGTGAGTGTGCTCGGAACAAAAGAGCGGTGTTAACTACACATACTAACCGTATCTAGTTCAACTCTGCTTTAGCGCAAGAAGGACGCTCTTGCTTTCTAGAGTCTGTAATACAGCAGGAAATGTGAGTGTGATCATAACCAAAGTAATGTGTTTCCTACACATATGGACCATATCGAGTTTAACTCTGCATCTGGAACTGATACAAACCACAGGTCCTCTAACATCCAATGCTTTTCAAGTTAAGAGTGAGAAACGTGTGCTTCGTGAATGTTGTCGTTTTGTTTGACTTGAAAAGGGACCACGTTTACCTGAAATGTAGTCTTGCTTGTATGAAGACACAGAGCTTGGGATTTAACTCTATTTTTGAAGGGAAACACACAACACAGTTCTCAGCCATGAAACACACTCTGCTTTAGAGAATGAAGCATGCTCTTGCTTTCGAGAGTCTCTAATACAGCAGGAACTTGAGTGTGATCATAAAAAGGACTGTGTTTTCTACACTTACGGACCATATCGAGTTCAACTCTGCTTCTGAAACTGATACAAACCATAGGACCTCTAACATCCAATGCTTTTCAGTTAAGCGCGAGAAACGTGTGAGCTTTGTAAATGATGTAGCTTCGTTTGAGCTGAAAAGTGACTGTCTATCCCTGAAACGATGTCTTCCTTGTAAGAAGACAGAGAACATGGGATTTAAGTCCATTTCTGAAGAGCATCATTCAGCACAGTTCCCATCCATGAAGCACACTCTGCTTTAGAGCATGAAGCACGCCATTGTTTTCTAGATCTCTAATACAGCAGGAAACGAGAGTGTGCTCAAAACAAAAGAACGGTGTTTCCTACCCATATGGACCACATCTAGTTCAACTCTGCTTCTGAAACTGATAGAAACCACAGATCCTCTAACATCCAATGGTTCTCAGTTAAGAACAAAATCTTGTGAGCTATGTGAACGATGTAGCTTCCTTTGAGCGGAAAAGGGACTGTGTTAATGTGAAACGAAGTGTTTCTTGTAGGAAGACACAGAGCCTGGGATTTAACTCCATTTCTGAAGGAAAACACACAGCACAGTTCCCATCCATGAAACACACTCTGCTTTAGAGCAAGAAGCAGGCTCTTGCTTTCTAGCGTCTCAGATACAGTAGGAAACGGAAGTGTGCTCAAAACAAAAGAACTGTGTTTCATACCCTATGGAACACTTCTAGATCAACTCTTCTGAAACTGATACAAACCACAGGTCCTCTAACATCCAATGGTTTCAGTTAAGAGCGAGAAACGTGTGTGCTTCGTGAACGTTGTCATTTTTTTTGAGTTGAAAAGGGACTGTTTTTACCTGAAACGTAGTCTTTCTTGTATGAAGACACAGAGCCTGGAATTTAACTCTATTTTTGAAGGGAAACACACAGCACAGTTCTCAGCCATGAAACACACTCTGGTTTACAGCAATAAGCACGCTCTTGCTTCGAGAGTCTCTAATACAGCAGGAACGTGAGTGTGATCATAACCAAAGGACTGTGTTTTCTACATTTACGGACCATATCGAGTTCAACTCTGATTCTTAAACTGATACAAACCACAGGACCTCTAACATCCAATGATTTTCAGTTAAGAGCGAAAACTTGTGAATTGTGTGAACGATGTAGCTTCCTTTGAGCTGAAAAGGGACTTTGTTAACCTGAAATGAGGTCTTCCTTGTAGGAAGACACAGAGCCTGGGATTTAACTCCATTTCTGAAGGGAAACAAACTGCACAGCTCTCATCCATGAAAGACACTCTGCTTTAGAGCAAGAAGCATGCTCTTGTTTCTAGAGTCTGTAATAGAACAGGAAACGTGAGTGTGCTCAGAACAAAACAACTGTGTTTCCTACGCATATGGACCACATGTAGTTCAACTCTGCTTCTGAAACTGATACAAACCAGAGGTCCTCTAACATCCAATGCTTTTCAGTTAAGAGCTAGAAACGTGTTAACTTCGTGAAATATGTAGCTTCCTTTGAGCTGAAATGTGACTGCGTTTACCTGAAGCGAAGTCTTGCTTGTAGGATGACACAGAGCCAGGGATTTAACTCCACTTCTGAAGGTAAAAACACATCAAAGTTCTCATCCATGAAACACACTCTGTTTTGAGCAACAAGCAAACTCTTGCATTCTAGTTTCTCTAATACTACAGGAAATGTGAGTCTGCTCTGAACAAAAAAACTGTGTTTCCTACACACATGGATCATATCTAGTTCAACTCTGCTTCTGAAACTGATAAAAACCACAGGTCCTCTAAAATCCAATGCTTTTCAATTAAGAGCGAAAAACGTGTGAGCTTCGTGAATGTTGAAGCTTTGTTTGAGCTGAAAAGTGACTGTGTTTACCTGAAACGATGTCTTGCTTGTAGGAAGACACAGAGCCTGAGATTTAACAAGATGTCTGAAAGGAAACACACAGCACAGTTCTCATCCATGAAACACACTGTGCTTAGAGCAAGAAGCAAACACTTGCTTTCTACGGTCTCTAATACAGCAGGAAACATGAGTGTGCTCTGAACTAAAGAACTGTGTTTGCTACACACAAGGACCATATCTAGTTCAACTCTGTTCTGGAACTGATAAAAAACACAGGTCCTCTAGCATCCAATGATTTTCACTTAAGGGCCAGAAATGTGTGATCTTCGTGTACGATGTAGCTTCCTTTGAGCTAAAATTGAATACATTTACCTGAAACGAAGTCTTGATTGTAGGAAGACATAGAGCATGGGATTTAACTCTACTTCTGAAGGTAAACAAATAGCACAGTTCTCATCCATGAAACACACTCTGCTTTAGAGCAAGAAGCACACTCTTGCATTCTAGAATCTCTAAAACAGCAGGAAATGTGAGTGTGCTCTGAAAAAAAGAACTGTCTTTCCTACACACACGGACCATATCTAGTTCAACTCTGCTTCTGAAACTGATGCAAACCACAGCTCCTCTAACATCCAATGCTTTTAGTTAAGAGCTAGAAACGTGTGAGCTTCATGAAATATGTAGCTTCCTTTGAGCTGAAAAGTGATTGCGTTTACCTGAAAAGAAGTCTTGCTTGTAGGAAGACACAGAGCATGGGATTTAACTCCACTTCTGAAGGGAAACAGAAAGCACAGTTCTCATCCATGAAACACACTCTGCTTTAGAGCAACAACCACGTTCTTGCTTTCTAGAGTCTCTAAGACAGCAAGGAACATGAGAGTGCTCAGAACAATAGAACTGTGTTTCCTACACACACAGACCATATCTAGTTCAACTTTGCTTTTGAAACTGATACAAATCAGAGGTCCTCTAACATCCAATGCTTTTCAGTTAAGAGCTATAAACGTGTGAGCTTCGTGAAATATGTAGATTCCTTGAGCAGAAAAGTGACTGCGTTTACCTGAAGCGAAGTCTTGCTTGTAGGAAGTCACAGAGCCAGGGATTTAACTCCACCTCTGAAGGTAAAAACACAGCAAAGTTCTCATCCATGGAAAACACTCTGTTTAGAGCAACAAGCAAACTCTTGCATTCTACTTTCTCTAATACTACAGGAAATGTGATTGTGCTCTGAACAAAAGAACTGTGTTTCCTACACACATGGATCATATCTAGTTCAAGTCTGCTTCTGAAACTGATAAAAACCACAGGTCCTCTAAAATCCAATGCTTTTCAATTAAGAGCGAGAAACGTGTGAGCTTCGTGAATGTTGAAGCTTTGTTTGAGCTGAAAAGTGACTGCGTTTACCTGAAACGAAGTCTTGCTTGTAGGAAGACACAGAGCTTGGGATTTAACTTAATTTCTGAAGGGAAAAACACAGCACAGTTCTCATCCATGAAACACTCTCTGCTTTAGAATAAGAAGCAAGCTCTTGCTTTCTAGAATCTCTAAGAGAGCAAGAAACTTGAGTGTTCTCAGAACAAAAGAACTGTGTTTCCTACACACGCCGACCATATCTAGTTCAACTCTGCTTATGAAACTGATAGAAACCAGAGGTCCTCTACATCCAATGATTTTCAGTTAAGAGCGAGAAACGTGTGAGCTTTGTGAACGTTGTCGCTACGTTTGAGCTGAAAAGTGTCTGTGTATACCTGAAAGGAAGTCTTGCTTGAAGGAAGATCCAGAGCCTGGGATTAAACTTTATTTCTGAAGGGAAACACACAGCACAGTTCTCATCCATGAAACACACTCTTCTTTAGATCAAGAAGCACACAATTGCTTTCTATTGTCTCTAATACAGCAGGAAACATGACTGTGCTCTGAACAGAAGATCTGTGTTTCCTACACACACGGACCATATCTAGTTTAACTCTGCTTCTGAAACTGATACAAACCAGAGGTCCTATAACATCCAATGCTTTTCAGTTAAGTGTGTGAAACATGTGTGCTTTGTGATCGATGTAGCTTCCTTTGAGCTGGAACGTGACTGCGTTTCCCTAACCAAAGTCTTGCTTGTAGGAAGACACAGAACGTGGGATTTAACACCTTGTATGAAGGGAATCACACAGCACAGTTGTGGTCCATGAAAAACACTCTGCTTTAGAGCAGGAACCATGCTCTTGATTTCTAGAATCTCTAAGACAGCAAGAAAAGTGAGTGTGCTCAGAACAAAAGAACTGTGTTTCCTACACACATGGATCATATCTAGTTCAACTCTGCTTCTGAAATTGATACAAACCACAGGTCCTCTAACATCCAATGTTTTTCAGATAAGAGTGAGAAACGTGTGAGCTTCATGAACAATGTTGCTATTTAGAGCTAAAAAGTGACTGCAATTACCTGAAAAGAAGTCTTGCTTGTAGGAAGACATAGAGCTTGGGATTTAACTTAATTTCTGAAGGGAAAAACACAGCACAGTTCTCATCCATGAAACACACTCTGCTTTAGAGCAAGAAGCAAGCTCTTGCTTTGTAGAATCTCTAAGACAGCAAGAAAGGTGAGTGTTCTCAGAAAAAAAGAACTGTGTTTCATACACATGCTGACCATATCTAGATCAACTCTGCTTCTGAAACTGGTACAAACCACAGGTACTCTAACACCCAATGCTTTTCACTTAAGAGCGAGAAACCTGTGTTCTTCGTTTACCTGAAAAGGAGTCTTGCTTGTAGGAAGACACAGAACGTGGGATTTAACTTAATTTCTGAAGGGAAAAACTGCCGCAGACCACCCAGAGGGAGACCACCACTGCGGGAGAACCAGGGAGAAGGCTCAAGGAGAAGTCAGGAATCGGCAAGGAGAATGACAGACAGACACATGTGTTGATGTGCTGCTGCAATTTTACTTCTGTATAGGCAATGCTTATATACTTTTACAATCAAGGAACTTGGCAGGGGGTTACATCAGGCCATTATTTTTTACAATTACTCAGAGTCAGCAAGAAACAATAACAAGAGACATCCATATCTATTTTTGTGTATCACTTCCGCAGCGCGAGTTCACCGTGGCTATTGTCTGAGGGCATGATCTCAGAATTTTGTGAAATCTGTCTCGCGCCAGTGACCACATCTGTGGGGAGTCAAACTCTTGCCAGTCTGGGTTATATTTTACTATCATATGCCCATTTGCTTTCAAAGCTGTTCTTTTTCCTCATAACTTACCCATCTGTTCCCAACTTCATCATAACTTCCTGTATATGGGAGCGACTCTATGTAACTTCCACCTTCGGGGGTCCACCTAGGGGCTGTCCACCAGCTCCCTCCTAAAAAGTATTGTGTATACCCCCCGGGAAGTGTGTGCTGGGGAATTTTCTCTAACTCTTTCTCTCTAGAAGGGTCTGGCATGCTATGTTTATTCCCTCGTAACATTTTTATTTTTTACTTTCATTTTTGGGCTTTCTGGCTGTTTCTGACAAGAGCTCGCGCTGCTCTACTCTAAACAGGAACGACCCCAGAGATGTATTTGAGGAAGTCTTTTGAGCTTCTTTATACACTGGTCTGATAAATGGAGGTGCTCCGGGTACAGGTGACTTGGGTCAGTCATGTTGGTGCCAACCTGTACTGGTTGTGCTGTTAACTGGAGAAGACACAGATAAGACATACAGATAAAGATCGTGATTAGTGCCAACAAGGACTGTCGTCAAGGCCATTTGGTTCTCCAGGGCTTCCTGGGATCCTCAGGCTGCATGACGATTGCTGATTGTGGGGGAACCGCCTGAGGCCACGCTCCGGGAAGCTCCAACCTCAACCCTTCAGCTGCTGGGCCCCAGTGCAGCAGCATACTTGCTACAGCTACACAGGTGTCACAGCTGTGGGCGTAGCAGTTCCTCCTTTTCTGTTTTTAAAATGAAGCTCAAACACGTCCTGTTGCACTGTCTTCACAGAAGTATAGGGACATTTAATAAGACAAGGAAAAAGAAAAACAACAAGCACTACTAGTAAAATGAGCACTCCAATAAAAATGAAATATTGTAGCCAATCTATGGGGTTCATATCCTTAATTCCTTTTTTTATTTCTGCAGCTAGATCTTGTAATCCGCCTATTTGCAAATGAGCCTGACTCATAGCTGAAATATCTTTCTGTAAAGAGGCCAGATCATGGGTAATATATGTATCATGCCAGATTCCCTGCAAATGAGCCTTAACCTTCTCCCAAGGCTGGGAAGCATTATAAGGCAACGGGGTAACACAGATGGATTTGAAGTTACCATGGCAGCGAGCAGACATTGTGGTTTTGAGGTTGGAAATGTCCTGTCCTACGGCCAAAACCACTTCTTCCAAAACATTGATCTTAGACTCTAATTTTTTATCTATAGCTTCTTGCTCAAGTAAAGCCATAGTAATATTCTTGTTAAGAGTATTGACATAATGAGCTGTATGAATTTCCTGAACTAATGTGGTTGTTGCAACAGCAAACGTAGTAATAATTGAAATTAGAGCAGTAATACCTAGAATCAAAGCAGCAACAAACCGTTTTGGACGAATCAAATCTTTTAAAGTATTTAAAACTTGCAAGGCCGAATTGTCATACCAAGGTTCAGGGCCCAACTCTACAGGCAACATGACAAACGGAGGTCGCCGAACTATGAGAACCGTCCCTAGATCTTTTGGCTCCGCGGAAGTGATACAATTAGTCAATTTACAAGAATTACATATTATCTGAAAAGAATTACCATCCTGGGTAATATTAATAAAGGAAGATTGTGCTAAGAGCATAGCATTAGGGTAAGACACGCAGGCTCTAAGGCCAACGGCCTCTGATTGAGTATGGTTAGGTCTTTTTTCTAGCATCATGTTGGAAGCTGCAACAAGCCTAAACAAACCAGAATGTCTCCTAGTAATGTTGCCTTGTTTGCAAACCATGTAGGTTTTACTAAGCCTGGAGAGAACCATCTCCTAAGAGGCTCTCCATGTCTTTCAAAAACATAATTATGAAATTTCTCCTTATGAGTATTTAGATAACTCTTATAAGTGTCCTCCTTAACATTAGAATTAGAGTAATCCCATATCCTGAGGGATCCTGACGACCCCTGTGGTTTATACCTTGCAGCTGCATTTGGAAAACCGCAAGTCAACCATGCTGGGAATTTGGACAGAGAAGAATCCCCAAATTGATCTTTATCCCCGTACTTTTGAATACAGGGAGTGATAGGAATGAGATTGACTTGAGTAAAATTATCCTTATACAATTGATTCCCTAAAGTCTGTATCTGGAGCTCCCACCCCCATCTCTTACCAGCATTTGTCCTGTCTGGGCTGTCAGTCAGGAAGGTCCTGTAAGATGTCGGAAAGCAGCCGTAAAGCACCTTCCCCTGCAGCGTCAGGCAGATTGGGAGAGAATCTTCTCTGCCCTCAAAATTTATTAGGGAGGAGGAGCTGCTTCGAGCGTCAGAATCCTGTGCTCCACCCAATCTAACTGAGTCATTGGTTAACACCCTGATAGGCTCCCGATCTAACCATCCTACGGGCTGAATCGATGTATCTTCATTTGAGCTAAAAAGTCATTGTGTTTACCTGAAAAGAAGTCTTGCTTGTAGGAAGACAAAGAGCTTGGGATTTAAATTAATTTCTGAAGGGAAAAACACAGCACAGTTCTCATCCATGAAACAAACTCTGCTTTAGAGCAGGAACCATGCTCTTGATTTCTAGAATCTCTAAGACAGCAAGAAACATGAGTGTGCTCAGAACAAAAGAACTGTGTTTCCTACACACATGGATCATATCTAGATCCACTCTGCTTATGAAATTGATACAAACCACAGGTCCTCTAACATCCAATGCTTTTCAGATAAGAGTGAGAAACGTGTGAGCTTCATGATCAATGTTGCTATTTAGAGCTAAAAAGTGACTGCATTTACCTGAAAAGCAGTCTTGCTTGTAGGAAGACACAGAGCTTGGGATTTAACTTAATTTCTGAAGGGAAAAACACAGCACAGTTCTCATCCATGAAACACACTCTGCTTTAGAACAAGAAGCAAGCTCTTGCTTTCTAGAATCTCTAAGACAGCAAGAAACGTGAGTGTTCTCAGAACAAAAGAACTGTGTTTCCTACACACAGAGACCATATCTAGTTCAACTCTGCTTCTGAAACTGTTACAAACCAGAGGTCCTCTAACATCCAATGCTTTTCAGTTAAGAGTGAGAAACATGTGTGCTTTGTGATCGATGTAGCTTCCTATGAGCTGGAACGTGACTGCGTTTCCCCAAACAAAGTCTTGCTTGTAGGAAGACACAGAACGTGGGATTTAACACCTTGTATGAAGGGAATCACACAGCACAGTTGTGATCCATGAAAAACACTCTGCTTTAGAGCAGGAACCATGCTCTTGATTTCTAGAATCTCTAAGACAGCAAGAAACGTGAGTGTGCTCAGAACAAAAGAACTGTGTTTCCTGCACACATGCATCATATCTAGTTCAAATCTGCTTCTGAAATTGATACAAACCAGAGGTCCTCTAACATCCAATGCTTTTCTGATAAGAGTGAGAAACGTGTGAGCTTCATGAACGATGTTGCTATTTAGAGCTAAAAAGTGACAGCGTTTACCTGAAAAGAAGTCTTGCTTGTAGGAAGACACAGAGCCTGGGATTTACCTCCATTTCTGAAGGGAAACAGAAAGCACAGTTCTCATCCATGAAACACACTCTGCTTTAAAGCAAGACGCACGGTCTTGCTTCTAGTTTCTCTAAGACAGCAAGAAACATGAGTGTTCTCAGAACAAAAGAACTGTGTTTCCTACACACACGGATCATATCTAGTTCAACCCTGCTTCTGAAAATGATACAAATCACAGGTACTCTAACACCCAATGCTTTTCACTTAAGAGCGAGAAACGTGTGTGCTTTGTGATCGATGAATCTTCATTTGAGCTGAAAAGTCATTGCGTTTACCTGAAAAGAAGTCTTGCTTGTAGGAAGACACAGAGCTTGGGATTTATATTAATTTTTGAAGGGAAAAACACAGCACAGTTCTCATCCATGAAACACACTCTGCTTTAGAGTAGGAACCATGCTCTTGATTTCTAGAATCTCTAAGACATCAAGAAACGTGAGAGTGCTCAGAACAAAAGAACTGTGTTTCCTACACACATGGATCATATCTAGTTCAACTCTGCTTCTGAAATTGATACAAACCACAGGCCCTCTAACATCCAATGCTATTCAGATAAGAGTGAGAAACGTGTGAGCTTCATGAACAATGTTGCTATTTAGAGCTAAAAAGTGACTGTGTTTACCTAAAAAGAATTCTTGCTTGTAGGAAGACACAGAGCTTGGGATTTAACTTAATTTCTGAAGGAAAAAACCCAGCACAGTTCTCATCCCTGAAAAACAACCTGCTTTAGAGCAAGAAGCAAGGTCGTGCTTTCTAGAATCTCTAAGACAGCAGCAAACATGAGTGTTCTCAGAACAAAAGAACTGTGTTTCCTACACACGCCGACCATATGTAGTTCAACTCTGCTTCTGAAAATGATACAAAGCAGAGGTCCTCTAACATCCAATGATTTTCAGTTAAGAGGAAGAAACGTGTGTGCTTTGTGATCGATTATCTTCCTTTGACCTGAAAATTGACTGCGTTTACCTGAAACGAAGTCTTGATTGTAGGAAGACAAAGGGTATGGGATTTAACTCCACTTCTGAAGGTAAACAAATAGCACAGTTTTCACCCATGAAACACACTCTGATTTAGAGCAAGAATCATGCTCTTACTTTCTAGAATCTCTAAGACAGTAAGAAACGTGAGTGTTCTCAGAACAAAAGAACTGTGTTTCATACACACGCTGACCATATCTAGTTCAACTCTGCTTCTGAAACTGATGCAAACCACAGCTCCTCTCATACAACGCTTTTCAGTTAAGAGCTAGAAACATGTGAGCTTCGTGAAATATGTAGCTTCCTTTGAGCTGAAAAGTGACTGTGTTTACCTGAAAAGAAGTCTTGCTTTTAGGAAGACACAGAGCCTGGGATTTAACTCCATTAATGAAGGGAAACAGAAAGCACAGTTCTCATCCATGAAACACAGTCTGCTTTAGAGCAAGACACACGGTCTTGCTTCTAGATTGTCTAAGACAGAAAGAAAAGTGAGTGTTCTCAGAACAAAAGAACTGTGTTTCCCACACACACGGACCATATCTAGTACAACTCTGCTTCTGAAACTGATACAAATCACAGGTACTCTAACACCCAATGCTTTTCACTTAAGAGCGAGAAACGTGTGTGCTTTGTGATCGATGTAGCTTCGTTTGAGCTGAAAAGTCATTGCGTTTAGCTGAAAACAAGTCTTGCTTGTAGGAAGACACAGAGCTTGGGATTTAACTTAATTTCTGAAGGGAAAAACACAGCACAGTTCTCATCCATGAAACACACTCTTCTTTAGAGCAAGAAGCAAGCTCTTGCTTTCTAGAATCTCTAGGACAAGAAGAAACATGAGTTTTCTCAGAACAAAAGAACTGTGTTTCCTACACACGCCGACCATAGCTAGTTCAACTCTGCTTATGAAACTGATACAAACTTAGGTCCTCTAACATCCAATGATTTTCAGTTAAGAGTGAGAAACGTGTAAGCTTTGTGAACGATGTAGCTTCGTTTGAGCTGAAAAGTGACTGTGTTTACCTGAAAGGAAGTCTTGCTTGAAGGAAGATCCAGAGCCTGGGATTAAACTTTATTTCTGAAGAGAAACATACAGCACAGTTCTGATCCATGAAACACAATCTGCTTTAGAGCAAGAAGCACACATTTGCTTTCTATTGTCTCTAATTCTGCAGGAAATGTGAGTGTGCTCTGAACAAAAGAACTGTGTTTCCTACACACATGGATCATATCTAGTTCAACTCTGACTCTGAAACTGATACAAACCACAGGTCCTCTAATATACAATGCTTTTCAGTTAAGAGCGAGAAACGTGTGAGCTTCATGAATGATGTAGCTTTGTTTGAGCTGAAAAGTGACTGCATTTACCTGAAGCGAAGTCTTGCTTGTAGGAAGACACAGAGCCAGGGATTTAACTCCATTTCTGAAGGTAAAAACACAGCAAAGTTCTCATCCATGAAACACACTCTGTTTAGAGCAACAAGCAAACTCTTGCATTCTAGTTTCTCTAATACTACAGGAAATTTGAGTGTGCTCTGAACAAAAGAACTGTGTTTCCTACACACATGGATCATATCTAGTTCAAGTCTGCTTCTGAAACTGATAAAAACCACAGGTCCTCTAAAATCCAATGCTTTGCAGTTAAGAGCGAGAAACGTGTGAGCTTCGTGAATGTTGAAGCTTTGTTTGAGCTGAAAAGTGACTGCGTTTATCTGAAACGAAGTCTTGCTTATAGGAAGACATAGAGCCTGAGATTTAACAACATGTCAGAAGGGAAATACACAGCACAGTTCTCTTCCATGAAACACACTGTGCTTTAGAGCAAGAAGCACACAATTGCTTTCTATTGTCTCTAATACAGCAGGAAACATGACTGTGCTCTGAACAGAAGATCTGTGTTTCCTACACACACAGACCATATCTAGTTCAACTCTGCTTCTGAAACTGATACAAACCAGAGGTCCTCTGACATCCAATGCTTTTCAGTTAAGAGTGAGAAACATGTGTGCTTTGTGATCGATGTAGCTTCCTTTGAGCTGGAACGTGACTGCGTTTCCCTAAACAAAGTCTTCCTTGTAGGAAGACAGAGGACGTGGGATTTAACAGCTTGTATGAAGGGAATCACACAGTACAGTTGTGATCCATGAAAACACTCTGCTTTAGAGCAGGAACCATGCTCTTGATTTCTAGAATCTCTAAGACAGCAAGAAAAGTGAGTGTGCTCAGAACAAAAGAACTGTGTTTCGTACACACATGGATCATATCTAGTTCAACTCTGCTTCTGAAATTGATACAAACCACAGGTCCTCTAACATCCAATGCTATTCAGATAAGAGTGAGAAACGTGTGAGCTTCATGAACAATGTTGCTATTTAGAGCTAAAAAGTGACTGCGTTTACCTGAAAAGAAGTCTTGCTTGTAGGAAGACACAGAGCTTGGGATTTAACTTAATTTCTGAAGGGAAAAACACAGCACAGTTCTCATCCATGAAAAACACTCTGCTTTAGAGCAAGAAGCAAGCTCTTGCTTTCTAGAATCTCTTAGACAGCAAGAAACGTGAGTGTTCTCAGAACAAAAGAACTGTGTTTCCTACACACACGGACCATATCTAGTTCAACTCTGCTTCTGAAACTCATACAAACCACAGGTACTCTAACACCCAATGCTTTCACTTAAGAGCGAGAAACGTGTGTGCTTTGTGATCGATGTAGCTTTGTTTGAGCTGAAAAGTCATTGCGTTTACCTGAAAAGAAGTCTTGCTTGTAGGAAGACACAGAGCTTGGGATTTAACTTAATTTCAGAAGGGAAAAACACAGCACAGTTCTCATCCATGAAACACACTCTTCTTTAGAGCATGAAGCAAGCTCTTGCTTTCTAGAATATCTAAGACAGCAAGAAACGTGAGTGTTCTCAGAACAAAAGAACTGTGTTTCTTACACACGCCGACCATAGCTAGTTCAACTCTGCTTATGAAACTGATACAAACCAGAGGTCCTCTAACATCCAATGATTTTCAGTTAAGAGCAAGAAACGTGTGAGCTTTGTGAATGATGTAGCTTCGTTTGAGCTGAAAAGTGTCTGTGTTTACCTGAAAGGAAGTCTTGCTTGAAGGAAGATCCAGAGACTGGGATTAAACTTTATTTCTGAAGGGAAACACACAGCACAGTTCTCATCCATGAATCACACTCTGCTTTAGAGCAAGAAGCACACAATTGCTTTCTATTGTCTCTAATTGTGCAGGAAATGTGAGTGTGCTCTGAACAAAAGAACTGTGTTTCCTACACACATGGATCATATCTAGTTCAACTCTGACTCTGAAACTGATACAAACCACAGGTCCTCTAACATACAATGCTTTTCAGTTAAGAGCGAGAAACGTGTGAGCTTCATGAATGATGTAGCTTTGTTTGAGCTGAAAAGTGACTGCATTTACCTGAAGCGAAGTCTTGCTTTTAGGAAGACACAGAGCCAGGGATTTAACTCCATTTCTGAAGGTAAAAACACAGCAATGTTCTCATCCATGAAACACACTCTGTTTAGAGCAACAAGCAAACTCTTGCATTCTAGTTTCTCTAATAGTACAGGAAATTTGAGTGTGCTCTGAACAAAAGTGCTTGAACACTTTCTTGAAGGAAGACACAGGACGTGGGATTTAACACCTTATATGAAGGGAATCACACAGCACAGTTGTGATCCATGAAAAAAACTCTGCTTTAGAGCAGTAACCATGCTCTTGATTTCTAGAATCTCTAAGACAGCAAGAAAATTGAGTGCGCTCAGAACAAAAGAACTGTGTTTCATACACACATGGATCATATCTAGTTCAACTCTGCTTCTGAAATTGATACAAACCACAGGTCCTCTAACATCCAATGCTATTCAGATAAGAGTGAGAAACGTGTGAGCTTCATGAACAATGTTGCTATTTAGAGCTAAAAAGTGACTGTGTTTACCTGAAAAGAAGTCTTGCTTGTAGGAAGACACAGAGCTTGGGATTTAACTTAATTTCTGAAGGGAAAAACACAGCACAGTTCTCATCCATGAGAAACACTCTGCTTTAGAGCAAGAAGCAAGCTCTTGCTTTCTAGAATCTCTAAGACAGCAGCAAACGTGAGTGTTCTCAGAACAAAAGAACTGTGTTTCCTACACACGCCGACCATATGTAGTTCAACTCTGCTTCTGAAAATGATACAAAGCAGAGGTCCTCTAACATCCAATGATTTTCAGTTAAGAGCAAGAAACGTGTGTGCTTTGTGATCGATGTAGCTTCGTTTGTGCTGAAAAGTGACTGCGTTTACCTGAAACATAGTCTTGATTGTAGGAAGACATAGAGCATGGGATTTAATTCCACTTCTGAAGATAAACAAATAGCACAGTTCTCACCCATGAAACACACTCTGCTTTAGAGCAAGAAGCACGCTCTTGCAAAGCTTTGCTCTAACATACAATGCTTTTCATTTAAGAGCGAGAAACGTGTGAGCTTCATGAATGATGTAGCTTTGTTTGAGCTGAAAAGTGACTGCATTTACCTGAAGCGAAGTCTTGCTTGTAGGAAGACACAGAGCCAGGGATTTAACTCCATTTCTGAAGGTAAAAACACAGCAAGGTTCTGATCCATGAAACACACTCTGTTTAGAGCAACAAACAAACTCTTGCATTCTAATTTCTCTAATACTACAGGAAATTTGAATGTGCTCTGAACAAAAGAACTGTGTTTCCTACACACATGGATCATATCTAGTTCAAGTCTGCTTCTGAAACTGATAAAAACCACAGGACCTCTAAAATCCAATGCTTTGAAGTTAAGAGCGAGAAACATGTGAGCTTCGTGAATGTTGAAGCTTTGTTTGAGCTGAAAAGTGACTGCGTTTATCTGAAACGAAGTCTTGCTTATAGGAAGACATAGAGCCTGAGATTTAACAACATGTCAGAAGGGAAATACACAGCACAGTTCTCTTCCATGAAACACACTGTGCTTTAGAGCAAGAAGCACACAATTGCTTTCTATTGTCTCTAATACAGCAGGAAACATGACTGTGCTCTGAACAGAAGATCTGTGTTTCCTGCACACACGCCGACCATAGCTAGTTCAACTCTGCTTCTGAAACTGATACAAACCAGAGGTCCTCTAACATCCAATGATTTTCAGTTAAGAGCTAGAAACGTGTGAGCTTCGAGAAATATGTAGCTTCCTTGGAGCTGAAAAGTGACTGTGTTACCTGAAAAGAAGTCTTGCTTTTGGGAAGACACAGAGCCTGGGATTTTCCTCCATTTCTGAAAGGAAAGAGAAAGCACAATTCTCATCCATGAAACACACTCTGCTTTAGAGCAAGACGCACGGTCTTGCTTCTAGATTCTCTAAGACAGCAAGAAAAGTGAGTGTTCTCAGACCAAAATAACTGTGTTTCCTACACACACGAACCATATCTAGTTCAACTCTGCTTCTGAAACTCATACAAACCACAGGTACTCTAACACCCAATGCTTTCACTTAAGAGCGAGAAACGTGTGTGCTTTGTGATCGATGTAGCTTTGTTTGAGCTGAAAAGTCATTGCGTTTACCTGAAAAGAAGTCTTGCTTGTAGGAAGACACAGAGCTTGGGATTTAACTTAATTTCAGAAGGGAAAAACACAGCACAGTTCTCATCCATGAAACACACTCTTCTTTAGAGCATGAAGAGAGCACTTGCATTCTAGAACCTCTAAGACAGAAAGAAACGTGAGTGTTCTCAGAACAAAAGAACTGTGTTTCTTACACACGCCGACCATAGCTAGTTCAACTCTGCTTATGAAACTGATACAAACCAGAGGTCCTCTAACATCCAATGATTTTCAGTTAAGAGCAAGAAACGTGTGAGCTTTGTGAACGATGTAGCTTCGTTTGAGCTGAAAAGTGTCTGTGTTTACCTGAAAGGAAGTCTTGCTTGAAGGAAGATCCAGAGACTGGAATTAAACTTTATTTCTGAAGGGAAACACACAGCACAGTTCTCACCCATGAAACACACTCTGCTTTAGAGCAAGAAGCACACAATTGCTTTCTATTGTCTCTAATTGTGCAGGAAATGTGAGTGTGCTCTGAACAAAAGAACTGTGTTTCCTACACACATGGATCATATCTAGTTCAACTCTGACTCTGAAACTGATAAAAACCACAGGACCTCTAAAGTCCAATGCTTTGCAGTTAAGAGCGAGAAACGTGTGAGCTTCGTGAATGTTGAAGCTTTGTTTGAGCTGAAAAGTGACTGCGTTTATCTGAAATGAAGTCTTGCTTATAGGAAGACATAGAGCCTGAGATTTAACAACATGTCAGAAGGGAAATACACAGCACAGTTCTCATCCATGAAACACACTGTGCTTTAGAGCAAGAAGCACACAATTGCTTTCTATTGTCTCTAATACAGCATGAAACATGACTGTGCTCTGAACAGAAGATCTGTGTTTCCTACACACATGGATCATATCAAGTTCAAGTCCTCTTCTGAAACTGATAAAAACCACAGGACCTCTAAAATCCAATGCTTTGCAGTTAAGAGTGAGAAACGAGTGAGCTTCATGAACAATGTTGCTATTTAGAGCTAAAAAGTGACTGCGTTTACCTGAAAAGAGGTCTTGCTTGTAGGAAGACACAGACCTTGGGATTTAACTTAATTTCTGAAGGGAAAAACACAGCACAGTTCTCATCCTTGAAACACACTATGCTTTAGAGCAAGAAGCAAGCTCTTGCTTTCTGGAATCTCTAAGACAGCAAGAAACGTGCCTGTTCTCAGAACAAAAGAACTGTGTTTCCTACACACCGACCATATCTAGTTCAACTCTGCTTCTGAAAATGATACAAAGCAGAGGTCCTCTAACATCCAATGATTTTCAGTTAAGAACAAGAAACGTGTGTGCTTTGTGATCGATGTAGCTTCGTTTGAGCTGAAAAGTGACTGCGTTTACCTGAAACATAGTCTTGATTGTAGGAAGACATAGAGCATGGGATTTAACTCCACTTCTGAAGGTAAACAAATAGCCCAGTTCTCACCCATGAAACACACTCTGCTTTAGAGCAAGAAGTACGCTCTTGCTTTCTAGAATCTCTAAGACAGCAAGAAACGTGAGTGTTCTCAGAACAAAAGAACTGTGTTTCCTACACAGACGGACCATATCTAGTTCAACTCTGCTTCTGAAACTGATGCAAACCACAGCTCCTCTAACATACAATGCTTTTCAGTTAAGAGCTAGAAACGTGTGAGCTTCGTGAAATATGTAGCTTCCTTGGAGCTGAAAAGTGACTGCGTTACCTGAAAAGAAGTCTTGCTTTTGGGAAGACACAGAGCCTGGGATTTTCCTCCATTTCTGAAAGGAAAGAGAAAGCACAGTTCTCACCCATGAAACTCACTCTGCTTTAGAGCAAGAAGCACGCTCTTGCTTTCTAGAATCTCTTAGACAGCAAGAAACGTGAGTGGTCTCAGAACAAAAGAACTGTATTTACTACACAGACGGACCATATCTATTTCAACTCTGCTTCTGAAACTGATACAAACCACAGGTACTCTAACACCCAATGCTTTTCACTTAAGAGCGAGAAACGTGTGTGCTTTGTGATCGATGTAGCTTTGTTTGAGCTGAAAAGTCATTGCGTTTACCTGAAAAGAAGTCTTGCTTGTAGGAAGACACAGAGCTTGGGATTTAACTTAATTTCAGAAGGGAAAAACACAGCACAGTTCTCATCCATGAAACACACTCTTCTTTAGAGCATGAAGCAAGCTCTTGCTTTCTAGAATATCTAAGACAGCAAGAAACGTGAGTGTTCTCAGAACAAAAGAACTGTGTTTCTTACACACGCCGACCATAGCTAGTTCAACTCTGCTTATGAAACTGATACAAACCAGAGGTCCTCTAACATCCAATGATTTTCAGTTAAGAGCAAGAAACGTGTGAGCTTTGTGAATGATGTAGCTTCGTTTGAGCTGAAAAGTGTCTGTGTTTACCTGAAAGGAAGTCTTGCTTGAAGGAAGATCCAGAGCCTGGTATTAAACTTTATTTCTGAAGGGAACCACAGCACAGTTCTCATCCATGAAATACACTCTGCTTTAGAGCAAGAAGCACACAATTGCTTTCTATTGTCTCTAATACAGTAGAAAATGTGAGTGTGCTCTGAACAAGAGAACTGTGTTTCCTACACACACGGACCATATCTAGTTCAACTCTGCTTCTGAAAGTGATACAAACCACAGGTCCTCTAACATCCAATGATTTTCAGTTAAGAGCTACAATCATGTGAGCTTCGTGAAATATGTTGCTTCCTTTGAGCTGAAAAGTGACTGCGTTTACCTGAAAACAAGTCTTGCTTGTAGGAAGACACAGAGCCTGGGATTTAACTCCATTTCTGAAGAGAAACAGAAAGCACAGTTCTCATCCATGAAACACACTGTGCTTTAGAGCAAGACTCACCTTCTTGCTTCTTGATTCTCTAATACAACAATAAACGTGAGTGCGCTCAGAACAAAATATCTGTGTTTCCTACAAACACGGCCCATATGTATTTCAACTCTGCTTCTGAAACGGATACAAAACACAGGACCTCTAACATCCAATGCTTTTAAGTTAAGAGCAAAACCCTGTGTTTCTGGTGAACAATGTAACTACATTTGAGCTGAAAAGTGACTGCGTTTAACTGAAACGAAGTCTTGCTTGTAGGAAGACACAGAGCCTGGGATTTAACTCCATGTCTGAAGTTAAACACACCGCATAGTTCTTGCCTGGAAACACACTCTGCTTTAGAGCAACAACCACGCTCTTGCTTTCTAGAGTCTCTAAGACAGCAAGAAAAGTGTGTGTGCTCAGAACAAAATAACTGTACTTGCTACACACATGGATCATATCTAGATAAAACTGCTTCTGAAACTGATACAAATCACAGATCCTCAAACATCCAATGCTTTTCAGTTAAGAACTTGAAACGTGTGAGCTTCGTGAACAATGTTGTTTCATATGAGCTGAAAAGTGACTGTGTTTTCCTGAGGCAAATTCTTGCTTATAGTAAGACACAGAGTCTGGGATTTAACTCCACTTCTGAAGGTAAACACACAGCACAGTTCTCATCCATGAAACACACTCTGCTTTAGAGAAAGAAGCAAGCTCTTGCTTTCTAGAATCTCTAAGACAACAATAAACGTGAGTGTGCTCAGAACAAAAGAACTGTGTTTCCTACACATGGATCATATATAGTTCAACTATGCTTCTGAAACTAATACAAAAAACATGTCCTCTAACATCCATTGCTTTTCAGTTACGAGCGAGAAACGTGTGAGCTTTGTGAATGATGTAGCTTCTTTGGCCTGAAAAGTGAGTGTGTTTACCTGAAAGGAAATCTAGCTTGTAGGAAGACACAGATCCTGGCATTAAACTTTATTTCTTAAGGGAAAGACATTGCACAGTTCTGATCCATGAAACACAATCTGCTTTAGAGCAAGAAGCACACAATTGCTTTCTATTGTCTCTAATTCTGCAGGAAATGTGAGTGTGCTCTGAACAAAAGAACTGTGTTTCCTAAACACATGGATCATATCTAGTTCAACTCTGACTCTGAAATTGATACAATCCACAGGTCCTCTAACATACAATGCTTTTCAGTTAAGAGCGAGAAACGTGTGAGCTTCATGAATGATGAAGCTTTGTTTGAGCTGAAAAGTCATTGCGTTTACCTGAAAAGAAGTCTTGCTTGTAGGAAGACACAGAGCTTGGGATTTAACTTAATTTCAGAAGGGAAAAACACAGCACAGTTCTCATCCATGAAACACACTATTCTTTAGAGCATGAAGCAAGCTCTTGCTTTCTAGAATCTCTAAGACAGCAAGAAACATGAGTGTTCTCAGAAGAAAAGAACTGTGTTTCTTACACACGCCGACCATAGCTAGTTCAACTCTGCTTATGAAACTGATACAAACCAGAGGTCCTCTAACATCCAATGGTTTTCAGTTAAGAGCAAGAAACGTGTGAGCTTTGTGAATGATGTAGCTTCGTTTGAGCTGAAAAGTGTCTGTGACTTCCTGAAAGGAAGTCTTGTTTGAAGGAAGATCCAGAGACTGAGATTAAACTTTATTTCTGAAGGGAAACACACAGCACAGTTCTCATCCATGAAACACACTCTGCTTTAGAGCAAGAAGCACACAATTGCTTTCTATTGTCTTTAATTCTGCAGGAAATGTGAGTGTGCTATGAACAAAAGAACTGTGTTTCCTACACACATGGATCATATCTAGTTCAAGTCTCCTTCTTAAACTGATAAAATGCACAGGACCTCTAAAATCCAATGCTTTGCAGTTAAGAGCGAGATACATGTGAGCTTCGTGAATGTTGAAGCTTTGTTTGAGCTGAAAAGTGACTGCGTTTCTCTGAAACGAAGTCTTGCTTATAGGAAGACATAGAGCCTGAGATTTAACAACATGTCAGAAGGGAAATACACAGCACAGTTCTCATCCATGAAACACACTGTGCTTTAGAGCAAGAAGCACACAATTGCTTTCTATTGTCTCTAATACAGCAGGAAACATGACTGTGCTCTGAACAGAAGATCTGTGTTTCCTACACACACGGACCATATCTAGTTCAACTCTGCTTCTGAAACTGATACAAACCAGAGGTCCTCTGACATCCAATGCTTTTCAGTTAAGAGTGAGAAACATGTGTGCTTTGTGATCGATGTAGCTTCCTTTGAGCTGGAACATGACTGCGTTTCCCTAAACAAAGTCTTGTTTGTAGGAAGACACAGGACGTGGGATTTAACACCTTGTATGAAGGGAATCACACAGCACAGTTTTGATCCATGAAAAACACTCTGCTTTAGAGCAGGAACCATGCTCTTGATTTCTAGAATCTCTAAGACAGCAAGAAACGTGAGTGTTCTCAGAACAAAAGAACTGTGTTTCCTACACAGACGGACCATATCTAGTTCAACTCTGCTTCTGAAATTGATACAAACCACAGGTCCTCTAACATCCAATGCTATTCAGATAAGAGTGAGAAACGTGTGAGCTCATGAACAATGTTGCTATTTAGAGCTAAAAAGTGACTGCCTTTACCTGAAGCGAAGTCTTGCTTGTAGGAAGACACAGAACTTGGGATTTAACTTAATTTCTGAAGGGAAAAACACAGCACAGTTCTCATCCATGAAACACACTCTGCTTTAGAGCAAGAAGCAAACTCTTGCTTTCTAGAATCTCTAAGACAGCAGCAAACGTGAGTGTTCTCAGAACAAAAGAACTGTGTTTCCTACGCACGCCGACCATATGTAGTTCAACTCTGCTTCTGAAAATGATACAAAGCAGAGGTCCTCTAACATCCAATGATTTTCAGTTAAGAGCAAGAAACGTGTGTGCTTTGTGATCGATGTAGCTTCGTTTGAGTTGAAAAGTGACTGCGTTTACCTGAAACATAGTCTTGATTGTAGGAAGACATAGAGCATGGGATTTAACTCCACTTCTGAAGGTAAACAAATAGCACAGTTCTCACCCATGAAACACACTCTGCTTTCGAGCAGAAAGCACGCTCTTGCTTTCTAGAATCTCTTAGACAGCAAGAAATGTGAGTGTTCTCAGAACAAAAGAACTGTGTTTCCTACACAGACGGACCATATCTAGTTCAACTCTGCTTCTGAAACTGATGCAAACCACAGCTCCTCTAACATACAATGCTTTTCAGTTAAGAGCTAGAAACGTGTGAGCTTCGTGAAATATATAGCTTCCTTTGAGCGGAAAAGTGACTGCGTTACCTGAAAAGAAGTCTTCCTTTTGGGAAGACACAGAGCCTGGGATTTTCCTCCATTTCTGAAAGGAAAGAGAAAGCACAATTCTCATCCATGAAACACACTCTGCTTTAGAGCAAGACGCACGGTCTTGGTTCTAGATTCTCTAAGACAGCAAGAAAAGTGAGTGTTCTCAGAACAAAAGAACTGTGTTTCCTACACACACGGACTATATCTAGTTCAACTCTGCTTCTGAAACTCATACAAACCACAGGTACTCTAACACCCAATGCTTTTCACTTAAAGAGCGAGAAACGTGTGTGCTTTGTGATCGATGTAGCTTTGTTTGAGCTGAAAAGTCATTGCGTTTACCTGAAAAGAAGTCTTGCTTGTCGGAAGACACAGAGCTTGGGATTTAACTTAATTTCAGAAGGGAAAAACACAGCACAGTTCTCTTCCATGAAACACACTCTTCTTTAGAGCATGAAGCAAGCACTTGCTTTCTAGAATCTCTAAGACAGCAAGAAACATGAGTTTCTCAGAAAAAAAGAACTGTGTTTCTTACACACGCCGACCATATGTAGTTCAACTCTGATTGAAACTGATACAAACCAGAGGTCCTCTAACATCCAATGGTTTTCAGTTAAGAGCAAGAAACGTGTGAGCTTTGTGAATGATGTAGCTTCGTTTGAGCTGAAAAGTGTCTGTGTTTACCTGAAAGGAAGACTTGCTTGAAGGAAGATCCAGAGACTGAGATTAAACTTTATTTCTGAAGGGAAACACAAAGCACAGTTCTCATCCGTGAAACACACTCTGCTTAAGAGCAAGAAGCACACAATGGCTTTCTATTGTCTCTAATTGTGCAGGAAATGTGAGTGTGCTCTGAACAAAAGAACTGTGTTTCCTACACACATGGATCATATCTAGTTCAACTCTGACTCTCAAACTGATACAAACAACAGGTCCTCTTACATCCAATGCTTTTCAGTTAAGAGCGAGAAACGTGTGAGCTTCCTGAATGATGTAGCTTTGTTTGAGCTGAAAAGTGACTGCATTTACCTGAAGCGAAGTCTTGCTTGTAGGAAGACACAGAGCCAGGGATTTAACTCCATTTCTGAAGGTAAAAACACAGCAAAGTTCTCATCCATGAAACACACTCTGTTTAGAGCAACAAGCAAACTCTTGCATTCTAGTTTCTCTAATACTACAGGAAAATTGAGTGTGCTCTGAACAAAAGAACTGTGTTTCCTACAAACACGAACCATATCTAGTTCAACTCTGCTTCTGAAAGTGATACAAACCACAGGACCTCTAAAATCCAATGCTTTGCGGTTGAGAGTGAGAAACGTGTGAGCTTCATGAACAATGTTGCAATTTGGAGCTAAAAAGTGACTGCGTATACCTGAAACGAAGTCTTGCTTGTAGGAAGACACAGAGCCTGGGATTTAACTCCATGTCTGAAGTTAAACACACCGCATAGTTCTCGCCTGGAAACACACTCTGCTTTAGAGCAACAACCACGCTCTTGCTTTCTAGAGTCTCTAAGACAGCAAGAAAAGTGAGTGTGCTCAGAACAAAATAACTGTATTTGCTACACACATGGATCATATCTAGTTAAAACTGCTTCTGAAACTGATACAAATCACAGATCCTCAAACATCCAATGCTTTTCAGTTAAGAACTTGAAACATGTGAGCTTCGTGAGCAATGTTGCTTCGTATGAGCTGAAAAGTGACTGCGTTTTCCTGAGGCAAATTCTTGCTTGTAGTAAGACACAGAGCCTGAGATTTAACAACATGTCAGAAGGGAAATACACAGCACAGTTCTCATCCATGAAACACACTGAGCTTTAGAGCAAGAAGCAAACACTTGCTTTCTACAGTCTCTAATACAGCAGGAAACATGAGTGTGCTCTGAAAAAATGAACTGTGTTTGCTACACACACGGACCATATCTAGTTCAACTCTGTTCTGGAAATGATAAAAAACACAGGTCCTCTAACATCCAATGATTTTCACTCAAGGGCGAGAAATGTGTGAGCTTCGTGTACGATGTAGCTTCCTTTGCGGTAAAAAGTGAATGCATTTACCTGAAACGAAGTCTTGATTGTAGGAAGACATAGAGCATGGGATTAAATTCCACTTCTGAAGGTAAACAAATAGCACAGTTCTCAACCATGAAACACACTCTGCTATAGAGCAAGAAGCACACTCTTGCATTCTAGAATCTCTAATACAGCAGGAAATGTGAGTGTGCTCTGAAAAAAAGAACTGTGCTTCCCACAAACACGGACCATATCTAGTTCAACTCTGCTTCTGAAACTGATGCAAACCACAGGTCCTCTAACATCCAATGCTTTTCAGTTAAGAGCTAGAAGCGTGTGAGCTTCGTGAAATATGTAGTTTCCTTTGAGCTGAAAAGTGACTGCGTTTACCTGAAAAGTAGTCATGCTTGTAGGAAGACACAGAGCCTGGGATTTAACTCCATTTCTGAAGGGAAACAGAAAGCACTGTTCTCATCCATGAAACACACTCTGCTTTAGAGCAAGACGCACGGTCTTGCTTCTAGATTCTCTAAGACAGCAAGAAACGTGAGTGTTCTCAGAATAAAAGAACTGAGTTTCCTACACACATGGAAAATATCTAGTTCAACTATGCTTCTGAAACTGATACAAACCACAAGTCCTCTAACATCCAATGCTTTTCAGATAAGAGTGAGAAACGTGTGAACTTCATGAACAATTTTGCTATTTAGAGCTAAAAAGTGACTGCGTTTACCTGAAAAAAAGTCTTACTTGTAGGAAGACACAGAGCTTGGGATTTAACTGAGTTTCTGAAGGGAAAAACACAGCAAAGTTCTCATCCATGAAACACACTGTGATTTAGAGCAAGAAGCAAGCTCTTGCTTTATAGAATCTCTAAGACAGCAGCAAACGTGAATGTTCTCAGAACAAAAGAACTGTGTTTCCTACACACGCTGACCATATGTAGTTCAACTCTGCTTCTGAAAATGATACAAAGCACAGGTCATCTAACATCCAATGATTTTCAGTTAAGAGCAAGAACCGTGTGTGCTTTGTGATCGATGTAGCTTCGTTTGAGCTGAAAATTGACTGCATTTACCTGAAAAGAAGTCTTGCTTGTAGGAAGACACAGAACGTGGGATTTAACACCTTGTATGAAGGGAATCACACAGCACAGTTGTGATCCATGAAAAACACTCTGCTTTAGAGCAGGAACCATGCTCTTGATTTCTAGAATCTCTAAGACAGCAAGAAATGTGAGTGTGCTCCGAACAAAAGAACTGTGTTTCCTACACACATGGATCATATCTAGTTCAACTATGCTTCTGAAATTGATACAAACCACAGGTCCTATAACATCCAATGCTTTTCAGATAAGAGTGAGAAACATGTGAGCTTCATGAACAATGTTGCTATTTAGAGCTAAAAAGTGACTGTGTTTACCTGAAAAGCAGTCTTGCTTGTAGGAAGACACAGAGCTTGGGATTTAACTGTATTTCTGAAGGGAAAAACACACCTCAGGTCTCTTCCATGAAACACACTCTGCTTTAGAGCAAGAAGCAAGCTCTTGCTTGCTAGAATCTCTAAGACAGCAAGAAACGTGCCTGTTCTCAGAACAAAAGAACTGTGTTCCCTACACACGCCGACCATATCTAGTTGAACTCTGCTAATGAATCTGATACAAACCAGAGGTCCTCTAACATCCAATGATTTTCAGTTAAGAGCGAGAAACGTGTGAGCTTTGTGAATGATGTAGCTTCGTTTGAGGTGAAAAATGACTGTGTTTACCTGAAAGGAAGTCTTGCTTGAAGGAAGATCCAGAGACTGGGATTAAACTTTATTTCTGAAGAGAAACACACAGCACAGTTCTCATCCATGAAATACACTCTGCTTTAGAGCAAGAAGCACACAATTGCTTTCTATTGTCTCTAATACAGCAGAAAATGTGAGTGTGCTCTGAACAAAAGAACTGTGTTTCCTACACAAATGAACCATATCTAGTTCAACTCTGCTTCTGAAAGTGATACAAACCACAGGTCCTCTAACATCCAATGATTTTCAGTTAAGAGCTAGAAACATGTGAGCTTCGTGAAATATGTAGCTTCATTTGAGCTGAAAAGTGACTGCGTTTACCTGAAAAGAAGTCTTGCTTGTAGGAAGACACAGAGCATGGGATTTAACAACATGTCAGAAGGGAAATACACAGCACAGTTCTCATCCATGAAACACACTGTGCTTTAGAGCAAGAAGGAAACACTTGCTTTCTACAGTCTCTATTACAGCAGGATACATGAGTGTGCTCTGAACAAAAGAACTGTGTTTGCTACACACACGGACCATATCTAGTTCAATTCTGTTCTGGAACTGATAAAAAAACACAGGTCCTCTAACATCAAAGGATTTTCACTTAAGGGCAAGAAATGTGTGAGCTTCGTGTACGATGTAGCTTCCTTTGAGGTAAAAAGTGAATGCATTTACCTGAAAGGAAGTCTTGATTGTAGGATACATAGAGCATGGGATTTAACTCCACTTCTGAAGGTAAACAAATAGCACAGTTCTCATCCATGAAACACACTCTGCTATAGAGCAAGAAGCACACTCTTGCATTCTAGAATCTCTAATACAGCAGGAAATGTGAGTGTGCTCTGAAAAAAAGAACTGTGTTTCCTACAAACACGGACCATATCTAAGTCAACTCTGCTTCTGAAACTGATGCAAACCACAGCTCCTCTAACATCCAATGCTTTTCAGTTAAGAGCTAGAAACGTGTGAGCTTCGTGTACGATGTAGCTTCCTTTGAGGTTAAAAGTGACTGTGTTTACCTGAAAAGAGGTCTTGCTTGTAGGAAGACACAGAGCATGGGATTTAACTCCATTTCGGAAGGGAAACAGAAAGCACAGTTCTCATCCATGAAACACACTCTGCTTTAGAGCAGGCGCACGGTCTTGCTTCTAGATTCTCTAAGACAGCAAGAAACGTGAGTATTCTCAGAATAAAAGAACTGTGTTTCCTACACACATGGACCATATCTAGTTCAACTATGCTTCTGAAACTGATACAAAACACAGGACCTCTAACATCCAATGCTTTTAAGTTAAGAGCAAGAACCGTGTGTTCTTGGTGTACAATGTAACTACATTTGAGCTGAAAAGGGACTGCGTTTAACTGAAATGAAGTCTTGCTTGTAGGAAGACACAGAGCCTGGGATTTAACTCCATGTCTGAAGGGAAACACACAGCATAGTTCTCATCCAGGAAACACACTCTGCTTTAGAGCAACAACCACGCTCTTGCTTTCTAGAGTCTCTAAGACAGCAAGAAAAGTGAGTGTGCTCAGAACAAAATAACTGTATTTGCTACACACATGGATCATATCTAGTTAAAACTGCTTCTGAAACTGATACAAATCACAGATCCTCAAACCTCCAATGCTTTTCAGTTAAGAACTCGAAACGTGTGAGCTTCGTTAACAATGTTGCTTCATATGACCTGAAAAGTGACTGCGTTTTCCTGAGGCAAATTCTTGTGTGTAGTCAGACACAGAGGCTGGGATTTAACTCCACTTCTGAAGGTAAACACACAGCACAGTTCTCATCCATGAAACACACTCTGCTCTAGTGCAAGAAGCAAGCTCTTGCTTTCTAGATCCTCTAAGACACCAAAAAACGTGAGTGTGCTCAGAACAAAAGAACTGTGTTTCCTACACACGGATCATATCTAGTTCAACTCTGCTTCTGAAACTGATACAAACCACAGGTCCTCTAACATCCATTGCTTTTCAGTTACGAGCGAGAAACGTGTGAGCTTCGTGAAATATGTAGCTTCCTTTGAGCTGAAAAGTGACTGCGTTTACCTGAAAAGAAGTCTTGCTTGTAGCAAGACACACAGCATGGGATTTAACTCTATTACTGAAGAGAAACAGAAAGCACAGTTCTCATCCATGAAACACACTGTGCTTTAGAGCAAGACGCACCTTCTTGCTTCTTGATTCTCTAATACAACAATAAACGGGAGTGCGCTCAGAACAAAATAACTGTGTTTCCTACAAACAGGGCCCATATATAGTTCAACTCTGCTTCTGAAGCTGATACAAAACACAGGACCTCTAACATCCAATGCTTTTAAGTTAAGAGCAAGAACCGTGTGTTCTTGGTGAACAATGTAACTACATTTGAGCTGAAAAGTGACTGCGTTTAACTGAAATGAAGTCTTGCTTGTAGTAAGACACAGAGCCTGGGATTTAACTCCACTTCTGAAGGTAAACACACCGCACAGTTCTCATCCATGAAACACACTCTGCTTTAGAGCAAGAAGCAAGCTCTTGCTTTCTAGAATCTCTAAGACAACAACAAACGTGAGTGTGCTCAGAACAAAAGAACTGTGTTTCCTACACACGGATCATATCTAGTTCAACTCTGCTTCTGAAACTGATACAAACCACAGGTCCTCTAACATCCATTGCTTTTCAGTTACTAGCGAGAAACGTGTGAGCTTTGTGAATGATGTAGCTTCGTTTGAGCTGAAAAGTGAGTGTGTTTACCTGAAAGGAAATCTAGCTTGTAGGAAGACACAGATCCTGGCAGTAAACTTCATTTCTGAAGGTAAAAACAAGCACAGTTCTCATCCATGAAACACACTGTGCTTTAGAGCAAGAATCAAACACTTGCTTTCTACAGTCTCTATTACAGCAGTAAACATGAGTGTGCTCTGAACAAAAGAACTGTGTTTGCTACACACACGGACCATATCTAGTTCAACTCTGTTCTGGAACTGATAAAAAAACACAGGTCCTCTAACATCCAATGATTTTCACTTAAGGGCGAGAAATATGTGAGCTTCGTGTACAATGTAGCTTCCTTTGAGGTAAAAAGTGAATGCATTTACCTGAAACGAAGTCTTGATTGTAGGAAGACATAGAGCATGGGATTTAACTCCACTTCTGAAGGTAAACAAATAGCACAGTTCTCATCCATGAAACACACTCTGCTATAAAGCAAGAAGCAAACTCTTGCATTCTAGAATCTCTAATACAGCAGGAAATGTGAGTGTGCTCTGAAAAAACAAACTGTGTTTCCTACAAACACGGACCATATCTAGTTCAACTCTGCTTCTGAAACTGATGCAAACCACAGCTCCTCTAACATCCAATGCTTTTCAGTTAAGAGGTAGAAACGTGTGAGCTTCGAGAAATATGTAGCTTCCTTTGAGCTGAAAAGTGACTGCGTTTACTTGAAAAGAATTCTTGCTTGTAGGAAGACACAGAGCCTGGGTTTTAACTCCATTTCTGAAGAGAAACAGAAAGCACAGTTCTCATCCATGAAACACACTCTGCTTTAGAGCAAGACACACGGTCTTGCTTCTAGATTCTCTAAGACAGCAAGAAACGTGAGTGTTCTCAGAATAAAAGAACTGAGTTTCCTACACACATGGGCCATATCTAGTTCAACTATGCTTCTGAAACTGATACAAAACACAGGACCTCTAACATCCAATGCTTTTAAGTTAAGAGCAAGAACCGTGTGTTCTTGGTGAGCAATGTAACTACATTTGAGCTGAAAAGGGACTGCGTTTAACTGAAATGAAGTCTTGCTTGTAGGAAGACACAGAGCCTGGGATTTAACTCCATGTCTGAAGGGAAACACACAGCATAGTTCTCATCCAGGAAACACACTCTGCTTTAGAGCAACAACCACGCTCTTGCTTTCTAGAGTCTCTAAGACAGCAAGAAAAGTGAGTGTGCTCAGAACAAAAGAACTGTATTTGCTACACACACGGATCATATCTAGTTAAAACTGCTTCTGAAACTGATACAAATCACAGATCCTCAAACCTCCAATGCTATTCAGTTAAGAACTTGAAACGTGTGAGCTTCGTGAACAATGCTGCTTCGTATGAGCTGAAAAGTGACTGCGTTTTCCTGAGGCAAATTCTTGCTTGTAGTAAGTCACAGAGCCTGGGATTTAACTCCACTTCTGAAGGTAAACACACAGCACAGTTCTCATCCATGAAACACACTCTACTTTAGAGCAAGAAGCAAGCTCTTGCTTTCTAGAATCTCTAAGACAACAATAAACGTGAGTGTGCTCAGAACAAAAGAACTATGTTTCCTACACACGGATCATATCTAGTTCAACTCTGCTTCTGAAACTGATACAAACCACAGGTCCTCTAACATCCAATGCTTTTCAGTTACGAGCGAGAAATGTGTGAGCTTTGTGAATGATGTAGCTTCGTTTGAGCTGAAAAGTGAGTGTGTTTACCTGAAGTGAATTCTTGCTGGTAGGAAGACACAGAGCCAGGGATTTAACTCCATTTCTGAAGGTAAAAACACAGCAAAGTTCTCATCCATGAAACACACTCTGTTTAGAGCAACAAGCAAACTCTTGCATTCTAGTTTCTCTAATACTACAGGAAATATGAGTGTGCTCTGAACAAAAGAACTGTGTTTCCTACACACATGGATCATATCTAGTTCAAGTCTGCTTCTGAAACTGATAAAAACCACAGGTCCTCTAAAATCCAATGCTTTGCACTTAAGAGCGAGAAACGTGTGAGCTTCGTGAATGTTGAAGCTTTGTTTGAGCTGAATAGTGACTGCATTATCTGAAACGAAGTCTTGCTTATAGGAAGACACAGAGCCTGAGATTTAACAACATGTCAGAAGGGAAATACACAGCACAGTTCTCATCCATGGAACACACTGTGCTTTAGAGCAAGAAGCAAACACTTGCTTTCTACAGTCTCTATTACAGCAGGAAACATGAGTGTGCTTTGAACAAAAGAACTGTGTTTGCTACACACACGGACCATATCTAGTTCAACTCTGTTCTGGAACTGATAAAAAACACAGGTCCTCTAACATCCAATGATTTTCACTTAAGGGCGAGAAATGTGTGAGCTTCGTGTACGATGTAGCTTCCTTTGAGGTACAAAGTGAATGAATTTACCTGAAACGAAGTCTTGATGGTAGGAAGACTTAGAGCATGGGATTTAACTCCACTTCTGAAGGTAAACAAATAGCACAGTTCTCATCCATGAAACACACTCTGCTATAGAGCAAGAAGCACACTCTTGCCTTCTAGAATCTCTAATACAGCAGGAAATGTGAGTGTGCTCTGAAAAAAAGAACTGTGTTTCCTACAAACACGGACCATATCTAGGTCAACTCTGCTTCTGAAACTGATGCAAACCACAGCTCCTCTAACATCCAATGCTTTTCAGTTAAGAGCTAGAAACGTGTGAGCTTCGTGAAATATGTAGCTTCCTTTGAGCTGAGAAGTGACTGCGTTTACCTGAAAAGAAGTCTTGCTTGTAGGAAGACACAGAGCCTGGGTTTTAACTCCATTTCTGAAGGGAAACAGAAAGCACAGTTCTCATCTATGAAACACACTCTGCTTTAGAGCAAGACGCATGGTCTTGCTTCTAGATTCTCTAAGACAGCAAGAAAAGTGAGTGTTCTCAGAATAAAAGAACTGAGTTTCCTACACCCATGGACCATATCTAGTTCAACTATGCTTCTGAAACTGATACAAAACACAGGACCTCTAACATCCAATGCTTTTAAGTTAAGAGCAAGAACCGTGTGTTCTTGGTGAACAATGTAACTACATTTGAGCTGAAAAGGGACTGCGTTTAACTGAAATGAAGTCTTGCTTGTAGGAAGACACAGAGCCTGGGATTTAACTCCATGTCTGAAGGGAAACACACAGCATAGTTCTCATCCAGGAAACACACTCTGCTTTAGAGCAACAACCACGCTCTTGCTTTCTAGAGTCTCTAAGACAGCAAGAAAAGTGAGTGTGCTCAGAACAAAAGAACTGTATTTGCTACACACACGGATCATATCTAGTTAAAACTGCTTCTGAAACTGATACAAATCACAGATCCTCAAACCTCCAATGCTATTCAGTTAAGAACTTGAAACGTGTGAGCTTCGTGAACAATGCTGCTTCGTATGAGCTGAAAAGTGACTGCGTTTTCCTGAGGCAAATTCTTGCTTGTAGTAAGTCACAGAGCCTGGGATTTAATTCCACTTCTGAAGGTAAACATACAGCACAGTTCTCATCCATGAAACACACTCTGCTTTAGAGCAAGAAGCAAGCTCTTGCTTTCTAGAATCTCTAAGACAACAATAAGCGTGAGTGTGCTCAGAACAAAAGAACTGTGTTTCCTACACACGGATCATATCTAGTTCAACTCTGCTTCTGAAACTGATACAAACCACAGGTCCTCTAACATCCATTGCTTTTCAGTTACAAGCGAGAAATGTGTGAGCTTTGTGAATGATGTAGCTTCGTTTGAGCTGAAAAGTGAGTGTGTTTACCTGAAGTGAAGTCTTGCTGGTAGGAAGACACAGAGCCAGGGATTTAACTCCATTTCTGAAGGTAAAAACACAGCAAAGTTCTCATCCATGAAACACACTCTGTTTAGAGCACCAAGCAAACTCTTGCATTCTAGTTTCTCTTATACTCCAGGAAATATGAGTGTGCTCTGAACAAAAGAACTGTGTTTCCTACACACATGGATCATATCTAGTTCAAGTCTGCTTCTGAAACTGATAAAAACCACAGGTCCTCTAAAATCCAATGCTTTGCAGTTAAGAGCGAGAAACGTGTGAGCTTCGTGAATGTTGAAGTTTTGTTTGAGCTGAAAAGTGACTGCGTTATCTGAAACGAAGTCTTGCTTATAGGAAGACACAGAGCCTGAGATTTAACAACATGTCAGAAGGGAAATACACAGCACAGTTCTCATCCATGAAACACACTGTGCTTTAGAGCAAGAAGGAAACACTTGCTTTCTACAGTCTCTATTACAGCAGGAAACATGAGTGTGCTCTGAACAAAAGAACTGTGTTTGCTACACACACGGACCATATCTAGTTCAACTCTGTTCTGGAACTGATAAAAAAACACAGGTCCTCTAACATCCAATGTTTTTCACTTAAGGGCGAGAAATGTGTGAGCTTCGTGTACGATGTAGCTTCCTTTGAGGTAAAAAGTGAATGCATTTACCTGAAACGAAGTCTTGATTGTAGGAAGACATAGAGCATGGGATTTAACTCCACTTCTGAAGGTAAACAAATAGCACAGTTCTCATCCATGAAACACACTCTGCTATAGAGCAAGAAGCACACTCTTGCATTCTAGAATCTCTAATACAGCAGGAAATGTGAGTGTGCTCTGAAAAAAAGAACTGTGTTTCCTATAAACACGGACCATATCTAGGTCAACTCTGCTTCTGAAACTGATGCAAACCACAGCTCCTCTAACATCCAATGCTTTTCAGTTAAGAGCTAGAAACGTGTGAGCTTCGTGAAATATGTAGCTTCCTTTGAGCTGAAAAGTGACTGCGTTTACCTGAAAAGAAGTCTTGCTTGTAGGAAGACACAGAGCCTGGGTTTTAACTCCATTTCTGAAGGGAAACAGAAAGCACAGTTCTCATCTATGAAACACACTCTGCTTTAGAGCAAGACGCACGGTCTTGCTTCTAGATTCTCTAAGACAGCAAGAAACGTGAGAGTGCTCAGAATAAAAGAACTGTGTTTCCTACACCCATGGACCATATCTAGTTCAACTATGCTTCTGAAACTGATACAAAACACAGGACCTCTAACATCCAATGCTTTTAAGTTAAGAGCAAGAACCGTGTGTTCTTGGTGAACAATGTAACTACATTTGAGCTGAAAAGGGACTGCGTTTAACTGAAATGAAGTCTTGCTTGTAGGAAGACACAGAGCCTGGGATTTAACTCCATGTCTGAAGGGAAACACACAGCATAGTTCTCATCCAGGAAACACACTCTGCTTTAGAGCAACAACCACGCTCTTGCTTTCTAGAGTCTCTAAGACAGCAAGAAAAGTGAGTGTGCTCAGAACAAAAGAACTGTATTTGCTACACACACGGATCATATCTAGTTAAAACTGCTTCTGAAACTGATACAAATCACAGATCCTCAAACCTCCAATGCTATTCAGTTAAGAACTTGAAACGTGTGAGCTTCGTGAACAATGCTGCTTCGTATGAGCTGAAAAGTGACTGCGTTTTCCTGAGGCAAATTCTTGCTTGTAGTAAGTCACAGAGCCTGGGATTTAACTCCACTTCTGAAGGTAAACACACAGCACAGTTCTCATCCATGAAACACACTCTGCTTTAGAGCAAGAAGCAAGCTCTTGCTTTCTAGAATCTCTAAGACAACAATAAACGTGAGTGTGCTCAGAACAAAAGAACTGTGTTTCCTACACACGGATCATATCTAGTTCAACTCTGCTTCTGAAACTGATACAAACCACAGGTCCTCTAACATCCATTGCTTTTCAGTTACAAGCGAGAAACGTGTGAGCTTTGTGAATGATGTAGCTTCGTTTGAGCTGAAAAGTGAGTGTGTTTACCTGAAGTGAAGTCTTGCTGGTAGGAAGACACAGAGCCAGGGATTTAACTCCATTTCTGAAGGTAAAAACACAGCAAAGTTCTCATCCATGAAACACACTCTGTTTAGAGCACCAAGCAAACTCTTGCATTCTAGTTTCTCTTATACTCCAGGAAATATGAGTGTGCTCTGAACAAAAGAACTGTGTTTCCTACACACATGGATCATATCTAGTTCAAGTCTGCTTCTGAAACTGATAAAAACCACAGGTCCTCTAAAATCCAATGCTTTGCAGTTAAGAGCGAGAAACGTGTGAGCTTCGTGAATGTTGAAGTTTTGTTTGAGCTGAAAAGTGACTGCGTTATCTGAAACGAAGTCTTGCTTATAGGAAGACACAGAGCCTGAGATTTAACAACATGTCAGAAGGGAAATACACAGCACAGTTCTCATCCATGAAACACACTGTGCTTTAGAGCAAGAAGCAAACACTTGCTTTCTACAGTCTCTATTACAGCAGGAAACATGAGTGTGCTCTGAACAAAAGAACTGTGTTTGCTACACACACGGACCATATCTAGTTCAACTCTGTTCTGGAACTGATAAAAAACACAGGTCCTCTAACATCCAATGATTTTCACTTAAGGGCGAGAAATGTGTGAGATTCGAGTACGATGTAGCTTCCTTTGAGGTAAAAAGTGAATGCATTTACCTGAAACGAAGTCTTGAATGTAGGAAGACATAGAGCATGGGATTTAACTCCACTTCTGAAGGTAAACATATAGCACAGTTCTCATCCATGAAACACACTCTGCTATAGAGCAAGAGGCACACTCTTGCATTCTAGAATCTCTAATACAGCAGGAAATGTGAGTGTGCTCTGAAAAAAAGAACTGTGTTTCCTACAAACACAGACCATATCTAGGTCAACACTGCTTCTGAAACTGATACAAAACACAGGACCTCTAACATCCAATGCTTTTAAGTTAAGAGCAAGAACCGTGTGTTCTTGGTGAACAATGTAACTACATTTGAGCTGAAAAGGGACTGCGTTTAACTGAAATGAAGTCTTGCTTGTAGGAAGACACAGAGCCTGGGATTTAACTCCATGTCTGAAGGGAAACACACAGCATAGTTCTCATCCAGGAAACACACTCTGCTTTAGAGCAACAACCACGCTCTTGCTTTCTAGAGTCTCTAAGACAGCAAGAAAAGTGAGTGTGCTCAGAACAAAAGAACTGTATTTGCTACACACACGGATCATATCTAGTTAAAACTGCTTCTGAAACTGATACAAATCACAGATCCTCAAACCTCCAATGCTATTCAGTTAAGAACTTGAAACGTGTGAGCTTCGTGAACAATGCTGCTTCGTATGAGCTGAAAAGTGACTGCGTTTTCCTGAGGCAAATTCTTGCTTGTAGTAAGTCACAGAGCCTGGGATTTAACTCCACTTCTGAAGGTAAACACACAGCACAGTTCTCATCCATGAAACACACTCTGCTTTAGAGCAAGAAGCAAGCTCTTGCTTTCTAGAATCTCTAAGACAACAATAAGCGTGAGTGTGCTCAGAACAAAAGAACTGTGTTTCCTACACACGGATCATATCTAGTTCAACTCTGCTTCTGAAACTGATACAAACCACAGGTCCTCTAACATCCATTGCTTTTCAGTTACAAGCGAGAAACGTGTGAGCTTTGTGAATGATGTAGCTTCGTTTGAGCTGAAAAGTGAGTGTGTTTACCTGAAGTGAAGTCTTGCTGGTAGGAAGACACAGAGCCAGGGATTTAACTCCATTTCTGAAGGTAAAAACACAGCAAAGTTCTCATCCATGAAACACACTCTGTTTAGAGCACCAAGCAAACTCTTGCATTCTAGTTTCTCTTATACTCCAGGAAATATGAGTGTGCTCTGAACAAAAGAACTGTGTTTCCTACACACATGGATCATATCTAGTTCAAGTCTGCTTCTGAAACTGATAAAAACCACAGGTCCTCTAAAATCCAATGCTTTGCAGTTAAGAGCGAGAAACGTGTGAGCTTCGTGAATGTTGAAGTTTTGTTTGAGCTGAAAAGTGACTGCGTTATTATGAAACGAAGTCTTGCTTATAGGAAGACACAGAGCCTGAGATTTAACAACATGTCAGAAGGGAAATACACAGCACAGTTCTCATCCATGAAACACACTGTGCTTTAGAGCAAGAAGGAAACACTTGCTTTCTACAGTCTCTATTACAGCAGGAAACATGAGTGTGCTCTGAACAAAAGAACTGTGTTTGCTACACACACGGACCATATCTAGTTCAACTCTGTTCTGGAACTGATAAAAAAACACAGGTCCTCTAACATCCAATGATTTTCACTTAAGGGCGAGAAATGTGTGAGCTTCGTGTACGATGTAGCTTCCTTTGAGGTAAAAAGTGAATGCATTTACCTGAAACGAAGTCTTGATTGTAGGAAGACATAGAGCATGGGATTTAACTCCACTTCTGAAGGTAAACAAATAGCACAGTTCTCATCCATGAAACACACTCTGCTATAGAGCAAGAAGCACACTCTTGCATTCTAGAATCTCTAATACAGCAGGAAATGTGAGTGTGCTCTGAAAAAAAGAACTGTGTTTCCTATAAACACGGACCATATCTAGGTCAACTCTGCTTCTGAAACTGATGCAAACCACAGCTCCTCTAACATCCAATGCTTTTCAGTTAAGAGCTAGAAACGTGTGAGCTTCGTGAAATATGTAGCTTCCTTTGAGCTGAAAAGTGACTGCGTTTACCTGAAAAGAAGTCTTGCTTGTAGGAAGACACAGAGCCTGGGTTTTAACTCCATTTCTGAAGGGAAACAGAAAGCACAGTTCTCATCTATGAAACACACTCTGCTTTAGAGCAAGACGCACGGTCTTGCTTCTAGATTCTCTAAGACAGCAAGAAACGTGAGAGTTCTCAGAATAAAAGAACTGTGTTTCCTACACCCATGGACCATATCTAGTTCAACTATGCTTCTGAAACTGATACAAAACACAGGACCTCTAACATCCAATGCTTTTAAGTTAAGAGCAAGAACCGTGTGTTCTTGGTGAACAATGTAACTACATTTGAGCTGAAAAGGGACTGCGTTTAACTGAAATGAAGTCTTGCTTGTAGGAAGACACAGAGCCTGGGATTTAACTCCATGTCTGAAGGGAAACACACAGCATAGTTCTCATCCAGGAAACACACTCTGCTTTAGAGCAACAACCACGCTCTTGCTTTCTAGAGTCTCTAAGACAGCAAGAAAAGTGAGTGTGCTCAGAACAAAAGAACTGTATTTGCTACACACACGGATCATATCTAGTTAAAACTGCTTCTGAAACTGATACAAATCACAGATCCTCAAACCTCCAATGCTATTCAGTTAAGAACTTGAAACGTGTGAGCTTCGTGAACAATGCTGCTTCGTATGAGCTGAAAAGTGACTGCGTTTTCCTGAGGCAAATTCTTGCTTGTAGTAAGTCACAGAGCCTGGGATTTAACTCCACTTCTGAAGGTAAACACACAGCACAGTTCTCATCCATGAAACACACTCTGCTTTAGAGCAAGAAGCAAGCTCTTGCTTTCTAGAATCTCTAAGACAACAATAAGCGTGAGTGTGCTCAGAACAAAAGAACTGTGTTTCCTACACACGGATCATATCTAGTTCAACTCTGCTTCTGAAACTAATACAAACCACAGGTCCTCTAACATCCATTGCTTTTCAGTTACAAGCGAGAAACGTGTGAGCTTTGTGAATGATGTAGCTTCGTTTGAGCTGAAAAGTGAGTGTGTTTACCTGAAGTGAAGTCTTGCTGGTAGGAAGACACAGAGCCAGGGATTTAACTCCATTTCTGAAGGTAAAAACACAGCAAAGTTCTCATCCATGAAACACACTCTGTTTAGAGCACCAAGCAAACTCTTGCATTCTAGTTTCTCTTATACTCCAGGAAATATGAGTGTGCTCTGAACAAAAGAACTGTGTTTCCTACACACATGGATCATATCTAGTTCAAGTCTGCTTCTGAAACTGATAAAAACCACAGGTCCTCTAAAATCCAATGCTTTGCAGTTAAGAGCGAGAAACGTGTGAGCTTCGTGAATGTTGAAGTTTTGTTTGAGCTGAAAAGTGACTGCGTTATCTGAAACGAAGTCTTGCTTATAGGAAGACACAGAGCCTGAGATTTAACAACATGTCAGAAGGGAAATACACAGCACAGTTCTCATCCATGAAACACACTGTGCTTTAGAGCAAGAAGCAAACACTTGCTTTCTACAGTCTCTATTACAGCAGGAAACATGAGTGTGCTCTGAACAAAAGAACTGTGTTTGCTACACACACGGACCATATCTAGTTCAACTCTGTTCTGGAACTGATAAAAAAACACAGGTCCTCTAACATCCAATGATTTTCACTTAAGGGCGAGAAATGTGTGAGCTTCGTGTACGATGTAGCTTCCTTTGAGGTAAAAAGTGAATGCATTTACCTGAAACGAAGTCTTGATTGTAGGAAGACATAGAGCATGGGATTTAACTCCACTTCTGAAGGTAAACAAATAGCACAGTTCTCATCCATGAAACACACTCTGCTATAGAGCAAGAAGCACACTCTTGCATTCTAGAATCTCTAATACAGCAGGAAATGTGAGTGTGCTCTGAAAAAAAGAACTGTGTTTCCTACAAACACGGACCATATCTAGGTCAACTCTGCTTCTGAAACTGATGCAAACCACAGCTCCTCTAACATCCAATGCTTTTCAGTTAAGAGCTAGAAACGTGTGAGCTTCGTGAAATATGTAGCTTCCTTTGAGCTGAAAAGTGACTGCGTTTACCTGAAAAGAAGTCTTGCTTGTAGGAAGACACAGAGCCTGGGTTTTAACTCCATTTCTGAAGGGAAACAGAAAGCACAGTTCTCATCTATGAAACACACTCTGCTTTAGAGCAAGACGCACGGTCTTGCTTCTAGATTCTCTAAGACAGCAAGAAACGTGAGTGTTCTCAGAATAAAAGAACTGTGTTTCCTACACGCATGGACCATATCTAGTTCAACTATGTTTCTGAAACTGATACAAAACACAGGACCTCTAACATCCAATGCTTTTAAGTTAAGAGCAAGAACCGTGTGTTCTTGGTGAACAATGTAACTACATTTGAGCTGAAAAGGGACTGCGTTTAACTGAAATGAAGTCTTGCTTGTAGGAAGACACAGAGCCTGGGATTTAACTCCATGTCTGAAGGGAAACACACAGCATAGTTCTCATCCAGGAAACACACTCTGCTTTAGAGCAACAACCACGCTCTTGCTTTCTAGAGTCTCTAAGACAGCAAGAAAAGTGAGTGTGCTCAGAACAAAAGAACTGTATTTGCTACACACACGGATCATATCTAGTTAAAACTGCTTCTGAAACTGATACAAATCACAGATCCTCAAACCTCCAATGCTATTCAGTTAAGAACTTGAAACGTGTGAGCTTCGTGAACAATGCTGCTTCGTATGAGCTGAAAAGTGACTGCGTTTTCCTGAGGCAAATTCTTGCTTGTAGTAAGTCACAGAGCCTGGGATTTAACTCCACTTCTGAAGGTAAACACACAGCACAGTTCTCATCCATGAAACACACTCTGCTTTAGAGCAAGAAGCAAGCTCTTGCTTTCTAGAATCTCTAAGACAACAATAAGCGTGAGTGTGCTCAGAACAAAAGAACTGTGTTTCCTACACACGGATCATATCTAGTTCAACTCTGCTTCTGAAACTGATACAAAACACAGGTCCTCTAACATCCATTGCTTTCCAGTTACGAGCGAGAAACGTGTGAGCTTTGTGAATGATGGAGCTTCGTTTGAGCTGAAAAGTGAGTGTGTTTACCTGAAGTGAAGTCTTGCTGGTAGGAAGACACAGAGCCAGGGATTTAACTCCATTTCTGAAGGTAAAAACACTGCAAAGTTCTCATCCGTGGAACACACTCTGTTTAGAGCACCAAGCAAACTCCTGCATTCTAGTTTCTCTTATACTCCAGGAAATATGAGTGTGCTCTGAACAAAAGAACTGCGTTTCCTACACACATGGATCATCTCTAGTTCAAGTCTGCTTCTGAAACTGATAAAAACCACAGGTCCTCTAAAATCCAATGCTTTGCACTTAAGAGCGAGAAACATGTGAGCTTCGTGAATGTTGAAGCTTTGTTTGAGCTGAAAATTGACTGCGTTATCTGAAACGAAGTCTTGCTTATAGGAAGACACAGAGCCTGAGATTTAACAACATGTCAGAAGGTAAATACACAGCACAGTTCTCATCCATGGAACACACTGTGCTTTAGAGCAAGAAGCAAACACTTGCTTTCTACAGTCTCTATTACAGCAGGAAACATGAGTGTGCTCTGAACAAAAGAACTGTGTTTGCTACACACACGGACCATATCTAGTTCAACTCTGTTCTGGAACTGATAAAAAACACAGGTCCTCTAACATCCAATGATTTTCACTTAAGGGCGAGAAATGTGTGAGCTTCGTGTACGATGTCGCTTCCTTTGAGGTAAAAAGTGAATGCATTTACCTGAAACGAAGTCTTGATTGTAGGAAGACTTAGAGCATGGGATTGAACTCCACTTCTGAAGGTAAACAAATAGCACAGTTCTCATCCATGAAACACACTCTGCTATAGAGCAAGAAGCACACTCTTGCATTCTAGAATCTCTAATACAGCAGGAAATGTGAGTGTGCTCTGAAAAAATGAACTGTGTTTCCTACAAACACGGACCATATCTAGGTCAACTCTGCTTCTGAAACTGATGCAAACCACAGCTCCTCTAACATCCAATGCTTTTCAGTTAAGAGCTAGGAACGTGTGAGCTTCGTGAAATATTTAGCTTCCTTTGAGCTGAAAAGTGACTGTGTTTACCTGAAAAGAAGTCTTGCTTGTAGGAAGACACCGAGCCTGGGTTTTAACTCCATTTCTGAAGGGAAACAGAAAGCACAGTTCTCATCCATGAAACACACTCTGCTTTAGAGCAAGACGCACGGTCTTGCTTCTAGATTCTCTAAGACAGCAAGAAATGTGAGTGTTCTCAGAATAAAAGAACTGTGTTTCCTACACCCATGGACCATATCTAGTTCAACTATGCTTCTGAAACTGATACAAAACACAGGACCTCTAACATCCAATGCTTTTAAGTTAAGAGCAAGAACCGTGTGTTCTTAGTGAACAATGTAACTACCTTTGAGCTGAAAAGGGACTGCGTTTAACTGAAATGAAGTCTTGCTTGTAGGAAGACACAGAGCCTGGGATTTAACTCCATGTCTGAAGGGAAACACACAGCATAGTTCTCATCCAGGAAACACACTCTGCTTTAGAGCAACAACCACGCTCTTGCTTTCTAGAGTCTCTAAGACAGCAAGAAAAGTGAGTGTGCTCAGAACAAAAGAACTGTATTTGCTACACACATGGATCATATCTAGTTAAAACTGCTTCTGAAACTGATACAAATCACAGATCCTCAAACCTCCAATGCTTTTCAGTTAAGAACTTGAAACGTGTGAGCTTCGTGAACAATGTTGCTTCGTATGAGCTGAAAAGTGACTGCGTTTTCCTGAGGCAAATTCTGCTTGGAGTAAGACACAGAGCCTGGGATTTAACTCCACGTCTGAAGGTAAACACACAGCACAGTTTTCATCCATGAAACACACTCTATTTTAGAGCAAAAAGCAAGCTCTTGCTTTCTAGAATCTCTAAGACAACAATAAACGTGAGTGTGCTCAGAACAAAAGAACTGTGTTTCTTACACACGGATCATATCTAGTTCAACTCTGCTTCTGAAACTGATACAAACCACAGGTCCTCTAACATCCATTGCTTTTCAGTTACGAGCGAGAAACGTGTGAGCTTTGTGAATGATGTAGCTTCGTTTGAGCTGAAAAGTGAGTGTGTTTACCTGAAGTGAAGTCTTGCTGGTAGGAAGACACAGAGCCAGGGATTTAACTCCATTTCTGAAGGTAAAAACACAGTAAAGTTCTCATCCATGAAACACACTCTGTTTAGAGCAACAAGCAAACTCTTGCATTCTAGTTTCTCTAATACTACAGGAAATATGAGTGTGCTCTGAACAAAAGAACTGTGTTTCCTACACACACGGATCATATCTAGTTCAAGTCTGCTTCTGAAACTGATACAAACCACATGTCTTCTAAAATCCAATGCTTTGCAGTTCAGAGCGAGAAACGAGTGAGCTTCGTGAATGTTGAAGCTTTGTTTGAGCTGAAAAGTGACTGCGTTATCTGAAAAGCAGTCTTGCTTATAGGAAGACACAGAGCCTGTGATTTAACAACATGTCAGAAGGGAAATACACAGCACAGTTCTCATCCATGAAACACACTGTGCTTTAGAGCAAGAAACAAACACTTGCTTTCTACAGTCTCTATTACAGCAGGAATCATGAGTGTGCTCTGAACAAAAGAACTGTGTTTGCTACACACACGGACCATATCTAGTTCAACTCTGCTTCTGAAACTGATACAAACCACAGGTCCTCTAACATCCATTGCTTTTCAGTTACGAGCGAGAAACGTGTGAGCTTTGTGAACAATGTAGCTTCGTTTGAGCTGAAAAGGGAGTGTGTTTACCTGAAGCGAAGTCTTGCTTGTAGGAAGACACAGAGCCAGGGATTTAATTCCACTTCTGAAGGTAAACATACAGCACAGTTCTCATCCATGAAACACACTCTGCTTTAGAGCAAGAAGCAAGCTCTTGCTTTCTAGAATCTCTAAGACAACAATAAGCGTGAGTGTGCTCAGAACAAAAGAACTGTGTTTCCTACACACGGATCATATCTAGTTCAACTCTGCTTCTGAAACTGATACAAACCACAGGTCCTCTAACATCCATTGCTTTTCAGTTACAAGCGAGAAATGTGTGAGCTTTGTGAATGATGTAGCTTCGTTTGAGCTGAAAAGTGAGTGTGTTTACCTGAAGTGAAGTCTTGCTGGTAGGAAGACACAGAGCCAGGGATTTAACTCCATTTCTGAAGGTAAAAACACAGCAAAGTTCTCATCCATGAAACACACTCTGTTTAGAGCACCAAGCAAACTCTTGCATTCTAGTTTCTCTTATACTCCAGGAAATATGAGTGTGCTCTGAACAAAAGAACTGTGTTTCCTACACACATGGATCATATCTAGTTCAAGTCTGCTTCTGAAACTGATAAAAACCACAGGTCCTCTAAAATCCAATGCTTTGCAGTTAAGAGCGAGAAACGTGTGAGCTTCGTGAATGTTGAAGTTTTGTTTGAGCTGAAAAGTGACTGCGTTATCTGAAACGAAGTCTTGCTTATAGGAAGACACAGAGCCTGAGATTTAACAACATGTCAGAAGGGAAATACACAGCACAGTTCTCATCCATGAAACACACTGTGCTTTAGAGCAAGAAGGAAACACTTGCTTTCTACAGTCTCTATTACAGCAGGAAACATGAGTGTGCTCTGAACAAAAGAACTGTGTTTGCTACACACACGGACCATATCTAGTTCAACTCTGTTCTGGAACTGATAAAAAAACACAGGTCCTCTAACATCCAATGTTTTTCACTTAAGGGCGAGAAATGTGTGAGCCTCGTGTACGATGTAGCTTCCTTTGAGGTAAAAAGTGAATGCATTTACCTGAAACGAAGTCTTGATTGTAGGAAGACATAGAGCATGGGATTTAACTCCACTTCTGAAGGTAAACAAATAGCACAGTTCTCATCCATGAAACACACTCTGCTATAGAGCAAGAAGCACACTCTTGCATTCTAGAATCTCTAATACAGCAGGAAATGTGAGTGTGCTCTGAAAAAAAGAACTGTGTTTCCTATAAACACGGACCATATCTAGGTCAACTCTGCTTCTGAAACTGATGCAAACCACAGCTCCTCTAACATCCAATGCTTTTCAGTTAAGAGCTAGAAACGTGTGAGCTTCGTGAAATATGTAGCTTCCTTTGAGCTGAAAAGTGACTGCGTTTACCTGAAAAGAAGTCTTGCTTGTAGGAAGACACAGAGCCTGGGTTTTAACTCCATTTCTGAAGGGAAACAGAAAGCACAGTTCTCATCTATGAAACACACTCTGCTTTAGAGCAAGACGCACGGTCTTGCTTCTAGATTCTCTAAGACAGCAAGAAACGTGAGAGTGCTCAGAATAAAAGAACTGTGTTTCCTACACCCATGGACCATATCTAGTTCAACTATGCTTCTGAAACTGATACAAAACACAGGACCTCTAACATCCAATGCTTTTAAGTTAAGAGCAAGAACCGTGTGTTCTTGGTGAACAATGTAACTACATTTGAGCTGAAAAGGGACTGCGTTTAACTGAAATGAAGTCTTGCTTGTAGGAAGACACAGATCCTGGGATTTAACTCCATGTCTGAAGGGAAACACACAGCATAGTTCTCATCCAGGAAACACACTCTGCTTTAGAGCAACAACCACGCTCTTGCTTTCTAGAGTCTCTAAGACAGCAAGAAAAGTGAGTGTGCTCAGAACAAAAGAACTGTATTTGCTACACACACGGATCATATCTAGTTAAAACTGCTTCTGAAACTGATACAAATCACAGATCCTCAAACCTCCAATGCTATTCAGTTAAGAACTTGAAACGTGTGAGCTTCGTGAACAATGCTGCTTCGTATGAGCTGAAAAGTGACTGCGTTTTCCTGAGGCAAATTCTTGCTTGTAGTAAGTCACAGAGCCTGGGATTTAACTCCACTTCTGAAGGTAAACACACAGCACAGTTCTCATCCATGAAACACACTCTGCTTTAGAGCAAGAAGCAAGCTCTTGCTTTCTAGAATCTCTAAGACAACAATAAGCGTGAGTGTGCTCAGAACAAAAGAACTGTGTTTCCTACACACGGATCATATCTAGTTCAACTCTGCTTCTGAAACTGATACAAACCACAGGTCCTCTAACATCCATTGCTTTTCAGTTACAAGCGAGAAACGTGTGAGCTTTGTGAATGATGTAGCTTCGTTTGAGCTGAAAAGTGAGTGTGTTTACCTGAAGTGAAGTCTTGCTGGTAGGAAGACACAGAGCCAGGGATTTAACTCCATTTCTGAAGGTAAAAACACAGCAAAGTTCTCATCCATGAAACACACTCTGTTTAGAGCACCAAGCAAACTCTTGCATTCTAGTTTCTCTTATACTCCATGAAATATGAGTGTGCTCTGAACAAAAGAACTGTGTTTCCTACACACATGGATCATATCTAGTTCAAGTCTGCTTCTGAAACTGATAAAAACCACAGGTCCTCTAAAATCCAATGCTTTGCAGTTAAGAGCGAGAAACGTGTGAGCTTCGTGAATGTTGAAGTTTTGTTTGAGCTGAAAAGTGACTGCGTTATCTGAAACGAAGTCTTGCTTATAGGAAGACACAGAGCCTGAGATTTAACAACATGTCAGAAGGGAAATACACAGCACAGTTCTCATCCATGAAACACACTGTGCTTTAGAGCAAGAAGCAAACACTTGCTTTCTACAGTCTCTATTACAGCAGGAAACATGAGTGTGCTCTGAACAAAAGAACTGTGTTTGCTACACACACGGACCATATCTAGTTCAACTCTGTTCTGGAACTGATAAAAAACACAGGTCCTCTAACATCCAATGATTTTCACTTAAGGGCGAGAAATGTGTGAGATTCGAGTACGATGTAGCTTCCTTTGAGGTAAAAAGTGAATGCATTTACCTGAAACGAAGTCTTGAATGTAGGAAGACATAGAGCATGGGATTTAACTCCACTTCTGAAGGTAAACATATAGCACAGTTCTCATCCATGAAACACACTCTGCTATAGAGCAAGAGGCACACTCTTGCATTCTAGAATCTCTAATACAGCAGGAAATGTGAGTGTGCTCTGAAAAAAAGAACTGTGTTTCCTACAAACACAGACCATATCTAGGTCAACACTGCTTCTGAAACTGATACAAAACACAGGACCTCTAACATCCAATGCTTTTAAGTTAAGAGCAAGAACCGTGTGTTCTTGGTGAACAATGTAACTACATTTGAGCTGAAAAGGGACTGCGTTTAACTGAAATGAAGTCTTGCTTGTAGGAAGACACAGAGCCTGGGATTTAACTCCATGTCTGAAGGGAAACACACAGCATAGTTCTCATCCAGGAAACACACTCTGCTTTAGAGCAACAACCACGCTCTTGCTTTCTAGAGTCTCTAAGACAGCAAGAAAAGTGAGTGTGCTCAGAACAAAAGAACTGTATTTGCTACACACACGGATCATATCTAGTTAAAACTGCTTCTGAAACTGATACAAATCACAGATCCTCAAACCTCCAATGCTATTCAGTTAAGAACTTGAAACGTGTGAGCTTCGTGAACAATGCTGCTTCGTATGAGCTGAAAAGTGACTGCGTTTTCCTGAGGCAAATTCTTGCTTGTAGTAAGTCACAGAGCCTGGGATTTAACTCCACTTCTGAAGGTAAACACACAGCACAGTTCTCATCCATGAAACACACTCTGCTTTAGAGCAAGAAGCAAGCTCTTGCTTTCTAGAATCTCTAAGACAACAATAAGCGTGAGTGTGCTCAGAACAAAAGAACTGTGTTTCCTACACACGGATCATATCTAGTTCAACTCTGCTTCTGAAACTGATACAAACCACAGGTCCTCTAACATCCATTGCTTTTCAGTTACGAGCGAGAAACGTGTGAGCTTTGTGAATGATGTAGCTTCGTTTGAGCTGAAAAGTGAGTGTGTTTACCTGAAGTGAAGTCTTGCTGGTAGGAAGACACAGAGCCAGGGATTTAACTCCATTTCTGAAGGTAAAAACACAGTAAAGTTCTCATCCATGAAACACACTCTGTTTAGAGCAACAAGCAAACTCTTGCATTCTAGTTTCTCTAATACTACAGGAAATATGAGTGTGCTCTGAACAAAAGAACTGTGTTTCCTACACACACGGATCATATCTAGTTCAAGTCTGCTTCTGAAACTGATACAAACCACATGTCTTCTAAAATCCAATGCTTTGCAGTTCAGAGCGAGAAACGAGTGAGCTTCGTGAATGTTGAAGCTTTGTTTGAGCTGAAAAGTGACTGCGTTATCTGAAAAGCAGTCTTGCTTATAGGAAGACACAGAGCCTGTGATTTAACAACATGTCAGAAGGGAAATACACAGCACAGTTCTCATCCATGAAACACACTGTGCTTTAGAGCAAGAAACAAACACTTGCTTTCTACAGTCTCTATTACAGCAGGAATCATGAGTGTGCTCTGAACAAAAGAACTGTGTTTGCTACACACACGGACCATATCTAGTTCAACTCTGCTTCTGAAACTGATACAAACCACAGGTCCTCTAACATCCATTGCTTTTCAGTTACGAGCGAGAAACGTGTGAGCTTTGTGAACAATGTAGCTTCGTTTGAGCTGAAAAGGGAGTGTGTTTACCTGAAGCGAAGTCTTGCTTGTAGGAAGACACAGAGCCAGGGATTTAATTCCACTTCTGAAGGTAAACATACAGCACAGTTCTCATCCATGAAACACACTCTGCTTTAGAGCAAGAAGCAAGCTCTTGCTTTCTAGAATCTCTAAGACAACAATAAGCGTGAGTGTGCTCAGAACAAAAGAACTGTGTTTCCTACACACGGATCATATCTAGTTCAACTCTGCTTCTGAAACTGATACAAACCACAGGTCCTCTAACATCCATTGCTTTTCAGTTACAAGCGAGAAATGTGTGAGCTTTGTGAATGATGTAGCTTCGTTTGAGCTGAAAAGTGAGTGTGTTTACCTGAAGTGAAGTCTTGCTGGTAGGAAGACACAGAGCCAGGGATTTAACTCCATTTCTGAAGGTAAAAACACAGCAAAGTTCTCATCCATGAAACACACTCTGTTTAGAGCACCAAGCAAACTCTTGCATTCTAGTTTCTCTTATACTCCAGGAAATATGAGTGTGCTCTGAACAAAAGAACTGTGTTTCCTACACACATGGATCATATCTAGTTCAAGTCTGCTTCTGAAACTGATAAAAACCACAGGTCCTCTAAAATCCAATGCTTTGCAGTTAAGAGCGAGAAACGTGTGAGCTTCGTGAATGTTGAAGTTTTGTTTGAGCTGAAAAGTGACTGCGTTATCTGAAACGAAGTCTTGCTTATAGGAAGACACAGAGCCTGAGATTTAACAACATGTCAGAAGGGAAATACACAGCACAGTTCTCATCCATGAAACACACTGTGCTTTAGAGCAAGAAGGAAACACTTGCTTTCTACAGTCTCTATTACAGCAGGAAACATGAGTGTGCTCTGAACAAAAGAACTGTGTTTGCTACACACACGGACCATATCTAGTTCAACTCTGTTCTGGAACTGATAAAAAAACACAGGTCCTCTAACATCCAATGTTTTTCACTTAAGGGCGAGAAATGTGTGAGCCTCGTGTACGATGTAGCTTCCTTTGAGGTAAAAAGTGAATGCATTTACCTGAAACGAAGTCTTGATTGTAGGAAGACATAGAGCATGGGATTTAACTCCACTTCTGAAGGTAAACAAATAGCACAGTTCTCATCCATGAAACACACTCTGCTATAGAGCAAGAAGCACACTCTTGCATTCTAGAATCTCTAATACAGCAGGAAATGTGAGTGTGCTCTGAAAAAAAGAACTGTGTTTCCTATAAACACGGACCATATCTAGGTCAACTCTGCTTCTGAAACTGATGCAAACCACAGCTCCTCTAACATCCAATGCTTTTCAGTTAAGAGCTAGAAACGTGTGAGCTTCGTGAAATATGTAGCTTCCTTTGAGCTGAAAAGTGACTGCGTTTACCTGAAAAGAAGTCTTGCTTGTAGGAAGACACAGAGCCTGGGTTTTAACTCCATTTCTGAAGGGAAACAGAAAGCACAGTTCTCATCTATGAAACACACTCTGCTTTAGAGCAAGACGCACGGTCTTGCTTCTAGATTCTCTAAGACAGCAAGAAACGTGAGAGTGCTCAGAATAAAAGAACTGTGTTTCCTACACCCATGGACCATATCTAGTTCAACTATGCTTCTGAAACTGATACAAAACACAGGACCTCTAACATCCAATGCTTTTAAGTTAAGAGCAAGAACCGTGTGTTCTTGGTGAACAATGTAACTACATTTGAGCTGAAAAGGGACTGCGTTTAACTGAAATGAAGTCTTGCTTGTAGGAAGACACAGATCCTGGGATTTAACTCCATGTCTGAAGGGAAACACACAGCATAGTTCTCATCCAGGAAACACACTCTGCTTTAGAGCAACAACCACGCTCTTGCTTTCTAGAGTCTCTAAGACAGCAAGAAAAGTGAGTGTGCTCAGAACAAAAGAACTGTATTTGCTACACACACGGATCATATCTAGTTAAAACTGCTTCTGAAACTGATACAAATCACAGATCCTCAAACCTCCAATGCTATTCAGTTAAGAACTTGAAACGTGTGAGCTTCGTGAACAATGCTGCTTCGTATGAGCTGAAAAGTGACTGCGTTTTCCTGAGGCAAATTCTTGCTTGTAGTAAGTCACAGAGCCTGGGATTTAACTCCACTTCTGAAGGTAAACACACAGCACAGTTCTCATCCATGAAACACACTCTGCTTTAGAGCAAGAAGCAAGCTCTTGCTTTCTAGAATCTCTAAGACAACAATAAACGTGAGTGTGCTCAGAACAAAAGAACTGTGTTTCCTACACACGGATCATATCTAGTTCAACTCTGCTTCTGAAACTGATACAAACCACAGGTCCTCTAACATCCATTGCTTTTCAGTTACAAGCGAGAAACGTGTGAGCTTTGTGAATGATGTAGCTTCGTTTGAGCTGAAAAGTGAGTGTGTTTACCTGAAGTGAAGTCTTGCTGGTAGGAAGACACAGAGCCAGGGATTTAACTCCATTTCTGAAGGTAAAAACACAGCAAAGTTCTCATCCATGAAACACACTCTGTTTAGAGCACCAAGCAAACTCTTGCATTCTAGTTTCTCTTATACTCCATGAAATATGAGTGTGCTCTGAACAAAAGAACTGTGTTTCCTACACACATGGATCATATCTAGTTCAAGTCTGCTTCTGAAACTGATAAAAACCACAGGTCCTCTAAAATCCAATGCTTTGCAGTTAAGAGCGAGAAACGTGTGAGCTTCGTGAATGTTGAAGTTTTGTTTGAGCTGAAAAGTGACTGCGTTATCTGAAACGAAGTCTTGCTTATAGGAAGACACAGAGCCTGAGATTTAACAACATGTCAGAAGGGAAATACACAGCACAGTTCTCATCCATGAAACACACTGTGCTTTAGAGCAAGAAGCAAACACTTGCTTTCTACAGTCTCTATTACAGCAGGAAACATGAGTGTGCTCTGAACAAAAGAACTGTGTTTGCTACACACACGGACCATATCTAGTTCAACTCTGTTCTGGAACTGATAAAAAACACAGGTCCTCTAACATCCAATGATTTTCACTTAAGGGCGAGAAATGTGTGAGATTCGAGTACGATGTAGCTTCCTTTGAGGTAAAAAGTGAATGCATTTACCTGAAACGAAGTCTTGAATGTAGGAAGACATAGAGCATGGGATTTAACTCCACTTCTGAAGGTAAACATATAGCACAGTTCTCATCCATGAAACACACTCTGCTATAGAGCAAGAGGCACACTCTTGCATTCTAGAATCTCTAATACAGCAGGAAATGTGAGTGTGCTCTGAAAAAAAGAACTGTGTTTCCTACAAACACAGACCATATCTAGGTCAACACTGCTTCTGAAACTGATACAAAACACAGGACCTCTAACATCCAATGCTTTTAAGTTAAGAGCAAGAACCGTGTGTTCTTGGTGAACAATGTAACTACATTTGAGCTGAAAAGGGACTGCGTTTAACTGAAATGAAGTCTTGCTTGTAGGAAGACACAGAGCCTGGGATTTAACTCCATGTCTGAAGGGAAACACACAGCATAGTTCTCATCCAGGAAACACACTCTGCTTTAGAGCAACAACCACGCTCTTGCTTTCTAGAGTCTCTAAGACAGCAAGAAAAGTGAGTGTGCTCAGAACAAAAGAACTGTATTTGCTACACACACGGATCATATCTAGTTAAAACTGCTTCTGAAACTGATACAAATCACAGATCCTCAAACCTCCAATGCTATTCAGTTAAGAACTTGAAACGTGTGAGCTTCGTGAACAATGCTGCTTCGTATGAGCTGAAAAGTGACTGCGTTTTCCTGAGGCAAATTCTTGCTTGTAGTAAGTCACAGAGCCTGGGATTTAACTCCACTTCTGAAGGTAAACACACAGCACAGTTCTCATCCATGAAACACACTCTGCTTTAGAGCAAGAAGCAAGCTCTTGCTTTCTAGAATCTCTAAGACAACAATAAGCGTGAGTGTGCTCAGAACAAAAGAACTGTGTTTCCTACACACGGATCATATCTAGTTCAACTCTGCTTCTGAAACTGATACAAACCACAGGTCCTCTAACATCCATTGCTTTTCAGTTACAAGCGAGAAACGTGTGAGCTTTGTGAATGATGTAGCTTCGTTTGAGCTGAAAAGTGAGTGTGTTTACCTGAAGTGAAGTCTTGCTGGTAGGAAGACACAGAGCCAGGGATTTAACTCCATTTCTGAAGGTAAAAACACAGCAAAGTTCTCATCCATGAAACACACTCTGTTTAGAGCACCAAGCAAACTCTTGCATTCTAGTTTCTCTTATACTCCAGGAAATATGAGTGTGCTCTGAACAAAAGAACTGTGTTTCCTACACACATGGATCATATCTAGTTCAAGTCTGCTTCTGAAACTGATAAAAACCACAGGTCCTCTAAAATCCAATGCTTTGCAGTTAAGAGCGAGAAACGTGTGAGCTTCGTGAATGTTGAAGTTTTGTTTGAGCTGAAAAGTGACTGCGTTATTATGAAACGAAGTCTTGCTTATAGGAAGACACAGAGCCTGAGATTTAACAACATGTCAGAAGGGAAATACACAGCACAGTTCTCATCCATGAAACACACTGTGCTTTAGAGCAAGAAGGAAACACTTGCTTTCTACAGTCTCTATTACAGCAGGAAACATGAGTGTGCTCTGAACAAAAGAACTGTGTTTGCTACACACACGGACCATATCTAGTTCAACTCTGTTCTGGAACTGATAAAAAAACACAGGTCCTCTAACATCCAATGATTTTCACTTAAGGGCGAGAAATGTGTGAGCTTCGTGTACGATGTAGCTTCCTTTGAGGTAAAAAGTGAATGCATTTACCTGAAACGAAGTCTTGATTGTAGGAAGACATAGAGCATGGGATTTAACTCCACTTCTGAAGGTAAACAAATAGCACAGTTCTCATCCATGAAACACACTCTGCTATAGAGCAAGAAGCACACTCTTGCATTCTAGAATCTCTAATACAGCAGGAAATGTGAGTGTGCTCTGAAAAAAAGAACTGTGTTTCCTATAAACACGGACCATATCTAGGTCAACTCTGCTTCTGAAACTGATGCAAACCACAGCTCCTCTAACATCCAATGCTTTTCAGTTAAGAGCTAGAAACGTGTGAGCTTCGTGAAATATGTAGCTTCCTTTGAGCTGAAAAGTGACTGCGTTTACCTGAAAAGAAGTCTTGCTTGTAGGAAGACACAGAGCCTGGGTTTTAACTCCATTTCTGAAGGGAAACAGAAAGCACAGTTCTCATCTATGAAACACACTCTGCTTTAGAGCAAGACGCACGGTCTTGCTTCTAGATTCTCTAAGACAGCAAGAAACGTGAGAGTTCTCAGAATAAAAGAACTGTGTTTCCTACACCCATGGACCATATCTAGTTCAACTATGCTTCTGAAACTGATACAAAACACAGGACCTCTAACATCCAATGCTTTTAAGTTAAGAGCAAGAACCGTGTGTTCTTGGTGAACAATGTAACTACATTTGAGCTGAAAAGGGACTGCGTTTAACTGAAATGAAGTCTTGCTTGTAGGAAGACACAGAGCCTGGGATTTAACTCCATGTCTGAAGGGAAACACACAGCATAGTTCTCATCCAGGAAACACACTCTGCTTTAGAGCAACAACCACGCTCTTGCTTTCTAGAGTCTCTAAGACAGCAAGAAAAGTGAGTGTGCTCAGAACAAAAGAACTGTATTTGCTACACACACGGATCATATCTAGTTAAAACTGCTTCTGAAACTGATACAAATCACAGATCCTCAAACCTCCAATGCTATTCAGTTAAGAACTTGAAACGTGTGAGCTTCGTGAACAATGCTGCTTCGTATGAGCTGAAAAGTGACTGCGTTTTCCTGAGGCAAATTCTTGCTTGTAGTAAGTCACAGAGCCTGGGATTTAACTCCACTTCTGAAGGTAAACACACAGCACAGTTCTCATCCATGAAACACACTCTGCTTTAGAGCAAGAAGCAAGCTCTTGCTTTCTAGAATCTCTAAGACAACAATAAGCGTGAGTGTGCTCAGAACAAAAGAACTGTGTTTCCTACACACGGATCATATCTAGTTCAACTCTGCTTCTGAAACTAATACAAACCACAGGTCCTCTAACATCCATTGCTTTTCAGTTACAAGCGAGAAACGTGTGAGCTTTGTGAATGATGTAGCTTCGTTTGAGCTGAAAAGTGAGTGTGTTTACCTGAAGTGAAGTCTTGCTGGTAGGAAGACACAGAGCCAGGGATTTAACTCCATTTCTGAAGGTAAAAACACAGCAAAGTTCTCATCCATGAAACACACTCTGTTTAGAGCACCAAGCAAACTCTTGCATTCTAGTTTCTCTTATACTCCAGGAAATATGAGTGTGCTCTGAACAAAAGAACTGTGTTTCCTACACACATGGATCATATCTAGTTCAAGTCTGCTTCTGAAACTGATAAAAACCACAGGTCCTCTAAAATCCAATGCTTTGCAGTTAAGAGCGAGAAACGTGTGAGCTTCGTGAATGTTGAAGTTTTGTTTGAGCTGAAAAGTGACTGCGTTATCTGAAACGAAGTCTTGCTTATAGGAAGACACAGAGCCTGAGATTTAACAACATGTCAGAAGGGAAATACACAGCACAGTTCTCATCCATGAAACACACTGTGCTTTAGAGCAAGAAGCAAACACTTGCTTTCTACAGTCTCTATTACAGCAGGAAACATGAGTGTGCTCTGAACAAAAGAACTGTGTTTGCTACACACACGGACCATATCTAGTTCAACTCTGTTCTGGAACTGATAAAAAAACACAGGTCCTCTAACATCCAATGATTTTCACTTAAGGGCGAGAAATGTGTGAGCTTCGTGTACGATGTAGCTTCCTTTGAGGTAAAAAGTGAATGCATTTACCTGAAACGAAGTCTTGATTGTAGGAAGACATAGAGCATGGGATTTAACTCCACTTCTGAAGGTAAACAAATAGCACAGTTCTCATCCATGAAACACACTCTGCTATAGAGCAAGAAGCACACTCTTGCATTCTAGAATCTCTAATACAGCAGGAAATGTGAGTGTGCTCTGAAAAAAAGAACTGTGTTTCCTACAAACACGGACCATATCTAGGTCAACTCTGCTTCTGAAACTGATGCAAACCACAGCTCCTCTAACATCCAATGCTTTTCAGTTAAGAGCTAGAAACGTGTGAGCTTCGTGAAATATGTAGCTTCCTTTGAGCTGAAAAGTGACTGCGTTTACCTGAAAAGAAGTCTTGCTTGTAGGAAGACACAGAGCCTGGGTTTTAACTCCATTTCTGAAGGGAAACAGAAAGCACAGTTCTCATCTATGAAACACACTCTGCTTTAGAGCAAGACGCACGGTCTTGCTTCTAGATTCTCTAAGACAGCAAGAAACGTGAGTGTTCTCAGAATAAAAGAACTGTGTTTCCTACACGCATGGACCATATCTAGTTCAACTATGTTTCTGAAACTGATACAAAACACAGGACCTCTAACATCCAATGCTTTTAAGTTAAGAGCAAGAACCGTGTGTTCTTGGTGAACAATGTAACTACATTTGAGCTGAAAAGGGACTGCGTTTAACTGAAATGAAGTCTTGCTTGTAGGAAGACACAGAGCCTGGGATTTAACTCCATGTCTGAAGGGAAACACACAGCATAGTTCTCATCCAGGAAACACACTCTGCTTTAGAGCAACAACCACGCTCTTGCTTTCTAGAGTCTCTAAGACAGCAAGAAAAGTGAGTGTGCTCAGAACAAAAGAACTGTATTTGCTACACACACGGATCATATCTAGTTAAAACTGCTTCTGAAACTGATACAAATCACAGATCCTCAAACCTCCAATGCTATTCAGTTAAGAACTTGAAACGTGTGAGCTTCGTGAACAATGCTGCTTCGTATGAGCTGAAAAGTGACTGCGTTTTCCTGAGGCAAATTCTTGCTTGTAGTAAGTCACAGAGCCTGGGATTTAACTCCACTTCTGAAGGTAAACACACAGCACAGTTCTCATCCATGAAACACACTCTGCTTTAGAGCAAGAAGCAAGCTCTTGCTTTCTAGAATCTCTAAGACAACAATAAGCGTGAGTGTGCTCAGAACAAAAGAACTGTGTTTCCTACACACGGATCATATCTAGTTCAACTCTGCTTCTGAAACTGATACAAAACACAGGTCCTCTAACATCCATTGCTTTCCAGTTACGAGCGAGAAACGTGTGAGCTTTGTGAATGATGGAGCTTCGTTTGAGCTGAAAAGTGAGTGTGTTTACCTGAAGTGAAGTCTTGCTGGTAGGAAGACACAGAGCCAGGGATTTAACTCCATTTCTGAAGGTAAAAACACTGCAAAGTTCTCATCCGTGGAACACACTCTGTTTAGAGCACCAAGCAAACTCCTGCATTCTAGTTTCTCTTATACTCCAGGAAATATGAGTGTGCTCTGAACAAAAGAACTGCGTTTCCTACACACATGGATCATCTCTAGTTCAAGTCTGCTTCTGAAACTGATAAAAACCACAGGTCCTCTAAAATCCAATGCTTTGCACTTAAGAGCGAGAAACATGTGAGCTTCGTGAATGTTGAAGCTTTGTTTGAGCTGAAAATTGACTGCGTTATCTGAAACGAAGTCTTGCTTATAGGAAGACACAGAGCCTGAGATTTAACAACATGTCAGAAGGTAAATACACAGCACAGTTCTCATCCATGGAACACACTGTGCTTTAGAGCAAGAAGCAAACACTTGCTTTCTACAGTCTCTATTACAGCAGGAAACATGAGTGTGCTCTGAACAAAAGAACTGTGTTTGCTACACACACGGACCATATCTAGTTCAACTCTGTTCTGGAACTGATAAAAAACACAGGTCCTCTAACATCCAATGATTTTCACTTAAGGGCGAGAAATGTGTGAGCTTCGTGTACGATGTCGCTTCCTTTGAGGTAAAAAGTGAATGCATTTACCTGAAACGAAGTCTTGATTGTAGGAAGACTTAGAGCATGGGATTGAACTCCACTTCTGAAGGTAAACAAATAGCACAGTTCTCATCCATGAAACACACTCTGCTATAGAGCAAGAAGCACACTCTTGCATTCTAGAATCTCTAATACAGCAGGAAATGTGAGTGTGCTCTGAAAAAATGAACTGTGTTTCCTACAAACACGGACCATATCTAGGTCAACTCTGCTTCTGAAACTGATGCAAACCACAGCTCCTCTAACATCCAATGCTTTTCAGTTAAGAGCTAGGAACGTGTGAGCTTCGTGAAATATTTAGCTTCCTTTGAGCTGAAAAGTGACTGTGTTTACCTGAAAAGAAGTCTTGCTTGTAGGAAGACACCGAGCCTGGGTTTTAACTCCATTTCTGAAGGGAAACAGAAAGCACAGTTCTCATCCATGAAACACACTCTGCTTTAGAGCAAGACGCACGGTCTTGCTTCTAGATTCTCTAAGACAGCAAGAAATGTGAGTGTTCTCAGAATAAAAGAACTGTGTTTCCTACACCCATGGACCATATCTAGTTCAACTATGCTTCTGAAACTGATACAAAACACAGGACCTCTAACATCCAATGCTTTTAAGTTAAGAGCAAGAACCGTGTGTTCTTAGTGAACAATGTAACTACCTTTGAGCTGAAAAGGGACTGCGTTTAACTGAAATGAAGTCTTGCTTGTAGGAAGACACAGAGCCTGGGATTTAACTCCATGTCTGAAGGGAAACACACAGCATAGTTCTCATCCAGGAAACACACTCTGCTTTAGAGCAACAACCACGCTCTTGCTTTCTAGAGTCTCTAAGACAGCAAGAAAAGTGAGTGTGCTCAGAACAAAAGAACTGTATTTGCTACACACATGGATCATATCTAGTTAAAACTGCTTCTGAAACTGATACAAATCACAGATCCTCAAACCTCCAATGCTTTTCAGTTAAGAACTTGAAACGTGTGAGCTTCGTGAACAATGTTGCTTCGTATGAGCTGAAAAGTGACTGCGTTTTCCTGAGGCAAATTCTGCTTGGAGTAAGACACAGAGCCTGGGATTTAACTCCACGTCTGAAGGTAAACACACAGCACAGTTTTCATCCATGAAACACACTCTATTTTAGAGCAAAAAGCAAGCTCTTGCTTTCTAGAATCTCTAAGACAACAATAAACGTGAGTGTGCTCAGAACAAAAGAACTGTGTTTCTTACACACGGATCATATCTAGTTCAACTCTGCTTCTGAAACTGATACAAACCACAGGTCCTCTAACATCCATTGCTTTTCAGTTACGAGCGAGAAACGTGTGAGCTTTGTGAATGATGTAGCTTCGTTTGAGCTGAAAAGTGAGTGTGTTTACCTGAAGTGAAGTCTTGCTGGTAGGAAGACACAGAGCCAGGGATTTAACTCCATTTCTGAAGGTAAAAACACAGTAAAGTTCTCATCCATGAAACACACTCTGTTTAGAGCAACAAGCAAACTCTTGCATTCTAGTTTCTCTAATACTACAGGAAATATGAGTGTGCTCTGAACAAAAGAACTGTGTTTCCTACACACACGGATCATATCTAGTTCAAGTCTGCTTCTGAAACTGATACAAACCACATGTCTTCTAAAATCCAATGCTTTGCAGTTCAGAGCGAGAAACGAGTGAGCTTCGTGAATGTTGAAGCTTTGTTTGAGCTGAAAAGTGACTGCGTTATCTGAAAAGCAGTCTTGCTTATAGGAAGACACAGAGCCTGTGATTTAACAACATGTCAGAAGGGAAATACACAGCACAGTTCTCATCCATGAAACACACTGTGCTTTAGAGCAAGAAACAAACACTTGCTTTCTACAGTCTCTATTACAGCAGGAATCATGAGTGTGCTCTGAACAAAAGAACTGTGTTTGCTACACACACGGACCATATCTAGTTCAACTCTGCTTCTGAAACTGATACAAACCACAGGTCCTCTAACATCCATTGCTTTTCAGTTACGAGCGAGAAACGTGTGAGCTTTGTGAACAATGTAGCTTCGTTTGAGCTGAAAAGGGAGTGTGTTTACCTGAAGCGAAGTCTTGCTTGTAGGAAGACACAGAGCCAGGGATTTAATTCCACTTCTGAAGGTAAACATACAGCACAGTTCTCATCCATGAAACACACTCTGCTTTAGAGCAAGAAGCAAGCTCTTGCTTTCTAGAATCTCTAAGACAACAATAAGCGTGAGTGTGCTCAGAACAAAAGAACTGTGTTTCCTACACACGGATCATATCTAGTTCAACTCTGCTTCTGAAACTGATACAAACCACAGGTCCTCTAACATCCATTGCTTTTCAGTTACAAGCGAGAAATGTGTGAGCTTTGTGAATGATGTAGCTTCGTTTGAGCTGAAAAGTGAGTGTGTTTACCTGAAGTGAAGTCTTGCTGGTAGGAAGACACAGAGCCAGGGATTTAACTCCATTTCTGAAGGTAAAAACACAGCAAAGTTCTCATCCATGAAACACACTCTGTTTAGAGCACCAAGCAAACTCTTGCATTCTAGTTTCTCTTATACTCCAGGAAATATGAGTGTGCTCTGAACAAAAGAACTGTGTTTCCTACACACATGGATCATATCTAGTTCAAGTCTGCTTCTGAAACTGATAAAAACCACAGGTCCTCTAAAATCCAATGCTTTGCAGTTAAGAGCGAGAAACGTGTGAGCTTCGTGAATGTTGAAGCTTTGTTTGAGCTGAAAAGTGACTGCGTTATCTGAAACGAAGTCTTGCTTATAGGAAGACACAGAGCCTGAGATTTAACAACATGTCAGAAGGGAAATACACAGCACAGTTCTCATCCATGAAACACACTGTGCTTTAGAGCAAGAAGGAAACACTTGCTTTCTACAGTCTCTATTACAGCAGGAAACATGAGTGTGCTCTGAACAAAAGAACTGTGTTTGCTACACACACGGACCATATCTAGTTCAACTCTGTTCTGGAACTGATAAAAAAACACAGGTCCTCTAACATCCAATGTTTTTCACTTAAGGGCGAGAAATGTGTGAGCCTCGTGTACGATGTAGCTTCCTTTGAGGTAAAAAGTGAATGCATTTACCTGAAACGAAGTCTTGATTGTAGGAAGACATAGAGCATGGGATTTAACTCCACTTCTGAAGGTAAACAAATAGCACAGTTCTCATCCATGAAACACACTCTGCTATAGAGCAAGAAGCACACTCTTGCATTCTAGAATCTCTAATACAGCAGGAAATGTGAGTGTGCTCTGAAAAAAAGAACTGTGTTTCCTATAAACACGGACCATATCTAGGTCAACTCTGCTTCTGAAACTGATGCAAACCACAGCTCCTCTAACATCCAATGCTTTTCAGTTAAGAGCTAGAAACGTGTGAGCTTCGTGAAATATGTAGCTTCCTTTGAGCTGAAAAGTGACTGCGTTTACCTGAAAAGAAGTCTTGCTTGTAGGAAGACACAGAGCCTGGGTTTTAACTCCATTTCTGAAGGGAAACAGAAAGCACAGTTCTCATCTATGAAACACACTCTGCTTTAGAGCAAGACGCACGGTCTTGCTTCTAGATTCTCTAAGACAGCAAGAAACGTGAGAGTGCTCAGAATAAAAGAACTGTGTTTCCTACACCCATGGACCATATCTAGTTCAACTATGCTTCTGAAACTGATACAAAACACAGGACCTCTAACATCCAATGCTTTTAAGTTAAGAGCAAGAACCGTGTGTTCTTGGTGAACAATGTAACTACATTTGAGCTGAAAAGGGACTGCGTTTAACTGAAATGAAGTCTTGCTTGTAGGAAGACACAGATCCTGGGATTTAACTCCATGTCTGAAGGGAAACACACAGCATAGTTCTCATCCAGGAAACACACTCTGCTTTAGAGCAACAACCACGCTCTTGCTTTCTAGAGTCTCTAAGACAGCAAGAAAAGTGAGTGTGCTCAGAACAAAAGAACTGTATTTGCTACACACACGGATCATATCTAGTTAAAACTGCTTCTGAAACTGATACAAATCACAGATCCTCAAACCTCCAATGCTATTCAGTTAAGAACTTGAAACGTGTGAGCTTCGTGAACAATGCTGCTTCGTATGAGCTGAAAAGTGACTGCGTTTTCCTGAGGCAAATTCTTGCTTGTAGTAAGTCACAGAGCCTGGGATTTAACTCCACTTCTGAAGGTAAACACACAGCACAGTTCTCATCCATGAAACACACTCTGCTTTAGAGCAAGAAGCAAGCTCTTGCTTTCTAGAATCTCTAAGACAACAATAAGCGTGAGTGTGCTCAGAACAAAAGAACTGTGTTTCCTACACACGGATCATATCTAGTTCAACTCTGCTTCTGAAACTGATACAAAACACAGGTCCTCTAACATCCATTGCTTTCCAGTTACGAGCGAGAAACGTGTGAGCTTTGTGAATGATGGAGCTTCGTTTGAGCTGAAAAGTGAGTGTGTTTACCTGAAGTGAAGTCTTGCTGGTAGGAAGACACAGAGCCAGGGATTTAACTCCATTTCTGAAGGTAAAAACACTGCAAAGTTCTCATCCGTGGAACACACTCTGTTTAGAGCACCAAGCAAACTCCTGCATTCTAGTTTCTCTTATACTCCAGGAAATATGAGTGTGCTCTGAACAAAAGAACTGCGTTTCCTACACACATGGATCATCTCTAGTTCAAGTCTGCTTCTGAAACTGATAAAAACCACAGGTCCTCTAAAATCCAATGCTTTGCACTTAAGAGCGAGAAACATGTGAGCTTCGTGAATGTTGAAGCTTTGTTTGAGCTGAAAATTGACTGCGTTATCTGAAACGAAGTCTTGCTTATAGGAAGACACAGAGCCTGAGATTTAACAACATGTCAGAAGGTAAATACACAGCACAGTTCTCATCCATGGAACACACTGTGCTTTAGAGCAAGAAGCAAACACTTGCTTTCTACAGTCTCTATTACAGCAGGAAACATGAGTGTGCTCTGAACAAAAGAACTGTGTTTGCTACACACACGGACCATATCTAGTTCAACTCTGTTCTGGAACTGATAAAAAACACAGGTCCTCTAACATCCAATGATTTTCACTTAAGGGCGAGAAATGTGTGAGCTTCGTGTACGATGTCGCTTCCTTTGAGGTAAAAAGTGAATGCATTTACCTGAAACGAAGTCTTGATTGTAGGAAGACTTAGAGCATGGGATTGAACTCCACTTCTGAAGGTAAACAAATAGCACAGTTCTCATCCATGAAACACACTCTGCTATAGAGCAAGAAGCACACTCTTGCATTCTAGAATCTCTAATACAGCAGGAAATGTGAGTGTGCTCTGAAAAAATGAACTGTGTTTCCTACAAACACGGACCATATCTAGGTCAACTCTGCTTCTGAAACTGATGCAAACCACAGCTCCTCTAACATCCAATGCTTTTCAGTTAAGAGCTAGGAACGTGTGAGCTTCGTGAAATATTTAGCTTCCTTTGAGCTGAAAAGTGACTGTGTTTACCTGAAAAGAAGTCTTGCTTGTAGGAAGACACCGAGCCTGGGTTTTAACTCCATTTCTGAAGGGAAACAGAAAGCACAGTTCTCATCCATGAAACACACTCTGCTTTAGAGCAAGACGCACGGTCTTGCTTCTAGATTCTCTAAGACAGCAAGAAATGTGAGTGTTCTCAGAATAAAAGAACTGTGTTTCCTACACCCATGGACCATATCTAGTTCAACTATGCTTCTGAAACTGATACAAAACACAGGACCTCTAACATCCAATGCTTTTAAGTTAAGAGCAAGAACCGTGTGTTCTTAGTGAACAATGTAACTACCTTTGAGCTGAAAAGGGACTGCGTTTAACTGAAATGAAGTCTTGCTTGTAGGAAGACACAGAGCCTGGGATTTAACTCCATGTCTGAAGGGAAACACACAGCATAGTTCTCATCCAGGAAACACACTCTGCTTTAGAGCAACAACCACGCTCTTGCTTTCTAGAGTCTCTAAGACAGCAAGAAAAGTGAGTGTGCTCAGAACAAAAGAACTGTATTTGCTACACACATGGATCATATCTAGTTAAAACTGCTTCTGAAACTGATACAAATCACAGATCCTCAAACCTCCAATGCTTTTCAGTTAAGAACTTGAAACGTGTGAGCTTCGTGAACAATGTTGCTTCGTATGAGCTGAAAAGTGACTGCGTTTTCCTGAGGCAAATTCTGCTTGGAGTAAGACACAGAGCCTGGGATTTAACTCCACGTCTGAAGGTAAACACACAGCACAGTTTTCATCCATGAAACACACTCTATTTTAGAGCAAAAAGCAAGCTCTTGCTTTCTAGAATCTCTAAGACAACAATAAACGTGAGTGTGCTCAGAACAAAAGAACTGTGTTTCCTACACACGGATCATATCTAGTTCAACTCTGCTTCTGAAACTGATACAAACCACAGGTCCTCTAACATCCATTGCTTTTCAGTTACGAGCGAGAAACGTGTGAGCTTTGTGAATGATGTAGCTTCGTTTGAGCTGAAAAGTGAGTGTGTTTACCTGAAGTGAAGTCTTGCTGGTAGGAAGACACAGAGCCAGGGATTTAACTCCATTTCTGAAGGTAAAAACACAGTAAAGTTCTCATCCATGAAACACACTCTGTTTAGAGCAACAAGCAAACTCTTGCATTCTAGTTTCTCTAATACTACAGGAAATATGAGTGTGCTCTGAACAAAAGAACTGTGTTTCCTACACACACGGATCATATCTAGTTCAAGTCTGCTTCTGAAACTGATACAAACCACATGTCTTCTAAAATCCAATGCTTTGCAGTTCAGAGCGAGAAACGAGTGAGCTTCGTGAATGTTGAAGCTTTGTTTGAGCTGAAAAGTGACTGCGTTATCTGAAAAGCAGTCTTGCTTATAGGAAGACACAGAGCCTGTGATTTAACAACATGTCAGAAGGGAAATACACAGCACAGTTCTCATCCATGAAACACACTGTGCTTTAGAGCAAGAAACAAACACTTGCTTTCTACAGTCTCTATTACAGCAGGAATCATGAGTGTGCTCTGAACAAAAGAACTGTGTTTGCTACACACACGGACCATATCTAGTTCAACTCTGCTTCTGAAACTGATACAAACCACAGGTCCTCTAACATCCATTGCTTTTCAGTTACGAGCGAGAAACGTGTGAGCTTTGTGAATGATGTAGCTTCGTTTGAGCTGAAAAGGGAGTGTGTTTACCTGAAGCGAAGTCTTGCTTGTAGGAAGACACAGAGCCAGGGATTTAACTCCATTTCTGAAGGTAAAAACACAGCAAAGTTCTCTTCCATGAAACACACTCTGTTTAGAGCAACAAGCAAACTCTTGCATTCTAGTTTCTCTAATACTACAGGAAATATGAGTGTGCTCTGAACAAAAGAACTGTGTTTCCTACACACATGGATCATATCTAGTTCAAGTCTGCTTCTGAAACTGATAAAAACCACAGGTCCTCTAAAATCCAATGCTTTGCACTTAAGAGCGAGAAACGTGTGAGCTTCGTGAATGTTGAAGCTTTGTTTGAGCTGAAAAGTGACTGCGTTATCTGAAACGAAGTCTTGCTTATAGGAAGACACAGAGCCTGTGATTTAACAACATGTCAGAAGGGAAATACACAGCACAGTCTCATCCATGAAACACACTGTGCTTTAGAGCAAGAAGCAAACACTTGCTTTCTACAGTCTCTATTACAGCAGGAAACATGAGTGTGCTCTCAACAAAAGAACTGTGTTTGCTACACACACGGACCATATCTAGTTCAACTCTGTTCTGGAACTGATAAAAAACACAGGTCCTCTAACATCCAATGATTTTCACTTAAGGGCGAGAAATGTGTGAGCTTCGTGTACGATGTAGCTTCCTTTGAGGTACAAAGTGAATGCATTTACCTGAAACGAAGTCTTGATTGTAGGAAGACATAGAGCATGGGATTTAACTCCACTTCTGAAGGTAAACAAATAGCACAGTTCTCATCCATGAAACACACTCTGCTATAGAGCAAGAAGCACACTCTTGCATTCTAGAATCTCTAATACAGCAGGCAATGTGAGTGTGCTCTGAAAAAAGGAACTCTGTTTCCTACAAACACGGACCATATCTAGGTCAACTCTGCTTCTGAAACTGATGCAAACCACAGCTCCTCTAACATCCAATGCTTTTCAGTTAAGAGCTCAAAACGTGTGAGCTTCGTGAAATATGTAGCTTCCTTTGAGCTGAAAAGTGACTGCGTTTACATGAAAAGAAGTCTTGCTTGTAGGAAGACACAGAGCCTGGGTTTTAACTCCATTTCTGAAGGGAAACAGAAAGCACAGTTCTCATCCATGAAACACACTCTGCTTTAGAGCAAGACGCACGGTCTTGCTTCTAGATTCTCTAAGACAGCAAGAAACGTGAGTGTTCTCAGAATAAAAGAACTGAGTTTCCTACACACATGGACCATATCTAGTTCAACTATGCTTCTGAAACTGATACAAAACACAGGACCTCTAACATCCAATGCTTTTAAGTTAAGAGCAAGAACCGTGTGTTCTTGGTGAACAATGTAACTACATTTGAGCTGAAAAGGGACTGCGTTTAACTGAAATGAAGTCTTGCTTGTAGGAAGACACAGATCCTGGGATTTAACTCCATGACTGAAGGGAAACACACAGCATAGTTCTCATCCAGGAAACACACTCTGCTTTAGAGCAACAACCACGCTCTTGCTTTCTAGAGTCTCTAAGACAGCAAGAAAAGTGAGTGTGCTCAGAACAAAAGAACTGTATTTGCTACACACATGGATCATATCTAGTTAAAACTGCTTCTTAAACTGATACAAATCACAGATCCTCAAAGCTCCAATGCTTTTCAGTTAAGAACTTGAAACGTGTGAGCTTCGTGAACAATGTTGCTTCGTATGAGCTGAAAAGTGACTGCGTTTTCCTGAGGCAAATTCTTGCTTGTAGTAAGACACAGAGCCTGGGATTTAACTCCACTTCTGAAGGTAAACACACAGCACAGTTCTCATCCATGAAACACACTCTACTTTAGAGCAAGAAGCAAGCTCTTGCTTTCTAGAATCTCTAAGACAACAATAAACGTGAGTGTGCTCTGACCAAAGAACTGTGTTTGCTACACACACGGACCATATCTAGTTCAACTCTGCTTCTGGAACTGATAAAAAACACAGGTCCTCTAACATCCAACGATTTTCACTTAAGGGCGAGAAATGTGTGAGCTTCGTGTACGATGTAGCTACCCTTGAGGTACAAAGTGAATGCATTTACCTGAAACGAAGTCTTGCTTGTAGTAAGACATAGAGCCTGGGATTTAACTCCACTTCTGAAGGTAAACACACAGCACAGTTCTCATCCATGAAACACACTCTGCTTTAGAGCAAGAAGCAAGCTCTTGCTTTCTAGAATCTCTAAGACAACAATAAACGTGAGTGTGCTCAGAACAAAAGAACTGTGTTTCCTACACACGGATCATATCTAGTTCAACTCTGCTTCTGAAACTGATACAAACCACAGGTCCTCTAACATCCATTGCTTTTCAGTTACGAGCGAGAAACGTGTGAGCTTTGTGAATGATGTAGCTTCGTTTGAGCTGAAAAGGGAGTGTGTTTACCTGAAGTGAATTTTTGCTGGTAGGAAGACACAGAGCCAGGGATTTAACTCCATTTCTGAAGGTAAAAACACAGCAAAGTTCTCATCCATGAAACACACTCTGTTTAGAGCAACAAGCAAACTCTTGCATTCTAGTTTCTCTAATACTACAGGAAATATGAGTGTGCTCTGAACAAAAGAACTGTGTTTCCTACACACATGGATCATATCTAGTTCAAGTCTGCTTCTGAAACTGATACAAACCACAGGTCCTCTAAAATCCAATGCTTTGCACTTAAGAGCGTGAAACGTGTGAGCTTCGTGTATGTTGAAGCTTTGTTTGAGCTGAAAAGTGACTGCATTATCTGAAACGAAGTCTTGCTTATAGGAAGATACAGAGCCTGAGATTTAACAACATGTCAGAAGGGAAATACACAGCACAGTTCTCATCCATGAAACACACTGTGCTTTAGAGCTGAAGCAAACACTTGCTTTCTACAGTCTCTATTACAGCAGGAAACATGAGTGTGCTCTGAACAAAAGAACTGTGTTTGCTACACACACGGACCATATCTAGTTCAACTCTGTTCTGGAACTGATAAAAAACACAGGTCCTCTAACATCCAATGATTTTCACTTAAGGGCGAGAAATGTGTGAGCTTCGTGTACGATGTAGCTTCCTTTGAGGTAAAAAGTGAATGCATTTACCTGAAACGAAGTCTTGATTGTAGGAAGACATAGAGCATGGGATTTAACTCCACTTCTGAAGGTAAACAAATAGCACAGTTCTCATCCATGAAACACACTCTGCTATAGAGCAAGAAGCACACTCTTGCATTCTAGAATCTCTAATACAGCAGGAAATGTGAGTGTGCTCTGAAAAAAAGAACTGTGTTTCCTACAAACACGGACCATATCTAGGTCAACACTGCTTCTGAAACTGATGCAAACCACAGCTCCTCTAACATCCAATGCTTTTCAGTTAAGAGCTAGAAACGTGTGAGCATCGTGAAATATGTAGCTTCCTTTGAGCTGAAAAGTGACTGCGTTTACCTGAAAAGAAGTCTTGCTTGTAGGAAGACACAGAGCCTGGGTTTTAACTCCATTTCTGAAGGGAAACAGAAAGCACAGTTCTCATCCATGAAACACACTCTGCTTTAGAGCAAGACGCACGGTCTTGCTTCTAGATTCTCTAAGACAGCAAGAAACGTGAGTGTTCTCAGAATAAAAGAACTGAGTTTCCTACACAAATGGACCATATCTAGTTCAACTATGCTTCTGAAACTGATACAAAACACAGGACCTCTAACATCCAATGCTTTTAAGTTAAGAGCAAGAACCGTGTGTTCTTGGTGAACAATGTAACTACATTTGAGCTGAAAAGGGACTGCGTTTAACTGAAATGAAGTCTTGCTTGTAGGAAGACACAGAGCCTGGGATTTAACTCCATGTCTGAAGGGAAACACACAGCATAGTTCTCATCCAGGAAACACACTCTGCTTTAGAGCAACAACCACGCTCTTGCTTTCTAGAGTCTCTAAGACAACAAGAAAAGTGAGTGTGCTCAGAACAAAAGAACTATATTTGCTACACACATGGATCATATCTAGTTAAAACTGCTTCTGAAACTGATACAAATCACAGATCCTCAAACCTCCAATGCTATTCAGTTAAGAACTTGAAACGTGTGAGCTTCGTGAAATATGTAGCTTCCTTTGAGCTGAAAAGTGACTGCGTTTACATGAAAAGAAGTCTTGCTTGTAGGAAGACACAGAGCCTGGGTTTTAACTCCATTTCTGAAGGGAAACAGAAAGCACAGTTCTCATCCATGAAACACACTCTGCTTTAGAGCAAGAAGCAAGCTCTTGCTTTCTAGAATCTCTAAGACAACAATAAACGTGAGTATGCTCAGAACAAAAGACCTGTGTATCCTACACACGGATCATATCTAGTTCAACTCTGCTTCTGAAACTGATACAAACCACAGGTCCTCTAACATCCATTGCTTTTCAGTTACAAGCGAGAAACGTGTGAGCTTTGTGAATGATGTAGCTTCGTTTGAGCTGAAAAGTGAGTGTGTTTACCTGAAGCGAAGTCTTGCTTGAAGGAAGACACAGAGCCAGGGATTTAACTCCATTTCTGAAGGTAAAAACACAGCAAAGTTCTCATCCATGAAACACACTCTGTTTAGAGCAACAAGCAAACTCTTGCATTCTAGTTTCTATAATAGTACAGGAAATATGAGTGTGCTCTGAACAAAAGAACTGTGTTTCCTACACACATGGATCATATCTAGTTCAAATCTGCTTCTGAAACTGATAAAAACCACAGGTCCTCTAAAATCCAATGCTTTGCAGTTAAGATCGAGAAACGTGTGAGCTTCGTGAATGTTGAAGCTTTGTTTGAGCTGAAAAGTGACTGCGTTATCTGAAATGAAGTCTTGCTTATAGGAAGACACAGAGCCTGTGATTTAACAACATGTCAGAAGGGAAATACACAGCACAGTTCTCATCCATGAAACACACTGTGCTTTAGAGCAAGAAGCAAACACTTGCTTTCTACAGTCTCTATTACAGCAGGAAACATGAGTGTGCTCTGAACAAAAGAACTGTGTTTGCTACACACAGGGACCATATATAGTTCAACTCTGTTCTGGAACTGATAAAAAACACAGGTCCTCTAACATCCAATGATTTTCACTTAAGGGCGAGAAATGTGTGAGCTTCGTGTACGATGTAGCTTCCTTTGAGGTACAAAGTGAATGCATTTACCTGAAACGAAGTCTTGATTGTAGGAAGACATAGAGCATGGGATTTAACTCCACTTCTGAAGGTAAACAAATAGCACAGTTCACATCCATGAAACTCACTCTGCTATAGAGCAAGAAGCACACTCTTTCATTCTAGAATCTCTAATACAGCAGGCAATGTGAGTGTGCTCTGAAAAAAAGAAGTGTGTTTCCTACAAACACGGACCATATCTAGGTCAACTCTGCTTCTGAAACTGATGCAAACCACAGCTCCTCTAACATCCAATGCTTTTCAGTTAAGAGCTCAAAACGTGTGAGCTTCGTGAAATATGTAGCTTCCTTTGAGCTGAAAAGTGACTGCGTTTACATGAAAAGAAGTCTTGCTTGTAGGAAGACACAGAGCCTGGGTTTTAACTCCATTTCTGAAGGGAAACAGAAAGCACAGTTCTCATCCATGAAACACACTCTGCTTTAGAGCAAGACGCACGGTCTTGCTTCTAGAATCTCTAAGACAGCAAGAAACGTGAGTGTTCTCAGAATAAAAGAACTGAGTTTCCTACACACATGGACCATATCTAGTTCAACTATGCTTCTGAAACTGATACAAAACACAGGACCTCTAACATCCAATGCTTTTAAGTTAAGAGCAAGAACCGTGTGTTCTTGGTGAACAATGTAACTACATTTGAGCTGAAAAGGGACTGCGTTTAACTGAAATGAAGTCTTGCTTGTAGGAAGACACAGAGCCTGGGATTTTACTCCATGCCTGAAGGGAAACACACAGCATAGTTCTCATCCAGGTAATATACTCTGCTTTAGAGCAACAACCACGCTCTTGCTTTCTCTAGTCTCTAAGACAGCAAGAAAAGTGAGTGTGCTCAGAACAAAATAACTGTATTTGCTACACACATGGATCATATCTAGTTAAAACTGCTTCTGAAACTGATACAAATCACAGATCCTCAAACCTCCAATGCTTTTCAGTTAAGAACTTGAAACGTGTGAGCTTCGTGAACAATGTTGCTTCGTATGAGCTGAAAAGTGACTGCGTTTTCCTGAGGCAAATTCTGCTTGGAGTAAGACACAGAGCCTGGGATTTAACTCCACGTCTGAAGGTAAACACACAGCACAGTTTTCATCCATGAAACACACTCTATTTTAGAGCAAAAAGCAAGCTCTTGCTTTCTAGAATCTCTAAGACAACAATAAACGTGAGTGTGCTCAGAACAAAAGAACTGTGTTTCTTACACACGGATCATATCTAGTTCAACTCTGCTTCTGAAACTGATACAAACCACAGGTCCTCTAACATCCATTGCTTTTCAGTTACGAGCGAGAAACGTGTGAGCTTTGTGAATGATGTAGCTTCGTTTGAGCTGAAAAGTGAGTGTGTTTACCTGAAGTGAAGTCTTGCTGGTAGGAAGACACAGAGCCAGGGATTTAACTCCATTTCTGAAGGTAAAAACACAGCAAAGTTCTCATCCATGAAACACACTCTGTTTAGAGCAACAAGCAAACTCTTGCATTCTAGTTTCTCTAATACTACAGGAAATATGAGTGTGCTCTGAACAAAAGAACTGTGTTTCCTACACACACGGATCATATCTAGTTCAAGTCTGCTTCTGAAACTGATACAAACCACATGTCTTCTAAAATCCAATGCTTTGCAGTTCAGAGCGAGAAACGAGTGAGCTTCGTGAATGTTGAAGCTTTGTTTGAGCTGAAAAGTGACTGCGTTATCTGAAAAGCAGTCTTGCTTATAGGAAGACACAGAGCCTGTGATTTAACAACATGTCAGAAGGGAAATACACAGCACAGTTCTCATCCATGAAACACACTGTGCTTTAGAGCAAGAAACAAACACTTGCTTTCTACAGTCTCTATTACAGCAGGAATCATGAGTGTGCTCTGAACAAAAGAACTGTGTTTGCTACACACACGGACCATATCTAGTTCAACTCTGCTTCTGAAACTGATACAAACCACAGGTCCTCTAACATCCATTGCTTTTCAGTTACGAGCGAGAAACGTGTGAGCTTTGTGAATGATGTAGCTTCGTTTGAGCTGAAAAGGGAGTGTGTTTACCTGAAGCGAAGTCTTGCTTGTAGGAAGACACAGAGCCAGGGATTTAACTCCATTTCTGAAGGTAAAAACACAGCAAAGTTCTCATCCATGAAACACACTCTGTTTAGAGCAACAAGCAAACTCTTGCATTCTAGTTTCTCTAATACTACAGGAAATATGAGTGTGCTCTGAACAAAAGAACTGTGTTTCCTACACACATGGATCATATCTAGTTCAAGTCTGCTTCTGAAACTGATAAAAACCACAGGTCCTCTAAAATCCAATGCTTTGCACTTAAGAGCGAGAAACGTGTGAGCTTCGTGAATGTTGAAGCTTTGTTTGAGCTGAAAAGTGACTGCGTTATCTGAAACGAAGTCTTGCTTATAGGAAGACACAGAGCCTGTGATTTAACAACATGTCAGAAGGGAAATACACAGCACAGTCTCATCCATGAAACACACTGTGCTTTAGAGCAAGAAGCAAACACTTGCTTTCTACAGTCTCTATTACAGCAGGAAACATGAGTGTGCTCTCAACAAAAGAACTGTGTTTGCTACACACACGGACCATATCTAGTTCAACTCTGTTCTGGAACTGATAAAAAACACAGGTCCTCTAACATCCAATGATTTTCACTTAAGGGCGAGAAATGTGTGAGCTTCGTGTACGATGTAGCTTCCTTTGAGGTACAAAGTGAATGCATTTACCTGAAACGAAGTCTTGATTGTAGGAAGACATAGAGCATGGGATTTAACTCCACTTCTGAAGGTAAACAAATAGCACAGTTCTCATCCATGAAACACACTCTGCTATAGAGCAAGAAGCACACTCTTGCATTCTAGAATCTCTAATACAGCAGGCAATGTGAGTGTGCTCTGAAAAAAGGAACTCTGTTTCCTACAAACACGGACCATATCTAGGTCAACTCTGCTTCTGAAACTGATGCAAACCACAGCTCCTCTAACATCCAATGCTTTTCAGTTAAGAGCTCAAAACGTGTGAGCTTCGTGAAATATGTAGCTTCCTTTGAGCTGAAAAGTGACTGCGTTTACATGAAAAGAAGTCTTGCTTGTAGGAAGACACAGAGCCTGGGTTTTAACTCCATTTCTGAAGGGAAACAGAAAGCACAGTTCTCATCCATGAAACACACTCTGCTTTAGAGCAAGACGCACGGTCTTGCTTCTAGAATCTCTAAGACAGCAAGAAACGTGAGTGTTCTCAGAATAAAAGAACTGAGTTTCCTACACACATGGACCATATCTAGTTCAACTATGCTTCTGAAACTGATACAAAACACAGGACCTCTAACATCCAATGCTTTTAAGTTAAGAGCAAGAACCGTGTGTTCTTGGTGAACAATGTAACTACATTTGAGCTGAAAAGGGACTGCGTTTAACTGAAATGAAGTCTTGCTTGTAGGAAGACACAGAGCCTGGGATTTAACTCCATGACTGAAGGGAAACACACAGCATAGTTCTCATCCAGGAAACACACTCTGCTTTAGAGCAACAACCACGCTCTTGCTTTCTAGAGTCTCTAAGACAGCAAGAAAAGTGAGTGTGCTCAGAACAAAATAACTGTATTTGCTACACACATGGATCATATCTAGTTAAAACTGCTTCTGAAACTGATACAAATCACAGATCCTCAAAGCTCCAATGCTTTTCAGTTAAGAACTTGAAACGTGTGAGCTTCGTGAACAATGTTGCTTCGTATGAGCTGAAAAGTGACTGCGTTTTGAGGCAAATTCTTGCTTGTAGTAAGACACAGAGCCTGGGATTTAACTCCACTTCTGAAGGTAAACAAACAGCACAGTTCTCATCCATGAAACACACTCTACTTTAGAGCAAGAAGCAAGCTCTTGCTTTCTAGAATCTCTAAGACAACAATAAACGTGAGTGTGCTCTGACCAAAGAACTGTGTTTGCTACACACACGGACCATATCTAGTTCAACTCTGCTTCTGGAACTGATAAAAAACACAGGTCCTCTAACATCCAACGATTTTCACTTAAGGGCGAGAAATGTGTGAGCTTCGTGTACGATGTAGCTACCCTTGAGGTACAAAGTGAATGCATTTACCTGAAACGAAGTCTTGCTTGTAGTAAGACATAGAGCCTGGGATTTAACTCCACTTCTGAAGGTAAACACACAGCACAGTTCTCATCCATGAAACACACTCTGCTTTAGAGCAAGAAGCAAGCTCTTGCTTTCTAGAATCTCTAAGACAACAATAAACGTGAGTGTGCTCAGAACAAAAGAACTGTGTTTCCTACACACGGATCATATCTAGTTCAACTCTGCTTCTGAAACTGATACAAACCACAGGTCCTCTAACATCCATTGCTTTTCAGTTACGAGCGAGAAACGTGTGAGCTTTGTGAATGATGTAGCTTCGTTTGAGCTGAAAAGGGAGTGTGTTTACCTGAAGTGAATTTTTGCTGGTAGGAAGACACAGAGCCAGGGATTTAACTCCATTTCTGAAGGTAAAAACACAGCAAAGTTCTCATCCATGAAACACACTCTGTTTAGAGCAACAAGCAAACTCTTGCATTCTAGTTTCTCTAATACTACAGGAAATATGAGTGTGCTCTGAACAAAAGAACTGTGTTTCCTACACACATGGATCATATCTAGTTCAAGTCTGCTTCTGAAACTGATACAAACCACAGGTCCTCTAAAATCCAATGCTTTGCAGTTAAGAGCGTGAAATGTGTGAGCTTCGTGTATGTTGAAGCTTTGTTTGAGCTGAAAAGTGACTGCATTATCTGAAAGGAAGTCTTGCTTATAGGAAGATACAGAGCCTGAGATTTAACAACATGTCAGAAGGGAAATACACAGCACAGTTCTCATCCATGAAACACACTGTGCTTTAGAGCTGAAGCAAACACTTGCTTTCTACAGTCTCTATTACAGCAGGAAACATGAGTGTGCTCTGAACAAAAGAACTGTGTTTGCTACACACACGGACCATATCTAGTTCAACTCTGTTCTGGAACTGATAAAAAACACAGGTCCTCTAACATCCAATGATTTTCACTTAAGGGCGAGAAATGTGTGAGCTTCGTGTACGATGTAGCTTCCTTTGAGGTAAAAAGTGAATGCATTTACCTGAAACGAAGTCTTGATTGTAGGAAGACATAGAGCATGGGATTTAACTCCACTTCTGAAGGTAAACAAATAGCACAGTTCTCATCCATGAAACACACTCTGCTATAGAGCAAGAAGCACACTCTTGCATTCTAGAATCTCTAATACAGCAGGAAATGTGAGTGTGCTCTGAAAAAAAGAACTGTGTTTCCTACAAACACGGACCATATCTAGGTCAACACTGCTTCTGAAACTGATGCAAACCACAGCTCCTCTAACATCCAATGCTTTTCAGTTAAGAGCTAGAAACGTGTGAGCATCGTGAAATATGTAGCTTCCTTTGAGCTGAAAAGTGACTGCGTTTACCTGAAAAGAAGTCTTGCTTGTAGGAAGACACAGAGCCTGGGTTTTAACTCCATTTCTGAAGGGAAACAGAAAGCACAGTTCTCATCCATGAAACACACTCTGCTTTAGAGCAAGACGCACGGTCTTGCTTCTAGATTCTCTAAGACAGCAAGAAACGTGAGTGTTCTCAGAATAAAAGAACTGAGTTTCCTACACAAATGGACCATATCTAGTTCAACTATGCTTCTGAAACTGATACAAAACACAGGACCTCTAACATCCAATGCTTTTAAGTTAAGAGCAAGAACCGTGTGTTCTTGGTGAACAATGTAACTACATTTGAGCTGAAAAGGGACTGCGTTTAACTGAAATGAAGTCTTGCTTGTAGGAAGACACAGAGCCTGGGATTTAACTCCATGTCTGAAGGGAAACACACAGCATAGTTCTCATCCAGGAAACACACTCTGCTTTAGAGCAACAACCACGCTCTTGCTTTCTAGAGTCTCTAAGACAGCAAGAAAAGTGAGTGTGCTCTGAACAAAAGAACTGTATTTGCTAAACACATGGATCATATCTAGTTAAAACTGCTTCTGAATCTGATACAAATCACAGATCCTCAAACCTCCAATGCTTTTCTGTCGCTAGAGTTTTCCTGCCTGGACCAGTCAGGACAAATCTCTCTTACCCGCCAATCCCATAGTCGCTCAGACCCAACCAAGAAAGCACACAGAAACTTACATTGTTTAGAAACTCTATGGCCGTGGCAGGCTGCTTGCTATCTACTTCTTCTCTCTTAAATTAACCCATTTCTGTTAATCTATACTTTGCCACATGGCTTGTGGCTTACCAGTGTCTTTACATGTTGCTTTTCATGGCGGCGGCTGGTGGTGTCTCCCTCTAGCCTTCTACTTCCCAGAATCCTCTTCTCACTTGTCCCGCCTATACTTCCTGCCTGGCCACGGGCCAAACAGCATTTTATTTGTACAGAGCGATATCCACAGCACTTCCCCTTTTCTTTTTTTTTTTTAAGGAAGGTTTTAACTTTTACATAGTACAATTACATATAACAAAACAATTATCAAGCAAGAATTACAGTTACAATATTAAAGAAGATATCCTATCTATCTTATATTTGTGAGTTATCTTTTATCATAACTGAGGAAATTATAACTATCTAGTCTTCAATCACATCAAAGACCTCAGAAGGATATAATATTACCTGAGAACCAGGAGAAGGATGTAAGCATTCAGGAATCTTGTAAGAGTAGACAGAGACAGCTGGCAGCCTGGACAGTCACCTAATGTTCCTTTGTAAAGTTGGGGCATTTGTCTTCAGCCCACAGGGCTAGAGTCTCTCGGTCACTTCTCTCAGTGTCCTGTAGAATGTCTGGCAGTTTCCTCTGCGAAGCAGGAACCTGAAGGACCATTTTGTCAAGCAAAGTTTAGTGGTAACCTTTCTATGGGTCCTGCATGTCAAGTCGATCAAGCAGTCCAGGCAAGAACAGTTTCTTGCCCAAATGGCTATTTTTGCCAAGGTGGAGATAAACTCCATATGAAGTGTCTTCAATGCCCATCTCTGAAGTAAATCCGGTGCTGCCAGGAACAGACATGTCTCACTGTCCAGAAAGTCTAAATTTTAAAAATAGTTTAAATGCCATATTCTGAAGGTCTTTGAAGTATTTGAAGATTACCTATCTATCTGAAATATCTCTATGTATACCTAGAAGAATTAACTAACATGGCTACGAGTATGATTATCATAGATATCTAATTATTCATTAATCTATTTTTAATTATCCATTTCAATTTAAAATGAGCTATACAAACATAATACCTTAAACACGATTAGAAATATACACACACTATAACAAAATTAACTTTAAGTTTGTATCAACAGACTAAAATCTATGCCAATGTAAAACATTTTAAACAAGTTGTTGCTCTTTAGAAGTAAGTTCCTTCCTTAATCTACCCTTTCATCCTATTATATCTATATCATATCCCCTTTTCTTCTTTAGAAAGAGATCATGTTTATAATCAATCTACTTTAAAGAAAAATATTGGTTTTTCTCTGTCCCACACCAGAGGGCTCTTCTGATTTGGGACATAAGAATCTCTTAACCTTTTCTTTTAGTAATATGTCTGGGTTTAGAGAAGGAGTGAGTCAATTCCATCTCCAAAGCTAGCTTGATAATTTTGGGATTGTGGGCGTAGTTTCTCTTACTACTTCCTGCTGGAGGGGGGTGCTGTATCTTATGGGGATACAAAGAAAATTTTAGGATTATGGAGTAGTCCATTAGGGTGAACATCTGAGCCAGTTGCCTTGAAACAATTCTGGATGTCAGATCATCTGTGCCATGGTGTCATCAGAGACCTTTTAGGTGGTCTTGGCTGATCAAACCTGATATATCTTAATCTGGAACAAATCCACAGCCTCTGGCTTTCTGTGGAAACAAAAGCAGAGACTCTTTTCCAAAGCAACATATCCTTATATCCAAATTTTGAAGTCAAGGTACCTTTAAAATTTACATATTTGTTTAACTCAACAGCTTTTACGATCAAATCTTTTTCTGCAGTTAAAAATCCCAAAGACAACATAAACCAGATTTTCTGTGTGATATCCATCTTTGTAAGACTGAAACACCACTGTGGCTGCTGGCTCCGCCCACCTCAGCTTCCCAACATGGCGGTGGTACAGTTTACTGCCAGCTCTGGGTCTGGAGCCATGTGTACCATCAACTATCAGAAGCAGTACTATCAGAGCAGTGCATAGACCAGAAACTTTTTTTTTCTTTTTTTAATCTAGCAAAGGCTAAATCCACCATGCAGCAGAGTAAAGTGTCGCTTATAGATTCCTCATTCCCGCCACACTGCAGGTAAGACATACACGCCAGGAACCCGCCATAGTAGCTGAAACCGGCAGGCTGCCGCTAACTTCAGACAGACAATTAGGAAACTGTTTTTAGCTCCGTCTTAGAATCTTTTTTTTCTCAGGTTTTAGGTGGAAATACTTGCCAACACGTTGGGCGCCATTTGTCGCTAGAGTTTTCCTGCCTGGACCAGTCAGGACAAATCTCTCTTACCCGCCAGTCCCATAGTCGCTCAGACCCAACCAAGAAAGCACACAGAAACTTACATTGTTTAGAAACTGTATGGCCGTGGCAGGCTGCTTGCTATCTACTTCTTCTCTCTTAAATTAACCCATTTCTGTTAATCTATACTTTGCCACATGGCTTGTGGCTTACCAGTGTCTTTACATGTTGCTTTTCATGGCGGCGGCTGGTGGTGTCTCCCTCTAGCCTTCTACTTCCCAGAATCCTCTTCTCTTTTGTCCCGCCTATACTTCCTGCCTGGCCAGGGGCCAAACAGCATTTTATTTGTACAGAGCGATATCCACAGCACTTTTCAGTTAAGAACTTGAAACGTGTGAGCTTCGTGAACAATGTTGCTTCGTATGAGCTGAAAAGTGACTGCATTTTCCTGAGGCAAATTCTTGCTTGTAGTAAGACATAGAGCCTGGGATTTAACTCCACTTCTGAAGGTAAACACACAGCACAGTTCTCATCCATGAAACACACTCTGCTTTAGAGCAAGAAGCAAGCTCTTGCTTTCTAGAATCTCTAAGACAACAATAAACGTCAGTGTGCTCAGAACAAAAGAACTGTGTTTCCTACACACGGATCATATCTAGTTCAACTCTGCTTCTGAAACTGATACAAACCACAGGTCCTCTAACATCCATTGCTTTTCAGTTACGAGTGAGAAACGTGTGAGCTTTGTGAATGATGTAGCTTCCTTTGAGCTGAAAAGTGAGTGTGTTTACCTGAAGTGAATTCTTGCTGGTAGGAAGACACAGAGCCAGGGATTTAACTCCATTTCTGAAGGTAAAAACACAGCAAAGTTCTCATCCATGAAACACACTCTGTTTAGAGCAACAAGCAAACTCTTGCATTCTAGTTTCTCTAATACTACAGGAAATATGAGTGTGCTCTGAACAAAAGAACTGTGTTTCCTACACACATGGATCATATCTAGTTCAAGTCTGCTTCTGAAACTGATACAAACCACAGGTCCTCTAAAATCCAATGCTTTGCATTTAAGAGCGAGAAACGTGTGAGCTTCGTGAATGTTGAAGCTTTGTTTGAGCTGAAAAGTGACTGCGTTATCTGAAACGAAGTCTTGCTTATAGGAAGATACAGAGCCTGAGATTTAACAACATGTCAGAAGGGAAATACACAGCACAGTTCTCATCCATGAAACACACTGTGCTTTAGAGCAAGAAGCAAACACTTGCTTTCTACAGTCTCTATTACAGCAGGAAACATGAGTGTGCTCTGAACAAAAGAACTGTGTTTGCTACACACACGGACCATATCTAGTTCAACTCTGTTCTGGAACTGATAAAAAACACAGGTCCTCTAACATCCAATGATTTTCACTTAAGGGCGAGAAATGTGTGAGCTTCGTGTACGATGGAGCTTCCTTTGAGGTAAAAAGTGAATGCATTTACCTGAAACGAAGTCTTGATTGTAGGAAGACATAAAGCATGGGATTTAACTCCACTTCTGAAGGTAAACAAATAGCACAGTTCTCATCCATGAAACACACTCTGCTATAGAGCAAGAAGCACACTCTTGCATTCTAGAATCTCTAATACAGCAGGAAATGTGAGTGTGCTCTGAAAAAAAGAACTGTGTTTCCTACAAACACGGACCATATCTAGGTCAACTCTGCTTCTGAAACTGATGCAAACCACAGCTCCTCTAACATCCAATGCTTTTCAGTTAAGAGCTAGAAACGTGTGAGCATCGTGAAATATGTAGCTTCCTTTGAGCTGAAAAGTGACTGCGTTTACCTGAAAAGAAGTCTTGCTTGTAGGAAGACACAGAGCCTGGGTTTTAACTCCATTTCTGAAGGGAAACAGAAAGCACAGTTCTCATCCATGAAACACACTCTGCTTTAGAGCAAGACGCACGGTCTTGCTTCTAGATTCTCTAAGACAGCAAGAAACGTGAGTGTTCTCAGAATAAAAGAACTGAGTTTCCTACACACATGGACCATATCTAGTTCAACTATGCTTCTGAAACTGATACAAAACACAGGACCTCTAACATCCAATGCTTTTAAGTTAAGAGCAAGAACCGTGTGTTCTTGGTGAACAATGTAACTACATTTGAGCTGAAAAGGGACTGCGTTTAACTGAAATGAAGTCTTGCTTGTAGGAAGACACAGAGCCTGAGATTTAACTCCATGTCTGAAGGGAAACCCACAGCATAGTTCTCATCCAGGAAACACACTCTGCTTTAGAGCAACAACCACGCTCTTGCTTTCTAGAGTCTCTAAGACAGCAAGAAAAGTGAGTGTGCTCAGAACAAAAGAACTGTATTTGCTACACACATGGATCATATCTAGTTAAAACTGCTTCTGAAACTGATACAAATCACAGATCCTCAAACCTCCAATGCTTTTCAGTTAAGAACTTGAAACGTGTGAGCTTCGTGAACAATGTTGCTTCGTATGAGCAGAAAAGTGACTGCGTTTTCCTGAGGCAAATTCTTGCTTGGAGTAAGACACAGAGCCTGGGATTTAACTCCACTTCTGAAGGTAAACACACAGCACAGTTCTCATCCATGAAACACACTCTGCTTTAGAGCAAGAAGCAAGCTCTTGCTTTCGAGAATCTCTAAGACAACAATAAACGTGAGTGTGCTCAGAACAAAAGAACTGTGTTTCCTACACACGGATCATATCTAGTTCAACTCTGCTTCTGAAACTGATACAAACCACAGGTCCTCTAACATCCATTGCTTTCCAGTTACGAGCGAGAAACATGTGAGCTTTGTGAATGATGTAGCTTCGTTTGAGCTGAAAAGTGAGTGTGTTCACCTGAAGTGAAGTCTTGCTGGTAGGAAGACACAGAGCCAGGGATTTAACTCCATTTCTGAAGGTAAAAACACAGCAAAGTTCTCATCCATGAAACACACTCTGTTTAGAGCAACAAGCAAACTCTTGCATTCTAGTTTCTCTAATACTACAGGAAATTTGAGTGAGCTCTGAACAAAAGAATTGTGTTTCCTACACACATGGATCATATCTAGTTCAAGTCTGCTTCTGAAACTGATAAAAACCACAGGTCCTCTAAAATCCAATGCTTTGCAGTTAAGAGCGAGAAACGTGTGAGCTTCGTGAATGTTGAAGCTTTGTTTGAGCTGAAAAGTGACTGCGTTATCTGAAACGAAGTCTTGCTTATAGGAAGACACAGAGCCTGAGATTTAACAACATGTCAGAAGGGAAATACACAGCACAGTTCTCATCCATGAAACACACTGTGCTTTAGAGCAAGAAGCAAACACTTGCTTTCTACAGTCTCTATTACAGCAGGAAACATGAGTGTGCTCTGAACAAAAGAACTGTGTTTGTTACACACACGGACCATATCTAGTTCAACTCTGTTCTGGAACTGATAAAAAACACAGGTCCTCTAACCTCCAATGATTTTCACTTAAGGGCGAGAAATGTGTGAGCTTCGTGTACGATGTAGCTTCCTTTGAGGTAAAAAGTGAATGCATTTAACTGAAACGAAGTCTTGATTGTAGGAAGACATAGAGCATGGGATTTAACTCCACTTCTGAAGGTAAACAAATAGCACAGTTCCCATCCATGAAACACACTCTGCTGTAGAGCAATAAGCACACTCTTGCATTCTAGAATCTCTAATACAGCTGGAAATGTGAGTGTGCTCTGAAAATAAGAAGTGTGTTTCCTACAACCACGGACCATATCTAGGTCAACTCTGCTTCTGAAACTGATGCAAACCACAGCTCCTCTAACATCCAATGCTTTTCAGTTAAGAGCTAGAAACGTGTGAGCTTCGTGAAATATGTAGCTTCCTTTGAGCGGAAAAGTGACTGCGTTTGCCTGAAAAGAAGTCTTGCTTGTAGGAAGACACAGAGCCTGGGTGTTAACTCCATTTCTGAAGGGAAACAGAAAGCACACTTCTCATCCATGAAACACACTCTGCTTTACAGCAAGACGCACGGTCTTTCTTCTAGATTCTCTAAGACAGCAAGAAACGTGAGTGTTCTCAGAATAAAAGAACTGAGTTTCCTACACACATGGACCATATCTAGTTCAACTATGCTTCTGAAACTGATACAAAACACAGGACATTTAACATCCAATGCTTTTAAGTTAAGAGCAAGAACCGTGTGTTCTTGGTGAACAATGTAACTACATTTGAGCTGAAATGGGACTGCCTTTAACTGAAATGAAGTCTTCCATGTAGGAAGACACAGAGCTAGGGATTTAACTCCATTTCCGAAGCGAAACACACAGCATAGTTCTCATCCAGGAAACACACTCTGCTTTAGAGCAACAACCACGCTCTTGCTTTCTAGAGTCTCTAAGACAGCAAGAAAAGTGAGTGTGCTCAGAACAAAAGAACTGTATTTGCTACACACATGGATCATATCTAGTTAAAACTGCTTCTGAAACTGATACAAATCACAGATCCTCAAACCTCCAATGCTTTTCAGTTAAGAACTTGAAACGTGTGAGCTTCGTGAACAATGTTGCTTCGTATGAGCAGAAAAGTGACTGCGTTTTCCTGAGGCAAATTCTTGCTTGGAGTAAGACACAGAGCCTGGGATTTAACTCCACTTCTGAAGGTAAACACACAGCACAGTTCTCATCCATGAAACACACTCTGCTTTAGAGCAAGAAGCAAGCTCTTGCTTTCGAGAATCTCTAAGACAACAATAAACGTGAGTGTGCTCAGAACAAAAGAACTGTGTTTCCTACACACGGATCATATCTAGTTCAACTCTGCTTCTGAAACTGATACAAACCACAGGTCCTCTAACATCCATTGCTTTTCAGTTACGAGCGAGAAACATGTGACCTTTGTGAATGATGTAGCTTCGTTTGAGCTGAAAAGTGAGTGTGTTCACCTGAAGTGAAGTCTTGCTGGTAGGAAGACACAGAGCCAGGGATTTAACTCCATTTCTGAAGGTAAAAACACAGCAAATTTCTCATCCATGAAACACAGTCTGTTTAGAGCAACAAGCAAACTCTTGCATTCTAGTTTCTCTAATACTACAGGAAATATGAGTGTGCTCTGAACAAAAGAACTGTGTTTCCTACACACATGGATCATATCTAGTTCAAGTCTGCTTCTGAAACTGATAAAAACCACAGGTCCTCTAAAATCCAATGCTTTGCAGTTAAGAGCGAGAAACGTGTGAGCTTCGTGAATGTTGAAGCTTTGTTTGAGCTGAAAAGTGACTGCGTTATCTGAAACGAAGTCTTGCTTATAGGAAGACACAGAGCCTGAGATTTAACAACATGTCAGAAGGGAAATACACAGCACAGTTCTCATCCATGAAACACACTGTGCTTTAGAGCAAGAAGCAAACACTTGCTTTCTACAGTCTCTATTACAGCAGGAAACATGAGTGTGCTCTGATCAAAAGAACTGTGTTTGCTACACACACGGACCATATCTAGTTCAACTCTGTTCTGGAACTGATAAAAAACACAGGTCCTCTAACCTCCAATGATTTTCACTTAAGGGCGAGAAATGTGTGAGCTTCGTGTACGATGTAGTTTCCTTTGAGGTAAAAAGTGAATGCATTTACCTGAAACGAAGTCTTGATTGTAGGAAGACATAGAGCATGGGATTTAACTCCACTTCTGAAGGTAAACAAATAGCACAGTTCTCATCCATGAAACACACTCTGCTATAGAGCAAGAAGCACACTCTTGCCTTCTAGAATCTCTAATACAGCAGGAAATGTGAGTGTGCTCTGAAAAAAAGAAGTGTGTTTCCTACAAACACGGACCATATCTAGGTCAACTCTGCTTCTGAAACTGATGCAAACCACAGCTCCTCTAACATCCAATGCTTTTCAGTTAAGAGCTAGAAACGTGTGAGCTTCGTGAAATATGTAGCTTCCTTTGAGCGGAAAAGTGACTGCGTTTGCCTGAAAAGAAGTCTTGCTTGTAGGAAGACACAGAGCCTGTGTTTTAACTCCATTTCTGAAGGGAAACAGAAAGCACAGTTCTCATCCATGAAACACACTCTGCTTTACAGGAAGACGCACGGTCTTGCTTCTACATTCTCTAAGACAGCAAGAAACGTGAGTGTTCTCAGAATAAAAGAACTGAGTTTCCTACACACATGGACCGTATCTAGTTCAACTATGCTTCTGAAACTGATACAAAACACAGGACCTTTAACATCCAATGCTTTTAAGTTAAGAGCAAGAACCGTGTGTTCTTGGTGAACAATGTAACTACATTTGAGCTGAAAAGGGACTGCGTTTAACTGAAATGAAGTCTTGCTTGTAGGAAGACACAGAGCCTGAGATTTAACTCCATGTCTGAAGCGAAACACACAGCATAGTTCTCATCCAGGAAACACACTCTGCTTTAGAGCAACAACCACGCTCTTGCTTTCTAGAGTCTCTAAGACAGCAAGAAAAGTGAGTGTGCTCAGAACAAAAGAACTGTATTTGCTACACACATGGATCATATCTAGTTAAAACTGCTTCTGAAACTGATACAAATCACAGATCTTCAAACCTCCAATGCTTTTCAGTTACGAACTTGAAACGTGTGAGCTTCGTGAACAATGTTGCTTCATATGAGCTGAAAAGTGACTGTGTTTTCCTGAGGCAAATTCTTGCTTTGAGTAAGACACAGAGCCTGGGATTTAACTCCACTTCTGAAGGTAAACACACAGCACAGTTCTCATCCATGAAACACACTCTGCTTTAGAGCAAGAAGCAAGCTCTTGCTTTCGAGAATCTCTAAGACAACAATAAACGTGAGTGTGCTCAGAACAAAAGAACTGTGTTTCCTACACACGGATCATATCTAGTTCAACTCTGCTTCTGAAACTGATACAAACCACAGGTCCTCTAACATCCATTGCTTTTCAGTTACGAGCGAGAAACGTGTGAGCTTTGTGAATGATGTAGCTTGGTTGAGCTGAAAAGGGAGTGTGTTTACCTGAAGTGAAGTCTTGCTGGTAGGAAGACACAGAGCCAGGGATTTGACTCCATTTCTTAAGGTAAAAACACAGCAAAGTTCTCATCCATGAAACACACTCTGTTTAGAGCAACAAGCAAAATCTTGCATTCTAGTTTCTCTAATACTACAGGAAATATGAGTGTGCTCTGAACAAAAGAACTGTGTTTCCTACACACATGGATCATATCTAGTTCAAGTCTGCTTCTGAAACTGATAAAAACCACAGGTCCTCTAAAATCCAATGCTTTGCATTTAAGAGCGAGAAACGTGTGAGCTTCGTGAATGTTGAAGCTTTGTTTGAGCTGAAAAGTGACTGCGTTATCTGAAACGAAGTCTTGCTTATAGGCAGATACAGAGCCTGAGATTTAACAACATGTCAGAAGGGAAATACACAGCACAGTTCTCATCCATGAAACACACTGTGCTTTAGAGCAAGAAGCAAACACTTGCTTTCTACAGTCTCTATTACAGCAGGAAACATGAGTGTGCTCTGAACAAAAGAACTGTGTTTGCTACACACACGGACCATATCTAGTTCAACTCTGTTCTGGAACTGATAAAAAACACAGGTCCTCTAACATCCAATGATTTTCACTTAAGGGCGAGAAATGTGTGAGCTTCGTGTACGATGTAGCTTCCTTTGAGGTAAAAAGTGAATGCATTTACCTGAAACGAAGTCTTGATTGTAGGAAGACATAGAGCATGGGATTTAACTCCACTTCTGAAGGTAAACAAATAGCACAGTTCTCATCCATGAAACACACTCTGCTATAGAGCAAGAAGCACACTCTTGCATTCTAGAATCTCTAATACAGCAGGAAATGTGAGTGTGCTCTGAAAAAAAGAACTGTGTTTCCTACAAACACGGACCATATCTAGGTCAACTCTGCTTCTGAAACTGATGCAAACCACAGCTCCTCTAACATCCAATGCTTTTCAGTTAAGAGCTAGAAACATGTGAGCATCGTGAAATATGTAGCTTCCTTTGAGCTGAAAAGTGACTGCGTTTACCTGAAAAGAAGTCTTGCTTGTAGGAAGACACAGAGCCTGGGTTTTAACTCCATTTCTGAAGGGAAACAGAAAGCACAGTTCTCATCCATGAAACACACTCTGCTTTAGAGCAAGACGCACGGTCTTGCTTCTAGATTCTCTAAGACAGCAAGAAACGTCAGTGTTCTCAGAATAAAAGAACTGAATTTCCTACACACATGGACCATATCTAGTTCAACTATGCTTCTGAAACTGATACAAAACACAGGACCTCTAACATCCAATGCTCTGAAATTAAGAGCAAGAACCGTGTGTTCTTGGTGAACAATGTAACTACATTTGAGCTGAAAAGGGAATGCGTTTAACTGAAATGAAGTCTTGCTTGTAGGAAGACACAGAGCCTGAGATTTAACTCCATGTCTGAAGCGAAACACACAGCATAGTTCTCATCCAGGAAACACACTCTGCTTTAGAGCAACAACCATGCTCTTGCTTTCTAGAGTCTCTAAGACAGCAAGAAAAGTGAGTGTGCTCAGAACAAAAGAACTGTATTTGCTACACACATGGATCATATCTAGTTAAAACTGCTTCTGAAACTGATACAAATCACAGATCCTCAAACCTCCAATGCTTTTCAGTTAAGAACTTGAAACGTGTGAGCTTCGTGAACAATGTTGCTTCGTATGAGCTGAAAAGTGACTGCGTTTTCCTGAAGCAAATTCTTGCTTGGAGTAAGACACAGAGCCTGGGATTTAACTCCACTTCTGAAGGTAAACACACAGCACAGTTCTCATCCATGAAACACACTCTGCTTTAGAGCAAGGAGCAAGCTCTTGCTTTCTAGAATCTCTAAGACAACAATAAACGTGAGTGTGCTCAGAACAAAAGAACTGTGTTTCCTACACACGGATCATATCTCGTTCAACTCTGCTTCTGAAACTGATACAAACCACAGGTCCTCTAACATCCATTGCTTTTCAGTTACGAGCGAGAAACGTGTGAGCTTTGTGAATGATGTAGCTTCGTTTGAGCTGAAAAGTGAGTGTGTTTACCTGAAGTGAAGTCTTGCTGGTAGGAAGACACAGAGCCAGGGATTTAACTCCATTTCTGAAGGTAAAAACACAGCAAAGTTCTCATCCATGAAACACACTCTGTTTAGAGCAACAAGCAAACTCTTGCATTCTAGTTTCTCTAATACTACAGGAAATTTGAGTGTGCTCTGAACAAAAGAACTGTGTTTCCTACACACATGGATCATATCTAGTTCAAGTCTGCTTTTGAAACTGATAAAAACCACAGGTCCTCTAAAATCCAATGCTTTGCAGTTAAGAGCGAGAAACGTGTGAGCTTCGTGAATGTTGAAGCTTTGTTTGAGCTGAAAAGTGACTGCGTTATCTGAAACGAAGTCTTGCTCATAGGAAGACACAGAGCCTGAGATTTAACAACATGTCAGAAGGGAAATACACAGCACAGTTCTCATCCATGAAACACACTGTGCTTTAGAGCAAGAAGCAAACAATTGCTTTCTACAGTCTCTATTACAGCAGGAAACATGAGTGTGCTCTGAACAAAAGAACTGTGTTTGCTACACACACGGACCATATCTAGTTCAACTCTGTTCTGGAACTGATAAAAAACACAGGTCCTCTAAAATCCAATGATTTTCACTTAAGGGCGAGAAATGTGTGAGCTTCGTGTACGATGTAGCTTCCTTTGAGGTAAAAAGTGAATGCATTTACCTGAAACGAAGTCTTGATTGTAGGAAGACATAGAGCATGGGATTTAACTCCACTTCTGAAGGTAAACAAATAGCACAGTTCTCATCCATGAAACACACTCTGCTATAGAGCAAGAAGCACACTCTTGCATTCTAGAATCTCTAATACAGCAGGAAATGTGAGTGTGCTCTGAAAAAAAGAACTGTGTTTCCTACAAACACGGACCATATCTAGGTCAACTCTGCTTCTGAAACTGATGCAAACCACAGCTCCTCTAACATCCAATGCTTTTCAGTTAAGAGCTAGAAACGTGTGAGCATCGTGAAATATGTAGCTTCCTTTGAGCTGAAAAGTGACTGCGTTTACCTGAAAAGAAGTCTTGCTTGTAGGAAGACACAGAGCTTGGGTTTTAACTCCATTTCTGAAGGGAAACAGAAAGCACAGTTCTCATCCATGAAACACACTCTGCTTTAGAGCAAGACGCACGGTCTTGCTTCTAGATTCTCTAAGACAGCAAGAAACGTGAGTGTTCTCAGAATAAATGAACTGAGTTTCCTACACACATGGACCATATCTAGTTCAACTATGCTTCTGAAACTGATACAAAACACAGGACCTCTAACATCCAATGCTTTTAAGTTAAGAGCAAGAACCGTGTGTTCTTGGTGAACAATGTAACTACATTTGAGCTGAAAAGGGACTGCTTTTAACTGAAATGAAGTCTTGCTTGTAGGAAGACACAGAGCCTGGGATTTAACTCCATGTCTGAAGGGAAACACACAGCATAGTTCTCATCCAGGAAACACACTCTGCTTTAGAGCAACAACCACGCTCTTGCTTTCTAGAGTCTCTAAGACAGCAAGAAAAGTGAGTGTGCTCAGAACAAAAGAACTGTATTTGCTACACACATGGATCATATCTAGTTAAAACTGCTTCTGAAACTGATACAAATCACAGATCCTCAAACCTCCAAAGCTTTTCAGTTAAGAACTTGAAACGTGTGAGCTTCGTGAACAATGTTGCTTCGTATGAGCTGAAAAGTGACTGCGTTTTCCTGAGGCAAATTCTTGCTTGGAGTAAGACACAGAGCCTGGGATTTAACTCCACTTCTGAAGGTAAACACACAGCACAGTTCTCATCCATGAAACACACTCTGCTTTAGAGCAAGAAGCAAGCTCTTGCTTTCGAGAATCTCTAAGACAACAATAAACGTGAGTGTGCTCAGAACAAAAGAACTGTGTTTCCTACACACGGATCATATCTAGTTCAACTCTGCTTCTGAAACTGATACAAACCACAGGTCCTCTAACATCCATTGCTTTTCAGTTACGAGCGAGAAACGTGTGAGCTTTGTGAATGATGTAGCTTCGTTTGAGCTGAAAAGGGAGTGTGTTTACCTGAAGTGAAGTCTTGCTGGTAGGAAGACACAGAGCCAGGGATTTAACTCCATTTCTGAAGGTAAAAACACAGCAAAGTTCTCATCCATGAAACACACTCTGTTTAGAGCAACAAGCAAACTCTTGCATTCTAGTTTCTCTAATACTACAGGAAATTTGAGTGTGCTCTGAACAAAAGAACTGTGTTTCCTACATACATGGATCATATCTAGTTCAAGTCTGCTTCTGAAACTGATAAAAAACCACAGGTCCTCTAAAATCCAATGCTTTCCAGTTAAGAGTGAGAAACATGTGAGCTTCGTGAATGTTGAAGCTTTGTTTGAGCTGAAAAGTGACTGCGTTATCTGAAACGAAGTCTTGCTTATAGGAAGACACAGAGCCTGACATTTAACAACATGTCAGAAGTGAAATACACAGCACAGTTCTCATCCATGAAACACACTGTGCTTTAGAGCAAGAAGCAAACACTTGCTTTCTACAGTCTCTATTACAGCAGGAAACAAGAGTGTGCTCTGAACAAAAGAACTGTGTTTGCTACACACACGGACCATATCTAGTTCAACTCCGTTCTGGAACTGATAAAAAACACATGTCCTCTAACATCCAATGTTTTTCACTTAAGGGCGAGAAATGTGTGAGCTTCGTGTACGATGTAGCTTCCTTTGAGGTAAAAAGTGAATGCATTTACCTGAAACGAAGTCTTGATTGTAGGAAGACATAGAGCATGGGATTTAACTCCACTTCTGAAGGTAAACAAATAGCACAGTTCTCATCCATGAAACACACTCTGCTATAGAGCAAGAAGCACACTCTTGCATTCTAGAATCTCTAATACAGCAGGAAATGTGAGTGTGCTCTGAAAAAAAGAACTGTGTTTCCTACAAACACGGACCATATCTAGGTCAACTCTGCTTCTGACACTGATGCAAACCACAGCTCCTCTAACATCCAATGCTTTTCAGTTAAGAGCTAGAAACGTGTGAGCATCGTGAAATATGTAGCTTCCTTTGAGCTGAAAAGTGACTGCGTTTGCCTGAAAAGAAGTCTTGCTTGTAGGAAGACACAGAGCCTGGGTTTTAACTCCATTTCTGAAGGGAAACAGAAAGCACAGTTCTCATCCATGAAACACACTCTGCTTTAGAGCAAGACGCACGGTCTTGCTTCTAGATTCTCTAAGACAGCAAGAAACGTGAGTGTTCTCAGAATAAAAGAACTGAGTTTCCTACACACATGGACCGTATCTAGTTCAACTATGTTTCTGAAACTGATACAAAACACAGGACCTCTAACATCCAATGCTTTGAAGTTAACAGCAAGAACCGTGTGTTCTTGGTGAACAATGTAACTACATTTGAGCTGAAAAGGGAATGCGTTTAACTGAAATGAAGTCTTGCTTGTAGGAAGACACAGAGCCTGAGATTTAACTCCATGTCTGAAGCGAAACACACAGCATAGTTCTCATCCAGGAAACACACTCTGCTTTAGAGCAACAACCACGCTCTTGCTTTCTAGAGTCTCTAAGACAGCAAGAAAAGTGAGTGTGCTCAGAACAAAATAACTGTATTTGCTACACACATGGATCATATCTAGTTAAAACTGCTTCTGAAACTGATACAAATCACAGATCCTCAAACCTCCAATGCTTTTCAGTTAAGAACTTGAAACATGTGAGCTTCGTGAACAATGTTGCTTCGTATGAGCTGAAAAGTGACTGCGTTTTCCTGAGGCAAATTCTTGCTTGGAGTAAGACACAGAGCCTGGGATTTAACTCCACTTCTGAAGGTAAACACACAGCACAGTTCTCATCCATGAAACACACTCTGCTTTAGAGCAAGTAGCAAGCTCTTGCTTTCTAGAATCTCTAAGACAACAATAAACGTGAGTGTGCTCAGAACAAAAGAACTGTGTTTCCTACACACGGATCATATCTCGTTCAACTCTGCTTCTGAAACTGATACAATCCACAGGTCCTCTAACATCCATTGCTTTTCAGTTACGAGCGAGAAACGTGTGAGCTTTGTGAATGATGTAGCTTCGTTTGAGCAGAAAAGTGAGTGTGTTTACCTGAAGTGAAGTCTTGCTTGTAGGAAGACACAGAGCCAGGGATTTAACTCCATTTCTGAAGGTAAAAACACAGCAGAGTTCTCATCCATGAAACACACTCTGTTTAGAGCAACAAGCAAACTCTTGCATTCTAGTTTCTCTAATACTACAGGAAATTTGAGTGTGCTCTGAACAAAAGAACTGTGTTTCCTACACACATGGATCATATCTAGTTCAAGTCTGCTTCTGAAACTGATAAAAAACCACAGGTCCTCTAAAATCCAATGCTTTCCAGTTAAGAGCGAGAAACGTGTGAGCTTCGTGAATGTTGAAGCTTTGTTTGAGCTGAAAAGTGACTGCGTTATCTGAAACGAAGTCTTGCTTATAGGAAGACACAGAGCCTGACATTTAACAACATGTCAGAAGTGAAATACACAGCACAGTTCTTATCCATGAAACACACTGTGCTTTAGAGCAAGAAGCAAACACTTGCTTTCTACAGTCTCTATTACAGCAGGAAACAAGAGTGTGCTCTGAACAAAAGAACTGTGTTTGCTACACACACGGACCATATCTAGTTCAACTCCGTTCTGGAACTGATAAAAAACACAGGTCCTCTAACATCCAATGATTTTCACTTAAGGGCGAGAAATGTGTGAGCTTCGTGTACGATGTAGCTTCCTTTGAGGTAAAAAGTGAATGCATTTACCTGAAATGAAGTCTTGATTGTAGGAAGACATAGAGCATGGGATTTAACTCCACTTCTGAAGGTAAACAAATAGCACAGTTCTCATCCATGAAACACACTCTGCTATAGAGCAAGAAGCACACTCTTGCATTCTAGAATCTCTAATACAGCAGGAAATGTGAGTGTGCTCTGAAAAAAAGAACTGTGTTTCCTACAAACACGGACCATATCTAGGTCAACTCTGCTTCTGAAACTGATGCAAACCACAGCTCCTCTAACATCCAATGCTTTTCAGTTAAGAGCTAGAAACGTGTGAGCATCGTGAAATATGTAGCTTCCTTTGAGCTGAAAAGTGACTGCGTTTGCCTGAAAAGAAGTCTTGCTTGTAGGAAGACACAGAGCCTGGGTTTTAACTCCATTTCTGAAGGGAAACAGAAAGCACAGTTCTCATCCATGAAACACACTCTGCTTTAGAGCAAGACGCACGGTCTTGCTTCTAGATTCTCTAAGACAGCAAGAAACGTGAGTGTTCTCAGAATAAAAGAACTGAGTTTCCTACACACATGGACCGTATCTAGTTCAACTATGTTTCTGAAACTGATACAAAACACAGGACCTCTAACATCCAATGCTTTGAAGTTAAGAGCAAGAACCGTGTGTTCTTGGTGAACAATGTAACTACATTTGAGCTGAAAAGGGAATGCGTTTAACTGAAATGAAGTCTTGCTTGTAGGAAGACACAGAGCCTGGGATTTAACTCCATGTCTGAAGGGAAACACACAGCATAGTTCTCATCCAGGAAACACACTCTGCTTTAGAGCAACAACCACGCTCTTGCTTTCTAGAGTCTCTAAGACAGCAAGAAAAGTGAGTGTGCTCAGAACAAAAGAACTGTATTTGCTACACACATGGATCATATCTAGTTAAAACTGCTTCTGAAACTGATACAAATCACAGATCCTCAAACCTCCAAAGCTTTTCAGTTAAGAACTTGAAACGTGTGAGCTTCGTGAACAATGTTGCTTCGTATGAGCTGAAAAGTGACTGCGTTTTCCTGAGGCAAATTCTTGCTTGGAGTAAGACACAGAGCCTGGGATTTAACTCCACTTCTGAAGGTAAACACACAGCACAGTTCTCATCCATGAAACACACTCTGCTTTAGAGCAAGAAGCAAGCTCTTGCTTTCGAGAATCTCTAAGACAACAATAAACGTGAGTGTGCTCAGAACAAAAGAACTGTGTTTCCTACACACGGATCATATCTAGTTCAACTCTGCTTCTGAAACTGATACAAACCACAGGTCCTCTAACATCCATTGCTTTTCAGTTACGAGCGAGAAACGTGTGAGCTTTGTGAATGATGTAGCTTCGTTTGAGCTGAAAAGGGAGTGTGTTTACCTGAAGTGAAGTCTTGCTGGTAGGAAGACACAGAGCCAGGGATTTAACTCCATTTCTGAAGGTAAAAACACAGCAAAGTTCTCATCCATGAAACACACTCTGTTTAGAGCAACAAGCAAACTCTTGCATTCTAGTTTCTCTAATACTACAGGAAATTTGAGTGTGCTCTGAACAAAAGAACTGTGTTTCCTACATACATGGATCATATCTAGTTCAAGTCTGCTTCTGAAACTGATAAAAAACCACAGGTCCTCTAAAATCCAATGCTTTCCAGTTAAGAGTGAGAAACATGTGAGCTTCGTGAATGTTGAAGCTTTGTTTGAGCTGAAAAGTGACTGCGTTATCTGAAACGAAGTCTTGCTTATAGGAAGACACAGAGCCTGACATTTAACAACATGTCAGAAGTGAAATACACAGCACAGTTCTCATCCATGAAACACACTGTGCTTTAGAGCAAGAAGCAAACACTTGCTTTCTACAGTCTCTATTACAGCAGGAAACAAGAGTGTGCTCTGAACAAAAGAACTGTGTTTGCTACACACACGGACCATATCTAGTTCAACTCCGTTCTGGAACTGATAAAAAACACATGTCCTCTAACATCCAATGTTTTTCACTTAAGGGCGAGAAATGTGTGAGCTTCGTGTACGATGTAGCTTCCTTTGAGGTAAAAAGTGAATGCATTTACCTGAAACGAAGTCTTGATTGTAGGAAGACATAGAGCATGGGATTTAACTCCACTTCTGAAGGTAAACAAATAGCACAGTTCTCATCCATGAAACACACTCTGCTATAGAGCAAGAAGCACACTCTTGCATTCTAGAATCTCTAATACAGCAGGAAATGTGAGTGTGCTCTGAAAAAAAGAACTGTGTTTCCTACAAACACGGACCATATCTAGGTCAACTCTGCTTCTGACACTGATGCAAACCACAGCTCCTCTAACATCCAATGCTTTTCAGTTAAGAGCTAGAAACGTGTGAGCATCGTGAAATATGTAGCTTCCTTTGAGCTGAAAAGTGACTGCGTTTGCCTGAAAAGAAGTCTTGCTTGTAGGAAGACACAGAGCCTGGGTTTTAACTCCATTTCTGAAGGGAAACAGAAAGCACAGTTCTCATCCATGAAACACACTCTGCTTTAGAGCAAGACGCACGGTCTTGCTTCTAGATTCTCTAAGACAGCAAGAAACGTGAGTGTTCTCAGAATAAAAGAACTGAGTTTCCTACACACATGGACCGTATCTAGTTCAACTATGTTTCTGAAACTGATACAAAACACAGGACCTCTAACATCCAATGCTTTGAAGTTAACAGCAAGAACCGTGTGTTCTTGGTGAACAATGTAACTACATTTGAGCTGAAAAGGGAATGCGTTTAACTGAAATGAAGTCTTGCTTGTAGGAAGACACAGAGCCTGAGATTTAACTCCATGTCTGAAGCGAAACACACAGCATAGTTCTCATCCAGGAAACACACTCTGCTTTAGAGCAACAACCACGCTCTTGCTTTCTAGAGTCTCTAAGACAGCAAGAAAAGTGAGTGTGCTCAGAACAAAATAACTGTATTTGCTACACACATGGATCATATCTAGTTAAAACTGCTTCTGAAACTGATACAAATCACAGATCCTCAAACCTCCAATGCTTTTCAGTTAAGAACTTGAAACATGTGAGCTTCGTGAACAATGTTGCTTCGTATGAGCTGAAAAGTGACTGCGTTTTCCTGAGGCAAATTCTTGCTTGGAGTAAGACACAGAGCCTGGGATTTAACTCCACTTCTGAAGGTAAACACACAGCACAGTTCTCATCCATGAAACACACTCTGCTTTAGAGCAAGTAGCAAGCTCTTGCTTTCTAGAATCTCTAAGACAACAATAAACGTGAGTGTGCTCAGAACAAAAGAACTGTGTTTCCTACACACGGATCATATCTCGTTCAACTCTGCTTCTGAAACTGATACAATCCACAGGTCCTCTAACATCCATTGCTTTTCAGTTACGAGCGAGAAACGTGTGAGCTTTGTGAATGATGTAGCTTCGTTTGAGCAGAAAAGTGAGTGTGTTTACCTGAAGTGAAGTCTTGCTTGTAGGAAGACACAGAGCCAGGGATTTAACTCCATTTCTGAAGGTAAAAACACAGCAGAGTTCTCATCCATGAAACACACTCTGTTTAGAGCAACAAGCAAACTCTTGCATTCTAGTTTCTCTAATACTACAGGAAATTTGAGTGTGCTCTGAACAAAAGAACTGTGTTTCCTACACACATGGATCATATCTAGTTCAAGTCTGCTTCTGAAACTGATAAAAAACCACAGGTCCTCTAAAATCCAATGCTTTCCAGTTAAGAGCGAGAAACGTGTGAGCTTCGTGAATGTTGAAGCTTTGTTTGAGCTGAAAAGTGACTGCGTTATCTGAAACGAAGTCTTGCTTATAGGAAGACACAGAGCCTGACATTTAACAACATGTCAGAAGTGAAATACACAGCACAGTTCTTATCCATGAAACACACTGTGCTTTAGAGCAAGAAGCAAACACTTGCTTTCTACAGTCTCTATTACAGCAGGAAACAAGAGTGTGCTCTGAACAAAAGAACTGTGTTTGCTACACACACGGACCATATCTAGTTCAACTCCGTTCTGGAACTGATAAAAAACACAGGTCCTCTAACATCCAATGATTTTCACTTAAGGGCGAGAAATGTGTGAGCTTCGTGTACGATGTAGCTTCCTTTGAGGTAAAAAGTGAATGCATTTACCTGAAATGAAGTCTTGATTGTAGGAAGACATAGAGCATGGGATTTAACTCCACTTCTGAAGGTAAACAAATAGCACAGTTCTCATCCATGAAACACACTCTGCTATAGAGCAAGAAGCACACTCTTGCATTCTAGAATCTCTAATACAGCAGGAAATGTGAGTGTGCTCTGAAAAAAAGAACTGTGTTTCCTACAAACACGGACCATATCTAGGTCAACTCTGCTTCTGAAACTGATGCAAACCACAGCTCCTCTAACATCCAATGCTTTTCAGTTAAGAGCTAGAAACGTGTGAGCATCGTGAAATATGTAGCTTCCTTTGAGCTGAAAAGTGACTGCGTTTGCCTGAAAAGAAGTCTTGCTTGTAGGAAGACACAGAGCCTGGGTTTTAACTCCATTTCTGAAGGGAAACAGAAAGCACAGTTCTCATCCATGAAACACACTCTGCTTTAGAGCAAGACGCACGGTCTTGCTTCTAGATTCTCTAAGACAGCAAGAAACGTGAGTGTTCTCAGAATAAAAGAACTGAGTTTCCTACACACATGGACCGTATCTAGTTCAACTATGTTTCTGAAACTGATACAAAACACAGGACCTCTAACATCCAATGCTTTGAAGTTAAGAGCAAGAACCGTGTGTTCTTGGTGAACAATGTAACTACATTTGAGCTGAAAAGGGAATGCGTTTAACTGAAATGAAGTCTTGCTTGTAGGAAGACACAGAGCCTGAGATTTAACTCCATGTCTGAAGCGAAACACACAGCATAGTTCTCATCCAGGAAACACACTCTGCTTTAGAGCAACAACCACGCTCTTGCTTTCTAGAGTCTCTAAGACAGCAAGAAAAGTGAGTGTGCTCAGAACAAAAGAACTGTATTTGCTACACACATGGATCATATCTAGTTAAAACTGCTTCTGAAACTGATACAAATCACAGATCCTCAAACCTCCAATGCTTTTCAGTTAAGAACTTGAAACGTGTGAGCTTCGTGAACAATGTTGCTTCGTATGAGCTGAAAAGTGACTGCGTTTTCCTGAGGCAAATTCTTGCTTGGAGTAAGACACAGAGCCTGGGATTTAACTCCACTTCTGAAGGTAAACACACAGCACAGTTCTCATCCATGAAACACACTCTGCTTTACAGCAAGTAGCAAGCTCTTGCTTTCTAGAATCTCTAAGACAACAATAAACGTGAGTGTGCTCAGAACAAAAGAACTGTGTTTCCTACACACGGATCATATCTCGTTCAACTCTGCTTCTGAAACTGATACAATCCACAGGTCCTCTAACATCCATTGCTTTTCAGTTACGAGCGAGAAACGTGTGAGCTTTGTGAATGATGTAGCTTCGTTTGAGCAGAAAAGTGAGTGTGTTTACCTGAAGTGAAGTCTTGCTTGTAGGAAGACACAGAGCCAGGGATTTAACTCCATTTCTGAAGGTAAAAACACAGCAAAGTTCTCATCCATGAAACACACTCTGTTTAGAGCAACAAGCAAACTCTTGCATTCTAGTTTCTCTAATACTACAGGAAATTTGAGTGTGCTCTGAACAAAAGAACTGTGTTTCCTACACACATGGATCATATCTAGTTCAAGTCTGCTTCTGAAACTGATAAAAAACCACAGGTCCTCTAAAATCCAATGCTTTCCAGTTAAGAGCGAGAAACGTGTGAGCTTCGTGAATGTTGAAGCTTTGTTTGAGCTGAAAAGTGACTGCGTTATCTGAAACAAAGTCTTGCTTATAGGAAGACACAGAGCCTGACATTTAACAACATGTCAGAAGTGAAATACACAGCACAGTTCTCATCCATGAAACACACTGTGCTTTAGAGCAAGAAGCAAACACTTGCTTTCTACAGTCTCTATTACAGCAGGAAACAAGAGTGTGCTCTGAACAAAAGAACTGTGTTTGCTACACACACGGACCATATCTAGTTCAACTCCGTTCTGGAACTGATAAAAAACACAGGTCCTCTAACATCCAATGATTTTCACTTAAGGGCGAGAAATGTGTGAGCTTCGTGTACGATGTAGCTTCCTTTGAGGTAAAAAGTGAATGCATTTACCTGAAATGAAGTCTTGATTGTAGGAAGACATAGAGCATGGGATTTAACTCCACTTCTGAAGGTAAACAAATAGCACAGTTCTCATCCATGAAACACACTCTGCTATAGAGCAAGAAGCACACTCTTGCATTCTAGAATCTCTAATACAGCAGGAAATGTGAGTGTGCTCTGAAAAAAAGAACTGTGTTTCCTACAAACACGGACCATATCTAGGTCAACTCTGCTTCTGAAACTGATGCAAACCACAGCTCCTCTAACATCCAATGCTTTTCAGTTAAGAGCTAGAAACGTGTGAGCATCGTGAAATATGTAGCTTCCTTTGAGCTGAAAAGTGACTGCGTTTACCTGAAAAGAAGTCTTGCTTGTAGAAAGACACAGAGCCTGGGTTTTAACTCCATTTCTGAAGGGAAACAGAAAGCACAGTTCTCATCCATGAAACACACTCTGCTTTAGAGCAAGACGCACGGTCTTGCTTCTAGATTCTCTAAGACAGCAAGAAACGTGAGTGTTCTCAGAATAAATGAACTGAGTTTCCTACACACATGGACCATATCTAGTTCAACTATGCTTCTGAAATTGATACAAAACACAGGACCTCTAACATCCAATGCTTTTAAGTTAAGAGCAAGAACCGTGTGTTCTTGGTGAACAATGTAACTACATTTGAGCTGAAAAGGGACTGCTTTTAACTGAAATGAAGTCTTGCTTGTAGGAAGACACAGAGCCTGGGATTTAACTCCATGTCTGAAGGGAAACACACAGCATAGTTCTCATCCAGGAAACACACTCTGCTTTAGAGCAACAACCACGCTCTTGCTTTCTAGAGTCTCTAAGACAGCAAGAAAAGTGAGTGTGCTCAGAACAAAGAACTGTATTTGCTACACACATGGATCATATCTAGTTAAAACTGCTTCTGAAACTGATACAAATAACAGATCCTCAAAGCTCCAATGCTTTTCAGTTAAGAACTTGAAACGTGTGAGCTTCGTGAACAATGTTGCTTCGTATGAGCTGAAAAGTGACTGCGTTTTCCTGAGGCAAATTCTTGCTTGGAGTAAGACACAGAGCCTGGGATTTAACTCCACTTCTGAAGGTAAACACACAGCACAGTTCTCATCCATGAAACACACTCTGCTTTAGAGCAAGTAGCAAGCTCTTGCTTTCTAGAATCTCTAAGACAACAATAAACGTGAGTGTGCTCAGAACAAAAGAACTGTGTTTCCTACACACGGATCATATCTCGTTCAACTCTGCTTCTGAAACTGATACAATCCACAGGTCCTCTAACATCCATTGCTTTTCAGTTACGAGCGAGAAACGTGTGAGCTTTGTGAATGATGTAGCTTCGTTTGAGCAGAAAAGTGAGTGTGTTTACCTGAAGTGAAGTCTTGCTTGTAGGAAGACACAGAGCCAGGGATTTAACTCCATTTCTGAAGGTAAAAACACAGCAAAGTTCTCATCCATGAAACACACTCTGTTTAGAGCAACAAGCAAACTCTTGCATTCTAGTTTCTCTAATACTACAGGAAATTTGAGTGTGCTCTGAACAAAAGAACTGTGTTTCCTACACACATGGATCATATCTAGTTCAAGTCTGCTTCTGAAACTGATAAAAAACCACAGGTCCTCTAAAATCCAATGCTTTCCAGTTAAGAGCGAGAAACGTGTGAGCTTCGTGAATGTTGAAGCTTTGTTTGAGCTGAAAAGTGACTGCGTTATCTGAAACAAAGTCTTGCTTATAGGAAGACACAGAGCCTGACATTTAACAACATGTCAGAAGTGAAATACACAGCACAGTTCTCATCCATGAAACACACTGTGCTTTAGAGCAAGAAGCAAACACTTGCTTTCTACAGTCTCTATTACAGCAGGAAACAAGAGTGTGCTCTGAACAAAAGAACTGTGTTTGCTACACACACGGACCATATCTAGTTCAACTCCGTTCTGGAACTGATAAAAAACACAGGTCCTCTAACATCCAATGATTTTCACTTAAGGGCGAGAAATGTGTGAGCTTCGTGTACGATGTAGCTTCCTTTGAGGTAAAAAGTGAATGCATTTACCTGAAATGAAGTCTTGATTGTAGGAAGACATAGAGCATGGGATTTAACTCCACTTCTGAAGGTAAACAAATAGCACAGTTCTCATCCATGAAACACACTCTGCTATAGAGCAAGAAGCACACTCTTGCATTCTAGAATCTCTAATACAGCAGGAAATGTGAGTGTGCTCTGAAAAAAAGAACTGTGTTTCCTACAAACACGGACCATATCTAGGTCAACTCTGCTTCTGAAACTGATGCAAACCACAGCTCCTCTAACATCCAATGCTTTTCAGTTAAGAGCTAGAAACGTGTGAGCATCGTGAAATATGTAGCTTCCTTTGAGCTGAAAAGTGACTGCGTTTACCTGAAAAGAAGTCTTGCTTGTAGAAAGACACAGAGCCTGGGTTTTAACTCCATTTCTGAAGGGAAACAGAAAGCACAGTTCTCATCCATGAAACACACTCTGCTTTAGAGCAAGACGCACGGTCTTGCTTCTAGATTCTCTAAGACAGCAAGAAACGTGAGTGTTCTCAGAATAAATGAACTGAGTTTCCTACACACATGGACCATATCTAGTTCAACTATGCTTCTGAAATTGATACAAAACACAGGACCTCTAACATCCAATGCTTTTAAGTTAAGAGCAAGAACCGTGTGTTCTTGGTGAACAATGTAACTACATTTGAGCTGAAAAGGGACTGCTTTTAACTGAAATGAAGTCTTGCTTGTAGGAAGACACAGAGCCTGGGATTTAACTCCATGTCTGAAGGGAAACACACAGCATAGTTCTCATCCAGGAAACACACTCTGCTTTAGAGCAACAACCACGCTCTTGCTTTCTAGAGTCTCTAAGACAGCAAGAAAAGTGAGTGTGCTCAGAACAAAGAACTGTATTTGCTACACACATGGATCATATCTAGTTAAAACTGCTTCTGAAACTGATACAAATAACAGATCCTCAAAGCTCCAATGCTTTTCAGTTAAGAACTTGAAACGTGTGAGCTTCGTGAACAATGTTGCTTCGTATGAGCTGAAAAGTGACTGCGTTTTCCTGAGGCAAATTCTTGCTTGGAGTAAGACACAGAGCCTGGGATTTAACTCCACTTCTGAAGGTAAACACACAGCACAGTTCTCATCCATGAAACACACTCTGCTTTAGAGCAAGTAGCAAGCTCTTGCTTTCTAGAATCTCTAAGACAACAATAAACGTGAGTGTGCTCAGAACAAAAGAACTGTGTTTCCTACACACGGATCATATCTCGTTCAACTCTGCTTCTGAAACTGATACAATCCACAGGTCCTCTAACATCCATTGCTTTTCAGTTACGAGCGAGAAACGTGTGAGCTTTGTGAATGATGTAGCTTCGTTTGAGCAGAAAAGTGAGTGTGTTTACCTGAAGTGAAGTCTTGCTTGTAGGAAGACACAGAGCCAGGGATTTAACTCCATTTCTGAAGGTAAAAACACAGCAAAGTTCTCATCCATGAAACACACTCTGTTTAGAGCAATAAGCAAACTCTTGCATTCTAGTTTCTCTAATACTACAGGAAATTTGAGTGTGCTCTGAACAAAAGAACTGTGTTTCCTACACACATGGATCATATCTAGTTCAAGTCTGCTTCTGAAACTGATAAAAACCACAGGTCCTCTAAAATCCAATGCTTTGCATTTAAGAGCGAGAAACGTGTGAGCTTCGTGAATGTTGAAGCTTTGTTTGAGCTGAAAAGTGACTGCGTTATCTGAAACGAAGTCTTGCTTATAGGAAGACACAGAGCCTGACATTTAACAACATGTCAGAAGTGAAATACACAGCACAGTTCTCATCCATGAAACACACCGTGCTTTAGAGCAAGAAGCAAACACTTGCTTTCTACAGTCTCTATTACAGCAGGAAACAAGAGTGTGCTCTGAAAAAAAGAACTGTGTTTGCTACACACACGGACCATATCTAGTTCAACTCCGTTCTGGAACTGATAAAAAACACAGGTCCTCTAACATCCAATGATTTTCACTTAAGGGCGAGAAATGTGTGAGCTTCGTGTACGATGTAGCTTCCTTTGAGGTAAAAAGTGAATGCATTTACCTGAAATGAAGTCTTGATTGTAGGAAGACATAGAGCATGGGATTTAACTCCACTTCTGAAGGTAAACAAATAGCACAGTTCTCATCCATGAAACACACTCTGCTATAGAGCAAGAAGCACACTCTTGCATTCTAGAATCTCTAATACAGCAGGAAATGTGAGTGTGCTCTGAAAAAAAGAACTGTGTTTCCTACAAACACGGACCATATCTAGGTCAACTCTGCTTCTGAAACTGATGCAAACCACAGCTCCTCTAACATCCAATGCTTTTCAGTTAAGAGCTAGAAACGTGTGAGCATCGTGAAATATGTAGCTTCCTTTGAGCTGAAAAGTGACTGCGTTTACCTGAAAAGAAGTCTTGCTTGTAGGAAGACACAGAGCCTGGGTTTTAACTCCATTTCTGAAGGGAAACAGAAAGCACAGTTCTCATCCATGAAACACACTCTGCTTTAGAGCAAGACGCACGGTCTTGCTTCTAGATTCTCTAAGACAGCAAGAAACGTGAGTGTTCTCAGAATAAATGAACTGAGTTTCCTACACACATGGACCATATCTAGTTCAACTATGCTTCTGAAATTGATACAAAACACAGGACCTCTAACATCCAATGCTTTTAAGTTAATAGCAAGAACCGTGTGTTCTTGGTGAACAATGTAACTACATTTGAGCTGAAAAGGGACTGCTTTTAACTGAAATGAAGTCTTGCTTGTAGGAAGACACAGAGCCTGGGATTTAACTCCATGTCTGAAGGGAAACACACAGCATAGTTCTCATCCAGGAAACACACTCTGCTTTAGAGCAACAACCACGCTCTTGCTTTCTAGAGTCTCTAAGACAGCAAGAAAAGTGAGTGTGCTCAGAACAAAAGAACTGTATTTGCTACACACATGGATCATATCTAGTTAAAACTGCTTCTGAAACTGATACAAATCACAGATCCTCAAACCTCCAATGCTTTTCAGTTAAGAACTTGAAACGTGTGAGCTTCGTGAACAATGTTGCTTCGTATGAGCTGAAAAGTGACTGCGCTTTCCTGAGGCAAATTCTTGCTTGGAGTAAGACACAGAGCCTGGGATTTAACTCCACTTCTGAAGGTAAACACACAGCACAGTTCTCATCCATGAAACACACTCTGCTTTAGAGCAAGAAGCAAGCTCTTGCTTTCTAGAATCTCTAAGACAACAATAAACGTGAGTGTGCTCAGAACAAAAGAACTGTGTTTCCTACACACGGATCATATCTCGTTCCTCTCTGCTTCTGAAACTGATACAAACCACAGGTCCTCTAACATCCATTGCTTTTCAGTTACGAGCGAGAAACGTGTGAGCTTTGTGAATGATGTAGCTTCGTTTGAGCTGAAAAGGGAGTGTGTTTACCTGAAGTGAAGTCTTGCTGGTAGGAAGACACAGAGCCAGGGATTTAACTCCATTTCTGAAGGTAAAAACACAGCAAAGTTCTCATCCATGAAACACACTCTGTTTAGAGCAACAAGCAAACTCTTGCATTCTAGTTTCTCTAATACTACAGGAAATTTGAGTGTGCTCTGAACAAAAGAACTGTGTTTCCTACACACATGGATCATATCTAGTTCAAGTCTGCTTCTGAAACTGATAAAAACCACAGGTCCTCTAAAATCCATGCTTTGCAGTTAAGAGCGAGAAACGTGTGAGCTTCGTGAATGTTGAAGCTTTGTTTGAGCTGAAAAGTGACTGCGTTATCTGAAACGAAGTCTTGCTTATAGGAAGACACAGAGCCTGAGATTTAACAACATGTCAGAAGGGAAATACACAGCACAGTTCTCATCCATGAAACACACTGTGCTTTAGAGCAAGAAGCAAACACTTGCTTTCTACAGTCTCTATTACAGCAGGAAACATGAGTGTGCTCTGAACAAAAGAAATGTGTTTGCTACACACACGGACCATATCTAGTTCAACTCCGTTCTGGAACTGATAAAAAACACAGGTCCTCTAACATCCAATGATTTTCACTTAAGGGCGAGAAATGTGTGAGCTTCGTGTACGATGTAGCTTCCTTTGAGGTAAAAAGTGAATGCATTTACCTGAAACGAAGTCTTGATTGTAGGAAGACATAGAGCATGGGATTTAACTCCACTTCTGAAGGTAAACAAATAGCACAGTTCTCATCCATGAAACACACTCTGCTATAGAGCAAGAAGCACACTCTTGCATTCTAGAATCTCTAATACAGCAGGAAATGTGAGTGTGCTCTGAAAAAAAGAACTGTGTTTCCTACAAACACGGACCATATCTAGGTCAACTCTGCTTCTGAAACTGATGCAAACCACAGCTCCTCTAACATCCAATGCTTTTCAGTTAAGAGCTAGAAACGTGTGAGCTTCGTGAAATATGTAGCTTCCTTTGAGCTGAAAAGTGACTGCGTTTGCCTGAAAAGAAGTCTTGCTTGTAGGAAGACACAGAGCCTGGGTTTTAACTCCATTTCTGAATGGAAAGAGAAAGCACAGTTCTCATCCATGAAACACACTCTGCTTTAGAGCAAGACGCACGGTCTTGCTTCTAGATTCTCTAAGACAGCAAGAAACGTGAGTGTTCTCAGAATAAAAGAACTGAGTTTCCTACACACATGCACCGTATCTAGTTCAACTATGCTACTGAAACTGATACAAAACACAGGACCTCTAACATCCAATGCTTTTAAGTTAAGAGCAAGAACTGTGTGTTCTTGGTGAACAATGTAACTACATTTGAGCTGAAAATGGACTGCGTTTAACTGAAATGAAGTCTTGCTTGTAGGAAGACACAGAGCCTGGGATTCAACTCCAGGTCTGAAGCGAAACACACAGCACAGTTCTCATCCAGGAAACACACTCTGCTTTAGAGCAACAACCATGTTCTTGCTTTCTAGAGTCTCTAAGACAGCAAGAAAAGTGAGTGTGCTCAGAACAAAAGAACTGTGTTTCCTACACACGGATCATATCTTGTTCAACTCTGCTTCTGAAACTGATACAAACCACAGGTCCTCTAACATCCATTGCTTTTCAGTTACGAGCGAGAAACGTGTGAGCTTTGTGAATGATGTAGCTTCGTTTGAGCTGAAAAGGGAGTGTGTTTACCTGAAGTGAAGTCTTGCTGGTAGGAAGACACAGAGCCAGGGATTTAACTCCATTTCTGAAGGTAAAAACACAGCAAAGTTCTCATCCATGAAACACACTCTGTTTAGAGCAACAAGCAAACTCTTGCATTCTAGTTTCTCTAATACTACAGGAAATTTGAGTGTGCTCTGAACAAAAGAACTGTGTTTCCTACACACATGGATCATATCTAGTTCAAGTCTGCTTCTGAAACTGATAAAAACCACAGGTCCTCTAAAATCCAATGCTTTGCAGTTAAGAGCGAGAAACGTGTGAGCTTCGTGAATGTTGAAGCTTTGTTTGAGCTGAAAAGTGACTGCGTTATCTGAAATGAAGTCTTGCTTATAGGAAGACACAGAGCCTGAGATTTAACAACATGTCAGAAGGGAAATACACAGCACAGTTCTCATCCATGAAACACACTGTGCTTTAGAGCAAGAAGCAAACACTTGCTTTCTACAGTCTCTATTACAGCAGGAAACATGAGTGTGCTCTGAACAAAAGAACTGTGTTTGCTACACACACGGACCATATCTAGTTCAACTCCGTTCTGGAACTGATAAAAAACACAGGTCCTCTAAAATCCAATGATTTTCACTTAAGGGCGAGAAATGTGTGAGCTTCGTGTACGATGTAGCTTCCTTTGAGGTAAAAAGTGAATGCATTTACCTGAAACGAAGTCTTGATTGTAGGAAGACATAGAGCATGGGATTTAACTCCACTTCTGAAGGTAAACAAATAGCACAGTTCTCATCCATGAAACACACTCTGCTACAGAGCAAGAAGCACACTCTTGCATTCTAGAATCTCTAATACAGCAGGAAATGTGAGTGTGCTCTGAAAAAAAGAACTGTGTTTCCTACAAACACGGACCATATCTAGGTCAACTCTGCTTCTGAAACTGATGCAAACCACAGCTCCTCTAACATCCAATGCTTTTCAGTTAAGAGCTAGAAATGTGTGAGCTTCGTGAAATATGTAGCTTCCTTTGAGCTGAAAAGTGACTGCGTTTGCCTGAAAAGAAGTCTTGCTTGTAGGAAGACACAGAGCCTGGGTTTTAACTCCATTTCTGAAGGGAAACAGAAAGTACAGTTCTCATCCATGAATCACACTCTGCTTTAGAGCAAGACGCACGGTCTTGCTTCTAGATTCTCTAAGACAGCAAGAAACGTGAGTGTTCTCAGAATAAAAGAACTGAGTTTCCTACACACATGGACCGTATCTAGTTCAACTATGCTTCTGAAACTGATACAAAACACAGGACCTCTAACATCCAATGCTTTTAAGTTAAGAGCAAGAACTGTGTGTTCTTGGTGAACAATGTAACTACATTTGAGCTGAAAATGGACTGCGTTTAACTGAAATGAAGTCTTGCTTGTAGGAAGACACAGAGCCTGGGATTTAACTCCAGTTCTGAAGCGAAACACACAGCATAGTTCTCATCCAGGAAACACACTCTGCTTTAGAGCAACAACCATGCTCTTGCTTTCTAGAGTCTCTAAGACAGCAAGAAAATTGAGTGTGCTCAGAACAAAAGAACTGTATTTGCTACACACATGGACCATATCTAGTTAAAACTGCTTCTGAAACTTATACAAATCACAGATCCACAAACCTCCAATGCTTTTCAGTTAAGAACTTGAAACGTGTGAGCTTCGTGAACAATGTTGCTTCGTATGAGCTGAAAAGTGACTGCGTTTTCCTGAGGCAAATTCTTGCTTGGAGTAAGACACAGAGCCTGGGATTTAACTCCACTTCTGAAGGTAAACACACAGCACAGTTCTCATCCATGAAACACACTCTGCTTTAGAGCAAGGAGCAAGCTCTTGCTTTCTAGAATCTCTAAGACAACAATAAACGTGAGTGTGCTCAGAACAAAAGAACTGTGTTTCCTACACACGGATCATATCTCGTTCAACTCTGCTTCTGAAACTGATACAAACCACAGGTCCTCTAACATCCATTGCTTTTCAGTTACAAGCGAGAAACGTGTGAGCTTTGTGAATGATGTAGCTTCGTTTGAGCAGAAAAGTGAGTGTGTTTACCTGAAGTGAAGTCTTGCTTGTAGGAAGACACAGAGCCAGGGATTTAACTCCATTTCTGAAGGTAAAAACACAGCAAAGTTCTCATCCATGAAACACACTCTGTTTAGAGCAACAAGCAAACTCTTGCATTCTAGTTTCTCTAATACTACAGGAAATTTGAGTGTGCTCTGAACAAAAGAACTGTGTTTCCTACACACATGGATCATATCTAGTTCAAGTCTGCTTTTGAAACTGATAAAAACCACAGGTCCTCTAAAATCCAATGCTTTGCAGTTAAGAGCGAGAAACGTGTGAGCTTCGTGAATGTTGAAGCTTTGTTTGAGCTGAAAAGTGACTGCGTTATCTGAAACGAAGTCTTGCTTATAGGAAGACACAGAGCCTGAGATTTAACAACATGTCAGAAGGGAAATACACAGCACAGTTCTCATCCATGAAACACACTGTGCTTTAGAGCAAGAAGCAAACACTTGCTTTCTACAGTCTCTATTACAGCAGGAAACATGAGTGTGCTCTGAACAAAAGAACTGTGTTTGCTACACACACGGACCATATCTAGTTCAACTCTGTTCTGGAACTGATAAAAAACACAGGTCCTCTAACATCCAAAGATTTTCACTTAAGGGCGAGAAATGTGTGAGCTTCGTGTACGATGTAGCTTCCTTTGAGGTAAAAAGTGAATGCATTTACCTGAAATGAAGTCTTGATTGTAGGAAGACATAGAGCATGGGATTTAACTCCACTTCTGAAGGTAAACAAATAGCACAGTTCTCATCCATGAAACACACTCTGCTATAGAGCAAGAAGCACACTCTTGCATTCTAGAATCTCTAATACAGCAGGAAATGTGAGTGTGCTCTGAAAAAAAGAACTGTGTTTCCTACAAACACGGACCATATCTAGGTCAACTCTGTTCTGAAACTGATGCAAACCACAGCTCCTCTAACATCCAATGCTTTTCAGTTAAGAGCTAGAAACGTGTGAGCATCGTGAAATATGTAGCTTCCTTTGAGCTGAAAAGTGACTGCGTTTACCTGAAAAGAAGTCTTGCTTGTAGAAAGACACAGAGCCTGGGTTTTAACTCCATTTCTGAAGGGAAACAGAAAGCACAGTTCTCATCCATGAAACACACTCTGCTTTAGAGCAAGACGCACGGTCTTGCTTCTAGATTCTCTAAGACAGCAAGAAACGTGAGTGTTCTCAGAATAAATGAACTGAGTTTCCTACACACATGGACCATATCTAGTTCAACTATGCTTCTGAAACTGATACAAAACACAGGACCTCTAACATCCAATGCTTTTAAGTTAAGAGCAAGAACCGTGTGTTCTTGGTGAACAATGTAACTACATTTGAGCTGAAAAGGGACTGCTTTTAACTGAAATGAAATCTTGCTTGTAGGAAGACACAGAGCCTGGGATTTAACTCCATGTCTGAAGGGAAACACACAGCATAGTTCTCATCCAGGAAACACACTCTGCTTTAGAACAACAACCACGCTCTTGCTTTCTAGAGTCTCTAAGACAGCAAGAAAAGTGAGTGTGCTCAGAACAAAAGAACTGTATTTGCTACACACATGGATCATATCTAGTTCAAACTGCTTCTGAAACTGATACAAATCACAGATCCTCAAACCTCCAATGCTTTTCAGTTAAGAACTTGAAACGTGTGAGCTTCGTGAACAATGTTGCTTCGTATGAGCTGAAAAGTGACTGCGTTTTCCTGAGGCAAATTCTTGCTTGGAGTAAGACACAGAGCCTGGGATTTAACTCCACTTCTGAAGGTAAACACACAGCACAGTTCTCATCCATGAAACACACTCTGCTTTAGAGCAAGGAGCAAGCTCTTGCTTTCTAGAATCTCTAAGACAACAATAAACGTGAGTGTGCTCAGAACAAAAGAACTGTGTTTCCTACACACGGATCATATCTCGTTCAACTCTGCTTCTGAAACTGATACAAACCACAGGTCCTCTAACATCCATTGCTTTTCAGTTACGAGCGAGAAACGTGTGAGCTTTGTGAATGATGTAGCTTCGTTTGAGCAGAAAAGTGAGTGTGTTTACCTGAAGTGAAGTCTTGCTTGTAGGAAGACACAGAGCCAGGGATTTAACTCCATTTCTGAAGGTAAAAACACAGCAAAGTTCTCATCCATGAAACACACTCTGTTTAGAGCAACAAGCAAACACTTGCATTCTAGTTTCTCTAATACTACAGGAAATTTGAGTGTGCTCTGAACAAAAGAACTGTGTTTCCTACACACATGGATCATATCTAGTTCAAGTCTGCTTCTGAAACTGATAAAAACCACAGGTCCTCTAAAATCCAATGCTTTGCAGTTAAGAGCGAGAAACGTGTGAGCTTCGTGAATGTTGAAGCTTTGTTTGAGCTGAAAAGTGACTGCGTTATCTGAAACGAAGTCTTGCTTATAGGAAGACACAGAGCCTGAGATTTAACAACATGTCAGAAGTGAAATACACAGCACAGTTCTCATCCATGAAACACACTGTGCTTTAGAGCAAGAAGGAAACACTTGCTTTCTACAGTCTCTATTACAGCAGGAAACATGAGTGTGCTCTGAACAAAAGAACTGTGTTTGCTACACACACGGACCATATCTAGTTCAACTCTGTTCTGGAACTGATGAAAAACACAGGTCCTCTAACATCCAATGTTTTTCACTTAAGGGCGAGAAATGTGTGAGTTTCGTGTACGATGTAGCTTCCTTTGAGGTAAAAAGTGAATGCATTTACCTGAAACGAAGTCTTGATTGTAGGAAGACATAGAGCATGGGATTTAACTCCACTTCTGAAGGTAAACAAATAGCACAGTTCTCATCCATGAAACACACTCTGCTGTAGAGCAAGAAGCACACTCTTGCCTTCTAGAATCTCTAATACAGCAGGAAATATGAGTGTGCTCTGAAAAAAAGAAGTGTGTTTCCTACAACCACGGAATATATCTAGGTCAACTCTGCTTCTGAAACTGATGCAAACCACAGCTCCTCTAACATCCAATGCTTTTCAGTTAAGAACTAGAAACGTGTGAGCTTCGTGAAATATGTAGCTTCCTTTGAGCGGAAAAGTGACTGCGTTTGCCTGAAAAGAAGTCTTGCTTGTAGGAAGACACAGAGCCTGGGTGTTAACTCCATTTCTGAAGGGAAACAGAAAGCACACTTCTCATCCATGAAACACACTCTGCTTTACAGCAAGACGCACGGTCTTGCTTCTAGATTCTCTAAGACAGCAAGAAACGTGAGTGTTCTCAGAATAAATGAACTGAGTTTCCTACACACATGGACCATATCTAGTTCAACTATGCTTCTGAAACTGATACAAAACACAGGACCTCTAACATCCAATGCTTTTAAGTTAAGAGCAAGAACCGTGTGTTCTTGGTGAACAATGTAACTACATTTGAGCTGAAAAGGGACTGCTTTTAACTGAAATGAAATCTTGCTTGTAGGAAGACACAGAGCCTGGGATTTAACTCCATGTCTGAAGGGAAACACACAGCATAGTTCTCATCCAGGAAACACACTCTGCTTTAGAGCAACAACCACGCTCTTGCTTTCTAGAGTCTCTAAGACAGCAAGAAAAGTGAGTGTGCTCAGAACAAAATAACTGTATTTGCTACACACATGGATCATATCTAGTTCAAACTGCTTCTGAAACTGATACAAATCACAGATCCTCAAACCTCCAATGCTTTTCAGTTAAGAACTTGAAACGTGTGAGCTTCGTGAACAATGTTGCTTCGTATGAGCTGAAAAGTGACTGCGTTTTCCTGAGGCAAATTCTTGCTTGGAGTAAGACACAGAGCCTGGGATTTAACTCCACTTCTGAAGGTAAACACACAGCACAGTTCTCATCCATGAAACACACTCTGCTTTAGAGCAAGGAGCAAGCTCTTGCTTTCTAGAATCTCTAAGACAACAATAAACGTGAGTGTGCTCAGAACAAAAGAACTGTGTTTCCTACACACGGATCATATCTCGTTCAACTCTGCTTCTGAAACTGATACAAACCACAGGTCCTCTAACATCCATTGCTTTTCAGTTACGAGCGAGAAACGTGTGAGCTTTGTGAATGATGTAGCTTCGTTTGAGCAGAAAAGTGAGTGTGTTTACCTGAAGTGAAGTCTTGCTTGTAGGAAGACACAGAGCCAGGGATTTAACTCCATTTCTGAAGGTAAAAACACAGCAAAGTTCTCATCCATGAAACACACTCTGTTTAGAGCAACAAGCAAACACTTGCATTCTAGTTTCTCTAATACTACAGGAAATTTGAGTGTGCTCTGAACAAAAGAACTGTGTTTCCTACACACATGGATCATATCTAGTTCAAGTCTGCTTCTGAAACTGATAAAAACCACAGGTCCTCTAAAATCCAATGCTTTGCAGTTAAGAGCGAGAAACGTGTGAGCTTCGTGAATGTTGAAGCTTTGTTTGAGCTGAAAAGTGACTGCGTTATCTGAAACGAAGTCTTGCTTATAGGAAGACACAGAGCCTGAGATTTAACAACATGTCACAAGTGAAATACACAGCACAGTTCTCATCCATGAAACACACTGTGCTTTAGAGCAAGAAGGAAACACTTGCTTTCTACAGTCTCTATTACAGCAGGAAACATGAGTGTGCTCTGAACAAAAGAACTGTGTTTGCTACACACACGGACCATATCTAGTTCAACTCTGTTCTGGAACTGATGAAAAACACAGGTCCTCTAACATCCAATGTTTTTCACTTAAGGGCGAGAAATGTGTGAGTTTCGTGTACGATGTAGCTTCCTTTGAGGTAAAAAGTGAATGCATTTACCTGAAATGAAGTCTTGATTGTAGGAAGACATAGAGCATGGGATTTAACTCCACTTCTGAAGGTAAACAAATAGCACAGTTCTCATCCATGAAACACACTCTGCTATAGAGCAAGAAGCACACTCTTGCATTCTAGAATCTCTAATACAGCAGGAAATGTGAGTGTGCTCTGAAAAAAAGAACTGCGTTTCCTACAAACACGGACCATATCTAGGTCAACTCTGCTTCTGAAACTGATGCAAACCACATCTCCTCTAACATCCAATGCTTTTCAGTTAAGAGCTAGAAACGTGTGAGCTTCGTGAAATATGTAGCTTCCTTTGAGCTGAAAAGTGACTGTGTTTGCCTGAAAAGAAGTCTTGCTTGTAGGAAGACACAGAGCCTGGGTTTTAACTCCATTTCTGAAGGGAAACAGAAAGCACAGTTCTCATCCATGACACACACTCTGCTTTAGAGCAAGACGCACGGTCTTGCTTCTAGATTCTCTAAGACAGCAAGAAACGTGAGTGTTCTCAGAATAAAAGAACTGTGTTTCCTACACCCATGGACCATATCTAGTTCAACTATGCTTCTGAAACTGATACAAAACACAGGACCTCTAACATCCAATGCTTTTAAGTTAAGAGCAAGAACCGTGTGTTCTTGGTGAACAATGTAACTACATTTGAGCTGAAAAGGGACTGCGTTTAACTGAAATGAAGTCTTGCTTGTAGGAAGATACAGAGCCTGAGATTTAACTCCATGTCTGAAGCGAAACACACAGCATAGTTCTCATCCAGGAAATACACTCTGCTTTACAGCAACAACCACGCTCTTGCTTTCTAGAGTCTCTAAGACAGCAAGAAAATTGAGTGTGCTCAGAACAAAAGAACTGTATTTGCTACACACATGGATCATATCTAGTTAAAACTGCTTCTGAAACTTATACAAATCACAGATCCACAAACCTCCAATGCTTTTCAGTTAAGAACTTGAAACGTGTGAGCTTCGTGAACAATGTTGCTTCGTATGAGCTGAAAAGTGACTGCGTTTTCCTGAGGCAAATTCTTGCTTGGAGTAAGACACAGAGCCTGGGATTTAACTCCACTTCTGAAGGTAAACACACAGCACAGTTCTCATCCATGAAACACACTCTGCTTTAGAGCAAGGAGCAAGCTCTTGCTTTCTAGAATCTCTAAGACAACAATAAACGTGAGTGTGCTCAGAACAAAAGAACTGTGTTTCCTACACACGGATCATATCTCGTTCAACTCTGCTTCTGAAACTGATACAAACCACAGGTCCTCTAACATCCATTGCTTTTCAGTTACGAGCGAGAAACGTGTGAGCTTTGTGAATGATGTAGCTTCGTTTGAGCAGAAAAGTGAGTGTGTTTACCTGAAGTGAAGTCTTGCTTGTAGGAAGACACAGAGCCAGGGATTTAACTCCATTTCTGAAGGTAAAAACACAGCAAAGTTCTCATCCATGAAACACACTCTGTTTAGAGCAACAAGCAAACTCTTGCATTCTAGTTTCTCTAATACTACAGGAAATTTGAGTGTGCTCTGAACAAAAGAACTGTGTTTCCTACACACATGGATCATATCTAGTTCAAGTCTGCTTTTGAAACTGATAAAAACCACAGGTCCTCTAAAATCCAATGCTTTGCAGTTAAGAGCGAGAAACGTGTGAGCTTCGTGAATGTTGAAGCTTTGTTTGAGCTGAAAAGTGACTGCGTTATCTGAAACGAAGTCTTGCTTATAGGAAGACACAGAGCCTGAGATTTAACAACATGTCAGAAGGGAAATACACAGCACAGTTCTCATCCATGAAACACACTGTGCTTTAGAGCAAGAAGCAAACACTTGCTTTCTACAGTCTCTATTACAGCAGGAAACATGAGTGTGCTCTGAACAAAAGAACTGTGTTTGCTACACACACGGACCATATCTAGTTCAACTCTGTTCTGGAACTGATAAAAAACACAGGTCCTCTAACATCCAAAGATTTTCACTTAAGGGCGAGAAATGTGTGAGCTTCGTGTACGATGTAGCTTCCTTTGAGGTAAAAAGTGAATGCATTTACCTGAAATGAAGTCTTGATTGTAGGAAGACATAGAGCATGGGATTTAACTCCACTTCTGAAGGTAAACAAATAGCACAGTTCTCATCCATGAAACACACTCTGCTATAGAGCAAGAAGCACACTCTTGCATTCTAGAATCTCTAATACAGCAGGAAATGTGAGTGTGCTCTGAAAAAAAGAACTGTGTTTCCTACAAACACGGACCATATCTAGGTCAACTCTGCTTCTGAAACTGATGCAAACCACAGCTCCTCTAACATCCAATGCTTTTCAGTTAAGAGCTAGAAACGTGTGAGCATCGTGAAATATGTAGCTTCCTTTGAGCTGAAAAGTGACTGCGTTTACCTGAAAAGAAGTCTTGCTTGTAGAAAGACACAGAGCCTGGGTTTTAACTCCATTTCTGAAGGGAAACAGAAAGCACAGTTCTCATCCATGAAACACACTCTGCTTTAGAGCAAGACGCACGGTCTTGCTTCTAGATTCTCTAAGACAGCAAGAAACGTGAGTGTTCTCAGAATAAATGAACTGAGTTTCCTACACACATGGACCATATCTAGTTCAACTATGCTTCTGAAACTGATACAAAACACAGGACCTCTAACATCCAATGCTTTTAAGTTAAGAGCAAGAACCGTGTGTTCTTGGTGAACAATGTAACTACATTTGAGCTGAAAAGGGACTGCTTTTAACTGAAATGAAGTCTTGCTTGTAGGAAGACACAGAGCCTGGGATTTAACTCCATGTCTGAAGGGAAACACACAGCATAGTTCTCATCCAGGAAACACACTCTGCTTTAGAACAACAACCACGCTCTTGCTTTCTAGAGTCTCTAAGACAGCAAGAAAAGTGAGTGTGCTCAGAACAAAATAACTGTATTTGCTACACACATGGATCATATCTAGTTCAAACTGCTTCTGAAACTGATACAAATCACAGATCCTCAAACCTCCAATGCTTTTCAGTTAAGAACTTGAAACGTGTGAGCTTCGTGAACAATGTTGCTTCGTATGAGCTGAAAAGTGACTGCGTTTTCCTGAGGCAAATTCTTGCTTGGAGTAAGACACAGAGCCTGGGATTTAACTCCACTTCTGAAGGTAAACACACAGCACAGTTCTCATCCATGAAACACACTCTGCTTTAGAGCAAGGAGCAAGCTCTTGCTTTCTAGAATCTCTAAGACAACAATAAACGTGAGTGTGCTCAGAACAAAAGAACTGTGTTTCCTACACACGGATCATATCTCGTTCAACTCTGCTTCTGAAACTGATACAAACCACAGGTCCTCTAACATCCATTGCTTTTCAGTTACGAGCGAGAAACGTGTGAGCTTTGTGAATGATGTAGCTTCGTTTGAGCAGAAAAGTGAGTGTGTTTACCTGAAGTGAAGTCTTGCTTGTAGGAAGACACAGAGCCAGGGATTTAACTCCATTTCTGAAGGTAAAAACACAGCAAAGTTCTCATCCATGAAACACACTCTGTTTAGAGCAACAAGCAAACTCTTGCATTCTAGTTTCTCTAATACTACAGGAAATTTGAGTGTGCTCTGAACAAAAGAACTGTGTTTCCTACACACATGGATCATATCTAGTTCAAGTCTGCTTTTGAAACTGATAAAAACCACAGGTCCTCTAAAATCCAATGCTTTGCAGTTAAGAGCGAGAAACGTGTGAGCTTCGTGAATGTTGAAGCTTTGTTTGAGCTGAAAAGTGACTGCGTTATCTGAAACGAAGTCTTGCTTATAGGAAGACACAGAGCCTGAGATTTAACAACATGTCAGAAGGGAAATACACAGCACAGTTCTCATCCATGAAACACACTGTGCTTTAGAGCAAGAAGCAAACACTTGCTTTCTACAGTCTCTATTACAGCAGGAAACATGAGTGTGCTCTGAACAAAAGAACTGTGTTTGCTACACACACGGACCATATCTAGTTCAACTCTGTTCTGGAACTGATAAAAAACACAGGTCCTCTAACATCCAAAGATTTTCACTTAAGGGCGAGAAATGTGTGAGCTTCGTGTACGATGTAGCTTCCTTTGAGGTAAAAAGTGAATGCATTTACCTGAAATGAAGTCTTGATTGTAGGAAGACATAGAGCATGGGATTTAACTCCACTTCTGAAGGTAAACAAATAGCACAGTTCTCATCCATGAAACACACTCTGCTATAGAGCAAGAAGCACACTCTTGCATTCTAGAATCTCTAATACAGCAGGAAATGTGAGTGTGCTCTGAAAAAAAGAACTGTGTTTCCTACAAACACGGACCATATCTAGGTCAACTCTGCTTCTGAAACTGATGCAAACCACAGCTCCTCTAACATCCAATGCTTTTCAGTTAAGAGCTAGAAACGTGTGAGCATCGTGAAATATGTAGCTTCCTTTGAGCTGAAAAGTGACTGCGTTTACCTGAAAAGAAGTCTTGCTTGTAGAAAGACACAGAGCCTGGGTTTTAACTCCATTTCTGAAGGGAAACAGAAAGCACAGTTCTCATCCATGAAACACACTCTGCTTTAGAGCAAGACGCACGGTCTTGCTTCTAGATTCTCTAAGACAGCAAGAAACGTGAGTGTTCTCAGAATAAATGAACTGAGTTTCCTACACACATGGACCATATCTAGTTCAACTATGCTTCTGAAACTGATACAAAACACAGGACCTCTAACATCCAATGCTTTTAAGTTAAGAGCAAGAACCGTGTGTTCTTGGTGAACAATGTAACTACATTTGAGCTGAAAAGGGACTGCTTTTAACTGAAATGAAGTCTTGCTTGTAGGAAGACACAGAGCCTGGGATTTAACTCCATGTCTGAAGGGAAACACACAGCATAGTTCTCATCCAGGAAACACACTCTGCTTTAGAACAACAACCACGCTCTTGCTTTCTAGAGTCTCTAAGACAGCAAGAAAAGTGAGTGTGCTCAGAACAAAATAACTGTATTTGCTACACACATGGATCATATCTAGTTCAAACTGCTTCTGAAACTGATACAAATCACAGATCCTCAAACCTCCAATGCTTTTCAGTTAAGAACTTGAAACGTGTGAGCTTCGTGAACAATGTTGCTTCGTATGAGCTGAAAAGTGACTGCGTTTTCCTGAGGCAAATTCTTGCTTGGAGTAAGACACAGAGCCTGGGATTTAACTCCACTTCTGAAGGTAAACACACAGCACAGTTCTCATCCATGAAACACACTCTGCTTTAGAGCAAGGAGCAAGCTCTTGCTTTCTAGAATCTCTAAGACAACAATAAACGTGAGTGTGCTCAGAACAAAAGAACTGTGTTTCCTACACACGGATCATATCTCGTTCAACTCTGCTTCTGAAACTGATACAAACCACAGGTCCTCTAACATCCATTGCTTTTCAGTTACGAGCGAGAAACGTGTGAGCTTTGTGAATGATGTAGCTTCGTTTGAGCAGAAAAGTGAGTGTGTTTACCTGAAGTGAAGTCTTGCTTGTAGGAAGACACAGAGCCAGGGATTTAACTCCATTTCTGAAGGTAAAAACACAGCAAAGTTCTCATCCATGAAACACACTCTGTTTAGAGCAACAAGCAAACACTTGCATTCTAGTTTCTCTAATACTACAGGAAATTTGAGTGTGCTCTGAACAAAAGAACTGTGTTTCCTACACACATGGATCATATCTAGTTCAAGTCTGCTTCTGAAACTGATAAAAACCACAGGTCCTCTAAAATCCAATGCTTTGCAGTTAAGAGCGAGAAACGTGTGAGCTTCGTGAATGTTGAAGCTTTGTTTGAGCTGAAAAGTGACTGCGTTATCTGAAACGAAGTCTTGCTTATAGGAAGACACAGAGCCTGAGATTTAACAACATGTCAGAAGTGAAATACACAGCACAGTTCTCATCCATGAAACACACTGTGCTTTAGAGCAAGAAGGAAACACTTGCTTTCTACAGTCTCTATTACAGCAGGAAACATGAGTGTGCTCTGAACAAAAGAACTGTGTTTGCTACACACACGGACCATATCTAGTTCAACTCTGTTCTGGAACTGATGAAAAACACAGGTCCTCTAACATCCAATGTTTTTCACTTAAGGGCGAGAAATGTGTGAGTTTCGTGTACGATGTAGCTTCCTTTGAGGTAAAAAGTGAATGCATTTACCTGAAACGAAGTCTTGATTGTAGGAAGACATAGAGCATGGGATTTAACTCCACTTCTGAAGGTAAACAAATAGCACAGTTCTCATCCATGAAACACACTCTGCTGTAGAGCAAGAAGCACACTCTTGCCTTCTAGAATCTCTAATACAGCAGGAAATATGAGTGTGCTCTGAAAAAAAGAAGTGTGTTTCCTACAACCACGGAATATATCTAGGTCAACTCTGCTTCTGAAACTGATGCAAACCACAGCTCCTCTAACATCCAATGCTTTTCAGTTAAGAACTAGAAACGTGTGAGCTTCGTGAAATATGTAGCTTCCTTTGAGCGGAAAAGTGACTGCGTTTGCCTGAAAAGAAGTCTTGCTTGTAGGAAGACACAGAGCCTGGGTGTTAACTCCATTTCTGAAGGGAAACAGAAAGCACACTTCTCATCCATGAAACACACTCTGCTTTACAGCAAGACGCACGGTCTTGCTTCTAGATTCTCTAAGACAGCAAGAAACGTGAGTGTTCTCAGAATAAATGAACTGAGTTTCCTACACACATGGACCATATCTAGTTCAACTATGCTTCTGAAACTGATACAAAACACAGGACCTCTAACATCCAATGCTTTTAAGTTAAGAGCAAGAACCGTGTGTTCTTGGTGAACAATGTAACTACATTTGAGCTGAAAAGGGACTGCTTTTAACTGAAATGAAATCTTGCTTGTAGGAAGACACAGAGCCTGGGATTTAACTCCATGTCTGAAGGGAAACACACAGCATAGTTCTCATCCAGGAAACACACTCTGCTTTAGAGCAACAACCACGCTCTTGCTTTCTAGAGTCTCTAAGACAGCAAGAAAAGTGAGTGTGCTCAGAACAAAATAACTGTATTTGCTACACACATGGATCATATCTAGTTCAAACTGCTTCTGAAACTGATACAAATCACAGATCCTCAAACCTCCAATGCTTTTCAGTTAAGAACTTGAAACGTGTGAGCTTCGTGAACAATGTTGCTTCGTATGAGCTGAAAAGTGACTGCGTTTTCCTGAGGCAAATTCTTGCTTGGAGTAAGACACAGAGCCTGGGATTTAACTCCACTTCTGAAGGTAAACACACAGCACAGTTCTCATCCATGAAACACACTCTGCTTTAGAGCAAGGAGCAAGCTCTTGCTTTCTAGAATCTCTAAGACAACAATAAACGTGAGTGTGCTCAGAACAAAAGAACTGTGTTTCCTACACACGGATCATATCTCGTTCAACTCTGCTTCTGAAACTGATACAAACCACAGGTCCTCTAACATCCATTGCTTTTCAGTTACGAGCGAGAAACGTGTGAGCTTTGTGAATGATGTAGCTTCGTTTGAGCAGAAAAGTGAGTGTGTTTACCTGAAGTGAAGTCTTGCTTGTAGGAAGACACAGAGCCAGGGATTTAACTCCATTTCTGAAGGTAAAAACACAGCAAAGTTCTCATCCATGAAACACACTCTGTTTAGAGCAACAAGCAAACACTTGCATTCTAGTTTCTCTAATACTACAGGAAATTTGAGTGTGCTCTGAACAAAAGAACTGTGTTTCCTACACACATGGATCATATCTAGTTCAAGTCTGCTTCTGAAACTGATAAAAACCACAGGTCCTCTAAAATCCAATGCTTTGCAGTTAAGAGCGAGAAACGTGTGAGCTTCGTGAATGTTGAAGCTTTGTTTGAGCTGAAAAGTGACTGCGTTATCTGAAACGAAGTCTTGCTTATAGGAAGACACAGAGCCTGAGATTTAACAACATGTCACAAGTGAAATACACAGCACAGTTCTCATCCATGAAACACACTGTGCTTTAGAGCAAGAAGGAAACACTTGCTTTCTACAGTCTCTATTACAGCAGGAAACATGAGTGTGCTCTGAACAAAAGAACTGTGTTTGCTACACACACGGACCATATCTAGTTCAACTCTGTTTTGGAACTGATGAAAAACACAGGTCCTCTAACATCCAATGTTTTTCACTTAAGGGCGAGAAATGTGTGAGTTTCGTGTACGATGTAGCTTCCTTTGAGGTAAAAAGTGAATGCATTTACCTGAAATGAAGTCTTGATTGTAGGAAGACATAGAGCATGGGATTTAACTCCACTTCTGAAGGTAAACAAATAGCACAGTTCTCATCCATGAAACACACTCTGCTATAGAGCAAGAAGCACACTCTTGCATTCTAGAATCTCTAATACAGCAGGAAATGTGAGTGTGCTCTGAAAAAAAGAACTGCGTTTCCTACAAACACGGACCATATCTAGGTCAACTCTGCTTCTGAAACTGATGCAAACCACATCTCCTCTAACATCCAATGCTTTTCAGTTAAGAGCTAGAAACGTGTGAGCTTCGTGAAATATGTAGCTTCCTTTGAGCTGAAAAGTGACTGTGTTTGCCTGAAAAGAAGTCTTGCTTGTAGGAAGACACAGAGCCTGGGTTTTAACTCCATTTCTGAAGGGAAACAGAAAGCACAGTTCTCATCCATGACACACACTCTGCTTTAGAGCAAGACGCACGGTCTTGCTTCTAGATTCTCTAAGACAGCAAGAAACGTGAGTGTTCTCAGAATAAAAGAACTGAGTTTCCTACACACATGGACCATATCTAGTTCAACTATGCTTCTGAAACTGATACAAAACACAGGACCTCTAACATCCAATGCTTTTAAGTTAAGAGCAAGAACCGTGTGTTCTTGGTGAACAATGTAACTACATTTGAGCTGAAAAGGGACTGCGTTTAACTGAAATGAAGTCTTGCTTGTAGGAAGATACAGAGCCTGAGATTTAACTCCATGTCTGAAGCGAAACACACAGCATAGTTCTCATCCAGGAAATACACTCTGCTTTACAGCAACAACCACGCTCTTGCTTTCTAGAGTCTCTAAGACAGCAAGAAAATTGAGTGTGCTCAGAACAAAAGAACTGTATTTGCTACACACATGGATCATATCTAGTTAAAACTGCTTCTGAAACTTATACAAATCACAGATCCACAAACCTCCAATGCTTTTCAGTTAAGAACTTGAAACGTGTGAGCTTCGTGAACAATGTTGCTTCGTATGAGCTGAAAAGTGACTGCGTTTTCCTGAGGCAAATTCTTGCTTGGAGTAAGACACAGAGCCTGGGATTTAACTCCACTTCTGAAGGTAAACACACAGCACAGTTCTCATCCATGAAACACACTCTGCTTTAGAGCAAGGAGCAAGCTCTTGCTTTCTAGAATCTCTAAGACAACAATAAACGTGAGTGTGCTCAGAACAAAAGAACTGTGTTTCCTACACACGGATCATATCTCGTTCAACTCTGCTTCTGAAACTGATACAAACCACAGGTCCTCTAACATCCATTGCTTTTCAGTTACGAGCGAGAAACGTGTGAGCTTTGTGAATGATGTAGCTTCGTTTGAGCAGAAAAGTGAGTGTGTTTACCTGAAGTGAAGTCTTGCTTGTAGGAAGACACAGAGCCAGGGATTTAACTCCATTTCTGAAGGTAAAAACACAGCAAAGTTCTCATCCATGAAACACACTCTGTTTAGAGCAACAAGCAAACTCTTGCATTCTAGTTTCTCTAATACTACAGGAAATTTGAGTGTGCTCTGAACAAAAGAACTGTGTTTCCTACACACATGGATCATATCTAGTTCAAGTCTGCTTTTGAAACTGATAAAAACCACAGGTCCTCTAAAATCCAATGCTTTGCAGTTAAGAGCGAGAAACGTGTGAGCTTCGTGAATGTTGAAGCTTTGTTTGAGCTGAAAAGTGACTGCGTTATCTGAAACGAAGTCTTGCTTATAGGAAGACACAGAGCCTGAGATTTAACAACATGTCAGAAGGGAAATACACAGCACAGTTCTCATCCATGAAACACACTGTGCTTTAGAGCAAGAAGCAAACACTTGCTTTCTACAGTCTCTATTACAGCAGGAAACATGAGTGTGCTCTGAACAAAAGAACTGTGTTTGCTACACACACGGACCATATCTAGTTCAACTCTGTTCTGGAACTGATAAAAAACACAGGTCCTCTAACATCCAAAGATTTTCACTTAAGGGCGAGAAATGTGTGAGCTTCGTGTACGATGTAGCTTCCTTTGAGGTAAAAAGTGAATGCATTTACCTGAAATGAAGTCTTGATTGTAGGAAGACATAGAGCATGGGATTTAACTCCACTTCTGAAGGTAAACAAATAGCACAGTTCTCATCCATGAAACACACTCTGCTATAGAGCAAGAAGCACACTCTTGCATTCTAGAATCTCTAATACAGCAGGAAATGTGAGTGTGCTCTGAAAAAAAGAACTGTGTTTCCTACAAACACGGACCATATCTAGGTCAACTCTGCTTCTGAAACTGATGCAAACCACAGCTCCTCTAACATCCAATGCTTTTCAGTTAAGAGCTAGAAACGTGTGAGCATCGTGAAATATGTAGCTTCCTTTGAGCTGAAAAGTGACTGCGTTTACCTGAAAAGAAGTCTTGCTTGTAGAAAGACACAGAGCCTGGGTTTTAACTCCATTTCTGAAGGGAAACAGAAAGCACAGTTCTCATCCATGAAACACACTCTGCTTTAGAGCAAGACGCACGGTCTTGCTTCTAGATTCTCTAAGACAGCAAGAAACGTGAGTGTTCTCAGAATAAATGAACTGAGTTTCCTACACACATGGACCATATCTAGTTCAACTATGCTTCTGAAACTGATACAAAACACAGGACCTCTAACATCCAATGCTTTTAAGTTAAGAGCAAGAACCGTGTGTTCTTGGTGAACAATGTAACTACATTTGAGCTGAAAAGGGACTGCTTTTAACTGAAATGAAGTCTTGCTTGTAGGAAGACACAGAGCCTGGGATTTAACTCCATGTCTGAAGGGAAACACACAGCATAGTTCTCATCCAGGAAACACACTCTGCTTTAGAGCAACAACCACGCTCTTGCTTTCTAGTCTCTAAGACAGCAAGAAAAGTGAGTGTGCTCAGAACAAAACAACTGTATTTGCTACACACATGGATCATATCTAGTTCAAACTGCTTCTGAAACTGATACAAATCACAGATCCTCAAACCTCCAATGCTTTTCAGTTAAGAACTTGAAACGTGTGAGCTTCGTGAACAATGTTGCTTCGTATGAGCTGAAAAGTGACTGCGTTTTCCTGAGGCAAATTCTTGCTTGGAGTAAGACACAGAGCCTGGGATTTAACTCCACTTCTGAAGGTAAACACACAGCACAGTTCTCATCCATGAAACACACTCTGCTTTAGAGCAAGGAGCAAGCTCTTGCTTTCTAGAATCTCTAAGACAACAATAAACGTGAGTGTGCTCAGAACAAAAGAACTGTGTTTCCTACACACGGATCATATCTCGTTCAACTCTGCTTCTGAAACTGATACAAACCACAGGTCCTCTAACATCCATTGCTTTTCAGTTACGAGCGAGAAACGTGTGAGCTTTGTGAATGATGTAGCTTCGTTTGAGCAGAAAAGTGAGTGTGTTTACCTGAAGTGAAGTCTTGCTTGTAGGAAGACACAGAGCCAGGGATTTAACTCCATTTCTGAAGGTAAAAACACAGCAAAGTTCTCATCCATGAAACACACTCTGTTTAGAGCAACAAGCAAACACTTGCATTCTAGTTTCTCTAATACTACAGGAAATTTGAGTGTGCTCTGAACAAAAGAACTGTGTTTCCTACACACATGGATCATATCTAGTTCAAGTCTGCTTCTGATACTGATAAAAACCACAGGTCCTCTAAAATCCAATGCTTTGCAGTTAAGAGCGAGAAACGTGTGAGCTTCGTGAATGTTGAAGCTTTGTTTGAGCTGAAAAGTGACTGCGTTATCTGAAACGAAGTCTTGCTTATAGGAAGACACAGAGCCTGAGATTTAACAACATGTCAGAAGTGAAATACACAGCACAGTTCTCATCCATGAAACACACTGTGCTTTAGAGCAAGAAGGAAACACTTGCTTTCTACAGTCTCTATTACAGCAGGAAACATGAGTGTGCTCTGAACAAAAGAACTGTGTTTGCTACACACACGGACCATATCTAGTTCAACTCTGTTCTGGAACTGATGAAAAACACAGGTCCTCTAACATCCAATGTTTTTCACTTAAGGGCGAGAAATGTGTGAGCTTCGTGTACGATGTAGCTTCCTTTGAGGTAAAAAGTGAATGCATTTACCTGAAACGAAGTCTTGATTGTAGGAAGACATAGAGCATGGGATTTAACTCCACTTCTGAAGGTAAACAAATAGCACAGTTCTCATCCATGAAACACACTCTGCTATAGAGCAAGAAGCACACTCTTGCATTCTAGAATCTCTAATACAGCAGGAAATGTGAGTGTGCTCTGAAGAAAAGAACTGTGTTTCCTACAAACACGGACCATGTCTAGGTCAACACTGCTTCTGAAACTGATGCAAACCACAGCTCCTCTAACATCCAATGCTTTTCAGTTAAGAGCTAGAAACGTGTGAGCTTCGTGAAATATGTAGCTTCCTTTGAGCTGAAAAGTGACTGCGTTTGCCTGAAAAGAAGTCTTGCTTGTAGGAAGACACAGAGCCTGGGTTTTAACTCCATTTCTGAAGGGAAACAGAAAGCACAGTTCTCATCCATGACACACACTCTGCTTTAGAGCAAGACGCACGGTCTTGCTTCTAGATTCTCTAAGACAGCAAGAAACGTGAGTGTTCTCAGAATAAAAGAACTGAGTTTCCTACACACATGGACCGTATCTAGTTCAACTATGCTTCTGAAACTGATACAAAACACAGGACCTCTAACATCCAATGCTTTGAAGTTAAGAGCAAGAACCGTGTGTTCTTGGTGAACAATGTAACTACATTTGAGCTGAAAAGGGACTGCGTTTAACTGAAATGAAGTCTTGCTTGTAGGAAGACACAGAGCCTGAGATTTAACTCCATGTCTGAAGCGAAACACACAGCATAGTTCTCATCCAGGAAACACACTCTGCTTTACAGCAACAACCACGCTCTTGCTTTCTAGAGTCTCTAAGACAGCAAGAAAATTGAGTGTGCTCAGAACAAAAGAACTGTATTTGCTACACACATGGATCATATCTAGTTAAAACTGCTTCTGAAACTTATACAAATCACAGATCCACAAACCTCCAATGCTTTTCAGTTAAGAACTTGAAACGTGTGAGCTTCGTGAACAATGTTGCTTCGTATGAGCTGAAAAGTGACTGCGTTTTCCTGAGGCAAATTCTTGCTTGGAGTAAGACACAGAGCCTGGGATTTAACTCCACTTCTGAAGGTAAACACACAGCACAGTTCTCATCCATGAAACACACTCTGCTTTAGAGCAAGGAGCAAGCTCTTGCTTTCTAGAATCTCTAAGACAACAATAAACATGAGTGTGCTCAGAACAAAAGAACTGTGTTTCCTACACACGGATCATATCTCGTTCAACTCTGCTTCTGAAACTGATACAAACCACAGGTCCTCTAACATCCATTGCTTTTCAGTTATGAGCGAGAAACGTGTGAGCTTTGTGAATGATGTAGCTTCGTTTGAGCAGAAAAGTGAGTGTGTTTACCTGAAGTGAAGTCGTGCTTGTAGGAAGACACAGAGCCAGGGATTTAACTCCATTTCTGAGGGTAAAAACACAGCAAAGTTCTCATCCATGAAACACACTCTGTTTAGAGCAACAAGCAAACTCTTGCATTCTAGTTTCTCTAATACTACAGGAAATTTGAGTGTGCTCTGAACAAAAGAACTGTGTTTCCTACACACATGGATCATATCTAGTTCAAGTCTGCTTCTGAAACTGATAAAAACCACAGGTCCTCTAAAATCCAATGCTTTGCAGTTAAGAGCGAGAAACGTGTGAGCTTCGTGAATGTTGAAGCTTTGTTTGAGCTGAAAAGTGACTGCGTTATCTGAAACGAAGTCTTGCTTATAGGAAGACACAGAGCCTGAGATTTAACAACATGTCAGAAGTGAAATACACAGCACAGTTCTCATCCATGAAACACACTGTGCTTTAGAGCAAGAAGCAAACGCTTGCTTTCTACAGTCTCTATTACAGCAGGAAACATGAGTGTGCTCTGAACAAAAGAACTGTGTTTGCTACACACACGGACCATATCTAGTTCAACTCTGTTCTGGAACTGATGAAAAACACACGTCCTCTAACATCCAATGTTTTTCACTTAAGGGCGAGAAATGTGTGAGCTTCGTGTACGATGTAGCTTCCTTTGAGGTAAAAAGTGAATGCATTTACCTGAAACGAAGTCTTGATTGTAGGAAGACATAGAGCATGGGATTTAACTCCACTTCTGAAGGTAAACAAATAGCACAGTTCTCATCCATGAAACACACTCTGCTATAGAGCAAGAAGCACACTCTTGCATTCTAGAATCTCTAATACAGCAGGAAATGTGAGTGTGCTCTGAAGAAAAGAACTGTGTTTCCTACAAACACGGACCATGTCTAGGTCAACACTGCTTCTGAAACTGATGCAAACCACAGCTCCTCTAACATCCAATGCTTTTCAGTTAAGAGCTAGAAACGTGTGAGCTTCGTGAAATATGTAGCTTCCTTTGAGCTGAAAAGTGACTGTGTTTGCCTGAAAAGAAGTCTTGCTTGTAGGAAGACACAGAGCCTGGGTTTTAACTCCATTTCTGAAGGGAAACAGAAAGCACAGTTCTCATCCATGACACACACTCTGCTTTAGAGCAAGACGCACGGTCTTGCTTCTAGATTCTCTAAGACAGCAAGAAACGTGAGTGTTCTCAGAATAAAAGAACTGAGTTTCCTACACACATGGACCATATCTAGTTCAACTATGCTTCTGAAACTGATACAAAACACAGGACCTCTAACATCCAATGCTTTTAAGTTAAGAGCAAGAACCGTGTGTTCTTGGTGAACAATGTAACTACATTTGAGCTGAAAAGGGACTGCGTTTAACTGAAATGAAGTCTTGCTTGTAGGAAGATACAGAGCCTGAGATTTAACTCCATGTCTGAAGCGAAACACACAGCATAGTTCTCATCCAGGAAATACACTCTGCTTTACAGCAACAACCACGCTCTTGCTTTCTAGAGTCTCTAAGACAGCAAGAAAATTGAGTGTGCTCAGAACAAAAGAACTGTATTTGCTACACACATGGATCATATCTAGTTAAAACTGCTTCTGAAACTTATACAAATCACAGATCCACAAACCTCCAATGCTTTTCAGTTAAGAACTTGAAACGTGTGAGCTTCGTGAACAATGTTGCTTCGTATGAGCTGAAAAGTGACTGCGTTTTCCTGAGGCAAATTCTTGCTTGGAGTAAGACACAGAGCCTGGGATTTAACTCCACTTCTGAAGGTAAACACACAGCACAGTTCTCATCCATGAAACACACTCTGCTTTAGAGCAAGGAGCAAGCTCTTGCTTTCTAGAATCTCTAAGACAACAATAAACATGAGTGTGCTCAGAACAAAAGAACTGTGTTTCCACACACGGATCATATCTCGTTCAACTCTGCTTCTGAAACTGATACAAACCACAGGTCCTCTAACATCCATTGCTTTTCAGTTATGAGCGAGAAACGTGTGAGCTTTGTGAATGATGTAGCTTCGTTTGAGCAGAAAAGTGAGTGTGTTTACCTGAAGTGAAGTCGTGCTTGTAGGAAGACACAGAGCCAGGGATTTAACTCCATTTCTGAGGGTAAAAACACAGCAAAGTTCTCATCCATGAAACACACTCTGTTTAGAGCAACAAGCAAACTCTTGCATTCTAGTTTCTCTAATACTACAGGAAATTTGAGTGTGCTCTGAACAAAAGAACTGTGTTTCCTACACACATGGATCATATCTAGTTCAAGTCTGCTTCTGAAACTGATAAAAACCACAGGTCCTCTAAAATCCAATGCTTTGCAGTTAAGAGCGAGAAACGTGTGAGCTTCGTGAATGTTGAAGCTTTGTTTGAGCTGAAAAGTGACTGCGTTATCTGAAACGAAGTCTTGCTTATAGGAAGACACAGAGCCTGAGATTTAACAACATGTCAGAAGTGAAATACACAGCACAGTTCTCATCCATGAAACACACTGTGCTTTAGAGCAAGAAGCAAACACTTGCTTTCTACAGTCTCTATTACAGCAGGAAACATGAGTGTGCTCTGAACAAAAGAACTGTGTTTGCTACACACACGGACCATATCTAGTTCAACTCTGTTCTGGAACTGATGAAAAACACAGGTCCTCTAACATCCAATGTTTTTCACTTAAGGGCGAGAAATGTGTGAGCTTCGTGTACGATGTAGCTTCCTTTGAGGTAAAAAGTGAATGCATTTACCTGAAACGAAGTCTTGATTGTAGGAAGACATAGAGCATGGGATTTAACTCCACTTCTGAAGGTAAACAAATAGCACAGTTCTCATCCATGAAACACACTCTGCTATAGAGCAAGAAGCACACTCTTGCATTCTAGAATCTCTAATACAGCAGGAAATGTGAGTGTGCTCTGAAGAAAAGAACTGTGTTTCCTACAAACACGGACCATGTCTAGGTCAACTCTGCTTCTGAAACTGATGCAAACCACAGCTCCTCTAACATCCAATGCTTTTCAGTTAAGAGCTAGAAACGTGTGAGCTTCGTGAAATATGTAGCTTCCTTTGAGCTGAAAAGTGACTGCGTTTGCCTGAAAAGAAGTCTTGCTTGTAGGAAGACACAGAGCCTGGGTTTTAACTCCATTTCTGAAGGGAAACAGAAAGCACAGTTCTCATCCATGACACACACTCTGCTTTAGAGCAAGACGCACGGTCTTGCTTCTAGATTCTCTAAGACAGCAAGAAACGTGAGTGTTCTCAGAATAAAAGAACTGAGTTTCCTACACACATGGACCGTATCTAGTTCAACTATGCTTCTGAAACTGATACAAAACACAGGACCTCTAACATCCAATGGTTTTAAGTTAAGAGCAAGAACCGTGTGTTCTTGGTGAACAATGTAACTACATTTGAGCTGAAAAGGGACTGCTTTTAACTGAAATGAAGTCTTGCTTGTAGGAAGACACAGAGCCTGGGATTTAACTTCATGTCTGAAGGGAAACACACAGCATAGTTCTCATCCAGGAAACACACTCTGCTTTAGAGCAACAACCACGCTCTTGCTTTCTAGAGTCTCTAAGACAGCAAGAAAAGTGAGTGTGCTCAGAACAAAAGAACTGTATTTGCTACACACATGGATCATATCTAGTTAAAACTGCTTCTGAAACTGATACAAATCACAGATCCTCAAACCTCCAATGCTTTTCAGTTAAGAACTTGAAACGTGTGAGCTTCGTGAACAATGTTGCTTCGTATGAGCTGAAAAGTGACTGCGTTTTCCTGAGGCAAATTCTTGCTTGGAGTAAGACACAGAGCCTGGGATTTAACTCCACTTCTGAAGGTAAACACACAGCACAGTTCTCATCCATGAAACACACTCTGCTTTAGAGCAAGGAGCAAGCTCTTGCTTTCTAGAATCTCTAAGACAACAATAAACGTGAGTGTGCTCAGAACAAAAGAACTGTGTTTCCTACACACGGATCATATCTCGTTCAACTCTGCTTCTGAAACTGATACAAACCACAGGTCCTCTAACATCCATTGCTTTTCAGTTACGAGCGAGAAACGTGTGAGCTTTGTGAATGATGTAGCTTCGTTTGAGCAGAAAAGTGAGTGTGTTTACCTGAAGTGAAGTCTTGCTTGTAGGAAGACACAGAGCCAGGGATTTAACTCCATTTCTGAAGGTAAAAACACAGCAAAGTTCTCATCCATGAAACACACTCTGTTTAGAGCAACAAGCAAACTCTTGCATTCTAGTTTCTCTAATACTACAGGAAATTTGAGTGTGCTCTGAACAAAAGAGCTGTGTTTCCTACACACATGGATCATATCTAGTTCAAGTCTGCTTTTGAAACTGATAAAAACCACAGGTCCTCTAAAATCCAATGCTTTGCAGTTAAGAGCGAGAAACGTGTGAGCTTCGTGAATGTTGAAGCTTTGTTTGAGCTGAAAAGTGACTGCGTTATCTGAAACGAAGTCTTGCTTATAGGAAGACACAGAGCCTGAGATTTAACAACATGTCAGAAGGGAAATACACAGCACAGTTCTCATCCATGAAACACACTGTGCTTTAGAGCAAGAAGCAAACACTTGCTTTCTACAGTCTCTATTACTGCAGGAAACATGAGTGTGCTCTGAACAAAAGAACTGTGTTTGCTACACACACGGACCATATCTAGTTCAACTCTGTTCTGGAACTGATAAAAAACACAGGTCCTCTAACATCCAATGATTTTCACTTAAGGGCGAGAAATGTGTGAGCTTCGTGTACGATGTAGCTTCCTTTGAGGTAAAAAGTGAATGCATTTACCTGAAATGAAGTCTTGATTGTAGGAAGACATAGAGCATGGGATTTAACTCCACTTCTGAAGGTAAACAAATAGCACAGTTCTCATCCATGAAACACACTCTGCTATAGAGCAAGAAGCACACTCTTGCATTCTAGAATCTCTAATACAGCAGGAAATGTGAGTGTGCTCTGAAAAAAAGAACTGTGTTTCCTACAAACACGGACCATATCTAGGTCAACTCTGCTTCTGAAACTGATGCAAACCACAGCTCCTCTAACATCCAATGCTTTTCAGTTAAGAGCTAGAAACGTGTGAGCATCGTGAAATATGTAGCTTCCTTTGAGCTGAAAAGTGACTGCGTTTACCTGAAAAGAAGTCTTGCTTGTAGAAAGACACAGAGCCTGGGTTTTAACTCCATTTCTGAAGGGAAACAGAAAGCACAGTTCTCATCCATGAAACACACTCTGCTTTAGAGCAAGACGCACGGTCTTGCTTCTAGATTCTCTAAGACAGCAAGAAACGTGAGTGTTCTCAGAATAAATGAACTGAGTTTCCTACACACATGGACCATATCTAGTTCAACTATGCTTCTGAAACTGATACAAAACACAGGACCTCTAACATCCAATGCTTTTAAGTTAAGAGCAAGAACCATGTGTTCTTGGTGAACAATGTAACTACATTTGAGCTGAAAAGGGACTGCTTTTAACTGAAATGAAGTCTTGCTTGTAGGAAGACACAGAGCCTGGGATTTAACTCCATGTCTGAAGGGAAACACACAGCATAGTTCTCATCCAGGAAACACACTCTGCTTTAGAGCAACAACCACGCTCTTGCTTTCTAGAGTCTCTAAGACAGCAAGAAAAGTGAGTGTGCTCAGAACAAAATAACTGTATTTGCTACACACATGGATCATATCTAGTTCAAACTGCTTCTGAAACTGATAGAAATGACAGATCCTCAAACCTCCAATGCTTTTCAGTTAAGAACTTGAAACGTGTGAGCTTCGTGAACAATGTTGCTTCGTATGAGCTGAAAAGTGACTGCGTTTTCCTGAGGCAAATTCTTGCTTGGAGTAAGACACAGAGCCTGGGATTTAACTCCACTTCTGAAGGTAAACACACAGCACAGTTCTCATCCATGAAACACACTCTGCTTTAGAGCAAGGAGCAAGCTCTTGCTTTCTAGAATCTCTAAGACAACAATAAACGTGAGTGTGCTCAGAACAAAAGAACTGTGTTTCCTACACACGGATCATATCTCGTTCAACTCTGCTTCTGAAACTGATACAAACCACAGGTCCTCTAACATCCATTGCTTTTCAGTTACGAGCGAGAAACGTGTGAGCTTTGTGAATGATGTAGCTTCGTTTGAGCAGAAAAGTGAGTGTGTTTACCTGAAGTGAAGTCTTGCTTGTAGGAAGACACAGAGCCAGGGATTTAACTCCATTTCTGAAGGTAAAAACACAGCAAAGTTCTCATCCATGAAACACACTCTGTTTAGAGCAACAAGCAAACTCTTGCATTCTAGTTTCTCTAATACTACAGGAAATTTGAGTGTGCTCTGAACAAAAGAGCTGTGTTTCCTACACACATGGATCATATCTAGTTCAAGTCTGCTTTTGAAACTGATAAAAACCACAGGTCCTCTAAAATCCAATGCTTTGCAGTTAAGAGCGAGAAACGTGTGAGCTTCGTGAATGTTGAAGCTTTGTTTGAGCTGAAAAGTGACTGCGTTATCTGAAACGAAGTCTTGCTTATAGGAAGACACAGAGCCTGAGATTTAACAACATGTCAGAAGGGAAATACACAGCACAGTTCTCATCCATGAAACACACTGTGCTTTAGAGCAAGAAGGAAACACTTGCTTTCTACAGTCTCTATTACAGCAGGAAACATGAGTGTGCTCTGAACAAAAGAACTGTGTTTGCTACACACACGGACCATATCTAGTTCAACTCTGTTCTGGAACTGATAAAAAACACAGGTCCTCTAACATCCAAAGATTTTCACTTAAGGGCGAGAAATGTGTGAGCTTCGTGTACGATGTAGCTTCCTTTGAGGTAAAAAGTGAATGCATTTACCTGAAATGAAGTCTTGATTGTAGGAAGACATAGAGCATGGGATTTAACTCCACTTCTGAAGGTAAACAAATAGCACAGTTCTCATCCATGAAACACACTCTGCTATAGAGCAAGAAGCACACTCTTGCATTCTAGAATCTCTAATACAGCAGGAAATGTGAGTGTGCTCTGAAAAAAAGAACTGTGTTTCCTACAAACACGGACCATATCTAGGTCAACTCTGCTTCTGAAACTGATGCAAACCACAGCTCCTCTAACATCCAATGCTTTTCAGTTAAGAGCTAGAAACGTGTGAGCTTCGTGATATATGTAGCTTCCTTTGAGCTGAAAAGTGACTGCGTTTGCCTGAAAAGAAGTCTTGCTTGTAGGAAGACACAGAGCCTGGGTTTTAACTCCATTTCTGAAGGGAAACAGAAAGCACAGTTCTCATCCATGACACACACTCTGCTTTAGAGCAAGACGCACGGTCTTGCTTCTAGATTCTCTAAGACAGCAAGAAACGTGAGTGTTCTCAGAATAAAAGAACTGAGTTTCCTACACACATGGACCGTATCTAGTTCAACTATGCTTCTGAAACTGATACAAAACACAGGACCTCTAACATCCAATGCTTTTAAGTTAAGAGCAAGAACCGTGTGTTCTTGGTGAACAATGTAACTACATTTGAGCTGAAAAGGGACTGCGTTTAACTGAAATGAAGTCTTGCTTGTAGGAAGACACAGAGCCTGAGATTTAACTCCATGTCTGAAGCGAAACACACAGCATAGTTCTCATCCAGGAAACACACTCTGCTTTACAGCAACAACCACGCTCTTGCTTTCTAGAGTCTCTAAGACAGCAAGAAAATTGAGTGTGCTCAGAACAAAAGAACTGTATTTGCTACACACATGGATCATATCTAGTTCAAACTGCTTCTGAAACTGATACAAATCACAGATCCTCAAACCTCCAATGCTTTTCAGTTAAGAACTTGAAACGTGTGAGCTTCGTGAACAATGTTGCTTCATATGAGCTGAAAAGTGACTGCGTTTTCCTGAGGCAAATTCTTGCTTGGAGTAAGACACAGAGCCTGGGATTTAACTCCACTTCTGAAGGTAAACACACAGCACAGTTCTCATCCATGAAACACACTCTGCTTTAGAGCAAGGAGCAAGCTCTTGCTTTCTAGAATCTCTAAGACAACAATAAACGTGAGTGTGCTCAGAACAAAAGAACTGTGTTTCCTACACACGGATCATATCTCGTTCAACTCTGCTTCTGAAACTGATACAAACCACAGGTCCTCTAACATCCATTGCTTTTCAGTTACGAGCGAGAAACGTGTGAGCTTTGTGAATGATGTAGCTTCGTTTGAGCAGAAAAGTGAGTGTGTTTACCTGAAGTGAAGTCTTGCTTGTAGGAAGACACAGAGCCAGGGATTTAACTCCATTTCTGAAGGTAAAAACACAGCAAAGTTCTCATCCATGAAACACACTCTGTTTAGAGCAACAAGCAAACTCTTGCATTCTAGTTTCTCTAATACTACAGGAAATTTGAGTGTGCTCTGAACAAAAGAACTGTGTTTCCTACACACATGGATCATATCTAGTTCAAGTCTGCTTTTGAAACTGATAAAAACCACAGGTCCTCTAAAATCCAATGCTTTGCAGTTAAGAGCGAGAAACGTGTGAGCTTCGTGAATGTTGAAGCTTTGTTTGAGCTGAAAAGTGACTGCGTTATCTGAAACGAAGTCTTGCTTATAGGAAGACACAGAGCCTGAGATTTAACAACATGTCAGAAGGGAAATACACAGCACAGTTCTCATCCATGAAACACACTGTGCTTTAGAGCAAGAAGCAAACACTTGCTTTCTACAGTCTCTATTACAGCAGGAAACATGAGTGTGCTCTGAACAAAAGAACTGTGTTTGCTACACACACGGACCATATCTAGTTCAACTCTGTTCTGGAACTGATAAAAAACACAGGTCCTCTAAGATCCAATGATTTTCACTTAAGGGCGAGAAATGTGTGAGCTTCGTGTACGATGTAGCTTCCTTTGAGGTAAAAAGTGAATGCATTTACCTGAAATGAAGTCTTGATTGTAGGAAGACATAGAGCATGGGATTTAACTCCACTTCTGAAGGTAAACAAATAGCACAGTTCTCATCCATGAAACACACTCTGCTATAGAGCAAGAAGCACACTCTTGCATTCTAGAATCTCTAATACAGCAGGAAATGTGAGTGTGCTCTGAAGAAAAGAACTGTGTTTCCTACAAACACGGACCATGTCTAGGTCAACTCTGCTTCTGAAACTGATGCAAACCACAGCTCCTCTAACATCCAATGCTTTTCAGTTAAGAGCTAGAAACGTGTGAGCTTCGTGAAATATGTAGCTTCCTTTGAGCTGAAAAGTGACTGCGTTTGCCTGAAAAGAAGTCTTGCTTGTAGGAAGACACAGAGCCTGGGTTTTAACTCCATTTCTGAAGGGAAACAGAAAGCACAGTTCTCATCCATGACACACACTCTGCTTTAGAGCAAGACGCACGGTCTTGCTTCTAGATTCTCTAAGACAGCAAGAAACGTGAGTGTTCTCAGAATAAAAGAACTGAGTTTCCTACACACATGGACCGTATCTAGTTCAACTATGCTTCTGAAACTGATACAAAACACAGGACCTCTAACATCCAATGCTTTTAAGTTAAGAGCAAGAACCGTGTGTTCTTGGTGAACAATGTAACTACATTTGAGCTGAAAAGGGACTGCTTTTAACTGAAATGAAGTCTTGCTTGTAGGAAGACACAGAGCCTGGGATTTAACTTCATGTCTGAAGGGAAACACACAGCATAGTTCTCATCCAGGAAACACACTCTGCTTTAGAGCAACAACCACGCTCTTGCTTTCTAGAGTCTCTAAGACAGCAAGAAAAGTGAGTGTGCTCAGAACAAAAGAACTGTATTTGCTACACACATGGATCATATCTAGTTAAAACTGCTTCTGAAACTGATACAAATCACAGATCCTCAAACCTCCAATGCTTTTCAGTTAAGAACTTGAAACGTGTGAGCTTCGTGAACAATGTTGCTTCGTATGAGCTGAAAAGTGACTGCGTTTTCCTGAGGCAAATTCTTGCTTGGAGTAAGACACAGAGCCTGGGATTTAACTCCACTTCTGAATGTAAACACACAGCACAGTTCTCATCCATGAAACACACTCTGCTTTAGAGCAAGGAGCAAGCTCTTGCTTTCTAGAATCTCTAAGACAACAATAAACGTGAGTGTGCTCAGAACAAAAGAACTGTGTTTCCTACACACGGATCATATCTCGTTCAACTCTGCTTCTGAAACTGATACAAACCACAGGTCCTCTAACATCCATTGCTTTTCAGTTACGAGCGAGAAACGTGTGAGCTTTGTGAATGATGTAGCTTCGTTTGAGCAGAAAAGTGAGTGTGTTTACCTGAAGTGAAGTCTTGCTTGTAGGAAGACACAGAGCCAGGGATTTAACTCCATTTCTGAAGGTAAAAACACAGCAAAGTTCTCATCCATGAAACACACTCTGTTTAGAGCAACAAGCAAACACTTGCATTCTAGTTTCTCTAATACTACAGGAAATTTGAGTGTGCTCTGAACAAAAGAACTGTGTTTCCTACACACATGGATCATATCTAGTTCAAGTCTGCTTCTGAAACTGATAAAAACCACAGGTCCTCTAAAATCCAATGCTTTGCAGTTAAGAGCGAGAAACGTGTGAGCTTCGTGAATGTTGAAGCTTTGTTTGAGCTGAAAAGTGACTGCGTTATCTGAAACGAAGTCTTGCTTATAGGAAGACACAGAGCCTGAGATTTAACAACATGTCAGAAGGGAAATACACAGCACAGTTCTCATCCATGAAACACACTGTGCTTTAGAGCAAGAAGCAAACACTTGCTTTCTACAGTCTCTATTACAGCAGGAAACATGAGTGTGCTCTGAACAAAAGAACTGTGTTTGCTACACACACGGACCATATCTAGTTCAACTCTGTTCTGGAACTGATAAAAAACACAGGTCCTCTAAGATCCAATGATTTTCACTTAAGGGCGAGAAATGTGTGAGCTTCGTGTACGATGTAGCTTCCTTTGAGGTAAAAAGTGAATGCATTTACCTGAAATGAAGTCTTGATTGTAGGAAGACATAGAGCATGGGATTTAACTCCACTTCTGAAGGTAAACAAATAGCACAGTTCTCATCCATGAAACACACTCTGCTATAGAGCAAGAAGCACACTCTTGCATTCTAGAATCTCTAATACAGCAGGAAATGTGAGTGTGCTCTGAAAAAAAGAACTGTGTTTCCTACAAACACAGACCATATCTAGGTCAACTCTGCTTCTGAAACTGATGCAAACCACAGCTCCTCTAACATCCAATGCTTTTCAGTTAAGAGCTAGAAACGTGTGAGCATCGTGAAATATGTAGCTTCCTTTGAGCTGAAAAGTGACTGCGTTTACCTGAAAAGAAGTCTTGCTTGTAGAAAGACACAGAGCCTGGGTTTTAACTCCATTTCTGAAGGGAAACAGAAAGCACAGTTCTCATCCATGAAACGCACTCTGCTTTAGAGCAAGACGCACGGTCTTGCTTCTAGATTCTCTAAGACAGCAAGAAACGTGAGTGTTCTCAGAATAAATGAACTGAGTTTCCTACACACATGGACCATATCTAGTTCAACTCTGCTTCTGAAACTGATACAAAACACAGGACCTCTAACATCCAATGCTTTTAAGTTAAGAGCAAGAACCGTGTGTTCTTGGTGAACAATGTAACTACATTTGAGCTGAAAAGGGACTGCTTTTAACTGAAATGAAGTCTTGCTTGTAGGAAGACACAGAGCCTGGGATTTAACTCCATGTCTGAAGGGAAACACACAGCATAGTTCTCATCCAGGAAACACACTCTGCTTTAGAGCAACAACCACGCTCTTGCTTTCTAGAGTCTCTAAGACAGCAAGAAAAGTGAGTGTGCTCAGAATAAAAGAACTGTATTTGCTACACACATGGATCATATCTAGTTCAAACTGCTTCTGAAACTGATACAAATCACAGATCCTCAAACCTCCAATGCTTTTCAGTTAAGAACTTGAAACGTGTGAGCTTCGTGAACAATGTTGCTTCGTATGAGCTGAAAAGTGACTGCGTTTTCCTGAGGCAAATTCTTGCTTGGAGTAAGACACAGAGCCTGGGATTTAACTCCACTTCTGAAGGTAAACACACAGCACAGTTCTCATCCATGAAACACACTCTGCTTTAGAGCAAGGAGCAAGCTCTTGCTTTCTAGAATCTCTAAGACAACAATAAACGTGAGTGTGCTCAGAACAAAAGAACTGTGTTTCCTACACACGGATCATATCTCGTTCAACTCTGCTTCTGAAACTGATACAAACCACAGGTCCTCTAACATCCATTGCTTTTCAGTTACGAGCGAGAAACGTGTGAGCTTTGTGAATGATGTAGCTTCGTTTGAGCAGAAAAGTGAGTGTGTTTACCTGAAGTGAAGTCTTGCTTGTAGGAAGACACAGAGCCAGGGATTTAACTCCATTTCTGAAGGTAAAAACACAGCAAAGTTCTCATCCATGAAACACACTCTGTTTAGAGCAACAAGCAAACTCTTGCATTCTAGTTTCTCTAATACTACAGGAAATTTGAGTGTGCTCTGAACAAAAGAACTGTGTTTCCTACACACATGGATCATATCTAGTTCAAGTCTGCTTTTGAAACTGATAAAAACCACAGGTCCTCTAAAATCCAATGCTTTGCAGTTAAGAGCGAGAAACGTGTGAGCTTCGTGAATGTTGAAGCTTTGTTTGAGCTGAAAAGTGACTGCGTTATCTGAAACGAAGTCTTGCTTATAGGAAGACACAGAGCCTGAGATTTAACAACATGTCAGAAGGGAAATACACAGCACAGTTCTCATCCATGAAACACACTGTGCTTTAGAGCAAGAAGCAAACACTTGCTTTCTACAGTCTCTATTACAGCAGGAAACATGAGTGTGCTCTGAACAAAAGAACTGTGTTTGCTACACACACGGACCATATCTAGTTCAACTCTGTTCTGGAACTGATAAAAAACACAGGTCCTCTAACATCCAAAGATTTTCACTTAAGGGCGAGAAATGTGTGAGCTTCGTGTACGATGTAGCTTCCTTTGAGGTAAAAAGTGAATGCATTTACCTGAAATGAAGTCTTGATTGTAGGAAGACATAGAGCATGGGATTTAACTCCACTCTGAAGGTAAACAAATAGCACAGTTCTCATCCATGAAACACACTCTGCTATAGAGCAAGAAGCACACTCTTGCATTCTAGAATCTCTAATACAGCAGGAAATGTGAGTGTGCTCTGAAAAAAAGAACTGTGTTTCCTACAAACACGGACCATATCTAGGTCAACTCTGCTCCTGAAACTGATGCAAACCACAGCTCCCCTAACATCCAATGCTTTTCAGTTAAGAGCTAGAAACGTGTGAGCATCGTGAAATATGTAGCTTCCTTTGAGCTGAAAAGTGACTGCGTTTACCTGAAAAGAAGTCTTGCTTGTAGAAAGACACACAGCCTGGGTTTTAACTCCATTTCTGAAGGGAAACAGAAAGCACAGTTCTCATCCATGAAACACACTCTGCTTTAGAGCAAGACGCACGGTCTTGCTTCTAGATTCTCTAAGACAGCAAGAAACGTGAGTGTTCTCAGAATAAATGAACTGAGTTTCCTACACACATGGACCATATCTAGTTCAACTATGCTTCTGAAACTGATACAAAACACAGGACCTCTAACATCCAATGCTTTTAAGTTAAGAGCAAGAACCGTGTGTTCTTGGTGAACAATGTAACTACATTTGAGCTGAAAAGGGACTGCTTTTAACTGAAATGAAGTCTTGCTTGTAGGAAGACACAGAGCCTGGGATTTAACTCCATGTCTGAAGGGAAACACACAGCATAGTTCTCATCCAGGAAACACACTCTGCTTTAGAGCAACAACCACGCTCTTGCTTTCTAGAGTCTCTAAGACAGCAAGAAAAGTGAGTGTGCTCAGAACAAAATAACTGTATTTGCTACACACATGGATCATATCTAGTTCAAACTGCTTCTGAAACTGATAGAAATCACAGATCCTCAAACCTCCAATGCTTTTCAGTTAAGAACTTGAAACGTGTGAGCTTCGTGAACAATGTTGCTTCGTATGAGCTGAAAAGTGACTGCGTTTTCCTGAGGCAAATTCTTGCTTGGAGTAAGACACAGAGCCTGGGATTTAACTCCACTTCTGAAGGTAAACACACAGCACAGTTCTCATCCATGAAACACACTCTGCTTTAGAGCAAGGAGCAAGCTCTTGCTTTCTAGAATCTCTAAGACAACAATAAACGTGAGTGTGCTCAGAACAAAAGAACTGTGTTTCCTACACACGGATCATATCTCGTTCAACTCTGCTTCTGAAACTGATACAAACCACAGGTCCTCTAACATCCATTGCTTTTCAGTTACGAGCGAGAAACGTGTGAGCTTTGTGAATGATGTAGCTTCGTTTGAGCAGAAAAGTGAGTGTGTTTACCTGAAGTGAAGTCTTGCTTGTAGGAAGACACAGAGCCAGGGATTTAACTCCATTTCTGAAGGTAAAAACACAGCAAAGTTCTCATCCATGAAACACACTCTGTTTAGAGCAACAAGCAAACACTTGCATTCTAGTTTCTCTAATACTACAGGAAATTTGAGTGTGCTCTGAACAAAAGAACTTTGTTTCCTACACACATGGATCATATCTAGTTCAAGTCTGCTTCTGAAACTGATAAAAACCACAGGTCCTCTAAAATCCAATGCTTTGCAGTTAAGAGCGAGAAACCTGTGAGCTTCGTGAATGTTGAAGCTTTGTTTGAGCTGAAAAGTGACTGCGTTATCTGAAACGAAGTCTTGCTTATAGGAAGACACAGAGCCTGAGATTTAACAACATGTCAGAAGTGAAATACACAGCACAGTTCTCATCCATGAAACACACTGTGCTTTAGAGCAAGAAGGAAACACTTGCTTTCTACAGTCTCTATTACAGCAGGAAACATGAGTGTGCTCTGAACAAAAGAACTGTGTTTGCTACACACACGGACCATATCTAGTTCAACTCTGTTCTGGAACTGATGAAAAACACAGGTCCTCTAACATCCAATGTTTTTCACTTAAGGGCGAGAAATGTGTGAGCTTCGTGTACGATGTAGCTTCCTTTGAGGTAAAAAGTGAATGCATTTACCTGAAACGAAGTCTTGATTGTAGGAAGACATAGAGCATGGGATTTAACTCCACTTCTGAAGGTAAACAAATAGCACAGTTCTCATCCATGAAACACACTCTGCTATAGAGCAAGAAGCACACTCTTGCATTCTAGAATCTCTAATACAGCAGGAAATGTGAGTGTGCTCTGAAGAAAAGAACTGTGTTTCCTACAAACACGGACCATGTCTAGGTCAACTCTGCTTCTGAAACTGATGCAAACCACAGCTCCTCTAACATCCAATGCTTTTCAGTTAAGAGCTAGAAACGTGTGAGCTTCGTGAAATATGTAGCTTCCTTTGAGCTGAAAAGTGACTGCGTTTGCCTGAAAAGAAGTCTTGCTTGTAGGAAGACACAGAGCCTGGGTTTTAACTCCATTTCTGAAGGGAAACAGAAAGCACAGTTCTCATCCATGACACACACTCTGCTTTAGAGCAAGACGCACGGTCTTGCTTCTAGATTCTCTAAGACAGCAAGAAACGTGAGTGTTCTCAGAATAAAAGAACTGAGTTTCCTACACACATGGACCGTATCTAGTTCAACTATGCTTCTGAAACTGATACAAAACACAGGACCTCTAACATCCAATGCTTTTAAGTTAAGAGCAAGAACCGTGTGTTCTAGGTGAACAATGTAACTACATTTGAGCTGAAAAGGGACTGCGTTTAACTGAAATGAAGTCTTGCTTGTAGGAAGACACAGAGCCTGAGATTTAACTCCATGTCTGAAGCGAAACACACAGCATAGTTCTCATCCAGGAAACACACTCTGCTTTACAGCAACAACCACGCTCTTGCTTTCTAGAGTCTCTAAGACAGCAAGAAAATTGAGTGTGCTCAGAACAAAAGAACTGTATTTGCTACACACATGGATCATATCTAGTTAAAACTGCTTCTGAAACTTATACAAATCACAGATCCACAAACCTCCAATGCTTTTCAGTTAAGAACTTGAAACGTGTGAGCTTCGTGAACAATGTTGCTTCGTATGAGCTGAAAAGTGACTGCGTTTTCCTGAGGCAAATTCTTGCTTGGAGTAAGACACAGAGCCTGGGATTTAACTCCACTTCTGAAGGTAAACACACAGCACAGTTCTCATCCATGAAACACACTCTGCTTTAGAGCAAGGAGCAAGCTCTTGCTTTCTAGAATCTCTAAGACAACAATAAACGTGAGTGTGCTCAGAACAAAAGAACTGTGTTTCCTACACACGGATCATATCTCGTTCAACTCTGCTTCTGAAACTGATACAAACCACAGGTCCTCTAACATCCATTGCTTTTCAGTTACGAGCGAGAAACGTGTGAGCTTTGTGAATGATGTAGCTTCGTTTGAGCAGAAAAGTGAGTGTGTTTACCTGAAGTGAAGTCTTGCTTGTAGGAAGACACAGAGCCAGGGATTTAACTCCATTTCTGAAGGTAAAAACACAGCAAAGTTCTCATCCATGAAACACACTCTGTTTAGAGCAACAAGCAAACACTTGCATTCTAGTTTCTCTAATACTACAGGAAATTTGAGTGTGCTCTGAACAAAAGAACTGTGTTTCCTACACACATGGATCATATCTAGTTCAAGTCTGCTTCTGAAACTGATAAAAACCACAGGTCCTCTAAAATCCAATGCTTTGCAGTTAAGAGCGAGAAACCTGTGAGCTTCGTGAATGTTGAAGCTTTGTTTGAGCTGAAAAGTGACTGCGTTATCTGAAACGAAGTCTTGCTTATAGGAAGACACAGAGCCTGAGATTTAACAACATGTCAGAAGTGAAATACACAGCACAGTTCTCATCCATGAAACACACTGTGCTTTAGAGCAAGAAGGAAACACTTGCTTTCTACAGTCTCTATTACAGCAGGAAACATGAGTGTGCTCTGAACAAAAGAACTGTGTTTGCTACACACACGGACCATATCTAGTTCAACTCTGTTCTGGAACTGATGAAAAACACAGGTCCTCTAACATCCAATGTTTTTCACTTAAGGGCGAGAAATGTGTGAGCTTCGTGTACGATGTAGCTTCCTTTGAGGTAAAAAGTGAATGCATTTACCTGAAACGAAGTCTTGATTGTAGGAAGACATAGAGCATGGGATTTAACTCCACTTCTGAAGGTAAACAAATAGCACAGTTCTCATCCATGAAACACACTCTGCTATAGAGCAAGAAGCACACTCTTGCATTCTAGAATCTCTAATACAGCAGGAAATGTGAGTGTGCTCTGAAGAAAAGAACTGTGTTTCCTACAAACACGGACCATGTCTAGGTCAACTCTGCTTCTGAAACTGATGCAAACCACAGCTCCTCTAACATCCAATGCTTTTCAGTTAAGAGCTAGAAACGTGTGAGCTTCGTGAAATATGTAGCTTCCTTTGAGCTGAAAAGTGACTGCGTTTGCCTGAAAAGAAGTCTTGCTTGTAGGAAGACACAGAGCCTGGGTTTTAACTCCATTTCTGAAGGGAAACAGAAAGCACAGTTCTCATCCATGACACACACTCTGCTTTAGAGCAAGACGCACGGTCTTGCTTCTAGATTCTCTAAGACAGCAAGAAACGTGAGTGTTCTCAGAATAAAAGAACTGAGTTTCCTACACACATGGACCGTATCTAGTTCAACTATGCTTCTGAAACTGATACAAAACACAGGACCTCTAACATCCAATGCTTTTAAGTTAAGAGCAAGAACCGTGTGTTCTAGGTGAACAATGTAACTACATTTGAGCTGAAAAGGGACTGCGTTTAACTGAAATGAAGTCTTGCTTGTAGGAAGACACAGAGCCTGAGATTTAACTCCATGTCTGAAGCGAAACACACAGCATAGTTCTCATCCAGGAAACACACTCTGCTTTACAGCAACAACCACGCTCTTGCTTTCTAGAGTCTCTAAGACAGCAAGAAAATTGAGTGTGCTCAGAACAAAAGAACTGTATTTGCTACACACATGGATCATATCTAGTTAAAACTGCTTCTGAAACTTATACAAATCACAGATCCACAAACCTCCAATGCTTTTCAGTTAAGAACTTGAAACGTGTGAGCTTCGTGAACAATGTTGCTTCGTATGAGCTGAAAAGTGACTGCGTTTTCCTGAGGCAAATTCTTGCTTGGAGTAAGACACAGAGCCTGGGATTTAACTCCACTTCTGAAGGTAAACACACAGCACAGTTCTCATCCATGAAACACACTCTGCTTTAGAGCAAGGAGCAAGCTCTTGCTTTCTAGAATCTCTAAGACAACAATAAACGTGAGTGTGCTCAGAACAAAAGAACTGTGTTTCCTACACACGGATCATATCTCGTTCAACTCTGCTTCTGAAACTGATACAAACCACAGGTCCTCTAACATCCATTGCTTTTCAGTTACGAGTGAGAAACGTGTGAGCTTTGTGAATGATGTAGCTTCGTTTGAGCAGAAAAGTGAGTGTGTTTACCTGAAGTGAAGTCTTGCTTGTAGGAAGACACAGAGCCAGGGATTTAACTCCATTTCTGAAGGTAAAAACACAGCAAAGTTCTCATCCATGAAACACACTCTGTTTAGAGCAACAAGCAAACACTTGCATTCTAGTTTCTCTAATACTACAGGAAATTTGAGTGTGCTCTGAACAAAAGAACTGTGTTTCCTACACACATGGATCATATCTAGTTCAAGTCTGCTTCTGAAACTGATAAAAACCACAGGTCCTCTAAAATCCAATGCTTTGCAGTTAAGAGCGAGAAACCTGTGAGCTTCGTGAATGTTGAAGCTTTGTTTGAGCTGAAAAGTGACTGCGTTATCTGAAACGAAGTCTTGCTTATAGGAAGACACAGAGCCTGAGATTTAACAACATGTCAGAAGTGAAATACACAGCACAGTTCTCATCCATGAAACACACTGTGCTTTAGAGCAAGAAGGAAACACTTGCTTTCTACAGTCTCTATTACAGCAGGAAACATGAGTGTGCTCTGAACAAAAGAACTGTGTTTGCTACACACACGGACCATATCTAGTTCAACTCTGTTCTGGAACTGATGAAAAACACAGGTCCTCTAACATCCAATGTTTTTCATTTAAGGGCGAGAAATGTGTGAGCTTCGTGTACGATGTAGCTTCCTTTGAGGTAAAAAGTGAATGCATTTACCTGAAACGAAGTCTTGATTGTAGGAAGACATAGAGCATGGGATTTAACTCCACTTCTGAAGGTAAACAAATAGCACAGTTCTCATCCATGAAACACACTCTGCTATAGAGCAAGAAGCACACTCTTGCATTCTAGAATCTCTAATACAGCAGGAAATGTGAGTGTGCTCTGAAAAAAAGAACTGTGTTTCCTACAAACACGGACCATGTCTAGGTCAACTCTGCTTCTGAAACTGATGCAAACCACAGCTCCTCTAACATCCAATGCTTTTCAGTTAAGAGCTAGAAACGTGTGAGCTTCATGAAATATGTAGCTTCCTTTGAGCTGAAAAGTGACTGTGTTTGCCTGAAAAGAAGTCTTGCTTGTAGGAAGACACAGAGCCTGGGTTTTAACTCCATTTCTGAAGGGAAACAGAAAGCACAGTTCTCATCCATGACACACACTCTGCTTTAGAGCAAGACGCACGGTCTTGCTTCTAGATTCTCTAAGACAGCAAGAAACGTGAGTGTTCTCAGAATAAAAGAACTGAGTTTCCTACACACATGGACCGTATCTAGTTCAACTATGCTTCTGAAACTGATACAAAACACAGGACCTCTCACATCCAATGCTTTTAAGTTAAGAGCAAGAACCGTGTGTTCTTGGTGAACAATGTAACTACATTTGAGCTGAAAAGGGACTGCGTTTAACTGAAATGAAGTCTTGCTTGTAGGAAGACACAGAGCCTGAGATTTAACTCCATGTCTGAAGCGAAACACACAGCACAGTTCTCATCCATGAAACACACTCTGCTTTAGAGCAAGGAGCAAGCTCTTGCTTTCTAGAATCTCTAAGACAACAATAAACGTGAGTGTGCTCAGAACAAAAGAACTGTGTTTCCTACACACGGATCATATCTCGTTCAACTCTGCTTCTGAAACTGATACAAACCACAGGTCCTCTAACATCCATTGCTTTTCAGTTACGAGCGAGAAACGTGTGAGCTTTGTGAATGATGTAGCTTCGTTTGAGCAGAAAAGTGAGTGTGTTTACCTGAAGTGAAGTCTTGCTTGTAGGAAGACACAGAGCCAGGGATTTAACTCCATTTCTGAAGGTAAAAACACAGCAAAGTTCTCATCCATGAAACACACTCTGTTTAGAGCAACAAGCAAACTCTTGCATTCTAGTTTCTCTAATACTACAGGAAATTTGAGTGTGCTCTGAACAAAAGAACTGTGTTTCCTACACACATGGATCATATCTAGTTCAAGTCTGCTTTTGAAACTGATAAAAACCACAGGTCCTCTAAAATCCAATGCTTTGCAGTTAAGAGCGAGAAACGTGTGAGCTTCGTGAATGTTGAAGCTTTGTTTGAGCTGAAAAGTGACTGCGTTATCTGAAACGAAGTCTTGCTTATAGGAAGACACAGAGCCTGAGATTTAACAACATGTCAGAAGGGAAATACACAGCACAGTTCTCATCCATGAAACACACTGTGCTTTAGAGCAAGAAGGAAACACTTGCTTTCTACAGTCTCTATTACAGCAGGAAACATGAGTGTGCTCTGAACAAAAGAACTGTGTTTGCTACACACACGGACCATATCTAGTTCAACTCTGTTCTGGAACTGATAAAAAACACAGGTCCTCTAACATCCAAAGATTTTCACTTAAGGGCGAGAAATGTGTGAGCTTCGTGTACGATGTAGCTTCCTTTGAGGTAAAAAGTGAATGCATTTACCTGAAATGAAGTCTTGATTGTAGGAAGACATAGAGCATGGGATTTAACTCCACTTCTGAAGGTAAACAAATAGCACAGTTCTCATCCATGAAACACACTCTGCTATAGAGCAAGAAGCACACTCTTGCATTCTAGAATCTCTAATACAGCAGGAAATGTGAGTGTGCTCTGAAAAAAAGAACTGTGTTTCCTACAAACACGGACCATATCTAGGTCAACTCTGCTTCTGAAACTGATGCAAACCACAGCTCCTCTAACATCCAATGCTTTTCAGTTAAGAGCTAGAAACGTGTGAGCATCGTGAAATATGTAGCTTCCTTTGAGCTGAAAAGTGACTGCGTTTACCTGAAAAGAAGTCTTGCTTGTAGAAAGACACAGAGCCTGGGTTTTAACTCCATTTCTGAAGGGAAACAGAAAGCACAGTTCTCATCCATGAAACACACTCTGCTTTAGAGCAAGACACACGGTCTTGCTTCTAGATTCTCTAAGACAGCAAGAAACGTGAGTGTTCTCAGAATAAATGAACTGAGTTTCCTACACACATGGACCATATCTAGTTCAACTCTGCTTCTGAAACTGATACAAAACACAGGACCTCTAACATCCAATGCTTTTAAGTTAAGAGCAAGAACCGTGTGTTCTTGGTGAACAATGTAACTACATTTGAGCTGAAAAGGGACTGCTTTTAACTGAAATGAAGTCTTGCTTGTAGGAAGACACAGAGCCTGGGATTTAACTCCATGTCTGAAGGGAAACACACAGCATAGTTCTCATCCAGGAAACACACTCTGCTTTAGAGCAACAACCACGCTCTTGCTTTCTAGAGTCTCTAAGACAGCAAGAAAAGTGAGTGTGCTCAGAACAAAATAACTGTATTTGCTACACACATGGATCATATCTAGTTCAAACTGCTTCTGAAACTGATACAAATCACAGATCCTCAAACCTCCAATGCTTTTCAGTTAAGAACTTGAAACGTGTGAGCTTCGTGAACAATGTTGCTTCGTATGAGCTGAAAAGTGACTGCGTTTTCCTGAGGCAAATTCTTGCTTGGAGTAAGACACAGAGCCTGGGATTTAACTCCACTTCTGAAGGTAAACACACAGCACAGTTCTCATCCATGAAACACACTCTGCTTTAGAGCAAGGAGCAAGCTCTTGCTTTCTAGAATCTCTAAGACAACAATAAACGTGAGTGTGCTCAGAACAAAAGAACTGTGTTTCCTACACACGGATCATATCTCGTTCAACTCTGCTTCTGAAACTGATACAAACCACAGGTCCTCTAACATCCATTGCTTTTCAGTTACGAGCGAGAAACGTGTGAGCTTTGTGAATGATGTAGCTTTGTTTGAGCAGAAAAGTGAGTGTGTTTACCTGAAGTGAAGTCTTGCTTGTAGGAAGACACAGAGCCAGGGATTTAACTCCATTTCTGAAGGTAAAAACACAGCAAAGTTCTCATCCATGAAACACACTCTGTTTAGAGCAACAAGCAAACACTTGCATTCTAGTTTCTCTAATACTACAGGAAATTTGAGTGTGCTCTGAACAAAAGAACTGTGTTTCCTACACACATGGATCATATCTAGTTCAAGTCTGCTTCTGAAACTGATAAAAACCACAGGTCCTCTAAAATCCAATGCTTTGCAGTTAAGAGCAAGAAACGTGTGAGCTTCGTGAATGTTGAAGCTTTGTTTGAGCTGAAAAGTGACTGCGTTATCTGAAACGAAGTCTTGCTTATAGGAAGACACAGAGCCTGAGATTTAACAACATGTCAGAAGGGAAATACACAGCACAGTTCTCATCCATGAAACACACTGTGCTTTAGAGCAAGAAGCAAACACTTGCTTTCTACAGTCTCTATTACAGCAGGAAACATGAGTGTGCTCTGAACAAAAGAACTGTGTTTGCTACACACACGGACCATATCTAGTTCAACTCTGTTCTGGAACTGATGAAAAACACAGGTCCTCTAACATCCAATGTTTTTCACTTAAGGGCGAGAAATGTGTGAGCTTCGTGTACGATGTAGCTTCCTTTGAGGTAAAAAGTGAATGCATTTACCTGAAACGAAGTCTTGATTGTAGGAAGACATAGAGCATGGGATTTAACTCCACTTCTGAAGGTAAACAAATAGCACAGTTCTCATCCATGAAACACACTCTGCTATAGAGCAAGAAGCACACTCTTGCATTCTAGAATCTCTAATACAGCAGGAAATGTGAGTGTGCTCTGAAGAAAAGAACTGTGTTTCCTACAAACACGGACCATGTCTAGGTCAACTCTGCTTCTGAAACTGATGCAAACCACAGCTCCTCTAACATCCAATGCTTTTCAGTTAAGAGCTAGAAACGTGTGAGCTTCGTGAAATATGTAGCTTCCTTTGAGCTGAAAAGTGACTGCGTTTGCCTGAAAAGAAGTCTTGCTTGTAGGAAGACACAGAGCCTGGGTTTTAACTCCATTTCTGAAGGGAAACAGAAAGCACAGTTCTCATCCATGACACACACTCTGCTTTAGAGCAAGACGCACGGTCTTGCTTCTAGATTCTCTAAGACAGCAAGAAACGTGAGTGTTCTCAGAATAAAAGAACTGAGTTTCCTACACACATGGACCGTATCTAGTTCAACTATGCTTCTGAAACTGATACAAGACACAGGACCTCTAACATCCAATGCTTTTAAGTTAAGAGCAAGAACCGTGTGTTCTTGGTGAACAATGTAACTACATTTGAGCTGAAAAGGGACTGCGTTTAACTGAAATGAAGTCTTGCTTGTAGGAAGACACAGAGCCTGAGATTTAACTCCATGTCTGAAGCGAAACACACAGCATAGTTCTCATCCAGGAAACACACTCTGCTTTACAGCAACAACCACGCTCTTGCTTTCTAGAGTCTCTAAGACAGCAAGAAAATTGAGTGTGCTCAGAACAAAAGAACTGTATTTGCTACACACATGGATCATATCTAGTTAAAACTGCTTCTGAAACTTATACAAATCACAGATCCACAAACCTCCAATGCTTTTCAGTTAAGAACTTGAAACGTGTGAGCTTCGTGAACAATGTTGCTTCGTATGAGCTGAAAAGTGACTGCGTTTTCCTGAGGCAAATTCTTGCTTGGAGTAAGACACAGAGCCTGGGATTTAACTCCACTTCTGAAGGTAAACACACAGCACAGTTCTCATCCATGAAACACACTCTGCTTTAGAGCAAGGAGCAAGCTCTTGCTTTCTAGAATCTCTAAGACAACAATAAACGTGAGTGTGCTCAGAACAAAAGAACTGTGTTTCTTACACACGGATCATATCTCGTTCAACTCTGCTTCTGAAACTGATACAAACCACAGGTCCTCTAACATCCATTGCTTTTCAGTTACGAGCGAGAAACGTGTGAGCTTTGTGAATGATGTAGCTTCGTTTGAGCAGAAAAGTGAGTGTGTTTACCTGAAGTGAAGTCTTGCTTGTAGGAAGACACAGAGCCAGGGATTTAACTCCATTTCTGAAGGTAAAAACACAGCAAAGTTCTCATCCATGAAACACACTCTGTTTAGAGCAACAAGCAAACACTTGCATTCTAGTTTCTCTAATACTACAGGAAATTTGAGTGTGCTCTGAACAAAAGAACTGTGTTTCCTACACACATGGATCATATCTAGTTCAAGTCTGCTTCTGAAACTGATAAAAACCACAGGTCCTCTAAAATCCAATGCTTTGCAGTTAAGAGCAAGAAACGTGTGAGCTTCGTGAATGTTGAAGCTTTGTTTGAGCTGAAAAGTGACTGCGTTATCTGAAACGAAGTCTTGCTTATAGGAAGACACAGAGCCTGAGATTTAACAACATGTCAGAAGTGAAATACACAGCACAGTTCTCATCCATGAAACACACTGTGCTTTAGAGCAAGAAGGAAACACTTGCTTTCTACAGTCTCTATTACAGCAGGAAACATGAGTGTGCTCTGAACAAAAGAACTGTGTTTGCTACACACACGGACCATATCTAGTTCAACTCTGTTCTGGAACTGATGAAAAACACAGGTCCTCTAACATCCAATGTTTTTCACTTAAGGGCGAGAAATGTGTGAGCTTCGTGTACGATGTAGCTTCCTTTGAGGTAAAAAGTGAATGCATTTACCTGAAACGAAGTCTTGATTGTAGGAAGACATAGAGCATGGGATTTAACTCCACTTCTGAAGGTAAACAAATAGCACAGTTCTCATCCATGAAACACACTCTGCTATAGAGCAAGAAGCACACTCTTGCATTCTAGAATCTCTAATACAGCAGGAAATGTGAGTGTGCTCTGAAGAAAAGAACTGTGTTTCCTACAAACACGGACCATGTCTAGGTCAACTCTGCTTCTGAAACTGATGCAAACCACAGCTCCTCTAACATCCAATGCTTTTCAGTTAAGAGCTAGAAACGTGTGAGCTTCGTGAAATATGTAGCTTCCTTTGAGCTGAAAAGTGACTGCGTTTGCCTGAAAAGAAGTCTTGCTTGTAGAAAGACACAGAGCCTGGGTTTTAACTCCATTTCTGAAGGGAAACAGAAAGCACAGTTCTCATCCATGACACACACTCTGCTTTAGAGCAAGACGCACGGTCTTGCTTCTAGATTCTCTAAGACAGCAAGAAACGTGAGTGTTCTCAGAATAAAAGAACTGAGTTTCCTACACACATGGACCGTATCTAGTTCAACTATGCTTCTGAAACTGATACAAAACACAGGACCTCTAACATCCAATGCTTTTAAGTTAAGAGCAAGAACCGTGTGTTCTTGGTGAACAATGTAACTACATTTGAGCTGAAAAGGGACTGCGTTTAACTGAAATGAAGTCTTGCTTGTAGGAAGACACAGAGCCTGAGATTTAACTCCATGTCTGAAGCGAAACACACAGCATAGTTCTCATCCAGGAAACACACTCTGCTTTACAGCAACAACCACGCTCTTGCTTTCTAGAGTCTCTAAGACAGCAAGAAAATTGAGTGTGCTCAGAACAAAATAACTGTATTTGCTACACCCATGGATCATATCTAGTTAAAACTGCTTCTGAAACTTATACAAATCACAGATCCACAAACCTCCAATGCTTTTCAGTTAAGAACTGGAAACGTGTGAGCTTCGTGAACAATGTTGCTTCGTATGAGCTGAAAAGTGACTGCGTTTTCCTGAGGCAAATTCTTGCTTGGAGTAAGACACAGAGCCTGGGATTTAACTCCACTTCTGAAGGTAAACACACAGCACAGTTCTCATCCATGAAACACACTCTGCTTTAGAGCAAGGAGCAAGCTCTTGCTTTCTAGAATCTCTAAGACAACAATAAACGTGAGTGTGCTCAGAACAAAAGAACTGTGTTTCCTACACACGGATCATATCTCGTTCAACTCTGCTTCTGAAACTGATACAAACCACAGGTCCTCTAACATCCATTGCTTTTCAGTTACGAGCGAGAAACGTGTGAGCTTTGTGAATGATGTAGCTTCGTTTGAGCAGAAAAGTGAGTGTGTTTACCTGAAGTGAAGTCTTGCTTGTAGGAAGACACAGAGCCAGGGATTTAACTCCATTTCTGAAGGTAAAAACACAGCAAAGTTCTCATCCATGAAACACACTCTGTTTAGAGCAACAAGCAAACACTTGCATTCTAGTTTCTCTAATACTACAGGAAATTTGAGTGTGCTCTGAACAAAAGAACTGTGTTTGCTACACACACGGACCATATCTAGTTCAACTCTGTTCTGGAACTGATGAAAAACACAGGTCCTCTAACATCCAATGTTTTTCACTTAAGGGCGAGAAATGTGTGAGCTTCGTGTACGATGTAGCTTCCTTTGAGGTAAAAAGTGAATGCATTTACCTGAAACGAAGTCTTGATTGTAGGAAGACATAGAGCATGGGATTTAACTCCACTTCTGAAGGTAAACAAATAGCACAGTTCTCATCCATGAAACACACTCTGCTATAGAGCAAGAAGCACACTCTTGCATTCTAGAATCTCTAATACAGCAGGAAATGTGAGTGTGCTCTGAAAAAAAGAACTGTGTTTCCTACAAACACGGACCATATCTAGGTCAACTCTGCTTCTGAAACTGATGCAAACCACAGCTCCTCTAACATCCAATGCTTTTCAGTTAAGAGCTAGAAACGTGTGAGCTTCGTGAAATATGTAGCTTCCTTTGAGCTGAAAAGTGACTGTGTTTGCCTGAAAAGAAGTCTTGCTTGTAGGAAGACACAGAGCCTGGGTTTTAACTCCATTTCTGAAGGGAAACAGAAAGCACAGTTCTCATCCATGACACACACTCTGCTTTAGAGCAAGAAGCACGGTCTTGCTTCTAGATTCTCTAAGACAGCAAGAAACGTGAGTGTTCTCAGAATAAAAGAACTGAGTTTCCTACACACATGGACCGTATCTAGTTCAACTATGCTTCTGAAACTGATACAAAACACAGGACCTCTAACATCCAATGCTTTTAAGTTAAGAGCAAGAACCGTGTGTTCTTGGTGAACAATGTAACTACATTTGAGCTGAAAAGGGACTGCGTTTAACTGAAATGAAGTCTTGCTTGTAGGAAGACACAGAGCCTGAGATTTAACTCCATGTCTGAAGCGAAACACACAGCATAGTTCTCATCCAGGAAACACACTCTGCTTTACAGCAACAACCACGCTCTTGCTTTCTAGAGTCTCTAAGACAGCAAGAAAATTGAGTGTGCTCAGAACAAAAGAACTGTATTTGCTACACACATGGATCATATCTAGTTAAAACTGCTTCTGAAACTTATACAAATCACAGATCCACAAACCTCCAATGCTTTTCAGTTAAGAACTTGAAACGTGTGAGCTTCGTGAACAATGTTGCTTCGTATGAGCTGAAAAGTGACTGCGTATTCCTGAGGCAAATTCTTGCTTGGAGTAAGACACAGAGCCTGGGATTTAACTCCACTTCTGAAGGTAAACACACAGCACAGTTCTCATCCATGAAACACACTCTGCTTTAGAGCAAGGAGCAAGCTCTTGCTTTCTAGAATCTCTAAGACAACAATAAACGTGAGTGTGCTCAGAACAAAAGAACTGTGTTTCCTACACACGGATCATATCTCGTTCAACTCTGCTTCTGAAACTGATACAAACCACAGGTCCTCTAACATCCATTGCTTTTCAGTTACGAGCGAGAAACGTGTGAGCTTTGTGAATGATGTAGCTTCGTTTGAGCAGAAAAGTGAGTGTGTTTACCTGAAGTGAAGTCTTGCTTGTAGGAAGACACAGAGCCAGGGATTTAACTCCATTTCTGAAGGTAAAAACACAGCAAAGTTCTCATCCATGAAACACACTCTGTTTAGAGCAACAAGCAAACTCTTGCATTCTAGTTTCTCTAATACTACAGGAAATTTGAGTGTGCTCTGAACAAAAGAACTGTGTTTCCTACACACATGGATCATATCTAGTTCAAGTCTGCTTTTGAAACTGATAAAAACCACAGGTCCTCTAAAATCCAATGCTTTGCAGTTAAGAGCGAGAAACGTGTGAGCTTCGTGAATGTTGAAGCTTTGTTTGAGCTGAAAAGTGACTGCGTTATCTGAAACGAAGTCTTGCTTATAGGAAGACACAGAGCCTGAGATTTAACAACATGTCAGAAGGGAAATTCACAGCACAGTTCTCATCCATGAAACACACTGTGCTTTAGAGCAAGAAGCAAACACTTGCTTTCTACAGTCTCTATTACAGCAGGAAACATGAGTGTGCTCTGAACAAAAGAACTGTGTTTGCTACACACACGGACCATATCTAGTTCAACTCTGTTCTGGAACTGATAAAAAACACAGGTCCTCTAACATCCAAAGATTTTCACTTAAGGGCGAGAAATGTGTGAGCTTCGTGTACGATGTAGCTTCCTTTGAGGTAAAAAGTGAATGCATTTACCTGAAATGAAGTCTTGATTGTAGGAAGACATAGAGCATGGGATTTAACTCCACTTCTGAAGGTAAACAAATAGCACAGTTCTCATCCATGAAACACACTCTGCTATAGAGCAAGAAGCACACTCTTGCATTCTAGAATCTCTAATACAGCAGGAAATGTGAGTGTGCTCTGAAAAAAAGAACTGTGTTTCCTACAAACACGGACCATATCTAGGTCAACTCTGCTTCTGAAACTGATGCAAACCACAGCTCCTCTAACATCCAATGCTTTTCAGTTAAGAGCTAGAAACGTGTGAGCATCGTGAAATATGTAGCTTCCTTTGAGCTGAAAAGTGACTGCGTTTACCTGAAAAGAAGTCTTGCTTGTAGAAAGACACAGAGCCTGGGTTTTAACTCCATTTCTGAAGGGAAACAGAAAGCACAGTTCTCATCCATGACACACACTCTGCTTTAGAGCAAGACGCACGGTCTTGCTTCTAGATTCTCTAAGACAGCAAGAAACGTGAGTGTTCTCAGAATAAAAGAACTGAGTTTCCTACACACATGGACCGTATCTAGTTCAACTATGCTTCTGAAACTGATACAAAACACAGGACCTCTAACATCCAATGCTTTGAAGTTAAGAGCAAGAACCGTGTGTTCTTGGTGAACAATGTAACTACATTTGAGCTGAAAAGGGACTGCGTTTAACTGAAATGAAGTCTTGCTTGTAGGAAGACACAGAGCCTGAGATTTAACTCCATGTCTGAAGGGAAACACACAGCATAGTTCTCATCCAGGAAACACACTCTGCTTTACAGCAACAACCACGCTCTTGCTTTCTAGAGTCTCTTAGACAGCAAGAAAATTGAGTGTGCTCAGAACAAAAGAACTGTATTTGCTACACACATGGATCATATCTAGTTAAAACTGCTTCTGAAACTTATACAAATCACAGATCCACAAACCTCCAATGCTTTTCAGTTAAGAACTTGAAACGTGTGAGCTTCGTGAACAATGTTGCTTCGTATGAGCTGAAAAGTGACTGCGTATTCCTGAGGCAAATTCTTGCTTGGAGTAAGACACAGAGCCTGAGATTTAACTCCACTTCTGAAGGTAAACACACAGCACAGTTCTCATCCATGAAACACACTCTGCTTTAGAGCAAGGAGCAAGCTCTTGCTTTCTAGAATCTCTAAGACAACAATAAACGTGAGTGTGCTCAGAACAAAAGAACTGTGTTTCCTACACACGGATCATATCTCGTTCAACTCTGCTTCTGAAACTGATACAAACCACAGGTCCTCTAACATCCATTGCTTTTCAGTTACGAGCGAGAAACGTGTGAGCTTTGTGAATGATGTAGCTTCGTTTGAGCAGAAAAGTGAGTGTGTTTACCTGAAGTGAAGTCTTGCTTGTAGGAAGACACAGAGCCAGGGATTTAACTCCATTTCTGAAGGTAAAAACACAGCAAAGTTCTCATCCATGAAACACACTCTGTTTAGAGCAACAAGCAAACTCTTGCATTCTAGTTTCTCTAATACTACAGGAAATTTGAGTGTGCTCTGAACAAAAGAACTGTGTTTCCTACACACATGGATCATATCTAGTTCAAGTCTGCTTTTGAAACTGATAAAAACCACAGGTCCTCTAAAATCCAATGCTTTGCAGTTAAGAGCGAGAAACGTGTGAGCTTCGTGAATGTTGAAGCTTTGTTTGAGCTGAAAAGTGACTGCGTTATCTGAAACGAAGTCTTGCTTATAGGAAGACACAGAGCCTGAGATTTAACAACATGTCAGAAGGGAAATTCACAGCACAGTTCTCATCCATGAAACACACTGTGCTTTAGAGCAAGAAGCAAACACTTGCTTTCTACAGTCTCTATTACAGCAGGAAACATGAGTGTGCTCTGAACAAAAGAACTGTGTTTGCTACACACACGGACCATATCTAGTTCAACTCTGTTCTGGAACTGATAAAAAACACAGGTCCTCTAACATCCAAAGATTTTCACTTAAGGGCGAGAAATGTGTGAGCTTCGTGTACGATGTAGCTTCCTTTGAGGTAAAAAGTGAATGCATTTACCTGAAATGAAGTCTTGATTGTAGGAAGACATAGAGCATGGGATTTAACTCCACTTCTGAAGGTAAACAAATAGCACAGTTCTCATCCATGAAACACACTCTGCTATAGAGCAAGAAGCACACTCTTGCATTCTAGAATCTCTAATACAGCAGGAAATGTGAGTGTGCTCTGAAAAAAAGAACTGTGTTTCCTACAAACACGGACCATATCTAGGTCAACTCTGCTTCTGAAACTGATGCAAACCACAGCTCCTCTAACATCCAATGCTTTTCAGTTAAGAGCTAGAAACGTGTGAGCATCGTGAAATATGTAGCTTCCTTTGAGCTGAAAAGTGACTGCGTTTACCTGAAAAGAAGTCTTGCTTGTAGAAAGACACAGAGCCTGGGTTTTAACTCCATTTCTGAAGGGAAACAGAAAGCACAGTTCTCATCCATGACACACACTCTGCTTTAGAGCAAGACGCACGGTCTTGCTTCTAGATTCTCTAAGACAGCAAGAAACGTGAGTGTTCTCAGAATAAAAGAACTGAGTTTCCTACACACATGGACCGTATCTAGTTCAACTATGCTTCTGAAACTGATACAAAACACAGGACCTCTAACATCCAATGCTTTTAAGTTAAGAGCAAGAACCGTGTGTTCTTGGTGAACAATGTAACTACATTTGAGCTGAAAAGGGACTGCGTTTAACTGAAATGAAGTCTTGCTTGTAGGAAGACACAGAGCCTGAGATTTAACTCCATGTCTGAAGGGAAACACACAGCATAGTTCTCATCCAGGAAACACACTCTGCTTTACAGCAACAACCACGCTCTTGCTTTCTAGAGTCTCTTAGACAGCAAGAAAATTGAGTGTGCTCAGAACAAAAGAACTGTATTTGCTACACACATGGATCATATCTAGTTAAAACTGCTTCTGAAACTTATACAAATCACAGATCCACAAACCTCCAATGCTTTTCAGTTAAGAACTTGAAACGTGTGAGCTTCGTGAACAATGTTGCTTCGTATGAGCTGAAAAGTGACTGCGTATTCCTGAGGCAAATTCTTGCTTGGAGTAAGACACAGAGCCTGAGATTTAACTCCACTTCTGAAGGTAAACACACAGCACAGTTCTCATCCATGAAACACACTCTGCTTTAGAGCAAGGAGCAAGCTCTTGCTTTCTAGAATCTCTAAGACAACAATAAACGTGAGTGTGCTCAGAACAAAAGAACTGTGTTTCCTACACACGGATCATATCTCGTTCAACTCTGCTTCTGAAACTGATACAAACCACAGGTCCTCTAACATCCATTGCTTTTCAGTTACGAGCGAGAAACGTGTGAGCTTTGTGAATGATGTAGCTTCGTTTGAGCAGAAAAGTGAGTGTGTTTACCTGAAGTGAAGTCTTGCTTGTAGGAAGACACAGAGCCAGGGATTTAACTCCATTTCTGAAGGTAAAAACACAGCAAAGTTCTCATCCATGAAACACACTCTGTTTAGAGCAACAAGCAAACTCTTGCATTCTAGTTTCTCTAATACTACAGGAAATTTGAGTGTGCTCTGAACAAAAGAACTGTGTTTCCTACACACATGGATCATATCTAGTTCAAGTCTGCTTTTGAAACTGATAAAAACCACAGGTCCTCTAAAATCCAATGCTTTGCAGTTAAGAGCGAGAAACGTGTGAGCTTCGTGAATGTTGAAGCTTTGTTTGAGCTGAAAAGTGACTGCGTTATCTGAAACGAAGTCTTGCTTATAGGAAGACACAGAGCCTGAGATTTAACAACATGTCAGAAGGGAAATTCACAGCACAGTTCTCATCCATGAAACACACTGTGCTTTATAGCAAGAAGCAAACACTTGCTTTCTACAGTCTCTATTACAGCAGGAAACATGAGTGTGCTCTGAACAAAAGAACTGTGTTTGCTACACACACGGACCATATCTAGTTCAACTCTGTTCTGGAACTGATGAAAAACACAGGTCCTCTAACATCCAATGTTTTTCACTTAAGGGCGAGAAATGTGTGAGCTTCGTGTACGATGTAGCTTCCTTTGAGGTAAAAAGTGAATGCATTTACCTGAAACGAAGTCTTGATTGTAGGAAGACATAGAGCATGGGATTTAACTCCACTTCTGAAGGTAAACAAATAGCACAGTTCTCATCCATGAAACACACTCTGCTATAGAGCAAGAAGCACACTCTTGCATTCTAGAATCTCTAATACAGCAGGAAATGTGAGTGTGCTCTGAAAAAAAGAACTGTGTTTCCTACAAACACGGACCATGTCTAGGTCAACTCTGCTTCTGAAACTGATGCAAACCACAGCTCCTCTAACATCCAATGCTTTTCAGTTAAGAGCTAGAAACGTGTGAGCTTCGTGAAATATGTAGCTTCCTTTGAGCTGAAAAGTGACTGCGTTTGCCTGAAAAGAAGTCTTGCTTGTAGGAAGACACAGAGCCTGGGTTTTAACTCCATTTCTGAAGGGAAACAGAAAGCACAGTTCTCATCCATGACACACACTCTGCTTTAGAGCAAGACGCACGGTCTTGCTTCTAGATTCTCTAAGACAGCAAGAAACGTGAGTGTTCTCAGAATAAAAGAACTGAGTTTCCTACACACATGGACCGTATCTAGTTCAACTATGCTTCTGAAACTGATACAAAACACAGGACCTCTAACATCCAATGCTTTTAAGTTAAGAGCAAGAACCGTGTGTTCTTGGTGAACAATGTAACTACATTTGAGCTGAAAAGGGACTGCGTTTAACTGAAATGAAGTCTTGCTTGTAGGAAGACACAGAGCCTGAGATTTAACTCCATGTCTGAAGCGAAACACACAGCATAGTTCTCATCCAGGAAACACACTCTGCTTTACAGCAACAACCACGCTCTTGCTTTCTAGAGTCTCTAAGACAGCAAGAAAATTGAGTGTGCTCAGAACAAAAGAACTGTATTTGCTACACACATGGATCATATCTAGTTAAAACTGCTTCTGAAACTTATACAAATCACAGATCCACAAACCTCCAATGCTTTTCAGTTAAGAACTTGAAACGTGTGAGCTTCGTGAACAATGTTGCTTCGTATGAGCTGAAAAGTGACTGCGTTTTCCTGAGGCAAATTCTTGCTTGGAGTAAGACACAGAGCCTGGGATTTAACTCCACTTCTGAAGGTAAACACACAGCACAGTTCTCATCCATGAAACACACTCTGCTTTAGAGCAAGGAGCAAGCTCTTGCTTTCTAGAATCTCTAAGACAACAATAAACGTGAGTGTGCTCAGAACAAAAGAACTGTGTTTCTTACACACGGATCATATCTCGTTCAACTCTGCTTCTGAAACTGATACAAACCACAGGTCCTCTAACATCCATTGCTTTTCAGTTACGAGCGAGAAACGTGTGAGCTTTGTGAATGATGTAGCTTCGTTTGAGCAGAAAAGTGAGTGTGTTTACCTGAAGTGAAGTCTTGCTTGTAGGAAGACACAGAGCCAGGGATTTAACTCCATTTCTGAAGGTAAAAACACAGCAAAGTTCTCATCCATGAAACACACTCTGTTTAGAGCAACAAGCAAACTCTTGCATTCTAGTTTCTCTAATACTACAGGAAATTTGAGTGTGCTCTGAACAAAAGAACTGTGTTTCCTACACACATGGATCATATCTAGTTCAAGTCTGCTTTTGAAACTGATAAAAACCACAGGTCCTCTAAAATCCAATGCTTTGCAGTTAAGAGCGAGAAACGTGTGAGCTTCGTGAATGTTGAAGCTTTGTTTGAGCTGAAAAGTGACTGCGTTATCTGAAACGAAGTCTTGCTTATAGGAAGATACAGAGCCTGAGATTTAACAACATGTCAGAAGGGAAATTCACAGCACAGTTCTCATCCATGAAACACACTGTGCTTTAGAGCAAGAAGCAAACACTTGCTTTCTACAGTCTCTATTACAGCAGGAAACATGAGTGTGCTCTGAACAAAAGAACTGTGTTTGCTACACACACGGACCATATCTAGTTCAACTCTGTTCTGGAACTGATGAAAAACACAGGTCCTCTAACATCCAATGTTTTTCACTTAAGGGCGAGAAATGTGTGAGCTTCGTGTACGAGTAGCTTCCTTTGAGGTAAAAAGTGAATGCATTTACCTGAAACGAAGTCTTGATTGTAGGAAGACATAGAGCATGGGATTTAACTCCACTTCTGAAGGTAAACAAATAGCACAGTTCTCATCCATGAAACACACTCTGCTATAGAGCAAGAAGCACACTCTTGCATTCTAGAATCTCTAATACAGCAGGAAATGTGAGTGTGCTCTGAAGAAAAGAACTGTGTTTCCTACAAACACGGACCATGTCTAGGTCAACTCTGCTTCTGAAACTGATGCAAACCACAGCTCCTCTAACATCCAATGCTTTTCAGTTAAGAGCTAGAAACGTGTGAGCTTCGTGAAATATGTAGCTTCCTTTGAGCTGAAAAGTGACTGCGTTTGCCTGAAAAGAAGTCTTGCTTGTAGGAAGACACAGAGCCTGGGTTTTAACTCCATTTCTGAAGGGAAACAGAAAGCACAGTTCTCATCCATGACACACACTCTGCTTTAGAGCAAGACGCACGGTCTTGCTTCTAGATTCTCTAAGACAGCAAGAAACGTGAGTGTTCTCAGAATAAAAGAACTGAGTTTCCTACACACATGGACCGTATCTAGTTCAACTATGCTTCTGAAACTGATACAAAACACAGGACCTCTAACATCCAATGCTTTGAAGTTAAGAGCAAGAACCGTGTGTTCTTGGTGAACAATGTAACTACATTTGAGCTGAAAAGGGACTGCGTTTAACTGAAATGAAGTCTTGCTTGTAGGAAGACACAGAGCCTGAGATTTAACTCCATGTCTGAAGCGAAACACACAGCATAGTTCTCATCCAGGAAACACACTCTGCTTTACAGCAACAACCACGCTCTTGCTTTCTAGAGTCTCTAAGACAGCAAGAAAATTGAGTGTGCTCAGAACAAAAGAACTGTATTTGCTACACACATGGATCATATCTAGTTCAAACTGCTTCTGAAACTTATACAAATCACAGATCCACAAACCTCCAATGCTTTTCAGTTAAGAACTTGAAACGTGTGAGCTTCGTGAACAATGTTGCTTCGTATGAGCTGAAAAGTGACTGCGTTTTCCTGAGGCAAATTCTTGCTTGGAGTAAGACACAGAGCCTGGGATTTAACTCCACTTCTGAAGGTAAACACACAGCACAGTTCTCATCCATGAAACACACTCTGCTTTAGAGCAAGGAGCAAGCTCTTGCTTTCTAGAATCTCTAAGACAACAATAAACGTGAGTGTGCTCAGAACAAAAGAACTGTGTTTCTTACACACGGATCATATCTCGTTCAACTCTGCTTCTGAAACTGATACAAACCACAGGTCCTCTAACATCCATTGCTTTTCAGTTACGAGCGAGAAACGTGTGAGCTTTGTGAATGATGTAGCTTCGTTTGAGCAGAAAAGTGAGTGTGTTTACCTGAAGTGAAGTCTTGCTTGTAGGAAGACACAGAGCCAGGGATTTAACTCCATTTCTGAAGGTAAAAACACAGCAAAGTTCTCATCCATGAAACACACTCTGTTTAGAGCAACAAGCAAACTCTTGCATTCTAGTTTCTCTAATACTACAGGAAATTTGAGTGTGCTCTGAACAAAAGAACTGTGTTTCCTACACACATGGATCATATCTAGTTCAAGTCTGCTTTTGAAACTGATAAAAACCACAGGTCCTCTAAAATCCAATGCTTTGCAGTTAAGAGCGAGAAACGTGTGAGCTTCGTGAATGTTGAAGCTTTGTTTGAGCTGAAAAGTGACTGCGTTATCTGAAACGAAGTCTTGCTTATAGGAAGACACAGAGCCTGAGATTTAACAACATGTCAGAAGGGAAATTCACAGCACAGTTCTCATCCATGAAACACACTGTGCTTTATAGCAAGAAGCAAACACTTGCTTTCTACAGTCTCTATTACAGCAGGAAACATGAGTGTGCTCTGAACAAAAGAACTGTGTTTGCTACACACACGGACCATATCTAGTTCAACTCTGTTCTGGAACTGATAAAAAACACAGGTCCTCTAACATCCAAAGATTTTAACTTAAGGGCGAGAAATGTGTGAGCTTCGTGTACGATGTAGCTTCCTTTGAGGTAAAAAGTGAATGCATTTACCTGAAATGAAGTCTTGATTGTAGGAAGACATAGAGCATGGGATTTAACTCCACTTCTGAAGGTAAACAAATAGCACAGTTCTCATCCATGAAACACACTCTGCTATAGAGCAAGAAGCACACTCTTGCATTCTAGAATCTCTAATACAGCAGGAAATGTGAGTGTGCTCTGAAAAAAAGAACTGTGTTTCCTACAAACACGGACCATATCTAGGTCAACTCTGCTTCTGAAACTGATGCAAACCACAGCTCCTCTAACATCCAATGCTTTTCAGTTAAGAGCTAGAAACGTGTGAGCATCGTGAAATATGTAGCTTCCTTTGAGCTGAAAAGTGACTGCGTTTACCTGAAAAGAAGTCTTGCTTGTAGAAAGACACAGAGCCTGGGTTTTAACTCCATTTCTGAAGGGAAACAGAAAGCACAGTTCTCATCCATGAAACACACTCTGCTTTAGAGCAAGACGCACGGTCTTGCTTCTAGATTCTCTAAGACAGCAAGAAACGTGAGTGTTCTCAGAATAAATGAACTGAGTTTCCTACACACATGGACCATATCTAGTTCAACTATGCTTCTGAAACTGATACAAAACACAGGACCTCTAACATCCAATGCTTTTAAGTTAAGAGCAAGAACCGTGTGTTCTTGGTGAACAATGTAACTACATTTGAGCTGAAAAGGGACTGCTTTTAACTGAAATGAAGTCTTGCTTGTAGGAAGACACAGAGCCTGGGATTTAACTCCATGTCTGAAGGGAAACACACAGCATAGTTCTCATCCAGGAAACACACTCTGCTTTAGAGCAACAACCACGCTCTTGCTTTCTAGAGTCTCTAAGACAGCAAGAAAAGTGAGTGTGCTCAGAACAAAATAACTGTATTTGCTACACACATGGATCATATCTAGTTCAAACTGCTTCTGAAACTGATACAAATCACAGATCCTCAAACCTCCAATGCTTTTCAGTTAAGAACTTGAAACGTGTGAGCTTCGTGAACAATGTTGCTTCGTATGAGCTGAAAAGTGACTGCGTTTTCCTGAGGCAAATTCTTGCTTGGAGTAAGACACAGAGCCTGGGATTTAACTCCACTTCTGAAGGTAAACACACAGCACAGTTCTCATCCATGAAACACACTCTGCTTTAGAGCAAGGAGCAAGCTCTTGCTTTCTAGAATCTCTAAGACAACAATAAACGTGAGTGTGCTCAGAACAAAAGAACTGTGTTTCCTACACACGGATCATATCTCGTTCAACTCTGCTTCTGAAACTGATACAAACCACAGGTCCTCTAACATCCATTGCTTTTCAGTTACGAGCGAGAAACGTGTGAGCTTTGTGAATGATGTAGCTTCGTTTGAGCAGAAAAGTGAGTGTGTTTACCTGAAGTGAAGTCTTGCTTGTAGGAAGACACAGAGCCAGGGATTTAACTCCATTTCTGAAGGTAAAAACACAGCAAAGTTCTCATCCATGAAACACACTCTGTTTAGAGCAACAAGCAAACACTTGCATTCTAGTTTCTCTAATACTACAGGAAATTTGAGTGTGCTCTGAACAAAAGAACTGTGTTTCCTACACACATGGATCATATCTAGTTCAAGTCTGCTTCTGAAACTGATAAAAACCACAGGTCCTCTAAAATCCAATGCTTTGCAGTTAAGAGCGAGAAACGTGTGAGCTTCGTGAATGTTGAAGCTTTGTTTGAGCTGAAAAGTGACTGCGTTATCTGAAACGAAGTCTTGCTTATAGGAAGACACAGAGCCTGAGATTTAACAACATGTCAGAAGTGAAATACACAGCACAGTTCTCATCCATGAAACACACTGTGCTTTAGAGCAAGAAGCAAACACTTGCTTTCTACAGTCTCTATTACAGCAGGAAACATGAGTGTGCTCTGAACAAAAGAACTGTGTTTGCTACACACACGGACCATATCTAGTTCAACTCTGTTCTGGAACTGATGAAAAACACAGGTCCTCTAACATCCAATGTTTTTCACTTAAGGGCGAGAAATGTGTGAGCTTCGTGTACGATGTAGCTTCCTTTGAGGTAAAAAGTGAATGCATTTACCTGAAACGAAGTCTTGATTGTAGGAAGACATAGAGCATGGGATTTAACTCCACTTCTGAAGGTAAACAAATAGCACAGTTCTCATCCATGAAACACACTCTGCTATAGAGCAAGAAGCACACTCTTGCATTCTAGAATCTCTAATACAGCAGGAAATGTGAGTGTGCTCTGAAGAAAAGAACTGTGTTTCCTACAAACACGGACCATGTCTAGGTCAACTCTGCTTCTGAAACTGATGCAAACCACAGCTCCTCTAACATCCAATGCTTTTCAGTTAAGAGCTAGAAACGTGTGAGCTTCGTGAAATATGTAGCTTCCTTTGAGCTGAAAAGTGACTGCGTTTGCCTGAAAAGAAGTCTTGCTTGTAGGAAGACACAGAGCCTGGGTTTTAACTCCATTTCTGAAGGGAAACAGAAAGCACAGTTCTCATCCATGACACACACTCTGCTTTAGAGCAAGACGCACGGTCTTGCTTCTAGATTCTCTAAGACAGCAAGAAACGTGAGTGTTC